>CM077189.1:5165585-6365585 GCA_039654105.1 Coreius guichenoti
AAGAAATATATGATATGACTTTTGTTAAATCTAAAATATGCCGCAAACCGCGCATCATCCAACCGGAGCTCCTGGACTAAATTATTGTAAGCACCATACTGTTTTCTTCCCCGTATAATGTCGTGCACCCACAAACGTCGTTGTGAACCGACATTCTCCTCCCCGTTAACTTCACAAGCCAACGCAAGAGCCAACTTTCTCTTTCTAGACATTTTGTATCTCTGCACCACACAGCACTCTTGTTGTAGCTGTTGTTATAGCAACAAAAGATGCCCTGGGCTACTATTTGGAATCAAACGCTGCCTTTTAGTCTTTTTACTAAAAGAGCTCTCGTCAACTTTTTCTTGTCAAAAAAGACGTCAAGTGTGAACACAGCCTTAGTCTGCTTTTTAAAACAAAGAAAAGAAGGATGGTTAGTATGCAACAACAGCAAAAACTCTGTATATTCATGCAGTGTGCGCATGTCAAAAGATTAAATCCGATCAGAAGCTTGTGACATATAAACGTGCACATCAGTCCGATCACTTTATTTAGCGTTCATGTAAACACTACGTTCGGATTCATCAATCGGAATTAATTAATTCAGATTGAAGCAAAAAGTGTCCATGTAAACCTAGCTACTGTTAGGCAGACAGATCAGACAGAACGCGTTTTCAGGGGTTAATAAACAGACATTGAACAATTGTATTTTATTAACTAGCATTAACAAAGATTAATAAATGCTTTGCATTGCTAGTTTGTGCTAGATAAAGCATTAAGCAATGTTAACGGATGAGATCTTATTATAGAGCAAAAGTCATACAGGTTCGGAACGACATGAATGTGAGTAAATAATGAGAACCTTTATTTTAGGTGAACTATCCCTTTAAATGGAATTTGTCAATAAGACAAGAGATTTTTGTGGCTTAGAAAGAACTAATTGGCTATTAACATATTCAAAGTCTAATGCACCACAACTTTAAAGAGAGAGGCGAGGCAAGATGGGAGGAAGGAAACAGGGGAGTTTGCAATAATTTTGTTCCCTTTCCACTGATAAACAAGGCAGAACATGAGCACTTCAAATAAGGGTTTACGAGCTAAGAGGTGACAACCCCACTTCCAAATCAGCATCTTAACACTGCTTAAATGATGTGAATGATTAAAGCAAAGGTCCGTGTGTCAGAGTGATTTAGTTTAATCACCACTCAGAAAACAAGCTGTTAATGTGACCTTCCTGACTTCCCCCCGATCCGCCCGTTTCCTTTTGATTTCGCTAATTTTGTATCAACGTGTTTGTCTTGCAGTGTAAAAATTGCCCACATCTGTTTCTGAGAAAAACAAGCCCTCGCCCTCGCCCTCAGCGCCCCAGCCACGTCTGACGCTCATATCTGACTTCTCATACCACCATTAGGCGTCTATTTCACCGCCTTTGTACCTCTGCGAGACATGAGTGAGCATTGTGGGAAATACAGTCACGTCTCTATTTCTTCAAATGCCACTCAATATCTCATACCAATCAAATCAGTGGGATGCATTTCACCGTGTGGCTTTTTTGATTAAGTGCCCTATTAGCATATGTAAACTGCACTTTTGAAGTGAAATAGCATTTAATGGTTTATTTGAAGTGTGCGATTGGAAAAAAGGAAAGTAAAACATCCCTTTGATGGAGAAACACTATATTGCAATCAAACGTTTACTGTACCGAAGGTTAATGAAAGCTATTTGAGGTAAATTTTTGGACTTGTACTTTTGCAAGATGCATAAATTAGATAATAAAAAAGAAGGAACTGATGTGCAGTTTTGTGTGAGTGGGAAATGTGCAATAGCAACGTAATTACGGCACCATAAAAACAATTTCCCGTAAAGAGAAGCAATTTGACATGCCTGAGCAACAAAAAATAGCATTTGCAAAATGGTCACGCAATAACTTCTCATGACTATTTCATTAACACAAACTGTTGTTCTTATATAAAGACCAGTATCCAAGGAAAACTTTAACTACTACAGGCAATATATGCACCAGTTTTCATAATTCCATTTTTGTACATCCTTACTGCACAATAAACACTAACAAAATGGCATTTTAAATTATAATATATGGAATATACAATTTCTTGCTGAATCTAATCTAAATTGAAAGAACAGCAAAAAAAAAAAAAAAAAAAAAAAACAATCTTTTAGATTTTACAACAAAAAAAGTCACAATTATTGTAATGTAATGTGTTCCTTAGGGTTCCTTTGAACCCCCATAATTGGTTACTCATTAAAATGTATCTTTTTCGTCCTCTCTAATGGCTCAATGGTTTGAAAACTGTCCTTGCTGGCTCTAATGTGTTCTGACGTAGGCATTTTCTATACTCCATTACTCTCTGATGATCATTGGAGTTCTAATTAGCTGATAGCTGAAATATAGCCTTCCCTACTCACTGACCTTGGACAATATTTGGACGTGACAGATGATACTATCAAACTAGATTTTTACAAATTCTGTGGAAAACGTGAGTGGTTCTTGTCCATGAAAAACTCTCTGACTTGATGCTAAGATGTCGTGGATGTTCACCATGGTGCTGTTAAAGGTGCGGTGTGTAGTATTAATGAGGATCTATTGACAAAAATGCAATATAATATACATAACTATGTTTTCAGTGGAGTATAAAGACCTTACGTAATGTACCATTATGTTTTTATTACCTTAGAACGAGCCATTTCTCCACACACCACGGGTCCCCTTACAGTGAAATCGCCATTTTGCGCCGTCTTGTTTCTACAGTAGCCCTAAACGGACAAACTTCTCTACAGAGCGCAAATCACTCTCTGCTCTCTCCGACGACAACATTTTTGTCCTGTGTCGGCCACCGTAGCTTCTCTATGTGCTCTGAAAGGGAGGGGGGGAGCAATTCACAACCTCACCGCTAGATGCAGCTAAAAATCACACACTGCACCTATAAGTGGTTGCTAGATTATTCAGGGTGGTTGGTTACTGGCCCAATCCCAAGTCTCTACATAATTTGGTTTCTAGATATTTGTTCACATTATCTATTTTTTAAAACTATTTTTACCATCGGTCCAAGTAAAAATTTTAAGTCTGATCGCTTAGAAAATGAACAGCACACCAGGGGCCAGTTGCATAAACATATCCGTTATGTTAAGATTTTGTCTTAAGAACTAGTATGACTAACTAGCAGTTAGTTAGGCGTAATCAGTCTTACTTTTCGGTATCAAATTAGACCAATCTACATTTTATGTAACTGACTTAAAAAGAAAAATGTATGAACAGTCTTAAAGAAAAAAAAAAAGATGACTAAAGCCGGGCTCAGACTACAGGAGTTTCAGGCCAAATTATGCCCGATTTTCCCCTCCCGAAAAAAAAAAAAATGTGTCCAGGACGGTTTCAATGTTCGGCCCAGATTATCTGGTAATGTGAGGCGTTTACAGATCAAATCTTAAACCTCCCGATCTGCTCGCGGACACATCGGGGCCACCCTGACAATATCAAATGTTTGATATTTAGGATTTTTAATTTGGGATGATTACGTTAGTACTTCCACAATAGCCAATGAGATACAAGTCTACAAGAAGACGGAAGTGAAGGAACTTTTGAAATGGCAACCGCGAAACAACAAGCAGCTGTACAGGTCCGGTGGACAACGGAGATGGAGAAACGGCTGGTTGAAATGTGGCAACAACATGATCGATGAAGCCTCCGGACGGAGCTGAAGTTCAGTTATAGTAATGGCCGTTTAGCTGCCAAAACACGTGCTGTACATGGTAAACCAATCACAACAGACTGGGCCACCTGGCCAATCGGAGCAGAGTAGCTCGCGGAAAGGAGGGATTTAGAGAGACTAATACATCTGTCGAGTCGTTTAAGAATCATTGAAAAAAGTGGTGATGTGTTTTTTGACCTCTGATGCATGTAAACTCTTATGAACTCTTGAAACTCTTATGGCCTGTCTTTTAGATCTAAAAACATGGTTGGCTTCTAATTGTTTACATCTAAACGAAAACAAGACTGAGATTATAGTTTGTGGTCCTAGTGGAGCCTGGGGTACAACACAACTAGATTTTGGCTCTATGTCACCTTACGTCAAAACGTGTTTGAAATTTAGGTGTGTTCTTTGACAGCTCTCTAAAACGGGACAAACAGATCAATTCTGTTGTAAAGTCAAGTTTCTTTCACTTGTGTAATTTAGCTAAGATGAAATCATGCTTGACGTTTAAAGGCCTGGAAACTGCGATTCATGCTTTGATAACATAAAGACTGGACTATTGCAATGCGTTATATAAGGGAATTAGTCATCTATTTTTCATTTGCAAAAAGTTCAAAACACTGCAGCTAGACTTTTAATGGGTATTAAAAAAGCGTGAACACATTACTCCTACTCTGGTTTCCCTACATTGGCTTCCAGTCTACAAACCCGATTCCAAAAAAGTTGGGACACTGTACAAATTGTGAATAAAAAAGGAATGCAATAATTTACAAATCTCATAAATTTATATTTTATTCACAATAGAGTATAGATAACATATCAAATGTTGAAAGTGAGACATTTTGAAATGTCATGCCAAATATTGGCTCATTTTGGATTTCATGAGAGCTACACATTCCAAAAAAGTTGGGACAGGTAGCAATAAGAGGCCGGAAAAGTTAAATGTACATATAAGGAACAGCTGGAGGACCAATTTGCAACTTATTAGGTCAATTGGCAACATGATTGGGTGTAAAAAGAGCCTCTCAGAGTGGCAGTGTCTCTCAGAAGTCAAGATGGGAAGAGGATCACCAATTCCCCCAATGCTGCGGCGAAAAATAGTGGAGCAATATCAGAAAGGAGTTTCTCAGAGAAAAATTGCAAAGAGTTTGAAGTTATCATCATCTACAGTGTATAATATCATCCAAAGATTCAGAGAATCTGGAACAATCTCTGTGCGTAAGGGTCAAGGCCGGAAAACCATACTGGATGCCCGTGATCTTCGGGCCCTTAGACGGCACTGCATCACATACAGGAATGCTACTGTAATGGAAATCACAACATGGGCTCAGGAATACTTCCAGAAAACATTGTCGGTGAACACAATCCACCGTGCCATTCGCCGTTGCCGGCTCAAACTCTATAGGTCAAAAAAGAAGCCATATCTAAACATGATCCAGAAGCGCAGGCGTTTTCTCTGGGCCAAGGCTCATTTAAAATGGACTGTGGCAAAGTGGAAAACTGTTCTGTGGTCAGACGAATCAAAATTTGAAGTTCTTTTTGGAAAACTGGGACGCCATGTCATCCGGACTAAAGAGGACAAGGACAACCCAAGTTGTCATCAGTGCTCAGTTCAGAAGCCTGCATCTCTGATGGTATGGGGTTGCATGAGTGCGTGTGGCATGGGCAGCTTACACATCTGGAAAGGCACCATCAATGCTGAAAGGTATATCCAAGTTCTAGAACAACATATGCTCCCATCCAGACGTCGTCTCTTTCAGGGAAGACCTTGCATTTTCCAACATGACAATGCCAGACCACATACTGCATCAATTACAACATCATGGCTGCGTAGAAGAAGGATCCGGGTACTGAAATGGCCAGCCTGCAGTCCAGATCTTTCACCCATAGAAAACATTTGGCGCATCATAAAGAGGAAGATGCGACAAAGAAGACCTAAGACAGTTGAGCAACTAGAAGCCTGTATTAGACAAGAATGGGACAACATTCCTATTCCTAAACTTGAGCAACTTGTCTCCTCAGTCCCCAGACGTTTGCAGACCGTTATAAAAAGAAGAGGGGATGCCACACAGTGGTAAACATGGCCTTGTCCCAACTTTTTTGAGATGTGTTGATGCCATGAAATTTAAAATCAACTTATTTTTCCCTTAAAATGATACATTTTCTCAGTTTAAACATTTGATATGTCATCTATGTTGTATTATGAATAAAATATTGAAATTTGAAACTTCCACATCATTGCATTCTGTTTTCATTCACAATTTGTACAGTGTCCCAACTTTTTTGGAATCGGGTTTGTATTATAGAATTGATTTTTAAACTTCTGTTATTGGTGTACAAATCCTTACATGGACTCGCACCGGCCTACCTTTCAGATCTTTTAATTGAACATTAGACTGGACGAACCTTGAGATCAGCGACTCAGAATTTGCTCAAAATTCCTAGGACACATCTGAGTAAAAAAGGAGATTGCGCCTTTGCTGTAGAAGTGCTTAAACTTTGGAACAGTCTGCCTAAACAGTCTGCTTGTGTGATGCTTTTGTGTTGTGTGACACTGTAAAGCACGTTGGTCAACTTGTGTTGTTTTAAATTGTGCTGCATAAATAAAGTTGCTATTGCCATAAATCTGTAGTTGGAGACCTCCAAAACAAAATTAGGAGCCTTAAAACTGCATAATAAGGGCACTTTAAAAACTCCTGTATAAGCCCGGCTTAACTTGTAAGACTAGTCTTAGCAGTTTATGCAAACGGCCCCTCATTGCATAGTCTTTAAAGTTAGATTTTTTTTTTTCTTCAAGACTGCTTGTAACTTTTTAGTCAGTTACCTAAAAATGTAGATCAGTATAATTTGACTGATTACCCCTTGGTTAACCGCTAGTTGGTCAAACAAGTCCTTAAGACACAGTCTTAACATGGTGGCTAAATTCATGCAACTGGCCACAGGTCACACTGTTTGAAATATAATTCATGTCTCTGGCACAAATGTAATACCTTAAGGTTAGAGGTTTTTCAAAATATAAGCAATAGTAATAGTGATGCTCGGAAAATCTACTAATTATTCAAACTACCAGGGAAATGTGAAAGTTTTTTATTTGGCATTAACCATCATCAATACATAATCCTATCAACACCGTCATTCTCCTAAACATTTCTGCAAAGGAGAGATGCCAGTTGTTTGAAGGACCAAAACATCCTTTTTTTGGTCTTCAAGTACTTTTCCAATAGCAGCCTGTTTGAAATTGGAAAGAGCGAAGCCTCAGACGGGTTAATGGTTTGAAACAGCGTGAAATATGATACTATTCACTCTATGCTCTGTGAGGTAGAACAGCACAATTTCAAGAGGTTACCAAACCAGGCAGAATACAAATTCTCCTTAAATCATCCCAGATGATATTGAAGAGATCTGGGAAGATTAATGTTGCAGTCGCTGCTTTCCATCTCCATGTTTATTGGCAACACTAGAAATTGAATTTAACTTTAGTTTGCTCCACCCACTCACATTGCATCCACCATTTTGTTAAGCTGTATAGTCAACGGATGGCTTTTCCCGAGGTCTTATTTAAAGCTGGAGTCAGTAGTTTGGTATTTAAATTATTTTAAACATTAAGAAATAAACAGTGTTTTTGTGAAGAATCATCTGAATCAGTGGCATCCCTTGTACGCAACACTCTTAAAAATAAAGGTTCCAAAAGGATTTTTGGTGGGGTTCATTTTTGGTTCCCCAAAAATTTCAGTGTGTCCGAAATCACATACTTTCTGAGTAGGTACTACATTTGAATTTGACCTCACTTCACGACTGTTAAAAAAGTATGTTCTGTATGTTCTGAATGTGTGTAGTATGAATGTAATCCGGACTTACTACATTAACCATGTTGTCATTATCATGTGACCTACAAGCGTCAGTTGCATCGCTTCACTGTCATTCATAAATCCTCACCCGTGGCCTCATGGGATAGTAAAGTGTTCATCGAATGTGCAGTTCAAAATCTCAGTGGAAGTAGTAAGTCATCCGGGAACCTTTCGCCTACTGTTTTTCAAATACTGTGTATTCGGACATACTACTCTGTTGGCGTACTGTTTTTCGCATACTATATAGGAAAATATTTGATTTCGACTGGAGCTTCTAAAGCCAGCTGCAGTGCGATGACTTTACCAATTGGCGATTGGCTTTTTTAAATTAAAAAGCGGGACATATTCCGCCATATTGCGCGTTGCACATTCTCCCCTTCAGTCCCTTTGGCTTCGTCCAAAATCACATACTCTCTTGAGTAGGTACTTATTTTGAATAAGTAATTACTTACCGACCGCTAAAAAAGCATGTTCTATATAGTATGAGTGTGTGTAGTATGAATGTAATCCGAACTTACTACATTCGCCATGTTGTCATTATCATCTACCAGCTCTATCAGTTACATCGCTTCATTTCTCGACGGAAGTTGGTCATCTAGGTACTTTTTGCCTACTCTTTTATACTGTGAATTTGGACATACAGTGGTGGTCAAAATTATTGGCACCCCTGGTAAATATGATCAAATATGGCTATAAAAAATAAATCTGCATTGTTTATCCTTTTTATCTTTTATTCAAAAAATTCACAAAAATCTAAACTTTCATTTAAGTAAAAGAGTTGAAAAGTGGGGGGTAAATCACATTATGAAATAAATGCTTTTCTCCAAAACACGTTGGCCACAATTACTGGCACCCTTTTATTAAATACTTTTTGCAACCTCCTTTTGCCAAGATAACAGCTCTGAGTCTTCTTCTATAACGCCTGATGAGTTTGGAGAACACCTGACAAGAGATCAGAGACCATTCCTCCATACAGAATCTCTCCAGATCCTTCAGATTCCCAGATCCATGTTGGTGCTTCTTCTCTTCAGTCAACCCCACCCATTTTCTATAGGGTTGAGGTCAGGGAAATGGGACGGTCATGGCAGAAGCTTCATTTTGTGCTCAGTGACACATTTGTGTGTTGATTTTGATGTTTGTTTTGGATCGTTGTCCTGATGGAAGATCCAACCACGGCCCATTATAAGATTTCTAGCAGAGGCCGTCAGGTTTTGATTTTTTATCTGTTGGTATTTGCTAGAATCCATTATACCATGAATCTGAACAAGATATCCAGGACCTCCAGCAAAAAAATAGGCCCACAACATTAAGATCCAGCGGTATATTTAACCGTGGGCATGGGGTACTTTTTATCCCTGTTTGCACCAAACCCATCTGGTGGATTTGCTGCCAAAAAGCTCTTTTTATAGTTTCATCTGACCACAGAACGAGGTCCCTTTTGAATTTCCAGTCGTGTCTGACAACTGAATATGCTGGAGTTTGTTTCTGGATGAGCAAGAAGGATTTTTCTTGAATCCCTCCCAAACAACATGTGTTGATGTAGGGGTTGTTTGATTTTTTTTTTTTTTTTTTTTTTAGGCTTTCTGACCCCAAGACTCAACTAATCTCTGCGATTCTCCATCTGTGATCCTTGGAGAGTTTTTGGCCACTCAAACTTTCCTCCTCGCCGTGCATTAAGACAATATAGACACACGTCCTCTTTCAGGCAGATTCGTAACATCTTTAGTTGATTGGAACTTCTTAATTATTGCCCTGATGGTGGAAATGGGAATTTTCAATGCTTTAGCTATTTTCCTACAGCCACTTTCTATTTTGTGAAGCTCAACAATCTTTTGCTGCACATCAGAACTATATTCTTTGGCTTTACTCATTGTGATGAATGATTAAGGGAATTTGGCCTTTGTTTCCTCATATTTGTACTCCTATGGAACAAGACATCATAGCTGGACAATTTCATGTTCCTAGTCACCCTGGTGTGCTAAAAAATGTAATTATTAATGGGAATATACTTCAGAGATATTTTACTCATAAAAAATTCTAGGGGTGCCAATAATTGTGGCCAACGTGTTTTGGAGAAAAGCATTTATTTCATAATGTGATTTACCCCCCACTTTCAACTCTTTTACTTCAATGAAAGTTTAGATTGTTGTGAATTTTTTGAATAAAAGATCAAAAGGATAAACAATGCAGATTTATTTTTTACAGCCATATTTGATCATATTTACCAGGGGTGCCAATAATTCTGACCACCACTGTATTTTTTGAATTTCTGTCATGATGGTTATTTTCCATAACATGTGGTAATAATAAAGAGTAGTGCTTTAAACAAACTTTATCCGTATGATGGGGGAAATCACTTTGATAAAGCAAAGATACCTAATAACAACATAGTTACGTGACAAAAGAACGACCGATTCAAACCCAAGACTCGAGAGATTAACTAATCATTTCTGTATCCGGTACCGACTGCATAGCTCAGTTTATGGGGATGTCACGTGATTAACGAATGACTCGAACCCGAAGACTCGAGACATGAACTAATCAATTCTGTATCCGGAATCACGTCACATGAGTTATGCCTAGATTTGGTGGTTGTAGTGGAAGCGTCGGTTCGGTTGTCTGTGGATGAACAAGCAGCATTATAAAATGTCAGGTAAATGGGGAAAATATGGAAAGAAGTATCGCAAAGAATGGGAGCCAGAGAAAGGATTAAAGGAGTGGATTCGAAGTGTTCCAAATGATGATAAAAAAGCGTTCTGCAAATATTGTAAATGTGAAATCAGAGCTCACCACGGTGATCTGTTAACTCATGCTGCAACTGAAAAGCATAAAAAACGCGGCTCCTTTCTAAATGCCAGAACATTATTTGACACAGGCAGTTTCTCTCTAAGAACTAATGTTGCTGTGAAAGAGGCAGAGTTGAAGCTGGCTGCCCACGTTGCTTGTCACTCAAGAACTTCAACTGTTGATCATTTAGGAAGTGTTGTGCAAGAAATGCACAGCACTAATTCATTCAGTGATAGGACCAGTAGTACATGAAGACCTTCTGGAGGATATAGGAAGTGGACCATACTCTCTTATTGTTGATGAGAGCACTGATGTCACAACCAGAAAACATCAGATATTACAGCAAGAAGCTCTCACAAAGCATTAGCACTTTTGCAGGAATGATCAATATAGTAGCTGGTGATTCGCTGACCATAGCAAATGCTTTGTTCAAATTCCTGGATGACAACAAATTGTTCATACTGAATTGCATCGGTCTTGCAACTGATGGGTGTAACACAACGTGTGGGCAACATTTTTTATGCTTTTAAAACTGAAATCCTGTTGAACTTTGGTTCAGATCTAATTGTACTTGCCTTTGTTTTATGTTATATATCTTTGGAATATCTGACAATATAGGCCTACACAAAAATAGACTAAATCAGGACTTTTATTCGTTTCATTTTATGCGTATCATTCGTTCAATCGTTTTGTGATTTAATATTGAAAGTAGAAAAATGAGAAAACAGCTCGTTTTTCGTTTTTTCATTTTTTCAGAAAAACGAAAAAACGAGATTTCGGCTTGATTTTTCCTTCAGAGGTAGAAAAATGAATAAACAGTTTGAATATTCGATTTCTACACGTGGGCGGGAATTATACGCCCCTTTCTGCTGATTGGTCAGCCGAAGATCAAACTATTCCGTCATCAGTTCTTCCTCAGTTCCGCACAGCAGAATAAAAGTCCTGCGCCGCTACAGCTGTACGGATTCTTAACGCGTTTATTGCAACACATTCTCATCAAACAACCAGACTAACGAATGGCTCGACACAACCCGTACCGGGGCAGAGCCTAGACAGGGCTTTCTGTAGACCAGCGATTTTAGACCAGCAAAGTGTCCGCGAAATAATTTGCTATATCCTACCGTATTTTCCGTATTTTTTTTTTTATCATGATTTATTCCAAAGTGACTTATATAATGCATTTAACGTCAAATAATCGAAATGTTGACTTTTTAAAGTAGGCGCGTCCAGTAGGCTTTTTGCTGTATTTAGTTCATGTTTGTGGTGTGCGCCAGAAATATGTTCAAGGAGACCGAGACGCGCTAAAGCAGCGCATCCTGTTGTTTTGTTAATTTTTCAAAGGCATGACATTTTGTAGTCATTTTGAATGTACGCAAATAAAATAAACATTTTACTGTTTCGAATGAGGAAAAAATCCAGGTGATGGCGCCTCGCGCTCACATAACATATCAGTTCTGGCATTGCTAACTTGACATCGCAGCCTGTTCATTATCAAAATAAAACCAAACATATAAAAATGTATTCTGCTTAATTTAATTTGTCTATTGTACAATATTAAGGCTGTGTCAGTCAGTACTTGCTGTTTTTCCAAACTCATATCTCTGCATGTGAAGATGCCGATTTAGCCTATATGCGTTTGGGACTCGACTGAAGTATGAAGCCTTCTTTACATAAATAGTAGGCTATAATAGCATCCAAATGTTACATTGCAAATATGGAAACTTTGGACCGAATGACAGATGCACGAGCCCAAGGTCGATACAGTTTCAATTTAAATAAATTCATTTAGGCTTGGTGTTTAAAATAAATGTTGTTTGTAATAAATGGTACAATATATTTTTATATAGGCTTCTATGTATATTTTTATTATATGGCTACTTATATTTTTCATTCTTGTTGTTTTCTGAATACCATTCATTTAAGGATTTGTCATACAGTGAGGGGAAGTAAAATACGCATAGCCTACATGTTAATAGTGTTAATAATGTTAATGTTGTATTTTATTTACTGGTGCATTACATTACTTCTGAATGTAGGCTAATAATAAAATGCAGTTACAATGCAACGTTTGCGTGTTTCTCTCTCATGTGACGTATGTCGTAAAATAATCCATATATGCAACTCGTGCCATATATTCCAAGCGCTCTGGTGAGAAACAAACCGAAATGCCAAGTTATTACAGGCTTTAATGAAAATCTTGTGTTGCAGTCCTTTGTGCGAGTGTGGAGCAGTTTGCGCTGCGCACAAGCATCCTTTTGAGATATCAGTTATAATCAATTTTAATAAAACACAAGGCACAAATCATAAAATAAAAGAGTATGTATTTTAATATCTCTGTTGTTCTCCGGTTGTCTAACTGCAACGCATTATTCTTTCCTTTTTGTATTAGTGTTTAAAATATTTATATATTTTATTTATTTTATTTACTTAACCAAGATAGGCTATGACAGCCGTCATATATCCTGCCAGCTGATGCAAAGAGGTGGATTTTTATCTACACAGAAGAAAGCCCTATCTAGACTCTGCCCCGGTACGGGTTGCGTCGAGCCATTCGTTAGTCTGGTTGTTTGATGAGAATGTTTTGCAATAAACGCGTTAAGAATCCGTACAGCTGTAGCGGCGCAGGACTTTTATTCTGCTGTGCTGAACTGAGGAAGAACTGATGACGGAATAGTTTGATCTTCGGCTGACCAATCAGCAGAAAGGGGCGTATAATTCCCGCCCACGTGTAGAAATCGAATATTCAAACTGTTTATTCATTTTTCTTGAAAAATCAAGCCGAAATCTCGTTTTTTCGTTTTTCTGAAAAAATGAAAAACGAGCTGTTTTTCTAATTTTTCTACTTTCAATATTAAATCAAAAAACGACTAAACGAATGATACACGGATTACTTTTCTCACAGCACTGTACACAAGCATTTATGTTCAATAGTTTGACATTAATGTGCAGAAAAGGATGTTTTACAGGAATACTTTTTATTGTGTGATTGCTATTTTCAGAAAAAAATGCACTGGTAACAACAACAAAAAAGAAGACCAAAAATGTAATTCAGCAGAAGATAATGGCTGCGGTGAAACAAAGCTGCACTCAAATGATGGTGAGCAGTAAGCAACTTTATTTATTATATCTTTTATAAACTATTATCTTTATAGTTTAGAATACATAATAACTAATATTGTACTTCAGGAACCAAGACCTGTGGGAATGCTGGAGGAATCAAGTGTAGTCTTCTGTCTCCTAAGCCATGTAAGAAGAGATTGAGGATTTAAAAAATGAAATCAAAGAGCTAAAAGAAGATTTACAATATTAGCGCCGCTGGAAAGGGAATGAAATCTAGTTATACCACAGCAATTATTCTCAGTACTTGACCATCAGTTCTCAACAGTTTGCTTGTGGACTCTCTTCTTCATGTGTATATATTATACCATAGTCTGTTTGAATACTGGATTCTGATTGACTGAAAGATGTGCATTAAAACAATGAATGCACAGATAGTTACAGTCAGTTTAATCACCATTCTAAATTAATGGGCTGCCTTTCCTGTAACACACACACACACATATACACTCACCTAAAGGATTATTAGGAACACCTGTTCAATTTCTCATTAATGCAATTATCTAATCAACCAATCACATGGCAGTTGCTTCAATGCATTTAGGGGTGTGGTCCTGGTCAAGACAATCTCCTGAACTCCAAACTGAATGTCAGAATGGGAAAGAAAGGTGATTTAAGCAATTTTGAGCGTGGCATGGTTGTTGGTGCCAGACGGGCCGGTCTGAGTATTTCACAATCTGCTCAGTTACTGGGATTTTCACGCACAACCATTTCTAGAGTTTACAAAGAATGGTGTGAAAAGGGAAAAACATCCAGTATGCGGCAGTCCTGTGGGCGAAAATGCCTTGTTGATGCTAGAGGTCAGAGGAGAATGGGCCGACTGATTCAAGCTGATAGAAGAACAACTTTGACTGAAATAACCACTCGTTACAACCGAGGTATGCAGCAAAGCATTTGTGAAGCCACAACACGCACAACCTTGAGGCGGATGGGCTACAACAGCAGAAGACCCCACCGGGTACCACTCATCTCCACTACAAACAGGAAAAAGAGGATACAATTTGCACGAGCTCACCAAAATTGGACAGTTGAAGACTGGAAAAATGTTGCCTGGTCTGATGAGTCTCGATTTCTGTTGAGACATTCAGATGGTAGAGTCAGAATTTGGCGTAAACAGAATGAGAACATGGATCCATCATGCCTTGTTACCACTGTGCAGGCTGGTGGTGGTGGTGTAATGGTGTGGGGGATGTTTTCTTGGCACACTTTAGGCCCCTTAATGCCAATTGGGCATCGTTTAAATGCCACGGCCTACCTGAGCATTGTTTCTGACCATGTCCATCCCTTTATGACCACCATGTACCCATCCTCTGATGGCTACTTCCAGCAGGATAATGCACCATGTCACAAAGCTCGAATCATTTCAAATTGGTTCCTTGAACATGACAATGAGTTCACTGTACTAAAATGGCCCCCACAGTCACCAGATCTCAACCCCAATAGAGCATCTTTGGGATGTGGTGGAACGGGAGCTTCGTGCCCTGGATGTGCATACCACAAATCTCCATCAACTGCAAGATGCTATCCTATCAATATGGGCCAACATTTCTAAAGAATGCTTTCAGCACCTTGTTGAATCAATGCCACGTAGAATTAAGGCAGTTCTGAAGGCGAAAGGGGGTCAAACACAGTATTAGTATGGTGTTCCTAATAATCCTTTAGGTGAGTGTAGAGTCACTCTCACACAGAACCATATTTCTAAGCAACAAAGTCTTAAAGTGATAGTTCACCCAAAAATGAAAATTACCCCATGATTTCCTCAAGCCATACTAGGTGTATATGACATTCTTCTTTCAGACGAATACAATCAGAGTTATATGAAAAAAGTCCTGGCTCTTCCAAGCATTATAATGGCACTGACTTGATGATTCATTCCATAAAAGTTCAATTCCAAGTCCATAAAAGTGCATCTATCCATCATATAACTGCTCCACACGGCTCCCGGGGGGTTAATAAAGGCCTTCTGAAGCGAAGTGGTGCGTTTGTGTAAGAAAAATATCCATATTTAAAACTTTATAGATTAAAATAACTAACTTCCGGCAGTCAGCGGTACGCAAGTCGACTTATGGCGAAAGAGTAACCTTTGACGCATGAGTATTGACGAATGCAGAAGCCCAGAGGATAGAGCAAAACAAAACACCGGTCATGAATTAGAGTCTAAAACTTATGTGAAAGGTTATAGGTTACACAAAGTAATAAATGAAGGGGGACAATAACTGTGGAACACATATATTCCATATACTGTACTCCAATAATATTTCTTTTTTATTTTTATTTAAGGTTAGATTTGTGAATAAAAGTCCGAGAGGATAAAGAGGGCCAATATTTGTGGAGGGTGCTGTACAGTATTTAAACATGATTGTGTCTCTCTGCTTTTTTTTTTTTTTTCCAGAAATGCGTGTTATTGTGCAAGTTACACAGACTGTAAATGGAGTGACAGGAAGCTTTCAGATTTCATCAGAAAGATCTTCATTTGTGTTCTGAAGTTGAACAAAAGTCTTACGGGTTTGGAACGACATGAGGGTGAGTAATTGATGACAGAATTCCCATTTTTGGCTGAACTAATCCTTATTTTAAAACTTATTTTACCTGGAGTGTTCAAAGCATATTCGTGATTTGATAATGCTGACCAATATACCATAAGAAATTCACTGGAAATAGTATGAATACTTTCCACAATTCAAGATTAATATTAAACATACTATATGCCTGTGGTGAAGAGTGTAACTGAAACTTGAGAGTTTCTCTGATTCTTTTTGTTTGTTTGTTTTTCCAGACTACATCCAAAATAGTGTTTCCACATCTGAGATCAAGGCACCACATGGGATAATGAGGATAAGCTCTTCAAAAAACAAAACCTCCCTGAATAATATGAGAAGATATATGCATGATTGTATGGTTTGTAAATAAACACTTTAAATACATTGTCTAACTCTCAGCCTGTTATTTGAAGTTTAAAAAAAAAAAAGTAAAATCACATTTATTGTAGCGTTGCTGTTTGAGACATTCACTGTTGTTTTGTACCTTAATTCATTATATTGCAGATGTGTGAAAATAAAACTTATTCTGGATATTCTGGTTGTATTTCAATGGTATTGTACAGCATTTTATTAGTATTGCATTTTGGTAGTATTGTTATTTGTACTTTAGTTCTATTATGTATTGCAGTACTACCGCAGTTATATTGCAGAGAAACGTCGCCTTTGGCTTTTGGCTTGCTCAGTTGGGGACACTTAAATTTCAACTATATTACTGATCTGCCCGCATTGACACTATATGATAATTGAAATGAGCTGGATGACATCACCGTTTTCACCAGAGCGGCTGTACAGCCGAATCAAATTCTGTTGCATTATTTTCCTGTTACCACTGTGAAGCTGCTTTGAAACAATTGGCATTGTAAAAAGCACTATATAAATAAAGGTGATTTGATTTTTGATTTTGATTTGCAGTATTATTGCAGTACTACTTCAGCTGTATTGCAGTACTACCGCAGTTATATTGCAGTATTATTGCAGTACTTTAGATATACTGCAGTAAAATATACTTTTCGTGTCCAAAAAACTGCATTTTTCTACAAACCCGATTCCAAAAAAGTTGGGACACTGCACAAATTGTGAATAAAAACAGAGTGCAATGATGTGGAAGTTTCAAATTTCAATATTTTATTCAGAATACAACATAGATGACATATCAAATGTTTAAACTGAGAAAATGTATCATTTTAAGGGAAAAATAAGTTGATTTTAAATTTCATGGCATCAACACATCTCAAAAAAGTTGGGACAAGGCCATGTTTACCACTGTGTGGCATCCCCTCTTCTTTTTATAACAGTCTGCAAATGTCTGGGGACTGAGGAGACAAGTTGCTCAAGTTTAGGAATAGGAATGTTGTCCCATTCTTGTCTAATACAGGCTTCTAGTTGCTCAACTGTCTTAGGTCTTCTTTGTCGCATCTTCCTCTTTATGATGCGCCAAATGTTTTCTATGGGTGAAAGATCTGGACTGCAGGCTGGCCATTTCAGTACCCGGATCCTTCTTCTACGCAGCCATGATGTCGTAATTGATGCAGTATGTGGTCTGGCATTGTCATGTTGGAAAATGCAAGGTCTTTCCTGAAAGAGACGACGTCTGGATGGGAGCATGTGTTGTTCTAGAACTTGGATATACCTTTCAGCATTGATGGTGCCTTTCCAGATGTGTAAGCTGCCCATGCCACACGCACTCATGCAACCCCATACCATCAGAGATGCAGGCTTCTGAACTGAGCGCTGATGACAACTTGGGTTGTCCTTGTCCTCTTTAGTCCGGATGACATGGCGTCCCAGTTTTCCAAAAAGAACTTCAAATTTTGATTCGTCTGACCACAGAACAGTTTTCCACTTTGCCACAGTCCATTTTAAATGAGCCTTGGCCCAGAGAAAACGCCTGCGCTTCTGGATCATGTTTAGATATGGCTTCTTTTTTGACCTATAGAGTTTTAGCCGGCAACGGCGAATGGCACGGTGGATTGTGTTCACCGACAATGTTTTCTGGAAGTATTCCTGAGCCCATGTTGTGATTTCCATTACAGTAGCATTCCTGTATGTGATGCAGTGCCGTCTAAGGGCCCGAAGATCACGGACATCCAGTATGGTTTTCCGGCCTTGACCCTTACGCACAGAGATTGTTCCAGATTCTCTGAATCTTTGGATGATATTATGCACTGTAGATGATGATAACTTCAAACTCTTTGCAATTTTTCTCTGAGAAACTCCTTTCTGATATTGCTCCACTATTTTTCGCCGCAGCATTGGGGGAATTGGTGATCCTCTGCCCATCTTGACTTCTGAGAGACACTGCCACTCTGAGAGGCTCTTTTTATACCCAATCATGTTGCCAGTTGACCTAATAAGTTCCAAATTGGTCCTCCAGCTGTTCCTTATATGTACATTTAACTTTTCCGGCCTCTTATTGCTACCTGTCCCAACTTTTTTGGAATGTGTAGCTCTCATGAAATCCAAAATGAGCCAATATTTGGCATGACATTTCAAAATGTCTCACTTTCAACATTTGATATGTTATCTATATTCTATTGTGAATAAATTATTGCATTCCTTTTTTATTCACAATTTGTATAGTGTCCCAACTTTTTGGAATCGGGTTTGTACATAAACAAAAACTGCAGTATTACTTAAAAAAAACTGCAGTATTTTTTTGTAAGGGTTGGCCCTAAATGACAGAGTTTACCACGACATGACATTTTCATTGATATTAATGGTGTCCAGATTAGGCCTTCAAAACCTGTGCGAAATCTGGGAGTATTGCTTGACTCCACATTATGCCTTGACTCACATATTGGTCAGACTGTTAAATCATGCTTTTTCCACTTGTGAAATATTGTTCGTATCTGCCGCTTCCTTAACTTCAGAGATACTGAAACTGTTATTCACGCTTTTATAACCTCCAGATTGGACTACTGTAACACCTTATACAGCGGCTTACCTACCAAAGCTATACATCGCCTTCAAATGGTGCAAAACTCAGCTGCTCGAGCTCTTACATTTAACAAAAAATCTGCACATATCACTCCCATCCTCAACCATCTTCTCTGGCTTCCTGTGGCCAGTCGTATCCAGTTTAAACTGTTAGTTTTGGTCTATAAAGCAAGTCATGGCCCCACAGCCCAATACCTGGCTGAGTTAGTGCAACCATATGTTCCTGCCCGGACCCTCAGATCTAGCAATGATAACTTGCTTGTTGTACCCAAGTATAAACGCTCTACTGTGGGTGGTAGGGCTTTTAGTGTTATTGGCCCTAAACTATGGAATAAGCTGTCCCCGAATCTTCGTACCGCACCTACTCTCCAGACATTTAAGTCCCAACTTAAAACTCATCTATTCTCTATGCTCAGTAAATAATTATTTTTCTCTCTACTTCTCTGCCTTCAAGTGATCTCACACTTTTCATTTTATGTTATATGACTACTTCATTGTATTTAATGTTCTCTTTGATTCTATAACTTCTTATGTTAATTATCTGTAGTTGTTTGTTGTCTCCATCTGCTTGTTTATTTGTAATAATGAGCAGGCTGACTGTTATTTTGATTGTCAATTGATTGTGCTCTTGTACTACATTGTAAAGTGACCTTGGGTTCTTGAAAGGCGCTATAAAAAATAAACATATTATTATTATTATTATTATTATTATTAACATAACTCAGTGTTACAGAAATTCCGTGACCGCAATCCTCATATTGTCTACATAAAGTGTGTGTGCCATTCTCTTCAGCTCTGTGCATCAAAAGCCGTCAGTGTCCTCCCCAGAAATGTTGAGTACATGGTTTCTCAGACCTACAGTTGGTTTTCAAATGCCACCCAGCGTCTCCAAAAATTTTCTGAACTGTACAAAACCATAAATGTAGGTGAAAGCCCGCTGAAGATTCTGCAACTGTCTGACACTAGGTGGCTCGCTATTAGTGAGTGCATCAACCGGATCCTTTCACAGTATGTGGAGCTTAAGTTGCATTTTCAGTTGACAAAAGACAGTGAGAGGAGCTATGCTGCGGAACTGCTGTACCAAATGTACAGTGACAATATTAACCTGATATACCAGAAATTCCTCCAACCAATTGTGTCAGAGTTAAACAGACTTAATAAAATCTTTCAACTTGACAAACCCGATCCTGCAAAACTCCTGCAAAATGGAACTTCTAACATTTTACTGGTCCCTGCTTGAGCGCATAGGTTTGCCGAAGACATTCTAGAGCTGGCAAGACATCACAGAGTTTAACCTTTCTGATGAGAATCTTTTGCCACTTGATGCTGTAGACTTTGGTGTGCAGTTCCGTCTTGCTTTGTTTGAAGCCAATGGAATAAGTGACCTAGCTGAACAGGACATGAAACGCAGGTGCAGGGACTACATGCTAGAGTTATCTAAGGAAATTAGGAAGAGACTTCCAGATAACATTAAACAGTTAGAGGCTCTCAAATTCCTGTCACCGAGTCATGCTCTGTCGTCAAGTAAGCCAAGGATTGATGATCTTCCCGTTTTTCCACCTCTTCAAGGGAGATGTAGGAAAAGCAGAGCAACAGTGGAGAGTAATTCACACTTTGGAATGGAACAATGCAGAAGATGGCAAAACAGAGGACTTCTGGGTTGAAGTTTCTGCATACATAGATACTGCAGGTGATAGAAACTTTGAAGATCTTGGCAATTTTGCATTGAGTCTTCTTGCTTTACCGTTCAGCAATGCAGCAGTTGAGCGTTCATTTTCCCAAATGTCACTGATGAACAAGCTACGAAACAGGCTAGAGCAGAATTCTTTGCTAAATATAATGAGGATTCAAGCTTACATGTAAAGAAGAAACATATGCTGCCATGAATTTAAACCATCACCATGGATGCTTTCTCTCTTTACTGCTGAAATCTATTCAGCACCACCTGAGAAGGGTGGGGAAGAGAGCAAAAATGTCTAAAAGAAAACAGCCCTGAGCTTGTATATACAGTGGGGAGAACAAGTATTTGATACACTGCCGATTTTGCAGGTTTGCCCACTTACAAAGCATGTAGAAGTCTGTAATTTTTATCATAGGTACTCTTCAACTGTGAGTAACGGAATCTAAAACAAAAATCCAGAAAATCACATTGTATGATTAAGTAATTAATTTGCATTTTATTGCATGACATAAGTATTTGATACATCAGAAAAGCAGAACTTAATATTTGGTACAGAAACCTTTGTTTGCAATTACAGAGATCATATGTTTCCTGTAGTTCTTGACCAGGTTTGCACACACTGCAGCAGGGATTTTGGCCCACTCCTCCATACAGACCTTCTCCAGATCCTTCAGGTTTCGGGGCTGTCGCTGGGCAATACAGACTTTCAGCTCCCTCCAAAGATTTTCTATTGGGTTCAGGTCTGGAGACTGGCTAGGCCACTCCAGGACCTTGAGATGCTTCTTACGGAGCCACTCCTTAGTTGCCCTGGCTGTGTGTTTCGGGTCGTTGTCATGCTGGAAGACCCAGCCATGACCCATCTTCAATGCTCTTACTGAGGGAAGGCCCCATCCATCCTCCCCTCAATACGGTGCAGTCGTCCTGTCCCCTTTGCAGAAAAGCATCCCCAAAGAATGATGTTTCCACCTCCATGCTTCACGGTTGGGATGGTGTTCTTGGGGTTGTACTCATCCTTCTTCTTCCTCCAAACACGGCGAGTGGAGTTTAGACCAAAAAGCTCTATCTTTGTCTCATCAGACCACATGACCTTCTCCCATTCCTCCTCTGGATCATCCAGATGGTCATTGGCAAACTTCAGACAGGCCTGGACATGCGCTGGCTTGAGCAGGGGGACCTTGCGTGCGCTGCAGGATTTTAATCCATGACGGCGTAGTGTGTTACTAATGGTTTTCTTTGAGACTGTGGTCCCAGCTCTCTTCAGGTCATTGACCAGGTCCTGCCGTGTAGTTCTGGGCTGATCCCTCACCTTCCTCATGATCATTGATGCCCCACGAGGTGAGATCTTGCATGGTGCCCCAGACCAAGGGAGATTGACCGTCATCTTGAACTTCTTCCATTTTCTAATAATTGCGCCAACAGCTGTTGCCTTCTCACCAAGCTGCTTGCCTATTGTCCTGTAGCCCATCCCAGCCTTGTGCAGGTCTACAATTTTATCCCTGATGTCCTTACACAGCTCTCTGGTCTTAGCCATTGTGGAGAGGTTGGAGTCTGTTTGATTGAGTGTGTGGACAGGTGTCTTTTATACAGGTAACGAGTTCAAACAGGTGCAGTTAATACAGGTAATGAGTGGTCTCTAACTAACAGGTCTGTGAGAGCCGGAATTCTTACTGGTTGGTAGGTGATCAAATACTTATGTCATGCAATAAAATGCAAATTAATTATTTAAAAATCATACAATGTGATTTTCTGGATTTTTGTTTTAGATTCCGTCTCTCACAGTTGAAGTGTACCTATGATAAAAATTGCTTTGTAAGTTGGAAAACCTGCAAAATCGGCAGTGTATCAAATACTTGTTCTCCCCACTGTAGTTCTGTTCAAAGCTGTAATCAAAATGAGGCTGCACAGTTAGGCCATCTAAGAAGAAAATGTTCTGAGGAGTTCTGGAAAAAGAGAAGACAAACAAAAAACAAAGGGACAAGTGTTCAAGTTCACCCAGTAAGCATATTGGTAATAACATTGATAAAAGCCAGTGTATGTTAATTTAGTTTAACAGTGTGTTCATTTTTATATTGATGCTTGTGTGTAAACAGAACAACAGCAGATCTGGAGAGAAGAGCATCAGCGAGATGTGCTGAGAAGAGAAAAAGTTAGTACTTCTGACTAGGGTCAGAAAATATCAGAGAGGACATGTTTTTGTTTGACCTTTATTGTATGAGATTGTGTAAAAAAAAAACAGTGTGTGATATTAAGAATTTGGGTAAGACAAAAGGCCAAAACTTAGCACACACACACACACACATATATATATACACTGTTATGTTGCGTTTATGTTGTGTTGCCTTTATAATTTTGTTCAGTGTATATATGTTTATTTTAAGGCCCTTTGTGGGAATCCAGTCGTTGTCTAATCTGATTGGACACTGGAAAATCGGGCTAGTTTTCATCCCTTTTGGACGGGTTTTGAGTTGTCATTGGGCTGGAAATATTTCTGGGACCTGGCAACCCTGTGGGGATGTCACGTGATGAACGAACGACTCATATCTGAGTTCTATCTCATATCTAGTTAACAAGTTATTTAGGGGTAAAACGCAACTGCTAGTATGACATTGTTTACAATGGTTTAATAAACAAGAAGTTAACATTGAGTAACTTACATTTTAGACACAGTATGGCTACTGTGTCTGTTTTTGCTCCACCAACGAAAATAATCTCCATGGCAGAATCGTAAAGCGTCTCCAAGCAGCACACAAGCTAGTAGCGATTCGTTCCTGAATGAATCGTTCTCTTTGAACGATTCGGTTGAATTAATGGTTCAATGACTCACTCAGAGAGAGTCACTTGCTGCCACCTACTGTCGTAACAATATAACCAGCATACAGAGTCTCTGAAATCCTCACCACTAATGTCCCTGGCTGGTTTAAGCTGGTCAAGCTAGTCTCCCAAGCTAGTGTTTGGCTAATTTTATCTGGTTGGTCAGCTGGTCCCCCACTCCGACTAGTGCGACCATCTAAAGAAGTGGCCAAAACCCCTCTAAAACCAACCTGCTAAACCAGCTATGACCAGACTGGAAGACCAGGTTTTAGGTTTTATCTTTTTACTTATTTTTTTATTTTTTTCAGCAGGGAGATTATTTATTATATTATGAGTTATTTTATATCTTTAGAATAACATGCGCCATGCATGAACATAAATTCGATTTGATTTTATGTTGACTTTTACAAGTTCTTCAGCTGTCCAACCATTCAGTAAAAAAAACAGAAAATAAATAAAAACAAGTAAATCGATGCCTCTGTGGACACATACACCCCTATGGCTGACTAATAGCTGTATCTAAATGTCAGCTGAGGAAAACAGATGCCTTGGATATGGTGTGGTATTTTTGGTTGGCGGCTAAAAATCACTGCCTCGTTTTCGAGTTCTCCAGTGATTCATCGTCCGGGTCTCACCCACTCCTCGCTGAGGAGCCAGGGATTTCTTAATGAGCAAAACTCTCGTGACTTTGTGCTTCTGTAAGTTTTCACACATGCATACATATATGTTTGCACACATCTATGCTGTTTATCACACAACTAAACATCCACTTTGCCTTTCCATATGTATCCGTAGCACAGTGGAAGAGGAAAACAGACACTTTGTGTTTATTGCAAAGACACAAGTCCCTGTGATGCAAATGAATGTGTCACTCAAACTAACACAATGCCTGTTTTGGGGCAGGACCTCAAACGGCGCAACTACAGATGAAGTTTGTGCATAATGAGCACCATTATCAGACTGATTTGATTTTCGTGAGCCTCATTGCACTCAGACAGAAATAGAAACAAATGAGCTGGTTATATGCACTCATAAATGCCTAATGATGCCTCAGTCACTCCATAGTTCAGTCGGTGGCACGCTCGCCATCTGGAAACAGCACTTCAACACTACAGTACCACTTTTTTGGTGCGTTTAATTTTCCTATCTTGTTTATTTATTTGTGTTTTGAGAATTTACTGAGTCAAAGTGTGGAGGAGTGTGGCTACTGTAGTTCAGAGTTAGAAACCAGCTTAGGCGGGTGTTATTTGCACTAACGTGGGATGTAGATTATTTTTACATAAAAAAAAAAAATCAAATAGAAAAGATTAGTTGTACATAATGCCACCCACCACAATCAAACTTTCTATTAAAATTCAAATCACAAATTAGATTTCTTTAATATGTCGATTGTTTCTTCTAGACAACAGTGAGATGAATTGGAGACCAAATGGAGATGTTTGTCTACAATACAGATTTTTCTCCTGGGAAAAAAAGTGCCTTGTAATATGAGCTACCTAAAGAGTTTCAGAAGACATCTCAACAATGTCTCAAACTGTGCTCAGATTTGCCAGGACACCAAAGTTATGATGACGTGTTGTTGTAGAAATGTGTTTACAACATCTTTGCAAGTTTAATGCAATCCCACAAGACAATTGCTCAATTGTTTCTCCCAGGAATCAATGAGAATAAATGGAGAGCAAATGGAGACGTTTGGCTTATAACTCTTATAAGATGTTTCCATGGTTGCACTTTATTTCGATGGTCCACTTTAGACATTCTACTAACTAGAAGTAACTATGCAACTATCAACTAACTCTCAGAGTATTAGTAGACTGTTAGGGTTCGGGTTAGTAGAATAAGTTACTTATAGTCAGTAGAGCATCAAAATAAAGTGTTAGCACATATTAAGCAGACAGTCTCTCTACTCTACTAATACTCTAATGAGAGTTAGCTGACATGTAGTTGCAAAGTTGCTTATAGTTAGTAGAATGTCTTAAGTGGACCATCGAAATAGCCTTACCCGTTTCTTTTCAGAAAAAGACATCAAAATGTCTCAAAATGTGCTCAGATATAAATGTCTGCTATCAAAAATCAGATATCTCAATATTTCCCAAGACCAAATGATAGCAGTACCTCTACGAAAAAGTAGTATAGGCCTACTTCAAGTTAATTTTAAGTTCATTTTTTAAGTATACTTAAAGGGATAGTTCACCCAAAAAATGAAAATTCTGTCATTAATTCCTCACCCTCATGTCGTTCCAAACCCGTAAGACCTTCGTTCATCTTCGGAACACAAATGAAGATATTTTGATGAAATCCGAGAGCTCTCAGACCCCTCCATAGACAACCTTAATTTTATGAAGCGACGAGAATACTTTTTGTGCGCAAAAAACAAACAAAAATACCAACTTTATTCAACAGTTTCGTTCTAGCCTGTGTCAGTCTCCAACACAGTTTCCGTTGTAAATGCCGCACACGCATGCGTCGTGGTGCTCACGTGAACAGTATCAGCTGCTGTAATTCGAAAGCACTGCATGGAAACTGCGTAGGAGACTGGCACAGACTAGAACGAAATTGTTGGATAAAGTCATTATTTTTGTTTGTTTTTGCACCCAAAAAGTATTCTTGTCGCTTCATTAAATTAAGGTTGAACCACTGGAGTCACATGGACTATTTTAATGATGTTTTTACTACCTTTCTGGGCCTTGAAAGTGTTAATTAAATTGCTGTCTATGGAGGGATCAGAGAGCTCTCAGATTTCATCAAACATATCTTCATTTGTGTTCCGAAGATGAACGAAGGTCTTACGGGTTTGGAACGACATGAGGGTGAGTAATTAATGACAGAAGTTTCATTTTTGGGTGAACTATCCCTTTAAGTAAAGTTCAAGTATATTTTTAAGTATACTTTATGTAGTAAGTATACTAATGTCAATGTACTAGTAGTAAACTTGTAAGTGTACTATTTCAATACTGCTTGGGACTAAATTGGACCACTTTTTAGTATATAAAAGTGTACTATAAGTGTAACAGTAAACTTTAAGTGCGCAACTAGTTCACAATTACGTTTCTCATTTGTACTGCATCTGTTCTGCAAGTGAACTTATACACTCACCTAAAGGATTATTAGGAACACCTGTTCAATTTCTCATTAGTGCAATTATCTAATCAACCAATCACATGGCAGTTGCTTCAATGCATTTAGGGGTGTGGTCCTGGTCAAGACAATCTCCTGAACTCCAAACTGAATGTCAGAATGGGAAAGAAAGGTGATTTAATCAATTTTGAGCGTGGCATGGTTGTTGGTGCCAGACGGGCCGGTCTGAGTATTTCACAATCTGCTCAGTTACTGGTATTTTCACGCACAACCATTTCTAGAGTTTACAAAGAATGGTGTGAAAAGGGAAAAACATCCAGTATGCGGCAGTCCTGTGGGCGAAAATGCCTTGTTGATGCTAGAGGTCAGAGGAGAATGGGCCGACTGATTCAAGCTGATAGAAGAGCAACTTTGACTGAAATAACCACTCGTTACAACCGAGGTATGCAGCAAAGCATTTGTGAAGCCACAACACGCACAACCTTGAGGCGGATGGGCTACAACAGCAGAAGACCCCACCGGGTACCACTCATCTCCACTACAAATAGGAAAAAGAGGCTACAATTTGCACGAGCTCACCAAAATTGGACAGTTGAAGACTGGAAAAATGTTGCCTGGTCTGATGAGTCTCGATTTTTGTTGAGACATTCAGATGGTAGAGTCAGAATTTGGCGTAAACAGAACGAGAACATGGATCCATCATGCCTTGTTACCACTGTGCAGGCTGGTGGTGGTGGTGTAATGGTGTGGGGGATGTTTTCTTGGCACACTTTAGGCCCCTTAGTGCCAATTGGGCATCGTTTAAATGCCACGGCCTACCTGAGCATTGTTTCTGACCATGTCCATCCCTTTATGACCACCATGTACCCATCCTCTGATGGCTACTTCCAGCAGGATAATGCACCATGTCACAAAGCTCGAATCATTTCAAATTGGTTTCTTGAACATGACAATGAGTTCACTGTACTAAAATGGCCCCCACAGTCACCAGATCTCAACCCAATAGAGCATCTTTGGGATGTGGTGGAACGGGAGCTTCGTGCCCTGGATGTGCATCCCACAAATCTCCATCAACTGCAAGATGCTATCCTATCAATATGGGCCAACATTTCTAAAGAATGCTTTCAGCACCTTGTTGAATCAATGCCACGTAGAATTAAGGCAGTTCTGAAGGCGAAAGGGGGTCAAACACAGTATTAGTATGGTGTTCCTAATAATCCTTTAGGTGAGTGTATATAGTCCAAATATACTTCGACCTTTCTGTCAGTATAAGTCAAGTATAAGTGCAATTTTAAGTATGTCATTTTCTATATGTAAGTACATAAAAAGTACACTGAAAGTATACTTTCTTATTTTTAGTTTAAAATAAGTATACTAATATCACACTTCAATAATACTTTTTAGATTTATTTATTATTTACAATTTTATAAATGTATTTATTTTTGTTTTTAAGGTTATACTGTATATTTGCTTGAGAAAACCTTGAGATGTAATTTCCTTTAGGTAGTATTTGTCTTTTTTTTGTTATTAAATTTAGTTAAGAATTACTAAATATAGTCTAGAATTATCCTGCACCAATTGAAACACTAAAACACATGCCAGTGCATTTTCCATTTTCCTCTGTTTCTGTAAGTGTAGTATAGGGAAAGGTTAACATGGCAGTAACAGTCGAGCTCGATCTAGTGCGCACAGTGTGTTATTACTCTTGTAGGTTAAATCCCAGGTGGAGGCTCTATTTTTTTGTTGTATCATGTGAAATATTGCTTTACAGAGAGCTCATCCAAGTGGAACAGACTCACTCTCTGAATCTATCTGTGGTTAGACTGACAGATGGCCCAGACCCCAGCAGCTTGTAATGGGAGAGTGAACAACCAGGTCGCCACAGACTCCAGTTGTTGATTTCCTTTATAATGCATAATGGCATTTACATTAAGCATCCCACAGAGATCCTAAAAAAGGGTCTGTATTTGTAAAGGTGATTACTAAACTACAGTAAATGAAGTCTCTGTCCACCGATTCTGCAGTAAATTTGCATCACTAGACTGTCTATTGCATATTTAATTTAAATTTATGTGGTTAAAGACTTTGTTATGAAAGTGCAGTTGATGCATTTGATAATGTGATAAGAATAAATGTTTTCAATGTTTCAATAAATGTTTCACTTATATACAGTATATAGTCACCTTTTAGGATTTAATTAATAGTAATTCTAACAAGATACAACATTCTATCAACACAATAATGGCAGTTCATATCTATTTCATGTTTTGGAGAATTTGTATGAATGTGTACAGTACGATGATCTCATTTGTATATTTTCATACAATCTGTTTGCACCTTTTTGAGGGTTAGGTTTAGGGGTGGGGTTAGAGCTTCGTTCGTACTTTTTTCTAAAAAAAATCTTTCATTTTATTACAAATCAAATAGTATGAATTTATATGAAATACCAGTTCATAAAATAGTTCATTTCTCATGATATTGGGTGGCAATTATTCATTTAAACCAAAAGGAGGACATGCCAAATAATGAGAAATTCTGAGGTACATTTTTCAAGCACATTTCTCAATTCAACTTTTCACTCAATATTTTATGCTGATAATAAAATGTGTATTTAAAAAAAAAAAAAAAAAAAAAAACTATGCAAGGTGAAATAATATGAGCAGATTAAAGACAGATTCACTTTCAGCAAGGGTTAATATTTTTGTTTTGAATTATTATTTTTATTCAAGATTATATATTAAATTATATACAGTGGTGGTCAGAATTATTGGTACCCTAGGTAAATATGATCAAATATGGCTGTAAAAAATAAATCTGCATTGTTTATCCTTTTGATATTTTATTCACAAAAATAATAAAGTTTGGTGGAGGGGGGATTATGGTGTGGGGTTGTTTTTCAAGGGGTTGGGCTTGGCCCCTTAGTTCCAGTGAAAGGAACTCTTAATGCTTCAGCATACCAAGACATTTTGGACAATTTCATGCTCCCAATTTTGTGGGAACAGTTTGGGGATGGCCCCTTCCTGTTCCAACCTGACTGCGCACCAGAGCACAAAGCAAGGTCCATAAAGACATGGATGAGTGAGTTTGGTGTGGAGGAACTTGACTGGCCTGCACAGAGTCCTGACCTCAACCCGACAGAACACCTTTGGGATGAATTAGAGCGGAGACTGCGAGCCAGGCCTTCTCGTCCAACATCAGTGCCTGACCTCACAAATGCGCTTCAAGAAGAATGGTCCAAAATTCCCATAAACACACTCCTAAACCTTGTGGAAAGCCTTCCCAGAAGAGTTGAAGCTGTTATAGCTGCAAAGGGTGGGCCAACTCCATATTAAACCCTACGGATTAAGAATGGGATGTCATTAAAGTTCATGTGCATTTAAAGGCAGGCGTCCCAAAACTTTTAGCAATATAGTGTACCTTACTCACCTGTTCAGTAATAAAAACGCCACCTCTGCGTCGCATTTACTAATTTCAAATCCCTCAGTTCTCACCATCTCTGAAAAGCCAAGCTAATGTTGATTCTTGTTTTATTACGAGCTCTGTCGCATTCTCTTTTTGCCAGCAGACTCTCCTCTGCTCGGTGTTTGTTTAAAATGGTTGAAGATTTAGCTGCTCCATGTCAACCTTTCTCACTTGTTGTGACAAATAACCACTCCCACTCCCACACCAGACACACATCAAAGTAGACAGAGCAACTTCTCTCTATTTACGGATATGACGCACGGCCAATTTCCCAAGTAGTGCTCGCTGCAGAGCATCTGGAGCTCAAGGGTGGAGCTTAACCTGTTTAATGGGTGGAGAGATAGGAATATGGGTAGGGTTAGGGTGTGGTTAGGGGATGCAGCTCCACCCATCATGCCCACAGTAGGTCAAGAGAGGGGGGAGCTGGAGCTCCAGAGAGGGGTGGGGCTGGAGGTAATGACTCTGCAGTGAGTAGCCTCTCCAATTTCCCTCAAAAACCATCCCAACAGGTTTGAAATGTAAACACTTATAGTATGCTTACTATAGTGAATCAGACAAAAACATGTTTTGTGAGATAGATTAATGTATTGACTAATTTAATGAATTGTTAATTTTTAACAAAAAAAAGTATGACTAATAATATTTATATAATATAATTCCTAATATTAAATATTACATTAAAATAGAGTTTCATTAAAACATATATACGTTAATATCAGGGCATTATTTTTTACTTTTGACTACAAAATTTTTAGTGCAGCTGCTTTCATGTGATGCCCAATATAAAATCAGTGTCCTGAACACAAACCAGGTAAGATCTACTGGACGACTGGACAGTTGAGGCTGATGTAACTCTAGAAAACCAAGCTCAAATTAACTCAACACACTTATTGCTCTCTCTCAAGTTCATGACTGTCAAATATGTGATCCATGACTGCACTCGTGTCCTAAAGCCTGTCATTAAAAAAAAAAAAAAAAAAAAGTGATCGGCATCTGTGCGCATCTAGTAAGGCAGAATAATCCAATCATCCTGGCTTTGGAGCACATTACCAGTCCGAGTGCAGAGAGAATGCGCTCAGGAGTAATTGAACCCTTCACGGTTTCTCTTCACTAAAGTGTACAGACTAACCACAGGTTGTCTGGAACCTGATGAGGGGTAGACGGATAATTCTAATAGTAATTATAAGCTGGAGGAGTACATGTGGAGATCCTTTCATTGTGGGTGATGAGAGATGCTTAATGTGGCATTACATAAAGCATGGATGGTTTTAATATCCATCTGTCAAAAGGACACATGCTTTATGAGCTAGCACAAGCTATTTTTAGACAGGGTCTTGGGAATCTCGGGCCACAGAGCGAGGCCTCAACTGAACGCAAAAGTTTAGGTGTTCTTTACTTTGAGAAAAAAAATAAGAAATATCTATATTAAGACAACTTTCTGTGGAAGCATTTATTGTGATTGGAAACCAAAAGTCTTATTGCAAATGTGGAAAATATGCCCCCTAGTGACCACCTTCCTATTTGTTAGCACTTCTCCTGTTTCTTTAACAACTGCTATTTTTATATCCACCTGTGTGTGAGAGAGAGTGTGCGCGTGTGTGTGAGAGAGAGTGTGTGTGTGTGTGTGTGTGAGTGTGTGTGAGAGAGAGAGAGTGTGTGTGTGTGTGAGAAAGAGCGAGAGTGTGTGTGTGAGTGTGTGTGAGATAGAGAGTGTGTGTGTGTGTGTGTGTGTGTGTGAGTGTGAGAGAGAGTGTGCGTGTTTGTGAGTGTGTGTGGGTGTGTGAGTGTGTGTGAATATGTGTGTGAGTGTGAGAGAGAGAGAGAGTGTGTGTGAGAGAGAGAGAGAGAGTGTGTGTGAGAGAGAGAGAGTGTGTGTGTGTATGTGAGTGTGTGTGAGAGAGAGAGTGTGTGTGCCTGTGTGAGTGTGTGTGAGAGAGAGAGTTTGTGTGCGTGTATGTGAGTGTGTGTGAGAGAGAGAGTTTGTGTGTGTGTATGTGAGTGTGTGTGAGAGAGAGAGCTTGTGTGCGTGTGTGTGTGTGAGTGTGTGAGAGAGAGTGTGTGAGACAGGGGTTGATTTTTATTAAAACTAAAAATGTCAACTTTTTGTCCCAGAACCAGATGTTCAGTTAAAAAAACAATAAAAACAAAAAATACATAAAAAACTATGATAATAAAAACTAAAAGTGGGGAAAAACCTAATGCATTTAAATATGTAGTGTTAAAATTATTAATATAAATTGTCGACATTTTTATTATTCCAATTTTTTGTGCAAAAGTTAGCATATTTGAGGACACAGTGGAGTCAGTGAGGATATAAAATTTGAGATGAAAAAAATACTATAAATACAATTGTGAGCAGAATATTTTATTGTGTTATTTGCAATTAATATGTCATTTAATATATACTTAGTTCATAATTCAGAGTTACACAAAAAGTGTGAAAAGTGTGCATTTATGATACATATTAACTGTGAATTTGAATTTGAGACATGATGGAAATAACACTTGTTGGTTCAGATAAATCACAGAATCCTCTGGCGCTGATATTGTTAGTGGAAATATGAAATAAACTGTTGAAAACGTGAAAAGTAATGTGTATTTGAAGAGAGTTTATTTTCAAAAAGTGCTAGTCTTGTTTGAACTGCAAAATGGGTTCGAAAATATTAAACCTTCAAATACAGAGAAAAAATGTGTTTATGGTAAAATCTCTCATTTCCAGAGCTTTGCTCTTTGACACTGCAGTAAATTGCATTATCGTTAATGCAGGCTGCGGTGCTGGAAATGCGATCCTGTTATATTGTTGTTCATGGGGATGATCTGTCCATAATGAATGTTATTGATTTGCTTATTAAATATGATATGCCTTCTGCGAGTTGCTCGGCGGGCCTCCGTGATGGATTTCTTTGTGGAGTCACACCTATTTACAACTCCCCACATAAAATAATAGGTTCATTACGTCTTATGATTGGATTTTAGTAGTAATCATTAAGCTTTTAATAGCATATCCAGATCCCAGACCAAGCAGTCCATATGTCACAGGAAGCCTGGTCTCATATGGAAAAATGATGCTATGATATGCTTCAGCTAATCCTATGTAAATGTGCAGTATGTGCAGATCAGCCGATGAGCTTCTGCATGCAGGATATGAAGGTCTTGTTAGAGCAGATAGTGTCACTTCTGTCACTACACACTGGCTGTTATGATGTTAGATGTGGTGTATTGTCAGATTTGTGCCCTGAGAGAATCAGGCTGTTGTTTTATGTGGGGCCGTACACAGGTACATTTAACCAGGTCACTGGGGTCTGCTGAGCGCTCAGTCAAGCCTGAAAGCATGCCGGAGAAGAGAGAGTCCGGCCGGCACGTTCTGCTGAGCTCGTGGATCTTTTTATCTGCCTGTTTCTCTCTATCTTTTTAATATTTGAATCTTTCAATGTGCATGAAAATCAACAGTCGGCTGTATTGCCCATGCAGAAAGTTAGAGAAGTGTAAAACATCATTTCTCATTTTTGTCTCTTTCTGTCTTATAACAGTATATTGAATTTAGTCCAATTATTTGAAGATTTTGCTGTGCTTAATGTATAATACAAAAAAAAACCTAATCATTAAAACATTATTATATACATTATTAAACCAATAAATACCAAAAAATAATAAAAACCAATAAAAACCAATAAATAATATATGTGACCCTGGACCACAAAACCAGTCATAAGTCGCACAGTTATATTTGTGGCAATAGCCAACAATACATTGTATGGGTCAAAATTATCGCTTTTTCTTTAAAGGTGCAATATGTACGATTTTTGCAGTAAAATATCCAAAAACCACTAGGCCAGTGTTATATATTTTGTTCAGTTGAGTACTTACAATATCCCAAATATTTCCAACTATTTGTAAATCGTGAGAAAATTGCGATTTTAACCAAGGAACCGGGACCTGTGAGGGAGTCGCCTGTCAATGGCGTCATATCCACGTTACACTCGGTTTCAGCTTTTACTGCCGTAGAAACCATGGCAAAAGACGTGGACAACTGTGTAACGTCTAGTGACACGCTGTTGTAGTTTCGTTCAAACATTATGGACCATGGCAAGCAGACTTTGGAACAAAATGAGAAATCAAAAGAGGACCAGTATCGGCGTGGCGTTTTTGAGATGGCGAGAGCTTCGCAACAAACTTCGACTTGACAGAGATGCCGTTCTTGCATGTGCTTTATTAGACAGGTGAGCAAATGTACATAAAACAAATCAATGTTATGTAGCTCAACACAATGAAATATTAGAATATCATCAATATGATGTTCTAATGTTGATGTAGCTTACTGCTAGTCTCATACAGCCAACAAACTAACACACAGAATAACATTATAACTTGCAACACACTCAAATGCAGTTTAGATAGTGTTGACCAAGTGAAACAGCATTGCGTTTCCTCACAATTTTAATTTGTCAAATAAACTGACCTGTATGAGTAGTAATTCAGCACTTGTGAGTAGTTCGGTAGAATGAAATGTCCTCATTTCTTTATATCCTCCGGGACCCGTGTGTGGCGCTGATATCTGTCTTTTATTAGTAATCGCCCCCTGCTTCATACCACAGTCATGTTAAAAAACATGAATGCATTCACTCATCCATAAACATTATTTCCCCATAAACATTATTAGTTCCATCGGTATGACAACAAGTTCCATGATTCCACGCTCATTCACTGCGTCATCAATCTATGCCTTTGTTATTGTTTTAAAGAGGTTAGCGACCCCTAGCGGCGATTGTAGCTTTAATGCCAAAAATCATTGGGATATTAAGTAAAGATCATGGTCCATGAAGATATTTTGTAAATTTCCTACCATAAATATATCAAACATTTATTATTAGTAGTAATATGCGTTGCTAAGGACTTCATTTGGACAACTTTAAAGGCGATTTTCTCAATATTTAGATTTTTTGCACCCTCAGATTCCAGATTTTCAAATAGTTGTATCTCAGCCAAATATTGTCATATCCTAACAAACCATACATCAATGGAAAGCTATTATAAATAAAGCTATTTATTCAGCTTTCAGATGATGTATAAATCTCAATTTCAAAAAAATGTACTGGTTTTGTGGTCCAGGGTCACACACATACACTCACCTAAAGGATTATTAGGAACACCTGTTCAATTTCTCATTAATGCAATTATCTAATCAACCAATCACATGGCAGTTGCTTCAATGCATTTAGGGGTGTGGTCCTGGTCAAGACAATCTCCTGAACTCCAAACTGAATGTCAGAATGGGAAAGAAAGGTGATTTAAGCAATTTTGAGCGTGGCATGGTTGTTGGTGCCAGACGGGCCGGTCTGAGTATTTCACAATCTGCTCAGTTACTGGGATTTTCACGCACAACCATTTCTAGAGTTTACAAAGAATGGTGTGAAAAGGGAAAAACATCCAGTATGCGGCAGTCCTGTGGGCGAAAATGCCTTGTTGATGCTAGAGGTCAGAGGAGAATGGGCCGACTGATTCAAGCTGATAGAAGAGCAACTTTGACTGAAATAACCACTCGTTACAACCGAGGTATGCAGCAAAGCATTTGTGAAGCCACAACACGCACAACCTTGAGGCGGATGGGCTACAACAGCAGAAGACCCCACCGGGTACCACTCATCTCCACTACAAATAGGAAAAAGAGGCTACAATTTGCACAAGCTCACCAAAATTGGACAGTTGAAGACTGGAAAAATGTTGCCTGGTCTGATGAGTCTCGATTTCTGTTGAGACATTCAGATGGTAGAGTCAGAATTTGGCGTAAACAGAATGAGAACATGGATCCATCATGCCTTGTTACCACTGTGCAGGCTGGTGGTGGTGGTGTAATGGTGTGGGGGATGTTTTCTTGGCACACTTTAGGCCCCTTAGTGCCAACTGGGCATCGTTTAAATGCCACGGCCTACCTGAGCATTGTTTCTGACCATGTCCATCCCTTTATGACCACCATGTACCCATCCTCTGATGGCTACTTCCAGCAGGATAATGCACCATGTCACAAAGCTCGAATCATTTCAAATTGGTTTCTTGAACATGACAATGAGTTCACTGTACTAAAATGGCCCCCACAGTCACCAGATCTCAACCCAATAGAGCATCTTTGGGATGTGGTGGAACGGGAGCTTCGTGCCCTGGATGTGCATCCCACAAATCTCCATCAACTGCAAGATGCTATCCTATCAATATGGGCCAACATTTCTAAAGAATGCTTTCAGCACCTTGTTGAATCAATGCCACGTAGAATTAAGGCAGTTCTGAAGGCGAAAGGGGGTCAAACACAGTATTAGTATGGTGTTCCTAATAATCCTTTAGGTGAGTGTATATATATATATGTAGGCTACAAATGTAGGTTTACATATTTAATGCTTGCATTTACGTACACTGAAAAACAAAACGGTGTAGAATTTACTTACAATTTTCACTCAGAAATTTCACAAATAATTACAAACCCGATTCCAAAAAAGTTGGGACACTGTACAAATTGTGAATAAAAAAGGAATGCAATAATTTACAAATCTCATAAACTTATATTTTATTCACAATAGAATATAGATAACATATCAAATGTTGAAAGTGAGACATTTTGAAATGTCATGCCAAATATTGGCTCATTTTGGATTTCATGAGAGCTACACATTCCAAAAAAGTTGGGACAGGTAGCAATAAGAGGCCGGAAAAGTTAAATGTACATATAAGGAACAGCTGGAGGACCAATTTGCAACTTATTAGGTCAATTGGCAACATGATTGGGTATAAAAAGAGCCTCTCAGAGTGGCAGTGTCTCTCAGAAGTCAAGATGGGCAGAGGATCACCAATTCCCCCAATGCGGCGAAAAATAGTGGAGCAATATCAGAAAGGAGTTTCTCAGAGAAAAATTGCAAAGAGTTTGAAGTTATCATCATCTACAGTGCATAATATCATCCAAAGATTCAGAGAATCTGGAACAATCTCTGTGCGTAAGGGTCAAGGCCGGAAAACCATACTGGATGCCCGTGATCTTCGGGCCCTTAGACGGCACTGCATCACATACAGGAATGCTACTGTAATGGAAATCACAACATGGGCTCAGGAATACTTCCAGAAAACATTGTCGGTGAACACAATCCACCGTGCCATTCGCCGTTGCCGGCTAAAACTCTATAGGTCAAAAAAGAAGCCATATCTAAACATGATCCAGAAGCGCAGGCGTTTTCTCTGGGCCAAGGCTCATTTAAAATGGACTGTGGCAAAGTGGAAAACTGTTCTGTGGTCAGACGAATCAAAATTTGAAGTTCTTTTTGGAAAACTGGGACGCCATGTCATCCGGACTAAAGAGGACAAGGACAACCCAAGTTGTTATCAGCGCTCAGTTCAGAAGCCTGCATCTCTGATGGTATGGGGTTGCATGAGTGCGTGTGGCATGGGCAGCTTACACATCTGGAAAGGCACCATCAGTGCTGAAAGGTATATCCAAGTTCTAGAACAACATATGCTCCCATCCAGACGTCGTCTCTTTCAGGGAAGACCTTGCATTTTCCAACATGACAATGCCAGACCACATACTGCATCAATTACAACATCATGGCTGCGTAGAAGAAGGATCCGGGTACTGAAATGGCCAGCCTGCAGTCCAGATCTTTCACCCATAGAAAACATTTGGCGCATCATAAAGAGGAAGATGTGACAAAGAAGACCTAAGACAGTTGAGCAACTAGAAGCCTGTATTAGACAAGAATGGGACAACATTCCTATTCCTAAACTTGAGCAACTTGTCTCCTCAGTCCCCAGACGTTTGCAGACTGTTATAAAAAGAAGAGGGGATGCCACACAGTGGTAAACATGGCCTTGTCCCAACTTTTTTGAGATGTGTTGATGCCATGAAATTTAAAATCAACTTATTTTTCCCTTAAAATGATACATTTTCTCAGTTTAAACATTTGATATGTCATCTATGTTGTATTCTGAATAAAATATTGAAATTTGAAACTTCCACATCATTGCATTCTGTTTTTATTCACAATTTGTACAGTGTCCCAACTTTTTTGGAATCGGGTTTGTACAAAGAAATGGCAAAAACAATAAGTACAATTTATTCTTTTGCAAGTTTTTGCATGCAGATTTAAGTAAATCTCACATATGGAATCAAGTCAAATTTACTTAACTAAGTTAAGTGACACATTACCTTACACATTAAGTGACGACATCTTTGACCTGTGTCGGCCACCGTAGCTTCTCTATGTGCTGCGAAAGGGAGGGGTGGGCGGTTGCAATTCGCAACCTCACCGCTAAATGCTGCTAAAATTTACACCGTGCACCTTTAAGCCATGCTTTTAAAGTGTATGCTTAACTTAGAACATCTAAGTAAATAATACAGTACATATTGTGTAGACAACATAATAGAAATAACGCGGTACCCACCCAAACACAGAGATCTGAATATTTGGTACACAATAACCATTTGGGATCATTTTTGAGGATTAATGTGTCATTTTGAGTAGAAAATGACTCCACATGTTACAAAACAATTCTGTAATTCCATCTGATGTTAGTGTTTTTATGACTATGTGCTATGATTGACTAAATGTTCCTGTTGGAAGAGAACATGTGTTAGGGTTTTGGTAGACATAGTGTACTGTGTTAGTGTATTATTGTATTTTGAAAATTAGTGTTGGAGTTTAGTTTACAATGTGTGATTTTGAGCATGAAATTAACCGTTTTGGCAATTGTGTGTTGTAGGTGTGTTGGTGTGTTAAGAGTTTAGGAAAATTGTTAAAAGTATTGAAAAAAATTGTCATAGCGATTGTGAAAAACTGTAATGTGTCGTGTTTCCTTCTGGAGCATCAGTGAATGTTTGAACCGTTTTCAATAGTTGTGTTTGAGTCCCTCAATCGTCCTCAGTGTGAAAAGATGGATCTCAAAATCATACAGTCACTGCTGGAGAGGGTTCAAATATGCAAAAGATGCTGGAAAACTGAAGAATGTGCGGGACCTGGAGGATTTTTCTGATGAACATTGAGCAGTTTAACTGCTCAGGACAAACAGTGGACTCATGAACAACCATCACAAAACACGAAAACAGCCGTGGATCATCCAGGGAACGACACACAGTATTGAGAATCAATGGTTCATAAACTTTTGAATGGGTCATTTTAATAAATTCAGCTACTTTTTTTGTCTTGTGGACTATATGTAAACATCTTTTATGTAAAATATCTTATTCAGGACAGTACTAAATAAAAAATAACGTGTATTTTGTATGATCTCTCTTATGTAGTTAAAATTATTCACATTTTCACAGATTCTGCAAGCGGTTCAAATACTTTTTCTTGCAACTGTAGGTTTTTTTACTTTATTTTATAACGTTGATATTTACGCTTTAATCTCTACAAGCTTAAATTGAGTACTAATATAACATTGACTTGAACTTCTTCAGGTGGACATTTGTTTGTTTTTTTATGTAGTATTTACTTTTTTTTAATCAGTGTAACACACTGAATTAAACATGAAATTTTGATGTAGAAAGACTGAAATAGTATTTTCTTGTGAAACATACTCCAATAATCTGTTTTATTTACTACTTTTTTACAAACTTGGACTCATCTTTGTAATGGGAATAAAATCATAGTAATTATCAGAAGTTGTCTGCACACTGAGTAACATACAATTAGTTCAAAGCAAGGGTATATCAAAATATGTCTTTAATGTAACATTTGCCAAGTAAAAAAAGTGCAAACAAGTGAAAAGTGTCTAAAAATAGACCAAAGAGCAGACGTTTCAGCCCATGCTTTCAATTTCTTCAGACATATTTTGATAGACCCTTGCTTTGGACTAATTGTATGTTTCTCAGTGTGTGGACAACTTCTGCTATTTAGTTGACAACTTTTTTTGCTCTACGCACCTGAGAACAGACTGGATATTCCTCCTTTTCTGAGTGCATACAATATCCTTTTTGTTGAATAAAATCATAGCGAGCCACAAGAACATTCACTAAATCATGAAGTGTGATGATATTTACTATATCTAAAGCCATTGGTCATTCTCAAAATGTTTTGAATGTACAGTAACAGTTTTTTAATTCAAATTTGAAGAATTGTAATTACTGTTATAGGGTTAAAATTTAATTATATAGTACTTAGGGTTTTGAGGAAGGCTGGAAGGACATGTTTAGGATTGTGAGTAATGATTTAAGATCTATAGCCATTACAAAAAAAAAACGAAAAAAAAAAAAAAACGGTGGCTTCAAATATTTATAATATTTTGAAAGTTCAGCCATAGCTTTTTTTAAATGAAACATAATTGGCACTGCTTCCTGAAAACGACCTATGGAGGTTGACTGATGTAATGCCAATGCAAAGTTACAGTCAGGTTCCTGTGGGTGTTGGAAATGAAGATGCCACTGTGTAAAGATATGAGGCCCATTGGGCATCACTGACCCTTTGTTAGCTGGCTTTCCAGCACAATGTCATCCAAACCGCTAGGGTGTTTTCTTTCCGCAAAACACTTTCTAAAAAGTATAATTCACAGCTCAGTTTGATAAAAATACCAATGCTTCATAACCCGATTTTGTTCCAAAAAGCATCTACAGAAATTACAATGTCTTTGCAATTTTTACAATCTATTTGACATTCATGGTGATGATATTTGAAATGACAGCAAACATAAATAAATATATAAATAAAAACATCCAGGGCTTTTCTTGAAATGCCAGTGCCCATCATGCCACAAAATACATTCATCCAGTCACGGCGCGCCCACCAGATAGACCGCCACGTCTGCAGCGATCACATCACGCAAGAATATTCCCTTCAACATTGATTACCTTTGGGCTTGCAGGATAAGGGCCGTTGAGATATCTGTCCCCTCACCTCAGTGATAAAGTCCAGGGCAGGACATTTGACTGAACACGATGTGCCCTGACATCTCTGCGGCTAATTCTGAATGCCAGGACACAGTGCTAGGAAATGAGGGGGTGACCTGGAAAGCAGCAGTGAATATTGCTCTGACCCTCCTGTTTGCCCTCTCATTGTTTTTCAATTAAACGTGGCCACTTTGTCGGCAACATGACAGTGACAGATGGCAAGGTCTTTATGGGGGTTCAGAGAGAAGTGCTGATGGAAAATAGCACTTAATCTATATGAGAAAGGCCAATCTGGCGAAAACGCAAAATTTAAAATGTGGTTCAATGCTCTATAAGTACAGTGGTTGAGGTGAACTTTACTAGGAAAAGTGTTTTTAGAATGAAACAGACATTTAATTTGGAAAGAGGGAGAGTAAATGTGCTATAACACTTTGTTATTTGACTGTACTTCACTGTAAACACGAATATGTTGACAAAACTCCAAAAATTTGTGATAATCAGTTACAAAGTTAAGAAATTTTAAGTTTAAGTAAGCATTAAGTATTTTAATTGCTCTTAACTTGAAATATTTGAGTAAGCTAATTCATACATTTAACTTAAAATTCTCATGTTATCTCAAAATATTACATATATATCAAATGTTTTTAGTAGTGGAAACTTGGGTAGATTTAACTAGCTAATTCAGTAAATGCTAACTTGCTAATTGGTGACAATGCTTTGATGGCATTAGCATAGCATAGCACTTTCTGAATGAGTACAGCAATATAAAACATTTAACATATACACTGTGAATAAAAGTTGCTGCCTTTTTTTAAATTTTTTTAAATTTTTAAGTACAATCAACCTAGATGTTTACGTACACTGTAAACCCAAATAAGTTGGCAAAACTCAAAAAAATGTTTAAGTCAGCAGAACTTGCAGATTTTTGCATACATTTTAATTGCTCTGAACTTGAAATATTTGAGTAAGCTAATTCAAACATTTAACTTAAAAATATCAAGTAATCTAAAATGTTTAGTAGTGGAAACTTGGCTAGCTTTAACTAGCTAATTCAATAAATGTCACCTTGCTAATTGGTAACACAATGCTTTGGTAGCATTAGCATAGCATAGCACTTGCTGAATGAGGACAGCAATATAACACATTTAACATATATCTGTTCTCAAACTAAGCTCATGCTCCACTCGTCATCATGATGGTAACCCTACAAAAAAACAACATAACTGAAACTCTTCTAAACTAGCATAAAACATTAAACACTATTAAATCTCCACTTTAACATTAATCTTGCAACAAAAAAAAAAACATTATATAACACTTAATTTTGGCATTTACTGTCCCTTTTGAGTGTAATGGCAGAGTATGCTGGGAAACAGAAATCCCAGCCCAGTTTCAGTTAAATTTAAGTTAGTCTAAATTAAAAGAAACAAGTTCATAAAACTCAAAACAATGAAACAATTCAGATTACTTAAAATGTGTCAGTTTTGAGAACTCAAAAGAAAAAGAACGATCTAAATTCTCATAAAAGTTCATTTGATTGAACTAATTTGTTTAATTTGAGTCAAACAAATTAATTATTTTGAGCGTTAGGGTTTAAGTGTAATTTCAACTTAAATTACATTAAACTGACTTAAAAAAATGAGTTGAATCTTGTATAACTTATAGAAAAATTTGAAATTGCTTAACTTATTTTGATGAGTTAAAGCAATGTAAAATTATGTTGTCATAACTTATTGACCATATAATTTTTTAAAGAGTATCTGTTCTCAAACTAAGCTCATGCTCCACTCGTCACCATGATGGTAACCCTACAAAAACCCCAACATAATCTCCCACTTAACATTAATCTTGCACAAAAAAAAACATTATATAACACTTAATTTTAGCATTTACTCTCCCTTTTGAGTGCCATGGCAAAGCATGCTGGGAAATAGAAATCCCAGCCCAGTTTCAGATAAATTTAAGTTAGTCTAAATTAAAAGAAACAAGTTCATAAAACTCAAAACAGTGAAACAATTCTGATTATTTAAAATGTGTCAGTTTTGTGAACTCAAAAGAAAGCTCTAAATACTCATAAACGTTAATTTGATTGAACTCACTTGTTTAATTTGAATTGGCTCTACTCAAACCAATTAATTATTTTGAGCTTTAGGGTTTACAGTGTGTACAATGCCATCACAGCCAGTACAACAGCATGCTTGTTCATGTTATATGCTACTGTTTAAGTGTTTTTGTTCATGACTTCTTAGTTATTAATATGATTAACTTATCTTTGTAAACATAAAATTAAGAAATTAACTTAAATTACATTGGGGTGCCTCAGGGCTCAGTGCTAGGCCCCCTTCTCTTCTCGATATACCCTGCATTACTGGGTCCAATTATAAATTATAACAGTAAAATAACATTAACTTTGGAATGTCTATCAGCATATTCAATGCACACATGAAATTTACTTGCTCTAAGGCTAAAATAAACCACGCATAATTGATTTCATGAGCCTTGAGTCTGACAGGACAAAATGACCAAATATTACACAATGGAAACTGATTGCAGAGAATAGCTTGTCTTATGTCACCTGCCTTCAGGGGCCCTAAAAATGTCATGTGGAGAATCACATGTGTTAGTGACATGGGCCTAGGGTCATTTTATTGATTTATCTCTATACACATTCAGTCAAAATAAGATTTTCCTTTTCACTGAACCACAACCGTTCCCACTGGCTTAGTATCTCTGTAACCATTCTCATAAGCATTAGCAGGAATTGATTTCAGCAGCATAAGTGAATGTTCCTACTCATTTACTCCATTTTTTACTGATCAATATTCATTGTCACTTAGTTGTGCTTTACGGGGTGGGAGAGTATCAAAACATACTCCCAATCTGGAGGTGAACCATCTGTGCTCGCTTACTTGCCAGATGGCGGAGGGAAATGTTGCCACTAGCACGTCAATCTAGCTTGTGAAAGGAAAATATATTGTGTTCCAACACCAAACATATAGAGAAAACCTCAGTATTTAATGCTTAGGATTTTAAATAAAAAAGACGAGAATGTTTCAAGCAAATGTCGAAAATACAAAGCTCATTGTTCACAGTGTTGCAAACTATGCATTTTCATATTACATTAATAATAATAATAGTTTCTTTTATTATTATTATTTTTTTTTTTTTACAAAACATTAAAAATTAACCATTCATTCTGATATTTACATACTAGGGCCTAAATTTCTTGTTTTGCCTCAAAATTGCTGAATTGCACATTATTGTACTGAGTGAGTATAAATTTGATCAGATAACCTGTTCAGGTCGAATGCACTGTTCTCCTTCGGTAATAAAGCATAGCGGGAACACCATTAAGTAGTTTCTCATTATCTTTAGTAGGGCTCTAACTTCCCCTCACATTGATGCATTGACTTTACATTAGATACACATGAACGTCGTAAATAAGAAATTGAGCATGAGGACTGACCAGCCTATTTTCACAGAGAAGATCCCTTTAGCGCGCACACACACACACACACACACACACACACACACACACACACTCTTCATTTCAACCCTAATTATCTTTCCCACTGGAGTGTAGTGAGGGGACAAATAGGGTGACCGGCTGAAACATAGATTTTGTACAAAGGTCAACCGGCAGCTAATAGCACTGGATAAGACAGTGAATTATGAATATAAACAAAGCACAAGTAGATATGAGACTATAGTGAAGGGGAATTGATTAATGTCTTTGCGTGTGCAAGCACATTTTGAATGGGGATTTTGAATGTTCAAATCATTTCCTGAATTTCCTGAAATAAAAACCTTAAATTTCGAATTCTTGTAGTCATTTCTTGCTGTGGTATAGTAATAGTGTATATATATACAGTATATATACACCGATCAGGCATAACATTATGACCTAATATTGTGTTGGTCCCCCTTTTGCTGCTAAAACAGCCCTGACCCGTCGAGGCATGGACTCCACTAGACCCCTGAAGGTGTGCTGTGGTACCCGGCACCAAGATGTTAGCAACAGATCCTTTAAGTCCTGTAAGCTGTGAGGTGGGGAGTCCACGGATCGGACTTGTTTGTTCAGCATATCACACTGCCTCCGCCGGCTTGCCTTCTTCCCATAGTGCATCCTGGTGCCATGTGTTCCCCAGGTAAGCAACGCACACACACCTGGCCATCCACGTGATGTAAAAGAAAACATGATTCATCAGACCAGGTCACCTTCTTCCATTGCTCCGTGGTCCAGTTCTGATGCTCACATGCCCACTATTGGCACTTTCGGCGGAGGACAGGGGTCAGCATGGGCACCCTGACTGGTTTGCGGCTATGCAGCCCCATATATATGCAACAAACTGCGATGCACTGTGTATTCTGACACCTTTATATCAGAACCAGCATTAACTTCTTGAGTAATTTGAGCTACAGTAGCTCGTCTGTTTGATTGGACCACACAGGCCAGCCTTCACTCCCCACGTGCATCAATGAGCCTTGGCCGCCCATGACCCTGTCGCCGGTTCACCACTGTTCCTTCCTTGGACCACTTTTGATAGATACTGACCACTGCAGACTGGGAATCTTATATTTTTCTCTTTTATATATACTTTTATTCAGCAAGGATGTATTAAATTGATCAAAAGTGACAGTAAAAACAAAATATGAAGCAGCACAACTGTTTTCAACATTGATAATAATCAGCAAATCAGCATATTAGAATGATTTCTGAAGAATCATGTGACACTGAAGACTGGAGTAATGATGCAATATTACAAAAGAAAACAATTAAATTCTAAACTGTAATAAAATTTCACAATATTACTCTTTTTACTGGAGCCTTGGTCAACATAAGAGACTCAAAAATATAAAAAAAATCTTACTAGCCCCAAACTTTTGATCGGCGGTATATAAAGCACTGATTGCTTTTGATGATAAAATGAAGAGACTTTACAGTAGTCCTTTATCAGAGGCCACTGATCATATACATACCTCTTGCTAGTGTCTTGCTAAATGGAGAAATTTATGAAAAAGCCCTTTAAGAGGTTTGATTTATGTTCATCTACGGCCTTTGAGACAGGTAATCAGGCAAAGACATGAAGGCAGAAGGCACATAACAAAGGTACATAAAAACTACGAGAGAAAAAACAAGAGAAACTCACTGAAGCTGAAAAGCATTTGTCCAGAAAACTACTTACGACAGCAATGGGGGAACTGTTGACGGGGTTGTATATCTGTGAAATGGGACCCGGGGAATGTTTATTAATCAGTAAGCACATTGGGATGCATCATACCATTACAAGCAGCGCCTTGTTTTAATGTCATTGATGAGTCCTCCGTGCGTCAGGGATTCCCAGTAGATCACCTCCAAATGCAGTCCTACAAGACTTCTAACATGTGCTGGAAGAAGAATTGTGGTGTTTCATCTCAATATGTTGCATTTGTTTTATGAAATAAGAATTTCTTGTCATTTAGATAATTCTTTAAAACGCTATATTTTTGGCTATAAATGGACAGTCTTTCAGAGGCTGTATTCTTCCTTCAGGTCAAGTCAGAATGATAGTATACAAGATGAGTGCTCATGTTCAGCTCCACAGTGTCGTATTGGAGTGTAACTGCAACCACTTTTCAGTAGCCATTCCAGTTTTATTCCCCTATCAATTTTCATATAATTATATAAAAATTTATGCAGCTCCCTGATGAATCATAGTCTTACAACTTTGATATATATATATATATATATTAATTTGATTAATATATATATATATATATATATATATATGTTTAATTTAGTTTATATCACAGCTCGGCCAGAGCCGTTGAGCTCGGTAAAGCCACAGTTTCCTCCTAATCTCTAACCGTTACTCCTCCTAATCTTCTCCATATCGCTTTAAAATACAGCATTCTGTGCAGAATTCAAATGGGTCCAATACGTTTTCTGGTCCACGCCGACTCGTGCATATGATCCACTCTGTTATCGTTTCTCTGGACCGGAGCTGCGGCGGTTCGCGTGACACTAAGGTGAAACCAGACTTCATTCGCCCAATGGAAAGCATATTTACACTGTCTGAATCTTTCCCTATACTCTATATAGTGCACTATGTGCTATTCATCATGTAGACAATAATAAATGTGTGAACAAGTGACCGATTTTAGGCGCAGCTTTAGCGTCTATTTATAATGTTGGGGGCGGGGCTTCAGATTCTAGAGAGCATTTGATTGGACAGAAAATCTGATGAGAAGCTGAAGTGCAGAGTGATGTCATCAAAATCATTGACCCATATTGGCGGAAGTGAGAGACTGTAAGTTTTGAATGCTTATGGAGCACACTAGCTTATAGATAACAGTAAGACTAACATATTCATACTAAAAGCCAAACAACTTCAATTTTTTATTTCATGGGGACTTTAAGGACAAAAACATGACAAATGTCTTGAAATACAACAATAAGCAGTGCACATTACTCTAAAAACAACACGGTCTCACTCCTATTCCACACATATTGAAGCTTGTTCACGACCCCTCTGCGTCACTTTTTAATGCACAAGGTACCCCTTTAGTGTCGTTTTCCGACGCATTTAATTCTTTGCATTTGTAAAAGTAGACATGATTTTATGAACATTTATAGGCTACTTTTATATTTTGGAGCAACTAACCACACTCCTACCCTAAACTTACCCACTTCTCAACAATATAAAACATGTAACAGGCAAATAAAAGTACAGTCACAGGTATTTATTGCAAAAACTGTATAAAAGTATTAACTCCGTGAACACACACACTCCACTCAGTCATATCTCATTCAAATGATACACCCGACTCTTTAGCATGACGCGATCGGTCACGAGACACACGAGAGCCAATGGCATTTTACAATCAAAGCTGACGTAATGACGCAATTAGTCACGAGACATACGACAGACAATGCTGTCAAAGCTGACGTAATGTTTCTTCGGGCGGCAATTTTTGAAATGTGTTCATGATCTTCGGCGGATGGACTCGACATTGATCGCTTTTGGGGATTTTCTTCACACAAATCAATCGTTTGGCCTCGGAACACTTGGAATATTTGTACTTTTTGAATAAATTGTGGCTGCAGTCGTATTTGCCTGTTATATCCAGTTTTTTATAATACACAAATGGGTAGGTTTAGGGATGGGGTTGGGTTACGTGTTCAAAATGTGTCTGAATAGCGTAAATAAAAAAAGAATATAAATGTAAATAAAATTATGCTGGCTGATTAAATTGAGAATCACACTCCATGTCATAATGGCAAAATCATTACCCAATATATAGTTTCATCATGACGATAACAATGCCCAACGTGTCTGTATATGACGGCAAAGGTTTCTCATTGAAATCAATGGAGTACTGCGCGTCGAAAAACGACGCTAAAGGGGTACCCTGTGCGTTAAAAAGTGACGCCGAAGGGAACTGACCAAGCGTCAATATGTGATGAATAGGAGTGAGACCGTGTTGCTAAAATGTAGCGGCACTGAAAAAAAAACTGGTGTAGCAACAATTTTTTACACTCAGCAACTCCTTGACAATTTCACAAAGATCACATTAAATAAAGTATTTGAGTAAAAAGACTGAAATAGTATTTTCTTGTAAAACGTACTCCAGTAGACTTATCTTTGTTTTATTTACACCTTCGAAAAATCCTTTTTTACAATGATAAACTTGAATCCTGTCACTGCTGGATCATTTACACTTGTTACAGGAATGACCTTCCAAGCCACTGGATAACTGTCAGTATGTGACAGAGAAAAACAAGATGCTGATTTGGTTTGAGACAGGTTGGCATGCAAACCCTGCTACATGCCATCTCACATTCTTCTTAACACACTGAACTTGTGAATTTCAGCTGAGGCTTAGATCAATAACATTCAGTATAACATGACATTTCCCCCAATATGCCATCAGATGCCATAATGGTTGTCTTTACTGTCATTCCTGTTTTGCACGTTTGGCTGCGGCTGTGAAGACGGCAAATATGCATGTGAACATCTAAAGAAGAGTGCAGGGATTCATTTCCATTTCTTCGCATCAAAAGGCTTCACATGTCCTCTACCTAAAGGAGATTTGATTGGAAGTGAAAGCTAGTTTTATTTAACCTGGCTGATTAATTTATTAGGATGGCTGACTGTGCACAGTTCAGAAGATGGGCAAGTGTGTTTGTAACTCTGTGTTTGTGAAGATAAAGCAGAACGCTCATATTGGTAGAAAACAGACAGAGGATGAGAAATAAATGCTTACAGTGGGAGTTGTGGCGAAAGTTCATAATGTTTTTACATAGTGAATCATAGTGCCAAAGAAGGAAAAGCGTGGTTTCTTACGTCTTCGTTGCAAATTAAGTTCTTTAGAGATTTAAAGTTTGATGGTTATATGAGGGGGTGTTTACACAACACTGTTTTTAACTAAAAAACTGAAAACTTTTTATGCATTTGGGCCTTTATTTACATGACAACGCCGTTTTGGGGGCCTGAAAACGCAAACTTTTGAAAATGTTACCGTTACCATCTCTGTGTAAACTACAAAAACGGTGACGTCATGGGCATGTGTATTACGTGTTCAGTCTATAGGCGCGTAGTGTTTCTTTACAAAGTGACATCGCCATCTACTGGCCTGGCAGCACAATACAGCTTTTTTATTCGTTTTCACTGATCCGGGGACCGTTTTGACAACGTTGTCGTCTGTACGTGAAAAATGCAAAAAAGCTAAAACGATGGATAAAACGCTATTTGGCTAAAGGGGCATTAGTGCAAAAGGAAAGTTGTTTCAGATGAAGAAAAATGACATTTTTACCGTGAAAATGAAAGCTTTTTATGAAAGCTTATGTAGGCGATTTTTCTTTGGAATAACATAAATCACATGAAATAAAACCATGTGCATTTAGAAAATAAATGTTTGACTGCATGCTTAAATAAAGACAAAATAAAATAACTAAAAAATAAATGCTACAGTACATGCAACCTTTACATACGTTGTCCAGAATCAGTCAATAACTTTATTATTATTCAACACTGCTTCCAACATTCCCTCCAAATATACTTCTTCCAGTCATTCCTCTGTTATCATTATCTAATGATGCACATATGTCAGTTTCATCAAGTATGTGTCTGTCATTGCTGTCTGTGTGCTGTACTCAGCTCCTCTCTGAGGGCTATGTGAATATCAGAAGTCAATGTGTCCATTAATAAGCAGTGCTGTGCATTTGCAGGCTAATTTGTATTTCTGCCTCATTTAACATTTGAAGTCACTTCAACATCATTTGAGGCATTTCCGATGCAATCTTTAAAGGTCTAGCTACATTAATCAAGACGTATTTACCAGAGAAGAAAGTGTAATGATTTTAAAAGGTGATGATTGTGGTAATAAATGTTCAAAGTTCGGAGAATTGGTTCATCCTAATTGTCTTCTCTCTCATATGTAACATTGGAAAATCCTTTTATTCATGTGTATATGAATAGTCACACTGAGTGGGTCTCGCAGAACAGCAGTGACTGACCTTTTCTGCTTAGAGCCCTGACTTTCCACTCCAACAGATAGGGGCGGACCAGGGAGCTCGAGCAGAACGCTGGAAGGGCCAGCTTCTGTGGTGTGTTGGTAGATCCCCAATTCGTCGGTCAGTTCCAACGTGACCGACTGAAGGGGAACGTCTCGGTTATGTATGTAACCCTCATTCCCTGAAGGAGGGAACGGAGACGTACGTCCCGTCGCCACAGGTGCTGTACCATCCGCTGATTGGCCGAGTCACTAGTTCGGCTCCTCAGTGGAAAAGCAAAGATGCGGTGCTTCCACTTCCTTATTTATACCCGCGCTGCGGGGAGGAGCATGGAATGCATGAACCGCATGCCAATGTTCATTGGCTCGTTTAGTTACACTCGAAGTAGATTGGTCTCTGAAAGCGATCCCCAATTCGTTGGTCAGTTCCGACGTACGTCTCCGTTCCCTCCTTCAGGGAACCAGGGTTACATATGTAACAGAGATGATTTTTGTGTGTATCCCTTCAAATGCAAATTAGCTGATGCCTCCAGCCCCCTTTTCTAGAAGAGGGCGGGGCTTCAAGAGCTTGTCTTCCAGTGTGTCAAAATGCGCTGTAATGTCTATAATAGGCGACATATTCCTTTAATTTGAGTTAACATGCAATTAAATGTCCGAAAACATTACATTTAATTTGCATTTAAGTTTATTCTTTTAGAGTATATTATTTCCGTAATATTTTTTTTTTTTTTTTTTTAAGTATGCTAAAGTGCCATCTTTTTTAACAAGGGATGGGACTCACTGATATCAATATTCATGACTGATATTTATATCAATATAATTATGGTAATGCATAATGTTTTTTTTTTTTTTTTCCACATTTACCATGGTAGTACCATGTTCTTTTGAACATGCATCATGTAAAGTATCAAAGTACTTTCCACCACAGCACTTTTTGTGAGGCTTTCCGGCTCCACTGGGACAGGTCATCAGCCATGACTGTCCTATAAAGGAGCCCAAAACACAGCAAAGATAAATATCCCTGGCTTACAGTCAACGGTACGGGGTGTTTGGAGAGGGCCAGCTGGAGAGTGAAGAGGGGAGACAGAAACTCTCGGACAATAATGCCTACAAAGCCAGAGAATAAATGCTGAATGCAGATATAGTTTTGTTTAATTATGTTTATAACTTATTTGTCATCTTGCTTTTATCCACTATTAGTACAAGCCTGTTGTTGAGGACCTCGTGTGATGGCCAAAACTTTACTGATGAGTTTTATGAAGTTTATTGTACTTCATACAATAGATGAAGGGTCCGTTTTCTATGTAAGAGCTGAAAAAAACACAGTATAAGAAGTGCGTATTAAAGTCATGTCCATAAACGGCTCAGCAGCTCAGATGTCGGGAGTAAATGACGACTGCTATGTTCATTCTTTCATCCAACAACAAAACACCTCAATCGCTTATAGGAGACATTCTTGTCTACACCTGCATCAAAACAATGGCAGACTGTGTACAACTCATTCAGGGCGGGTCTATGCTGAAACGGCAGTGTCCGTCAACAGTTGTGGGAGGGGCCTGTGCAAAGTGACGTCACTTTGCCCAGAATCTGCGAACGGCTTGTTCTGAAACAGTGCTTATGATTTATGGGGATTAAAAAAAAAAAAGCACTGGGTGGATTTTTATCATTATAGGGTGTTTGTGTACACACACTGCCAACACACATTTACTGTAATGGGCCGTGGTTGGATCTTCCATCAACGATCCAAAACAAACATCAAAATCAACACACAAATGTGTCACTGAGCACAAAATGAAGCTTCTGCCATGACCGTCCCATTTCCCTGACCTCAATCCTATAGAAAATGAGTGGGGTCAAAAAAATTACAGACCTCTACATGCTTTGTAAGTGGGCAAACCTGCAAAATCAGCAGTGTATCAAATACTTGTTCTCCCCACTGTATGTTCAAACACCATGTAAAAGTGAATTTTGCATAATAGGTGCCCTTTAATACCAGGTGTAAACAGGGCCTCATGTGTAGCTTTGGGTAGACTGATTCATTCAAGTGAATTGGTTCATCCTAAATAATCCTCTCTCTCATATGCTTTGGAAATCCCAGTGAGTAGGTTTTTGGATTGTTCATGTAACTGAACAGATTCCTCAACCAAGTCTATAAGTATGACATATTCAATTTCTATGTAAATTAGGATGTTTTGTTATAGCCATATTTCTTTTGGAAATCAGAGTCATTCTATTGAGTCGACTCGTTCAAACATCACTCACATTTTCTCAAGAAAATGTAAAAATCTAGTTTAGTATAAAAGAATGCTTTGAAAAAAAATGAACAACTCATTGATGGGATGTTGAATTTTGATGTTACTCAGTAAAGTAGATTTTTGGCAATCTCACTTATCAGTTCAAGCTTTGTCAGTCAAATTTTCCTCCGTGTTTCCTGTGCCTTATGATCCTGTTATTCTTTACATTTCTCAATTTATTCGGTTTTTGCTAGTTCATATTTCTATATCGCTCGTTCTCCCTCTCTCGCTCCGTTTCTCCGTCTGGCTCTGTGGAAGTGTGGCCGTTGATTACAATCATAAATTACTCACTTTTATTCCTGCCATGTGTGACTGGAGTGATTTTCCCCCCATTCTTCTTTCTCTTCCGGCCCTCTGATAAGGTGCAGGAGCATATCTGATGCTGAAGCTGCATGATTACATCTCAATGGACTCTTTCGGCCCGATAACGACAGTCAAGCAAAAACTCAAGCAGGAAATGGCATTTGCATCGAAGCTTCGAAGCTAGCAGTCTTTACTGTTGTAAAAAATGTAGAGAGGACTCTTCTCATACCACTGCTTTCTACATACATTTCCATGATAGATGATGTCAGAGTCAAGGGTAATATTTTCCATTTTGACCTCTGGAAACTTGCTTACCATGTAACTGATGTGAACTTTATATGGTTTACAATGAAAGAGTGTTTCATTTATGTTGGATTGACCTCTGCATCACACCACAATCCTTCCATGCTGTCCCAAAACGCATATTTTTTTATATTTAGTCGAAAGTAGACCTATTTTAAATGCCCCAGGTGTAGTTGCGCAGAGAGGACCAGTATGCAGTGGTCCATTTACTCGGCGTATGTGAATAAATACATATCCTGAAGCAAAAAGCTATTTTAGAACAGTGATTTGCTAACACCCCTCTTCACTCTCCAGCTGGCCCTCTCCAAACACCCCGTACCGTTGACTGTAAGCCAGGGATATTTATCTTTGCTGTGTTTTGGGCTCCTTTATAGGACAGTCATGGCTGATGACCTGTCCCAGTGGAGCCGGAAAGCCTCACAAAAAGTGCTGTGGTGGAAAGTACTTTGATACTTTACATGATGCATGTTCAAAAGAACATGGTACTACCATGGTAAATGTGGAAAAAAACAAAAAAACATTATGCATTACCATAATTATATTGATATAAATATCAGTCATGAATATTGATATCAGTGAGTCCCATCCCTTGTTAAAAAAGATGGCACTTTAGCATACTTTAAAAAAATATATATATATTACGGAAATAATATACTCTAAAAGAATAAACTTAAATGCGAATTAAATGTAATGTTTTTGGACATTTAATTGCATGTTAATTCAAATTAAAGGAATATGTTGCCTATTATAGACATTACAGCGCATTTTGACACACTTAAATATGACTTAAGTACATCTTTATATGTAATTTCATATTTGCTTCTATTGTCTTTGAAATATAGTTAAAGTATAGTGGCAAATGGACTGACAAGCATTTATGGTAAACTAAAATATAACGTAATTTCTACTGAAACTTGTATGTCATGTATTTGTAATTACACACGTATAATAATGAAGTTGCAATTTAGTACATTTAAAATATATTAGCTTCAAATGTAATATTGAATAACACACTACAGTTAAAATTATAATCAAGTACTTTAGATGCGCTTTAGTTTGTTAGTCAACACATCAAACTAAGTGTACTTCTATAAAACATGACAAAAGCTAATTGAAACACTATGATTTAAAATATACTTTAAAGTAAAACTTTTAATTTAACATTATTACAAAGTGCAGTTTTTAAGACTTAACTGCGTCAAAAACAGTCATAATAGTATACAGTCTTTAAGTATTTATATAATATTATGTGCAAGAACAGGTTTTTAAAAAAAAAAATATACTACAAGAGCACATTCAATTCAATTGTCCATCCTTTGCATCCTGTAACAAAACCTTCCCTCACAGGTCAAAATGACCTAAAGCCCTAAAATTATACTTTTTTTGTCAAGAAAGCTTATACCATTTCATTTTTATAACATTTTTTTTTTTTTTTTAGATTTTTTTTATTTACCTTTAAATTACTATATTTGATCAATAAATAATATAATTTAAGCACATTCTTCACATTCTTTCAACTTAAATTCAGAATAACTCTCCAATACATGCAATAAAAGTCAGTTCTCGAGTTTATCTCTTTAGAATGCATTCAGATACACATGTAGACATTATAAAATAATTTTTTGGTAAAGTTTTAGCATTTTTTTTATTTTGTTTTAATTTTGAGCATTTTTAGGTTTTTATATGTACATTGAAGCATTCCTCGCATTCCATCCATTTATTCCTAAGGTGGTCGAATTGACCCGAGGGAATGATTTGTTACTTTTTTAAATTTCAACCACATAAACTCCTCGAATCCAGTCAATTTATTTGTTTGTTTGTTTGTTTTGTGTGTGTGTGTGTGTGTGTATTTGTGATTCAAGTGCGACAAAAAGCCCTGAGGTCTTGGACCACTCCGATGAGCACTTTTTTCCCCCCCAAAATGACCTGAGGGAAGGATGAAGGTTAAGCACAAGGGATACGATGGTACTTCAAAGAAAATTATGGTATTGTCCTGTCCAACACCAACATGTCCAAAAAAACACCACAGTATTAGCTTGTCCAAAACCGTGGAACATTTCCAAACAACATTCCCATTGTTAAACCATTGTAGAACTTTTCCATTTTTCTGTATTATACAAAAAGAAGACCAAGTATTTGGACATACATTCAGTGATTTAAGAGTGCTGTATGTAAGTGCATAGCAACCTCTAGGTTTCAATTTTATAAATTAATTCGGCATCCCTGTAGTCGTAAAGCAAAAATGTATAATGTACATGTCAGCTACTGAAAATGTAAAGTTAAAATGCTAACCCAGAGTAAATTTCTCTTCCCTAACTCTGTTTCATTTCCCTCTTTCGCACTAGCTCTCAATTTTTTGTCTCAGGATCTGAAGTGTGTCCCTGGGTAATAATTGCTGACACGCCAAAGCCAACATTGCACACAGGGCCCTTTAATAGTTTTCATTTTTCTTCTTTACAGGCTAGCCTCTGCGCTGCCATTATGAATGATCAGGGCACAGCAGCCCCGCCATCGAGAATTCTCTCTCTCTCTCTTTCTCTCTCTTTCTCTCTCTCTCTCTCTCTCTCTTCTCAGAGGCTGACCCACGCCTCGTTGACCATTATCTCTCCCTGTGTCTTCCCTCTTTCCATTTACTCGATCTCCCCACACAGACAATTTATATAAAAGACTTTCCCCTGGCTTTCATCAGGGCCCAGGTAGCAAAGCCCATTTCATGACATTAATTTGCCACCTTTGCTGACCCCGACACATCAATTCGCTACTTTATAAACTATTTCGAGAATCAGATTTATCAGGCCTGACAGAACTTTTTGCGCCGATATAAACAGCGTTAGCGGCCTGGCTAGCTCCCCTGCGCCAATTCATCATTATCTTATTTGGAGGGCCTAAAAATTCTTTGACATTATTAATAGTAAGATGAATCACTGGAAAACTACAGAGTCTGTGCCTGGCGAGGCCGAAATAATCCATTTGGGGTAGAAAATATCTGGGTGGAATTGCGTTCGGTGACGGTCATTAGCATTGGTGTATGCATGGGTGGTGAGCTGCTGAGGCATGGCGTTCTTTGAGAGAATAACATCGCTGTAGTTCTCCACCAGCTACTGCCTTAACAAGGACAGCACACGCTGGAACTGATACATGATCCTTTGGGCTGGGAGGTTCATAAAAACGCCTGTGGGAGGTGTTTTAAAAACTCAAAATGTAGAAACCTTGCCCAGATGCAAACTTCCAATCCATTGAAAATAGTAAACCACCCAGGCACATTTGCTATAATTTTTTCAACCAGCTTGAAGTGCCAGTGCCAGTCGCCTAAGCAAAACTTTGTAAGGGGGCCCTGTCAATGCGTTCATAAAAACCCCAAAATGACCCCAAACCCTTAATCTGTTCTTTCAGAGCAGATTCACTGTCAACAAACAACAGTGAGTTGAAAGAGTCAGTAGTAATACTATAAAAAATAAAATTACGAACAACGGGACAAATACAATAGAAACAAATGAAATAAACAACTTAGCCTACTACTAATAATAGCCTATATAGAAATGGGATTAATGTAATGTAAAAATAAAAGTCTGTATAAAAAAGGTCTTATTAATTAAATATTCATTGATTCTTATTAAAGTTACTAAAGTTATTCAGTGAGCAGTGAATGATTCTCTCGTTTTCTTTTGTTTGATTAACATTAAATGACACACACAACTTTATTAGGCTGCTGTCACTTTAAAGGGGTCATGAATTGGGAAATCAATTCAGAAATTTGACATATAAGAGGTCATCATACTATAAGAATATCCTGTAAGTTTCAAAACTGAAATCTTCCTTGTTAGTCCAAAAACAGCTTTTATTGTAACCAAGCCCAGAGAACGACTCGTTGTGGAATCTAGATGAAAGAGCGCCTCTGCAGAAGAAGATTAACGCCTACTTCATCATCACAACCTTGCCTATCAATGCCTAACAATGATCTGTTATTTAAACTGTGATTAAATTATATATAGAAAGCGATCAAAGAACGCTCCCTTTACAATCGCTGGAGCTGTCAGTCAAACAGCGCGAGTTTATCAGTGACTGAGTTCTGGACTCTCACCAAAACTCCCGTTATAATCAACAAATCTCTTATTTACATTGTGTTTGCACTGTTAGTTATGATGAAAGCATTCTTGAGAGTTCAGAAATCGAGTTGCAATGACGAGATCACTGCATTCATGCGCTCAACATGTCTGTGATCGGCTACAATGCTCATCACTGCAACCGTTCATGCCATGCTATAGATATAAATATAATGTTATAATCAACAGTTTTCACGATTAGTTAATCTTGAAAGCTGTAATGGTAAAAACGTGCTAAAAGTTTTCGAAAGAGTTCCACATGTAATACTTAGCTATTTCATATGCACAGATGTTAGCCAATCACAGCAGTGGATGTTTACACTGACGTCTTACAGCAGCCAATCACAGCAGTGGGCGTTTACACTGGCGTCTCACAGCAGCCAAGCACAGCAGTAGGCGTTTACACTGAAGTCTCACAGCAGCCAAGCACAGCAGTGGGCGTTTACACTGAAGTCTCACAGCAGCCAAGCACAGCAGTGGGCGTTTACACTGAAGTCTCACAGCAGCCAATCACAGCAGTGGGCGTTTACACTGAAGTCTCACAGCAGCCAATCACAGCAGTGGGCGTTTACACTGAAGTCTCACAGCAGCCAAGCACAGCAGTGGGCGTTTACACTGAAGTCTCACAGCAGCCAATCACAGCAGTGGGCGTTTACACTGAAGTCTCACAGCAGCCAATCACAGCAGTGGGCGTTTACACTGAAGTCTCACAGCAGCCAAGCACAGCAGTGGGCGTTTACACTGAAGTCTCACAGCAGCCAATCACAGCAGTGGGCGTTTACACTGAAGTCTCACAGCAGACACGCCCCTTCAAACAGAGCATTCAAATCAGAGGCTAAAATCAGGGTAGGAAAAATGCCTTTTATTTCTAAATTATGACAATTTTTGGTGTAAAAATCATACAAACATTTTAAGTGCTCCCCAGGAAACATTATACAATAATAAAACAATGCAGTTCACGACTCCTTTAAGACCAAATGCACAGATCTAATATACTGACAAGCATTCAATTACTTTCTCCATTGTTTATGTTCACTTAAGTTTAACTGAAAACTCACCAAGACAGGCATTTAAACGCACACCCAAAGCCCAACGTAGCCTATACTTGTCCATGCTTTGCTCCATCTCGGATCGCACGCATGGACAGCCTCATGGGGAAAAGCATTTCTTTCGCAGCTCAATGTGCTTTTACCTTTTTTTAGCATCGTGCACATCCGGCAGGAGACTGTATATTACGACAGTCATGTTACATGATGAGACTGGATGTTATGTATGAAGGGCGTCGGCGTACCACTTTAAAGAAAATGAAGGCAATGTGGCCTCATGTTTTCATAATTGTCTGAAGCCAAAATCGAGTCATTAAATCATCTTTGAAAGCAAGGGGGCCCCCTAAACTACACAACTTGCGTACTTCGTGTATAGGGAGGACCGGCACTGCTTGTACAATAATATGTAGTACAGATTGTGGGTAACAAGCGATATGCTGCATCTCAAAGAAGATGACAAACTCCATCTGAATGTTGTCCCAGTTTTTCCTTACTCTGTTTCTCTCCATTGGTGTGGGTGCAGGCTCCATCACCCTAGGTCAGGCTCTCTCTGCTCGGGCTCTGAAGTTTTGGCTGGTCCCTGAGCTTCTCAAGCCTCATGTGCTGGATCTCTCACTATAGGCTGCTGAGGGTTGAGCTTTGAGCCAAGTGACAATTTGATTATTTCCTTTCCACTAACAGTTATATTTTGATGCTTGTCAGTGCCGATGGGCCCTAACAAATTCTCAACTGTACATCAGTCAAGCTGGTAACTAATGTTTTCTGTTCTGTTCCAAAAAACGACTCAAAATACAGTTTTAGTATTGAGATTTATTATTCGTTGGAATGGAATTTAGAAATTTTGTTTATATGGTGATGAATTTTTCCATTAATGCTTTTGAGATGAAAAATAATAAATTAATATAAATAATAATAATAAAAAAAATGAAATATTTGTTTACTTTGGTTGATAAGGTCCTTCCAAAAGAGGGGCCAGAAAAACTAGTACAATTTAGACATTTTAAGTAAGATTCCATATCGTGTGGAGTGTGTGTAAGGAATAATTGATGACAGGTCGTTGAATTATTAGAAAAATAATGCACACCCAATGTGGTAATTACACATTGGTTGTGCATTATTTTTCTAATAATTCAATGGCCCTGAGTATACTGATATATGGCCCAGATATACTGAACACTATCTAGGGAACATTTAAAAACATTGTATTATGCATACAATGTGCATGGGTTCATTTATCATGGTATTCATTTAACTTCACGCTATCCACACCCGTTTAAATAATTAATAATATATTAATAATTTCCCCAAGCTGATCGCTCACTAAACCCCCTACAGTCATCATGTTTTCAGGCCATTTCAAGTTTGATTTTGATGTGACATAAAGCGTTGATATCTAAGTGGCGAAGTTGTTTACTTGTACCTTTTAATTAGTCTTCCCATTAACGATATCATTATCTCCATTCAGGCCGATCCGTGAACGTGCACGAAAATAAGAGGCGGGATTTAATGCACAAACCAATCATATCCAATTATAACCCATCATATCCAATCATAGCGCAATGGAGCCATTGCCTCCTCTCACGTGACTTTTACCTATTCATTCTCAATTACCCCCAAGCGTGCCGCACACGTCCTGAAAAGTGAAGCCAAAACGTCTCGATCGCCCCCAGGTGGTTGGTCCCAGTATAGCTCATAAACCCCGCCCTCTCCATGTATTCCAATGGGACGTGAGACAAACTAAACAATCAAAATACACTTCAAATATATTTTTTCCAAAGATGGTTTCTGTCATTTTAGGTAGTTTTTATCATGCTGATGTAAGTTAAAGTTTGGTTTTAGTTAGTTATTTTATGCTATAAAAACAGGGGTGTGACGGCTATGATTGACAGCTTCTCTGAGTGAAGTTGTCACTGAGGCACCAATGGGTGTTGCAAAAAAACAAACAAAAATAATGACTTTTTTCAACAATCTTCTCTCCCTTTTAGTTTCTTACGCTATTCACGTTGTTGGGCTATTCACACAGTGCAGCGCTTCCTAGTTCTACGGCAGAACGTCGGCTTAATAGTGTTAACTAAAGCAAATGTGAGATCACACATTTGCTGAAGCAACCGTGCTGTTTTAGCTTGCTTCTACAAATCTTTGAGCTTTTTATTGTGACTCGTGTTTCACGTGACTCGTACCCGTGCACTGTACCAGGTGAGCCACCAAGCAAGTCTGCTACGTCAGAAAAGCCACACATGTGGAGCTGGTTATGTGATGCAAACGTCAAAATGTATTCGTTTACAAATAATGCACTATATGGTAAAAGTGTTTTGAGGTTATAACACTGTATTGTGCAAGGGACCAAGAGAAAATAAGTCTTTATTAATCAAGTCAAGTCACCTTTATTTTTATAGCGCTTTATACAATGCAGATTGTTTCAAAGCATCTTTACAGTGATAACAGGAAAATAATGATTTAATGATGCAAACAATTTAATTCTGCTGTAAAGCAGCTTTAAAAAGAAAAGTTTCATTATTCAGCTGTTGATTCAGTTAATTTATTTGAACATACATATCCAAAATGAATATCCAGTTAATTTATCATTGTTTAAAACCCTTTTTATAAATAAAGTATAGCTGTAAAAATCCAGTTTCTTAGTGCACAGCGTCAACGTGACACACGGCTCAGGTCGTGGAACCTTTGCTAATGATGACATGAGTCATGTGATATCAGTCCATAATTTACTGTAAAGTTGGGGGCCTCCTGGAGACTGCAAAACTATTATTAACATTGTGTTATTATTTTTAATATAAAAATATATGCTCCTCTTTGTCGCCATTTCAGTTGGCGACAAAGTTATTTGTGTTATTGCAGTTATTTGTGGAATTATCATCTTTACGTGGGTTGTGCACCGGCACGGCTCCTCAGCGCGGATGAATCTAATGTTTTGAGGAGTGTGTGTGGTTGTCATTCACCGCACTGGTGTGGATACTGTACTTCAGAATCACAGATTCTATGTCTTGGAAGTATGACCAAAATAAGAATTTTCACCGGAAAGTGTCATCTGAACAAGTAAGTAACACGTCTGCCGCTTTTGTTCTGACCAACTGAGAAAAAAAGCATTACAATAAATCGCGCTACCAACAGTGATTAAATCTAATGATCGCTTAGCTCATATCACATCAAACCATACTACAAATTATTATTATTGTTATACTTTGTTCTCAAATTGTTAATGTTAACAATATCAGCATTGCGTGACTACATGTATTTAGTGTGTATTAGTGTTACCTGTAGATCTAAATTTCTGTACAGTCTAATCTTTTGCTTTTGACTCCGGGTGAATCTCCAGTTGTCACGGATGATTGTTGTTTGGACCTTTCTGGATTACAATTCGCCATCAAAATGATAAGTTTAATTATTCCAGCTGCTGTGAGAAAAGGCTATAAATGATCCGCCACCTGCAGCATCCACACACGCGATATAGTCTACTAGCCGGACTCCTTCTTCATGTATACAGACGTAACGTAATGATGCAAAGACATGCTCGAATTTCCCGTGGAAACCTACCAGTACCACTCAAATTATAACACATTATTACAAGCTTACCATTGTGAATCGGGCTAAGGTAAGGAGATAGTTTTGAACACTGGCTGGTTATGTATACTTGCTCAAAAATTGATTTTGGATAATTTAAACCAAAAAAAGTTAAGGACTGCAGCTTTAAATATATATTTGTTTTGATATTCAAAATATTTTTTTTTCTATAATCCAATTTTTTTTTTTTTTAATTTGCAGAACTCAAAGCATTTTTTTTTAATTGTGGTATTTGTGCATACTTTTATAGCAAGTCCTGTACTTTATTAAACAAAGAGGCCGCTCGAGGCTGCTGTGGGTACGATACTGAGATCTCTCTTCTGACTGTGAATCAAGGTTATTTTCGTAAACGAAAACTAAAACTAAGACTAAAACTATTGGTCAAAAAACATTTGCGTAAACTGAAATAAAGTTAAAAAATCATAATAAATGAAAAACTAAAACTAAACGAAACTAACAACAGTTACTGAAAAACTAACTAAAATAAAATAATAATTAGCAAAAATAAATATTCGTTTTCGTAATTAATAAGCTCTTTGCTGTGGCGGAAAATCTGACCTGTGGCTGTTTAGGGAAATGTCTGTATATGGCGCTACATGCGCGTGAAGTGAGCTGAGGCGATTAGCCGCTGTCCTCTGACGCGCTCAGTGAAGGACCGAAACGTAGAACACATCGCTAGTCCTACGCGGCTGTTCACAAAGAACGCGTGTGTGGCAGTGAAATGGGAAATGACACAAGGTAATGAGACACACGTTGAACTTATTTCAACTTCAGCGCAGCGTTTTTAGAATGCCGTTTCATGCGCGACGAGAGACGCGGGTGCAACAGCAAAACAACTCCGTCAAGCGCAAAAAACATGTAAAGTACTACTACTGATGGTGACAGGCTGAAAGGTGCTGTTATTATCATTGGTTTTAAAAATCATTTACTGCTTATAACATTATTATCCATGTGGAGACATTTCCCCACAACGTAGGGAATACCAGGACGCACACACACACACTGCATATACACTTAATTATTTAATCACACTGGCTTCACAGCAGGTTGTGTTGGCTGTAGTCAGATGACTTTAGCTGTTTTTTTTGATGTACTAGTGGTCACACTGCTAGCCTTCACTGTACTGCTGAAAAAAATTAAAACAGGCATGTTTAACAAGATTTCATCTTTAATATGAACGAGTTTGTCTTGAATTTACATTATTTTTTAAATTTCTAAGTTGCATTTATTTGGTTCTTTGTTCAATCTCTCAGACCATTTTATTTTTATTATTAAGATGTCTGCACAAGAGTTAACTCTAATCTGTTCAAACATTAAACACTGAAATTAAAAACTTGCTTTGGTCTACACTGGAAGTGTTCTGGTAACTCTGCTAAACTATAATTACTAAAACTGAAACTAAATATATAAAAGCTAAATAGAAATGTGTTCACAAAATAAAAACTAAACTAAAGCTAGCAAAACAATTTATGAAACTAACTAAAACTAAACTGAAATTTATAGCAAAACTGAAAACGATATTAAAATAAAAACTAATTTAAAAATGCAAAACTATAATAACCTTGCTGTGAATCCATTGAAATTCACTTTGAAGACAGAATATTATAAAAATGTCAAAATTTGTTTCCCCATCCAGAATAAAAAAAACATTGTATTTTCTTTCTTTATTTAGATACATGTAGTGTATATTTATCTTTTGAAATATTTTTTTTGGAACATAGTGTGCCTAACAAGGTAAATATAATAAACTGTAGAACATATGCATTTGTGTATTAATATTGCTTATTTAAGATACTCATTAGATTTTATTCATCTTCTTTTGATATGGCCACCTACTTTTCTAAATGAGAAGAAATGATTCATTTACTGATGACTGAATTCTTCCTTTCCTATGAGAGAAGCACAGGCTATACTTAAAAGCTTTTTTTAGTAAACACTTACGGTTGTGCTTTATGAGTCATATAACAAGCTCGTTCTTAATATTCTTCTCGGTATATCTCAGTATAAGCCAACAAATTGAGTTGCATTCTTATACATTATGATAAATGATAAATAAATGTGTCTATTTTAGGCATGGCAGTTGTTCTTGCTCTTTTGTCAGGGGCAGTGTTGTTAATCTTTTCAATTATTCTAGTCTGGGAAGGAACTTTGGATCAGCTATTAGTGAACTCCCATGCTGCTGTTTGTGTCTAATGACATTGGGGAAACAGTAAGAGCAGAAGTCATTTCTGTGTGTCATTGCTGCCCTCTGCTGGTCACACTGTTACAGGACATGCAAAACACCTTCCAGTCCAGTCAAACCATCGCAACACATTCATTTGCACAGTAGAAAAACGTTCAGATCCATTTTGGTGCCAGAGATTATTTTAGTGGATGTATGAAGTCTAGTTATGTGTAAAAAATAGTTTTTGTATTCATTTTGAACAGTTTTATAACTGGAGGCCTATATATTGTGTCATCAGTTAGCCCAGTAGCTTTGTATAATTATAAATCGTTATGAAATTAATACATTTGTATATTGTTTAATAAGTTTTCATTTTATACACGTTTAAATGTTTAGAGTGATCTATATCAGCAAGGAAATGTTAAATTTGAAAGTGACAGTAAAGAAATTGTTAATGTTACAAAAAAATTATGAACTTTCTATTTATCAAAGAAAAAATATTCTAATAATCTTTTGCCAACATTCCTATTAAGTTATGAAAATGTTTCTGAATGCTCCCTGAATGTTCAAAACATCCAGTTTTTTTTTTCTTTTATATTTTTTATTGGCTATGCAAACATAAAGTAAACATTCCATTTCCAATTTCTTAAAACTTTTTTTTTTTTTTCCAGGCTAGCCTATACAAGATTTTTTTAATTAATATTTTTTAATATTTTATTTGTATGTTCTTGTAAAGAACTTTTAAAGGCACTATATAAAATAAAGTTTATTATTATTAATTATAATTTTACAGACATTGGAAGTTGTAACATTTAAAAAACGTTATATGAAGGTCCAACTAAAAAATTTTTTTTTTTTTTTTTTAATATTCCATGAACGATGTATAAATAATATTTTTGTACTAATGTTTTGTAACTAACATTACTGGAAGAATGTTTGTTCATAACTTTGAGAGAACCTAGCCAGAACGCTAGCTTAAGTTCCCTGTTAGGGGTATCAAAAAAACACAACAAACAAACATGGTTTTCAACATTAATAATAAGAAATATTTCATATTAGAATGATTTCTGAAGGATCATGTGACACTGAAGACTGGAGTAATGATGCTGAACATTCAGCTTTGATTTTAATTAAATAAAATAAATTTATATTAAAATTGTTATTTTAGATTGCAACATTTTTAATAAAATATATTTTTATATTTAATAAAGAACAATTTAAAGGTACACTGTGTAACTTTTTTGTTCAAAATGAACACATTTTAAAGGGTACATAACACACACAGTTTCTGCCAATCTCATGTTAATCTTGAGTACCTATAGAGTAGTATTGCATCCTTCATATCTCCAAAGAGTCTTTAGTTTGATCAGATTTATAAAAGACAGATACGCTGTACAGATTCCTCACGAAAACAGCCGAGCTCGTGGAGGTGTGCCGGGGGTGGAGCTAAAGAGTGATGAGCGCGCACACACACAATACATTATCGCATTATCCCTGGATAACTTTTGATTCACTATACGTTCGTGTTGTTTACATTATATGCACTTTTGTTGCCCGATTGCCAACAAAACACAGACATTTGATGCAGTTTCACTCACCGCCTGCGGTTTTCGGCTGGGACCGCTCCATCTTTCAGTTTCAAACGATCTGCAAATCCAGCGTCGAACTGGGCCTTGTTTATAAAACAATCCGCCCTTTGTGATGTCATACAGGGCCATACTCGAAAAAAAAAAAAAAAACTTTCTGAAACTTATACGAACCCAGAAGGAGTGGATTTGGAACAGAAATACTCTGTCATACATCCAACTTGTTTTTTGAAACTTTGGCCATGTTTAGCATGAGAATCCAACTTTTTAACAGTGTAAATAAATCAGAATGCATGAAATAGCATTAGACATCCCCATTAAATAATGAGTCAATACATCATCAATCCTTCTCCCAAAACATGTTTTTGTCTTACCCCGATTCCCTATGGTAAGCCTATTATAAGTGTTTATATTTTAGACCTGTTGGGATGGTTTTTGTGGGAAATAGCGTACATACGTCACTTGCCCGTATACATGCCTCATCAAATCCGTAAATACAGAAAAGTTGCTCGGCTACTTTGACATGTGTCTGGTGTGGGAGTGGGAGTGGTTAGTTGTCACAACGAGTGAGAAAGGTTGACATGGAGCAGCTAAATCTCCAACTTCCAGGGAATCACCCGTTTTAAACAAACGCTGAACAGAGGCAAAAAGAGAATGCAGAGCTCGTAATAAAACAAGAATCAACATCCGCTTGGCTTTTCGGAGATGGCGAGAACTGAGGGATTTGAAATGTTATAAAAGAGACATAGAGATGCCGTTTTTATTACTCAGCAGATGAGTGAGGTATTTTATTGAACAGATAAATTGTCATATGTAGCTCTCTAACAGAGTTCATTTTAAAGCATCATCTATTGTAAAGGCTTATATCATTATGGTAGTTGTAGCGCTGTGCTGGAAGTTATTTTTAAGGAAGTACCGTGTCTATTAATGGGTGAAGCTACAGTAACGTCTTCAGCTAGTCAGCTTGAGATCCTTTCCATCTAAACTGGTTATATCTCTTAAGCCTAGCAGTGAATGTTTTATGAGCAGTATGATAACCATATTCATCCGTACAGTCACACAGAGACAAAGCACAACCAAAACAATGTTCTTCTGCAAAATGCATACAGTTGTGTTTTTTAAATGCTAGAGGGCCAAAAGTTACATAGGCTGCGTCTGAAAGCTTAAAATGCTGCCTTTGGAGGATGCATTTCAAGTTAGTAAGGCATCAAGGCACGTCCGAATCCAATGCTCCACTTCCTGTCTCCTAAGATACCTTCATCTGATCAATTTTTGAAGGCAGCATAAATGTATCCTTCACTGCCTTTGATATCCCACAATCCTGTGCTTTCCATTCTGTAACAGTTGAGCTAAAAAATAAAGATGGCATCTGAAAGTTGTGGTTGGTGGTCAGTTTGTGTGTAAATGTACATTTTTGACCGACGTTGTCCACTTTTGATGTCATTTCTAGCGAGAAATTAGTATTGTAGTAATTAAATATTGGCTTAGTTTTCACCAAAGCTCTCTCTATTTTGCTGTAGATCAACTGTTACACTGTTACACTGCCTCAGAAGTGTCTTTGTGCGCTGCCTGCAAAGTCATTGCCTGAAAGGGCAGAGAGGCAACAAGTCACTGCCTAAGCTTTCGGACCTTTAAAATAAGATGTTTATTAATATCATCCATATCATCAATCTACATCATAAGGAGGTAAAACTGATGTAGGTGAATTTTTGAGCGACCATATTAAACCATTAACAATGCATTTAATATGTATTCTTGTGTTAAATTAATGTGATCCATTTACTGTTAAATAAATAAACAACAGAAACACAAAATCTGCTTTGCTATGAAAATGCACACAGGTCATTAATGAAAAATGTCTCACACATGACAACCTTCCACTGGCTGTCTTCATTTGCCACATTAAGCACAGATCTGTGAGCCGTGAGCTTTCTATGTGAAAATAACCATCAGCTCATTGTCTTCCTATCAGACACCCACGCAGCAGTAATATGATTCTTATTACCATGGACTAATAGTTTATTTAATGGGCCAGCAAGTTCCCGCGGATGGCTGGTCAATGGGGGCGCTGCTCATTAGCCAAACAAATGTTAAATTACACTGCATCATAAAATCTCCCTTATTTGTGAAATGCAACATGTATTGGAATAAGGGAGATCTCATCAGTGTTTGCAACCGCTCTATTCTCCATTATAGCAAAAGGAAAGACTAAGCAGAAAGACTGTCTATAGTGTCTTTTAGCTAATACATGATTCACTGAACCTGGTAAATGGCTCACAACACATGATCAGATAAATAAAAAAAGCACCTGTCATTAGCGTGTACATGATAGATGATATGATGATAGATTTGTTGAAAGAGTGTCTATAGACAGGAGACATGGCTCTGTTGTCTCAATGCTTTGCCTTTTATAAGAACTTCCCCGGTTTCACAGACAACCCTCTCAGAAAAAAGGTACAAAAGCTGTCACTGGGGTGGTACCTTTTTAAAAGTTACACGTTTGTTCCTTTTAGGTACTAATATGTACACTTTAGGTACTAATATGTACATTTAAGGTACCAATATGCACCCTTTAGGTACAAAAGTGTACCTTTTGAAAAGGTACTGCTCCAGTGGCAGCTTTTGTAACTTTTTTTTCTGAGAGTGAAGGATTAAGCCTATAGTCCCAGACTTTGAGCTGTTTAAATATCTTAAAATATCTCAGTGCCATTGTATTGTCTTAAGATGCACACTAGTAATGTTTTAAGGTACTTAAATGTCTTAACTAAGGCTTAATCTAAGCTTGTCTGTGAAACCAGGCCCTGTTTTATTAGTAGTTGTATTTCTTATACAGTCAAACCAAAAATGATTCAGAGACCAGATATAATTGTTTACTAGTGGGTGCAGGACACTATAGTTCATTTATGTAAGTGAGGATAGCAAAATAAAGTAAACTGTGACGTATACCCAGAAATTCTTCATACAGTAACTACCAGTAAAATTGATAAAAACTTGGGACCAAAATTATTCAGACACTTTGACCATGTTTTGCTTCAGTGTTTTTTCTTTATTTCCTAATGTGACCTTTTACACCACAGACTGAACTAAATGAAGCATTGCTTGGTCATTGGTTGACCTAAATTGGTATTATCTAATTGTGTACTTAAATTTAACAGCTGACAGCTGATTGGTTGATTGTAATCCATTACATACCTTTCTATCAAAGTTATCTGACATTATCAAGATGAATTTGTTCTGACACAGTTTAACAGTTAAAGCTCTTGTCATTTTATTACCATTTTCTAAACTATAGTGAATAAACTGTGATAGTGTGAGAAAATGTTGAAGGTGTCAATACATTTTGGTTTGACTGTATATTAAGATTATTTCAAATTATTTGGTTTTTGTTCAGACGTTTTGAATTAGACAGTATCAACATTTTTCAACATTATATTACTCTCCTAATTAAGCCCCATGCAAAGCAAGTTGGGAACTCAGTTACAGTGGGGAGAACAAGTATTTGATACACTGCCGATTTTGCAGGTTTGCCCACTTACAAAGCATGTAGAGGTCTGTAATTTTTATCATAGGTACACTTCAACTGTGAGAGACGGAATCTAAAACAAAAATCCAGAAAATCACATTGTATGATTTTTAAATAATTAATTTGCATTTTATTGCATGACATAAGTATTTGATACATCAGAAAAGCAGAACTTAATATTTGGTACAGAAACCTTTGTTTGCAATTACAGAGATCATACGTTTCCTGTAGTTCTTGACCAGGTTTGCACACACTGCAGCAGGGATTTTGGCCCACTCCTCCATACAGACCTTCTCCGGATCCTTCAGGTTTCGGGGCTGTCGCTGGGCAATACGGACTTTTAGCTCCCTCCAAAGATTTTCTATTGGGTTCAGGTCTGGAGACTGGCTAGGCCACTCCAGGACCTTGAGATGCTTCTTACGGAGCCACTCCTTAGTTGCCCTGGCTGTGTGTTTCGGGTCGTTGTCATGCTGGAAGACCCAGCCACGACCCATCTTCAGTGCTCTTACTGAGGGAAGGAGGTTGTTGGCCAAGATCTCGCGATACATGGCCCCATCCATCCTCCCCTCAATACGGTGCAGTCGTCCTGTCCCCTTTGCAGAAAAGCATCCCCAAAGAATGATGTTTCCACCTCCATGCTTCACAGTTGGGATGGGTTGTACTCATCCTTCTTCTTCCTCCAAACACGGCGAGTGGAGTTTAGACCAAAAAGCTCTTTTTTTGTCTCATCAGACCACATGACCTTCTCCCATTCCTCCTCTGGATCATCCAGATGGTCATTGGCAAACTTCAGACGGGCCTGGACATGCGCTGGCTTGAGCAGGGGGACCTTGCATGTGCTGCAGGATTTTAATCCATGACGGCATAGTGTGTTACTAATGGTTTTCTTTGAGACTGTGGTCCCAGCTCTCTTCAGGTCATTGACCAGGTCCTGCCGTGTAGTTCTGGGCTGATCCCTCACCTTCCTCATGATCATTGATGCCCCACAAGGTGAGATCTTGCATGGTTCCCCAGACCGAGGGAGATTGACCGTCATCTTGAACTTCTTCCATTTTCTAATAATTGCGCCAACAGTTGTTGCCTTCTCACCAAGCTGCTTGCCTATTGTCCTGTAGCCCATCCCAGCCTTGTGCAGGTCTACAATTTTATCCCTGATGTCCTTACACAGCTCTCTGGTCTTGGCCATTGTGGAGAGGTTGGAGTCTGTTTGATTGAGTGTGTGGACAGGTGTCTTTTATACAGGTAATGAGTTCAAACAGGTGCAGTTAATACAGGTAATGAGTGGAGAACAGGAGGGCTTCTTAAAGAAAAACTAACAGGTCTGTGAGAGCCGGAATTCTTACTGGTTGGTAGGTGATCAAATACTTATGTCATGCAATAAAATGCAAATTAATTATTTAAAAATCATACAATGTGATTTTCTGGATTTTTGTTTTAGATTCCGTCTCTCACAGTTGAAGTGTACCTATGATAAAAATTACAGACCTCTACATGCTTTGTAAGTAGGAAAACCTGCAAAATCGGCAGTGTATCAAATACTTGGTCTCCCCACTGTATGTCAACATCAAAAATCATTTTCGATTGCTTCGATGGTGCATATTTACCCAACAAAATTTAGTCTAGAAGATTGCACATTTATTACATTAATTAAAAGATATCGAGTTTAGAAGAGAAACACAATTTTGTTGTGTAGATCACACATAATATGATTAAGTTGGACAGTCTGTGTTTTCCCTTTTTTTTCCCAGTTTTTTCCCAAGCCAAAATGTTACTTAGGGCAACTAATATAATATACTGTAAAAGCTTTTTACAACTTAATTTCGCCATAAACAAAAGCTAAATTACCTATAATATGAAATGTTTTCACCTCAAATAAAAAATATATATATATTTTTTTTCTGTGCTGAGTGTTAGGCTATTTGCTTTTAGTCACCATGAAATAAAAATGTATTATGCACATTATTAAATTTTTTTGTTCAAATAATTCTGGACTAAGATCATTTGCTACACAGAAAAAAAAGATGAACCAAATTTGAGATAGAAAAGATGTGATGAGGTGATTAACACTAAAGCTAGTGTGTTAATATAGTTAAACTATAATTGTTAACTTTGCAGGAAAGCCTGTGCTGGGATCCCCCTGAGCCCTAGAGCAAGGCGCCTGTCTCACGGGACTGTCCCTGTAAATGCAAGTTGCTTTGGAATGTGAAACTGCCTGGATTTGGCTGAATATCAGTATAGGCCCTATAGGCCTGCATGTAATCTGCGCCCACAGATTTCTGCGGAACGCTACACTTTCCATATCATTTGCATGTTGGTTCATAAGCTATTTGGGCTAAACTGATAATGCTTTCAAATACCAAATGACCCTTTATTTGCGCTATGTGGCTAAATCAAACAGGCTCTAACCCATAGATTTCCATGATTAGTGTTATTTTCAGTAAAATAGGCTCATAAAGTGGTAAAAACGATTAGATATTATCCTCACGTGGGCTAGAATGAATTGCAAATGCTTCTCAGGGTCAACTGAACAGTGAGAAACCTCTTTAAAAAGACATTTAAAGTGATCTGTACTACAGGAAAAGACAAAATATGTACAACATTATTAAAAAAGGGTATCAAAATATGGGGACACTTTTGATGGGTGGCCTGAGCCCCAGCACTGATGAAAAGCTATAAACAGTCCTGGGCAGGACAGGACAGTAACATTTTTAGGGCGGGGCTTAGCGAGGGTCTATTAGTGTACTACTTAATACACATTTAAAAACATTCCACAGAATAATGCTCATTTTCTGCAATAGAAGAAGGTGCATTGAGTCAGTATATGGGCCTATTATCGTTTTTCTGAATCGTATTAAGAATAGTTTAGAAAAAAAGAGTTCTGCACGTAAACTGTGACGATTTAGTTTTTGATTGACTTGTGTTTGACATCTGTGTTTTACTGCCCTAACGGGTTTCAGGATTTACATTAATAGTTACTCTTTCCTGAAACACTGACATCATTGCTGTGCTTGGAAGATTGTTGACAATTCCTATCCACTGCTGGGATCTTTAACTGAAACCACAGAGGGTACATGTTTAAAAAAAAAACAAAAAAAAAAACATGCAGGATACCATATTGCTAATTTAGGTCATTTAAACAGTTTGAAACATTCTAGGAATGTTCTGATCTAAAAGCACACTGGTTTCGACTTATATAATATTGCATATTACATATATGTTTAATAAACATTCACTTTGCATGCACTTCCAACGGATGAGGACTCGGGCTTGAATTGATATGGTTCACCATCATTACTGTTCGTATGGTAATGGGCATTTGGTATCCAACACGGCTGTGCGGTCGACCAATCACAACAGACTAGACCATATGGAAATAAAAAGACTGAATCCTTTATCGCACTGTTTCAGACACTGTGAGAAAAGAGACGATGCTGCAATGTATATTATGAGAAAATGAAAGTGTTTTTTGACGTTGGATGCATATAGGAGACTCAATAGGAGACAAAACTAGAAGCCTTTAAAATAGCTTAAGCGCACTTCAAGAATCAAGATATTTCTTATTTTAATTAAATTCCAAACTTCTGGATGGAATTCTAAAACTTATTTATTTATTTGTTTATTTATTTCAATTATTTTAGTTTCTTATTTTAATATGCACTGTAGAGCTGACATAACTTGAAAAAAATAAGGCTTACATTTAACTTAAAGGGATTAATTAAAACAGTTGATGGACCCCATCGACTTCCATAGTATTTTTTCCCTACTATTTAAGTTGATGGGGTCCATCAACTGTTTAGTTCCCCATATTCTTCAAAATATCTTCTTCTGTGTTCTGCTGAACACAGAAATTCATACAAGTTTGGATCAACTAGTAAATGATGACAGAATTTAAATTTTTGGGTGAACTATCCCTTCGCTCCAATTATAGTCAACTTAAATTATTCATCTAATGTGTAACAGGTAGTCTTTTGAACTTAAAAATTCTTGTCAAGGCAACTTGTCAAGATTGTTTAGCATTTAGCAATGCAAGGGCTGCTTGTTCTTGTATCTCCATGGTTGACAATGTTTCAAAACTAACTACATGATGATATGACTACATTGCCTTTTAAAACTAGAGGCAAACATTTTACCCTGATGCAGGCAAATATATTGCATACAAAAGTTGCAATGATGCACATACTGTATACACTATATTGCCAAAAGTATTGGGACACCCCTCCAAATCATTGAATCCAATCACTTCCATGGCCACAGGTGTATAAAATCGAGCACCTAGGCATGCAGACGCTTCTACAAACATTTGTGAAAGAATGGGTCGCTCTCAGGAGCTCAGTGAATTCAAGCGTGGTACCGTGATAGGTTGCCATTCGTGAAATTTCCTCACTATTAAATATTCCACGGTCAACTGTTAGTGGTATTATAACAGATTGGAAGCAATTGGGAACAACAGCAACTCAGCCACGAAGTGGTAGGCCACGTAAAATCACAGAGCGGGGTCAGCGCATGCTGAGGTGCACAGTGCGCAGAAGTCGCCAACTTTCTGCAGAGTCAATAGCTACAGACCTCCAGACTTCGTGTGGCCTTCAGATTTGCTCAAGAACAGTGCGTAGAGAGCTTCATGGAATGGGTTTCCATGGCCGAGCAGCTGCATCCAAGCCTTACATCACCAAGTGCAATGCAAAGAGTCAGATGCAGTGGTGTAAAGCACGCCACTGGACTCTAGAGCAGTGGAGACGTGTTCTCTGGAGTGACGAATCACGCTTCTCTGTCTGCCAATCCGATAGACGAGTCTGGGTTTGGCAATTGCCAGGAGAAGGGTACTTGCCTGACTGCAATGTGCCAAGTGTAAAGTTTGGTGGAGGGGGGATTATGGTGTGGGGTTGTTTTTCAGGGGTTGGGCTTGGCCCCTTAGTTCCAGTGAAAGGAACTCTTAATGCTTCAGCATACCAAGACATTTTGGACAATTTCATGCTCCCAAATTTGTGGGAACAGTTTGGGGATGGCCCCTTCCTGTTCCAACATGACTGCGCACCAGTGCACAAAGCAAGGTCCATAAAGACATGGATGAGCGAGTTTGGTGTGGAGGAACTTGACTGGCCTGCACAGAGTCCTGACCTCAACCCAATAGAACACCTTTGGGATGAATTAGAGCGGAGACTACGAGCCAGGCCTTCTCGTCCAACATCAGTGCCTGACCTCACAAATGCGCTTCTAGAAGAATGGTCAAAAATTCCCATAAACACACTTCTAAACCTTGTGGAAAGCCTTCCCAGAAGAGTTGAAGCTGTTATAGCTGCAAAGGGTGGGCCAACTCCATATTAAACCCTACGGATTAAGAATGGGATGTGTATTAAAGTTTATGTGCATGTAAAGGCAGGCGTCACAAAAGTTTTGCCAATGTAGTGGAGATCAACAAATGTTAATTCAGTGAAAATATGAACTCTGCATTTGATAGCTAAATAACAGTGACAACAACACCAGCAGCATAAATTAAGCCAGTAAATGCAAAGCAATGATAATTTTTTAATAATAGTTACCACATATTTTTTTCAAAGCTGCAATGCATGCTGGGAACTGGCACAACATTATTCAACATAAAATCGTTTGTTCGGATAACTCAATTTGGAAACATTGGGGCAAGTTATGGACAAATACAAATACTCGAGAATCTAAGTAAGGTCAACAAAAGTAAGATGTTTAAAGTATTCAGCTACTTTTTTAACATTTGTTAAATAAACATTTTGCAAGTTGTTTTTTTACAGTGTGGACGCTCCTAATTTTTATAAATATTTTTATTGAAAAATATTGTTGTGTTCATTGGGTAGAATTTAGAACCACTTATCTAAATGGTGAAAACCAGATCTAAAGGAAAGTTTCATTTATTTCTTATCTTCAATGTCTCTCTTGAATAAATAAATTACCTCTGGACACAACTACTGATAACATGAGGGATAAAAGTCATCAATACAGTCAAGGTGTTAGTTAGATAACTATTTCAGATCAGATCTGTAGAGTGCTGGGGCTTTTACTGATTAGTTTGTGCAAAAAAGCAGTTGCAAAGTTGTACATTTAGTGTTGCTAGGGTGTTACTAGGTGGTTGCTGATGTAAGTATGATTGCAGTAATATCACACCCTCTCCTTAACAAGCCCCATGACATGTACTTTCCACTTTCTAAATAAAGTACTAACCTACCACTACATTTTGCTGTCAAAATTGCATCACCGGGGTAGATGAATGAATAGATATAATATTTGTATCTGGTTTCAAGGAAAGGTGCTGTGCAGAGCATGTTGGGACAGGCTTTATTCCATATAGTGGTGTCTTTTGTGAAGAAGAGCCTAGTCGATTTCAGTTTTCTTTTCCAATAATGGAGGTTCGGCTCAGTACATCGTCACAAAACATTTCCAGGCAAATAGTTACATACATTTCAAGTAAACAGTGGTTTAGTGGAGGTTTGGCAGGGTTTGCACACTGTTTGACTGCTAAATTTCCTTGACTTTCCAGTCATTCATCAGTAGTGGATTTAAAAATATGTATTTTATTTATTTAAAATGTTGCACTTTTTTAATTTCTATTTAATATTAAAATTTCCAGGACTTTTCCCAGATTTGTTTTAATGATTTCATTAATTAGCCTGGAAATAACACTGCTATAAATTTTCCGTGCATGACTGTAAGAACCTAAAACAATTTGTGCAGGATTTGATGTTTATTGACAATCATCCTAATAAATGAACGCTTTTCACATTGCTCTGCATATGTTTCGCCACATGGTGCATGTTGTAAGAGGGCATTAACTACAATAGGCTAAGAGGAAAATGTGCTGCATATGCATCTCCACCAACTGCTGTTCAGTTCCACTAAAGTGATTCTCTTGTGTCAGCATGAAAAGCGAGAGCACTTTCACTTTCATTTCCAGTGCACAAGCTACACGCCTTCCAACTTTCACTATAACATGACACACGGTTGACATGATCAAGGAATCTTTGGTGCCGGAGGCAAATGAAACGACGTCAGTCGCAACAGAACAATGCATCTTATCCTTCTGATAAAATAATGCTTTATCGTTACACCTGGGTGACTTTTCTCGTAATACATCTCAGCTTCTCGTACTCGCTTCACGTTCTAATTGTGATCATGTTTATTAATTACGTAATTACTTTCATAATAACTGAATTAAGTTCAACTAAACATTTCATAAATGTGCATGCATCTGCCTAGTGCATTTATGTGCATATATTTTCACCTTTCCTACAATAATTTGTATGAATATTGTTAATATTTTTGGTTATACTTTATTGTGATGGTTCCCTTTAGACATTCTACTAACTAGTAACTTTTCAACTACATGTCAACTAACTCTCATTAGAGTATTAGTAGACTGTTAGGGTTTGGGTTAGTAGAATAAGTTGACATGTAGTTGCAAAGTTACTTATAGTCAGTAGAATGACCATCACAATAAAGAGTTAGCAGATATTAAGCAGACAATCTAATAATACTCTAATGAGAGTTAGTTGACTTGACATGTAGTTGCAACGTTACTTATTGTTAGTAGAATGTCTAAAGGGGACTACCGAAATAAAGAGCTACCAAAATAATAAATAATTATTTCATAATTTTTAAAAAATAAATTGTTCGAAAAATAGATAAATAAATAGCCATCTAAAATAACAGAAATCATATTTAAATAGTGGAAAAACAGTTGCAACAATAATGTGCCGCCCACAGTATCAGTTAAACACCCCCACACTTTCCACTGACAGGAACTTCCTCCAGGAATACCGGAATTTGGGACTCCAAAAAATATGTCCTGTTTCATTTTTACCTTACCTGACAGGTGTGGTCAGTATTTTTGGCCCGTTTCATTTTGACCCAGTCTAACAGGTGTCATTTCCCAAGGTATAAAAGGCACAGTGTCACATCAGCATCTCACAGCATCTCAGCTCCATCACCTGATAAGCAGAACAACAACAGAAGGTGAGGATTTTCTGCAAACTTTTCATTACCTTATATTAATTTTGCATGTGTGTGTGTGTGTGTGTGTGTGTCCTGGTAAACCCTACATTATAGGGGCAAAATGTCCCCACAAAGATGGCAATATCCGAAATCCTTGTCCTTGTGGGGACATTTTTTGGTCCCCATGAGGAAAACAGCTTATAAATTAGACTAAATTATGTTTTTTGAGAATGTAAAAATGCAGAAAGTTTTGTGTGATGGGTAGGTTTAGGGGTAGGGGATAGAATATACAGTTTGTACAGTATAAAAAATCATTATGTCTATGGAAAGTCCCCATAAAACATGAAAACACAACAAAATGTGATTATTCTAATGATGAAAATTCTCGCTCTGCCATGCTTTCAGAAAATATGGTCTGGATTCAAATCATCATCGTTTGCACATTCGTATCTCTGCTGCAAGCCCATAAGGAGTGCACAAGACAGATAAAATGGGAACATCTCATTCAGTCTTTAAATGCAATGGTAAGTGTCCTTAATACAACATAACTCTGATTTACCTATTTTCTATTCAACTTGCAACATGAACTGAACCGTACATGCTTTGTGTTTTCAAAGGGCACTGCGATATCTCATGATTGTGCATTTGATTATGAAGAAAACAGTCTGTGTGATCCACGTCACCTGGTCAATATGGTGTGTACATCTGCAATCTCTCTGTATGTTGCTGATAAAAGGTGTTTTATATAAATAATAATAATATTAATATGTTTTGCTATTCACAGGTGAATCATAATGCAGTTCTTCTGGTCGACATTGTCAAGAAAGCAGAGACAATGTACAGGGAGAATCCGAGCCCTCAAACGTTTATTGAGGCTCTTCGTCACACCCATCATACCCTGAGCAATTGTGTAAGAATCACAGAATGTGGTATTAGAAGTTATAATACAGTCACATAGCTTATTGTCAACATGATAATCACGTTGTCTGTGTTTCTTTGGTAGGTTCATCACTCTGGCAATTTTGAAAAGGAACCTGTGATCACATGCTTCAACAAATTAGAAGCTTTTCTTAAGAAAAAGGTAAGAAACTATCTATCTATCTATCTATCTATCTATCTATCTATCTATCTATCTATCTATCTATCTATCTATCTATCTATCTATCTATCTATCTATCTATCTATCTATATATATATCTATCTATATATTTATCTATCTATCTAAATGTCTATATATTTCTATTGTTTTCAGTCCCACTCACATTGTGCATGGGAAATCATTAATTTAAAACTGAGGGAGATTCTTCAGAGGCTGGAGAAACGCTCCGTCAGAAGGCGCCGTTAGAGACTTTATGCATGTCTTTTGACTGTATGCATATTTTTAAATATATATATATATATATTTTATGACATGTACATAATATGCTAAATGTTTCAAAATGTGTTTTTTTTAGTCATGAATAAATAATTATTGTGTGCGATAAGCTTGATTGATATGTATTTTTTTTTTTTTTTACTATTTTTTTAAATAATTATGTTATGAAATGCACATATTGTACTGTGTATGAGATTATTGTGTACTTTATATATTCTAGATTATTTATATATTTTACTGTTAAAATGTGAGTCTTCATCTACTGTACTGTATGTCAATGATATGATCTGTACTTGAACAAACTTAATAAAGAATACAAATAAAATCTTTTTCCTTCTGTCATATATGGTGTTTGAAAATATATATGTCATATATGGTGTTGGAATTGTATATATGTATATATATATATATTGCCAAAAGTATTGGGACACATTGAATTCAGGTGTTCCAATCACTTCCATGGCCACAGGTGTATAAAATCAAGCACCTAGTCATGCAGACGCTTCTACAAACATTTGTGAAAGAATGGGTCGCTCTCAGGAGCTCAGTGAATTCAAGCGTGGTGCCGTGATAGGCTGCCACCTGTGTAATAAGACCATTCGTGAAATTTCCTCACTACTAAATATTCCACGGTCAACTGTTAGTGGTATTATAACAAAGTGGAAGCAATTGGGAACAACAGCAACTCAGCTACGAATTGGTAGACCACGTAAAATCACAGAGTCACCAACTTTCTGCAGTCAATAGCTACAGACCTCCAAACTTCATGTGGCCTTCAGATTAGCTCAAGAACAGTGTGTAGAGAGCTTCATGGAATGGGTTTCCATGGCCGAGCAGCTGCATCCAAGCCTTACATCACCAAGTGCAGTGCAAAGCGTGGGATGCAGTGGTGTAAAGCAGGCCGCCACTGGACTCTAGAGCAGTGGAGATGTGTTCTCTGTGAGTGACGAATCACACTTCTCTGTCTGGCAATCCGATGGACGAGTCTGGGTTTGGCAATTGCCAGGAGAAGGGTACTTGCCTGACTGCATTGTGCCAAGTGTAAAGTTTGGTGGAGGGGGGATTATGGTGTGGGGTTGTTTTTCAGGGGTTGGGCTTGGCCCCTTAGTTCCAGTGAAAGGAACTCTTAATGCTTCAGCATACCAAGACATTTTGGACAATTTCATGCTCCCAACTTTGTGGGAACAGTTTGGGGATGGCCCCTTCCTGTTCCAACATGACTGCGCACCAGTGCACAAAGCAAGGTCCATAAAGACATGGATGAGCGAGTTTGGTGTGGAGGAACTTGACTGGCCTGCACAGAGTCCTGACCTCAACCCGATAGAACACCTTTGGGATGAATTAGAGCGGAGACTACGAGCCAGGCCTTCTCGTCCAACATCAGTGCCTGACCTCACAAATGCGCTTCTAGAAGAATGGTCAAAAATTCCCATAAACACACTCCTAAACCTTGTGGAAAGCCTTCCCAGAAGCTGAGTTGAAGCTGTTATAGCTGCAAAGGGTGGGCCAACTCCATATTAAACCCTACGGATTAAGAATGGAATGCCATGTGCATGTAAAGGCAGACATCCCAAACATTTTGGCAATATAGTGTAGAGAGAGAGAGAGAGAGAGAGAGAGAGAGAGAGAGAGAGAGAGAGAGAGAGAGAGAGCGCGGTTGGATAATTATATGTATATATGTACATATACTGTTTAAATACAGTGTATATATATATATATATATATATATATATATGTATATGTTTATGTGACCCTCGACCACAAAACCAGTCATAAGGGTCATTTTTGGAAATTGAGATTTATACATCATCTGAAAGCTGAATAAATAAGCTTTTAATATTGAGAAAATCACTTTAAAATTGTCCAAATGAAGTCCTTAGTAATGCATATTACTACTAATAATACATTTTTGATATATTTACGGTAGGAAACTTACAAAATATCTTCATGGAACATACAGTATACAGTACATATATAGTTTATACAGTATATATACAGTTTTATATTTTATATTAACAATATTTTGAATAAAAATCTACAAATCTAATAAAAAAAATCTAAAGCACACATATTTAAAAAGTTCACTGTCATATGATCAGTTAGAATATGTCAGAATGTGATCTTCATTCTTAGAAACAACAACAATTTATTTATTTATTTATTTTTAAACAACGTTATTTGTTGTGTTCACAAAAACATACTGCATGAGAATGACAGCACAGACCTGTGACTGTGATTGATTCTCCAATGGAAATTCCTTTGCAGTTCTCATACTAACCAACAGACGACAGCATACTCTACAAATAACGGTTTAAAAACTACTAAAATGACTAGCACGATTGCAATTTTAATTTCTAATTGAATTGTACGTTAAAACAGAATTATATGTGTAAAGATACAATAATGTGCCAGATATAAACTTACTGTAAATTAAATTCGAACGATTTTGCTCTTTGACGGCGTCTGATAGTAACCGGATATATTTGCCCGGACCATATTTGCCCAGTGCAAAATTATCATCCCGCCTACATCACCTTCCTACACGGAAACCGTCGCCGAGAGCGTCTACTATTGGTCAACATCCTGACAAGAATGCGTGATCTGATCAGCCATTGGCTGAGAAAGCTGTCAGTCACAGAGACTGTTGATGCAGGTTGAGTAGAGGACGTGCAGGAGGAGACCGTTGGAGAGAGAAGAGGAGAGGGGAGGAAAGAGTCCTCAACAGGCACACTTTCTTATAGAATTTAATTTATGAATTATTATTTTAACATATTGTAAGTATTAAAAGGGAAAATGGCTCAGCCAGACAATAAGAAGTTCTTTGAGAACCTGACGGGCGCTGGGAAAGCCATAGCAGTGCTGACGAGCGGAGGAGATGCTCAAGGTAACGTTACAGTAGAAGAGCTCACTGACATCTCACGATCGTTTTCCTATATTGTATTACTTTTAACCCCTGATTATTAGTGTTGTATTCTATTAAAATGTTCAGAATGATCCATACATCGTATCAGTGTGACATCTGATGTTTATTCTGGTAGATATTGTACAGTGCGATTCACGGTTATCAGTGTTAAATGGACTGTTCCGTCATTGTATCAGTAAACAACTTTGTTAGCACCTCAGTTAGATTTGCTTCTCGTTAGGATGGATGAAATGGCACTTGAGGGCCTGAAGAGATGGAAATGTAACCATCAGATAGTCACAAGGTCATATATGTTGCATTGTGATGCGTTTGACTGCCACAGGGTTAACGTTTAGGATCAGTGTCTGTCATCTTTTAGATTGACAGACAGGCTGGTTAATATTAGTAAAAATGCAGGTTGAGATGCTACTGCTGATGATACACTAAACACATTTGAGCTTATCCTGCTACATTACATATGACAGTGAAGCTTTCATTTCTGTCATAACGTTTTCACATAACGGACAGCTTTCCCTTACTGTACGTCTCTATTATGTAGGTGATTGAATAGCATTTATTCCTGTCACTGCATTGCGGAATCACGTGACCTTCACGACGAGCACGTAGCATGTCATCTTCACTGCCACCGTCGAGCCTAAAAGATTCTGATGCGTGCTTATGTTTGCATAATATTAATAACCGTCATGTCTTTTACCTCATATCAGCGCTTTTCTGTCTGTCAATCATCGATATGACGATTTTTCGCCTTCAACCAGGAAGTTGCTGCGCGTTTCACAGCCACTTTCGCGTTTATCACGTGCAGATGCTTTTTTAAAGTCATGTTTGTTTCTTCATTAAATGACCTGTTTTGTAAAGAGGTGACTTTAGGGGTGTAGGGAGTTCACAGGATGCGTACGTGAGGAGCCGCGTTTGAGCCGGTGAGCTACGTCACAGGAAACTGACTCATGTGACCAACGCGCACTGCTTCATAAACCAAAGTCACATTTCAGTCATAGAAAACATCATAGCTTTGACTGTAAGAATTGAATACGTGCATTGCATACCTCAGGGCGCTGTTTCTAGCTGGTCTGGCCTTTAAAATGACGCTTGTGTAATCCAATCTAGTCAGGATGATTCAGTCATATTAAAATAATAATAAAAAATGATTAGTTTATATGTGCACACTTTTACAACCACCTTGCAAAGACTGGTAGTTCCTTTAGAAATGCCAATCTAGTTTATGAGACCATTTCAGCCACTCCTTTATAAAAGTATATTATTTTTAAGCATACTATTTCTGTAATAAGTACTCTTTTTAGAAGTATGCTAAAGTGTACTTCTTTTTTTCACAAGGGACTTCACTGCAGCTCCTATGAGAAATGCAAATGTTCGTGTTTTGTAAGTTACTGTGTGGTAAATGCACCATAGATCACCATAGGTGCAGTGTGTCACTTCTGTAGTGACTCTGATCTGATGTAACTTACATGCAATATTTGTCAGTTCAGTGGCATTTCTCAGTCACTCAGTACATGTTATAGATGAATTCACTCATTGACAGATCTTTAAAGCAGCTGCAGGATTTGTTGTCTGTTTAGATCAACTGATAGACAGTGACAGACTGAAAAGATTGAGCTCATGGTGACACTGACGCCTTCAGTCAAATTTTCAGCACTTGTAGGGCAGCTAGAACCCTCATCTGACACCAGACGTAGCATTTTGCCTGGCGATCAATTAAACAGGTGGACATTGTAGGAGGAACCCAAGCTATATCTACAGACAAGCATATCAGAAAGACTGTTGACCACCTAGAAACCACCAAGCAATGTTGTTCCCATATGATTTCTTTTCTCCCACAGAACACACACAAAATGAAATGAAGATTGTTTTCCATGTAAAGCCCAATGTATACAGTTTTTACTATAGGACAGGGCTATTCAGTCTTTTATGCCACAGACCCCCAAATATGATCATCCACATGCAAGTGACCCCCACCCTAAAATTTGTATGTATAAAGACCCAATTAATACTGTGAAAAATGAATGTTACAAATATTTAGTTTTTATTACATTGCATCATTGTTTTTTTCCACTGTAGAGCTGTACTGTTAGAAGTAAGTTAGATGTATTTTAGTAATTTATTTATTTTTATAAAATCATTTTAATTAAATGTACTGATTATGTAGTCAAATTGATCAAATTCTATTTTTTTAATCAATTTATTTATTTAGTGATTTAGTTTCTTTCTTTTTTTTACATTTTTATACTGCTTGTCTTTTTTATATAATTTAATTTAATTTTAATAACTTAATTAAATAAAAATATGCATTTATTTTAATAATTGTATTTATTTACTTTAATATATATATTTTATTTTATTTTTTATTTTATTGTAATCAGAAATAAATCTGATTAAAATAAAATAAAACAATAAACAGATGCATTTCTATTTAAATAAACAAATAAATAATTAATTCTTATTTATTTTATTTTTAATAATAAAATTATATAAAAAAAATGTACACACTGTTTTTAACTCTTCCACATAGCACTCCTCAGTTTGAAAACTCCTTTATACTCACTTAAACTATAGATCAAATGAGTATAAAGACTATAAAGTATAAATCGCTACTAAACTCTGGAGAGAAATAGTGTAGAGACTGGACGAATATGAAACTTTCTAGTTTGCATGTGTCAATTGCATGTGTTCACGTGCGCAATCAGATTGACTACACTATAAAAGGCTACACATTTTGCTGTATGCTAATGTGTTCATGTCCAAATTGAACGGGAAGATTCTCAGTGAATAATGACATGAATGTCAGTTTGTTGCATAAACTTATTAAATGACTTAAGAGGACTATGAATGTAGTGCAGAGTACTGTGGACTACTTTTGTGGTTCTTTTGCCTGCTTTTTGAAGCTTGAACGCTCCAGTTGCTGTTTCTTGAATTTACATGGAAAAGAGCACAGAAATCAATTTTCACGTTTTCTCTTTTTCTGTATTTCTCAGAAGAAAAAAAGGACAGTTGAGTGAATTATGAATTCATTTTTAGGTTATTGTTGCTTCGACACAAATTCTATCAGAACGAATCTGCTGAAATTTAATCACCTTTTTTTATTGTTCTGCTTTTCACACTGGTTCTTTCTTAGTCATTTTTTCCCAGTCAGTTGTAATGTGTTGCCTAATAACAGCAGTGTAGCTCAGTGAGCAAATTTAGCAGATGATATTAAACCAGATGTAACTATTTTTTATGTTATGGACGTCACTCTAGCACACAGCAGGACTGTTTTGAGATTGAAAGCTATATTTCGAACTGATTGTTAGCACAGAGAGGTACTTTAAATAAGTCTAAGTGAGTTATTAGAGGAGGAGGCTAGCAACAGTTGACCAAATATGGCAGAAAAGGCCTTCCCCTACAAGTTTTTATAATATGCTGTGCAATAGCATTCCAATAATCCTCAAATTACATTATTAAGTCTCAACAAACAGCCATTTCTAACCTGTTTCCCCCAGTATTATGCTATAGAAATCCCTCTATAAAGTGATTTGTCTGGTGTTTCTCTGCATCCAGGGATGAATGCTGCTGTTCGGGCTGTTGTCCGTATGGGAATCTATGTAGGAGCCAAAGTCTACTTCGTTCATGAGGTCAGTCTCTAGTTCATCCATTCAGAATTCAAATGATACTGGAAGACTGGTATGCATTTACATTCTGTATATAGTTATATTGATGTGTAAACATTAATAAGACAAACTAGTGTCTGTGTCAGTGCTGTGTAACATATGGGTCCAATGGCTCTCAATGTTGCCGTTCACCCTTTCCAAATGGCCAATTATTTATTTCCAATATAAAAATTTTACTACTTAAGACGTATTATGGATATACACAGCCTTTTTAGTTAAATAAGTCATGTATTATAAATAATATTAATCTACTTCAGAGTTGTTGGCATAGCAGAACTGTTTTGAATTAAAGGCCCATATATCTGGCCTCATATAAACATGATTTTTCCATCAGCATCATGTGGCATTTAAGTCCTATGTCTAGCTGTGATAGGCCAAATATCTTCGCCCACTGTGCTCTTATGCAACAGCTTTAGTAAAGAAACCCACACATCCATTTTCTCCTGATTCCACCCTCATTCTTAAAGGTGAAACGTGTCATTTGTTAAAACGCAAGTATTTGCAAGTGCTGCTAATGATGCAGAAATGACACACTTCACCTTTACTATCGGGATTGTGTCATGTAGAGACATTTTGTAAACATAAAGCCATGTCTTTGCCAAACCAAACCATTGCCTGCCAATCTCAGTAAGCTGGTTCATAGGATTACCTGGAAAATTGAATTCATTTCTGGTGACTAAGAGGTCATTGAAGGATAGAAGGAGGAGGGATTTTTATTGTGTGTTTGTGTGTGTGACTTACAGGGTTATCAGGGTATGGTGGATGGAGGTGACAACATCAAGGAGGCGACATGGGAGAGTGTGTCCAGCATGCTGCAAGTGGTGAGTGTGATGAGAATCATACGGCTCTCAAAGCACTCATACATACCTCTACTCGTACTGTGGCAAGGTTACCAGTTACTATTCATGGTCCCCACGAGTTTGATCGAATTTAAGGTCATATAAAAGTCTTAAATGTCTTTAAAAGTCTTTAAGAAAAGGGGTCATGAACTGCACTGTTTTATTGTTTTATAATGTTTCCTGTGGTGCACTTATAATGTTAGTATGATTTTTACATCAAAAATTGTCATAAATTAGAAATAAAAGGCATTTTTTCCTACCCTGATTTTAGCCTCTGATTTGAACGCTCTGTTTGAAGGGCCGTGTCTGCTGTGAGACTTCAGTGTAAACGCCCACTGCTGTGATTGGCTAACATCTTTGCACATGAAATAGGTAGTATGTACATGTTTAACTCTCTCAAACTTTTAGCACGTTTTTACTATTACAGCTCTTTAGGTTAAAGGGTTAGTTCACCCAAAATTTAAAATTCTGTCATTAATTACTCACCCTCATGTCGTTCCAAACCCGTAAGACCTTCGTTCATCTTCGGAACACAAATGAAGATATGTTTGATGAAATCCGAGAGCTCTCTGATCCCTCCATAGGCAGCAATTCTATTACCACTTTCAAGGCCCAGAAAGGTAGTAAAGACATTGTTAAAATAGTCCATGTGACTACAGTGGTTCAACCTTAATTTTATGAAGCAACGAGAATCATTTTTGTGTGCAAAAACAAACAAAAATAACAACTTTATTCAACAATTTCGTTCTAGCCTGTGCCAGTCTCCTACGCAGTTTACGTTGTAAATACAGTGCAGCTTCATCATCACACGCATGCGTCGTGGTGTTCACGTGAACAGCATCGGCTGCCGTAGAACTCGAAAGCGCTGCACTATTTACAACGGAAACTGCGTGCCGTGAAGACCTTTGAGTTTCTGTGTGTGTGTTTATGATATGACGATAGATTTTGTCAAATGAAACGGTAAAATGCTCATGTGACTGGACATGAGGTTCATGCATTCATGTCCTCATATATTGAGGCAGCAGAGGCTGAAAAACACAGCGAGTTTCAGTGTATGTGAGGTAAATGAAACCGCGCGTCTGCGGTATTCATTCACACAGAAACATGCAGGATTAATTAAACAGTATTTTTGCGGCTTAATATTCACAAACACTAGTATATATCGCGATTTGATTCAAGTGTATTGACTTACGTTTTATTTATTCATCAAAACTTTGACAAATTCCGTGACATTCCGTGTTATGCAGAAAATTCAGTTTTTATGACTGGATTCCGTCTGCATTTTCCGCATCGCGGAAATGAATCATTACGAAAGTTATTTAGTAAATAGTGAGTGATTATTATTTTTTTTTTTTTTTTTTTTTTTTGGTCTTTTGTTGTTTGATTAACATTAAAACGCAGACAGCAGCGCAGCAGGAATATTACATTATAATCTTGGATTATGTAGCAGACATTATACAGCTCAGTGCCTTCACGCAGTTAATTAATAAACCATTGGTTTGTTATATCGGCCTTTTTCATGCTATAGCCGATGGTTGTCAATTGATCAAAAATCGTCCGATACATCACATCACATTGTTGAAAATAAATAAGCACATTCCTAGCATTAGGATCCTTTGGAAGGTAATGTCTCTTCTCTCCTCGTCATCTCACTAACACACCAGTGGGTGGGGCCAACGTTGCAATGATGAAGTAGGCCATTCTTATAGTATGATGACCTCTTATATGTCAAAAGCTCAAGGAAAATTTGATTTCTCAGTTCATGACCCCTTTAACTATCATTTTAAGAGGTATTTGGGGATAGAAAAACAGGAATCACAATACAGCTTAATGTGATTGATTAAACTTTAAAAGGCTATGATTTATAATTTCAATGACAACTCTCAGAATAGTTTTAGCATGTTTTTTAATAATGCTAATGTATTTGGTCTTGGTGGACTAGATCTGTTACGCTGCTGCAGCTTTTGATTATTGCTGCTGTATGTATGGACTTGCAACTGCTAATAGATACACTGACATGCTGCTGTGAGCATGTAAGATATGCTGCTGCTGCATACATAGACATGCATAAATCCCGTTGCAGATCTAGGGAGGTGGAGGGTTTCAGAGGAACTCTGATAGAGCGCTGCTGGCCTAGCATACAGCAAACAATGAACCAGACTATTTAAATGTTGAGCAAGCAAACTAGTTGGCTGCATGATCAGCAGAGGCTAGTCAGCTTGTGTCATGCTGTAATGATGTGATTGCTTGAAAATTGCATGTAAAGGACCTCTAGAGTTTCATGACTGAACAAGATATTTATAAATTTGACTCATTCCTGTTCTTAAAAAAATAGTTTAAAGAATGAAATATGAGGTTTATCATTTTCTAAAAGTTTTTGGCTTTGTCAAAACCTGAATTTGTATTGTTAAAATCATCACATTTACAGTAATTTTACAGTTGAGGATGTTACCATAGACATTGTCCTACCTTAACCATATGGTACGGCTGGGTAAAAAATATTGATTTCTCGATTTTAATCGATTCTCATTTTTACGAACCGATATCGATTCTTAAATCCCAAGAATTGATTAGTCATCCTGTTTTCAGATGAATGAACAGAACATTGTAGCGCGCCTCCCATCCATTAAATCGAAATAATCTTTGTGCTTTGTTACTATTGATATGACACAAAGTCTCAGATTTCAAATTACATCCATTTTATTACGAAATTCAAAAACATAAATACTGTTTTGGCGCTGTGGCGTGAGATCGCTCTTGCGCAGCTCAGCTCAAGAGAAGGGGCAGCGCGGAGCGCGCGTGAACTGATCTTCTCTTCCGCTTTAATACCAGTTACAGCACGAAATAAACATGAATGAGCATCTGAAAGTGTTAAAAGATACAGTACATCTTACCTAAATCTGTATCATGTCATATGGAATCGCTCAATCAGTGTTTCAACCGTGGAAAGGCGTCAGTAAAACAGCTTGTAAACAATTTCATGTAACGTCACATTTACCTCAGAAAAACCATATCCAGTGTCCATAAACTCGTTAGTCAGCTAGAAAAATTAACTTTAGAGAGGAGCATTTTGCTGAATATATGCCCCATATCACATATTCATTATAATTTTTAATGTTCTTCAATATTTAATGCATCTATGAATAAATCTGGCAAGTTTTTATGACAACCACCATTTAAATGTTTATATTTAAAAAAAACGATTTGGAGTAGAAATATGATTATGTAATTGTAAAGTTAATATTATAACTTTTATTAATATTAAAAAAAAAACAAAAAAAACATTGAGTGTAATTTAAGTGTTTGTATACAAATCAGTTAATTTTTACCTTCGATATTATAGTAGGCTAATATAGCCTAGTAGGCTACAACTGACTCCCATAGTTTACAGTATTAGTTAAAAGATTTGTTTTCCTTGAGAAAATTTGCCATGTATTGTACCTGATATATATCCAAAATAATCGATATTGAATCGAATCGAATTGGAATCAAATTGAATTGCAAGCTTGTGAATCGAAATCGAATCGAATTGTGAAATTTGTGTCAATACCCATCCCTACCATATGGTATTCATTTTATTTGCGAAAGTCTTAATAAGCCTTAAATTTGATTTTAAAACCCTGCAGATACCCTGCTATGGCGATCACCTCTGATCTCACAAGGAGCAATTGATGTCTTTAAACGTCACATGGTTCTCTGAACATTCAGCATACACAGAATAATGGGCCAATACCTTTTCCATCTCATGTTACAGTAGTTAAATTTTGTGTGATTGTGTTTCAGGGCGGCACTGTTATCGGCAGCGCACGATGCAAAGATTTCCGCTCGCATGAGGGTCGTCTGAAGGCGGCTCATAACCTGGTGCAGAGGGGCATCACCAACCTGTGCGTGATTGGAGGAGACGGCAGCTTGACCGGGGCCAATCTCTTCAGAGAGGAGTGGAGCGGCCTGCTGGCAGAGCTGGTCCAGCAAGGTATGAGCTGCAGACAACACAATAGAAATATAGTTAAGTTTATTGAGGATGTTTATTTTACATACAAAGTGTTTTAGCTGTTCAAAACTTTTGCTTGAATTTATCTGAATTTTGAAAATATTGGTTAAGAACTATTTAATTAGGCTTAAATTAGCCAAACAGAGCAGATTTATATGTAGATAATAAAAAAAAAATACTGTCCAGAATTTAATCTTATGAGCTTTCATGTTGCATTTTCTTGTTGTTTTTTATTATAGATCTGATTGATGAGGAGGCGGCTCAGAAATACTCTGCTCTTCACATTGTGGGCATGGTGGGCTCTATTGACAATGATTTCTGTGGCACCGACATGACAATAGGAACAGACTCAGCCCTCCACAGAATCATCGAGGTGGTGGATGCAATCATGACTACAGCTCAGAGGTACTTCAGCAGTCCATAACAAAGCAGAAAAAGTTACCAGATGTGCAAGATGTTTCTTGTGAAAGAATATGCCAGTTTTTGAGTGATTCCCATTTATTGGCTTATCATCTTTTGTGGATTACAGTCACCAGAGGACATTTGTGCTGGAGGTGATGGGCAGGCATTGTGGGTAAGATTACATATTAGCTCCATCCATTTTGACCTGTATTTGTTCAAAACATACTATTAGCATGGTTTTTGCGCTTGATGGTGAAATTATGCTGTCTACTGTCAAATCAGACACTGTATTCTATATATCTGTATACACTTGTGTATGAAGCTATCTAGCATTGGTGAGCGCCCTGGCATGTGGAGCTGACTGGGTGTTGATTCCTGAAATGCCCCCTGAGGATGGCTGGGAAGAGAAAATGTGTCAAAAACTCTCTGCGGTAAAACAAAAATACATCACTTCTCACTAAATGTACATGCAACACACTTGATATACAAACCCGATTCCAAAAAAGTTGGGACACTGTACAAATTGTGAATAAAAAAGGAATGCAATAATTTACAAATCTCATAAACTTATATTTTATTCACAATAGAATAAAGACAACATATCAAATGTTGAAAGTGAGACATTTTGAAATGTCATGCCAAATATTGGCTCATTTTGGATTTCATGAGAGCTACACATTCCAAAAAAGTTGGGACAGGTAGCAATAAGAGGCCGGAAAAGTTAAATGTACATATAAGGAACAGCTGGAGGACCAATTTGCAACTTATTAGGTCAATTGGCAACATGATTGGGTATAAAAAGAGCCTCTCAGAGTGGCAGTGTTTCTCAGAAGTCAAGATGGGCAGAGGATCACCAATTCCCCCAATGCTGCGGCGAAAAATAGTGGAGCAATATCAGAAAGGAGTTTCTCAGAGAAAAATTGCAAAGAGTTTGAAGTTATCATCATCTACAGTGCATAATATCATCCAAAGATTCAGAGAATCTGGAACAATCTCTGTGCGTAAGGGTCAAGGCCGGAAAACCATACTGGATGCCCGTGATCTTCGGGCCCTTAGACGGCACTGCATCACATACAGGAATGCTACTGTAATGGAAAACACAACATGGGCTCAGGAATACTTCCAGAAAACATTGTCGGTGAACACAATCCACCGTGCCATTCGCCGTTGCCGGCTAAAACTCTATAGGTCAAAAAAGAAGCCATATCTAAACATGATCCAGAAGCGCAGGCGTTTTCTCTGGGCCAAGGCTCATTTAAAATGGACTGTGGCAAAGTGGAAAACTGTTCTGTGGTCAGACGAATCAAAATTTAAAGTTCTTTTTGGAAAACTGGGACGCCATGTCATCCGGACTAAAGAGGACAAGGACAACCCAAGTTGTTATCAGCGCTCAGTTCAGAAGCCTGCATCTCTGATGGTATGGGGTTGCATGAGTGCGTGTGGCATGGGCAGCTTACACATCTGGAAAGGCACCATCAATGCTGAAAGGTATATCCAAGTTCTAGAACAACATATGCTCCCATCCAGACGTCGTCTCTTTCAGGGAAGACCTTGCATTTTCCAACATGACAATGCCAGACCACATACTGCATCAATTACAACATCATGGCTGCGTAGAAGGATCCGGGTACTGAAATGGCCAGCCTGCAGTCCAGATCTTTCACCCATAGAAAACATTTGGCGCATCATAAAGAGAAAGACGCGACAAAGAAGACCTAAGACAGTTGAGCAACTAGAAGCCTGTATTAGACAAGAATGGGACAACATTCCTATTCTTAAACTTGAGCAACTTGTCTCCTCAGTCCCCAGACGTTTGCAGACTGTTATAAAAAGAAGAGGGGATGCCACACAGTGGTAAACATGGCCTTGTCCCAACTTTTTTTAGATGTGTTGATGCCATGAAATTTAAAATCAACTTATTTTTCCCTAAAAATGATACATTTTCTCAGTTTAAACATTTGATTGTCATCTATGTTGTATTCTGAATAAAATATTGAAATTTGAAACTTCCACATCATTGCATTCTGTTTTTATTCACAATTTGTACAGTGTCCCAACTTTTTTGGAATCGGGTTTGTACTTCTTATGTTATAAGTGCTCACACTGTCATTCAGTTTTATTCTTGCTAGTTTTTCACCTGGAAAATTGTCAAAACCATTAAAGTATTCTTGTGGTTGTGCACAGTGTTTGGGAAGTGACTCTAAAACTGTAGCTTATTAAACAAATTAGTGCCTGGTTTCACAGACAGGGCTTAGAGTTAAATTAGGACAGTTAAGTCGCTTTTATAAACGTGTCTTTTATAAAATATCTCAGTGCAAGTTGCTTTCAGTTCAAACAGCTCAAACATGCATTTTAGTCTGGGATTAGATTAAAGGGTTAGTTCATCCAAAAATGAAAATTAGCTCATGATTTACTCACCCTCAAGTCATCCTAGGTGTATATGACATTCTTCTTTCAGACGAATACAATCGAAGTTATATTAAAAAATGTCCTGGCTAATCCAAGCTTTATAATGGGAGTGAATGGGAAGTTCTGTTTTGAAGTCCATAAAAGTGCATGTATCCATCATAAAAGTGCTCCACACGGCTCCGGGGGGTTAATAAAGGCCTTCTGAAGTGAAGTGATGCGTTTGTGTGAGAAAAATATCCATATTTAAAACTTTACAGACTAAAGAAACTAACTTCCGGCGGACCACCGTACGCATCGATTTACGGTGAAAGAGTAACCCTTGACCCTTGAACCCTTGACGCATGCGTATTGACGAACGCGGAAGCACAGAGGATAGAGCAAAACAAAACACCGGTCATGAATTAGAAATCTAAAACGAGAATTTTTAAAGAGAAATGGCGGAGGATTTCGATATAAGAGAAGAGGGCCTTGAGTTTTGTTGCCCAGCCCTATCCACGAGAGGCGTCAAAGCTTGCGATGCTCCTATACATCGCGTCAGGGGTTACTCTTTTGCTGTAAGTCGACTTGCGTACGGCTGTCCGCTGGAAGTTAGTTCTTTTAGTCTATAAAGTTTTAAATATGGATATTTTTCTTACACAAACGCATCACTTCGCTTCAGAAGGCCTTTATTAACCCCCCGGAGCCATGTGGAGCACTTTTATGATGGATACATGCACGTTTATGGACTTCAAAACAGAAACAGCCATTCACTGCCATTATAAACCTTGGAAGAGCCAGGACATTTTTTAATATAACTCCAATTGTATTCGTCTGAAAGAAGAATGTCATATACACCTAGGATGACTGAAGGGTGAGTAAATCATGGGCTAATTCTTTTCTGCCTTTTCTGTGAAACCAGGCATATATTAACTATAGTTAAGCTTCACTTATGATAAAGTAGAATGTTCACTGAGATTTATAGCTTTCCATCACTACTTGTTCGAGATGTAGCTTGCTCAGTTAAGCCATCTATTGAATGAAAACTAAAAGAATTCACTACTCTTCAACATTGGTTATACATACATTGAATAAGGTATTTCTCCCTCTGTACACAGAGTCATCTGTGTACAATGAATCATTTTCCACTAGTCCCAAAATGTATTGTTTATTTGAATATATTCTTTTGTTTGTAACATGCCTATGTTTGTGTGGAACAAATGTGTTCACTGCCCCAGACTCGATCCAGAGGTTCAAGGTTGAACATAATCATAGTTGCTGAAGGAGCCATTGACAGACATGGAAAAGCTATTACTTCTAGTATAGTCAAGGATGTGAGTACTGAATGTTTTCAAAGGGAGAGAACAAAAATCTGGAATTCTCTAGAACCGAAGTGTGCCCATCGCCAATATAACTCCAAAAAGACGTAAAGACTTGCTGCAAAAACATGCTACAAATTCTACTACATGCCACACGGTGTACAAGGGCTTTCAAACTGACAGTGATTTACAGTTATAAATTGTGCACAAATTATTCTTTTTTAATAAGTGTTGGCAGTGTGATGCATCATAGTGGCAAAGTGTTTAGCACAACTGCCTGAAGCAGTTAAAAACAGCAGTGCACTAGAGTCTTGCTAGCCTTGACCAAAAGTCTTGCTGGCCTTGACCAGTGACTTGGAAACTTTGACCAAAGGTACAGCGACTTCAATCAACAGTACACCAACAGTGTATGAACAGTGACCTCAACTGACAGTACAGCAACTTGTTGATCAACTGTATAATAACTTGGGATGTCCGCAAACAACAGTATAGCGACTTGGAAACCTTGACCAACAAAAAGTATAGCGACTTAGTGATCAACAGTATAAGAACTTTTCGACCAAAAATATTTTGACTTTAAGGCATTGACGAACAAAACAGACACTTGGAGACATCGAACAACAATATAGCAACTTGTAGAGATTTACCAACAGTAAAGCAACTTGGTGACCTCGACCAACATTATATGGGCGGCCACTATATGGTGACCATAACCAAAAGTGTAGTGACTTAGTGACCATGATCAACAGTACAGCAACTTCTAAATCAACAGTATAGCTACTATAAAACCTTGTCCAACAGCACAGCCACTTTAGGATATTGAACAACAATATAGCGACTTGCCGACCAACCATATAGTGATTTTGAAAAAACATACAGCCACTTGGAGTCCTCGACCAACAGTACAGGGCATTGGTGAGCTCAACCAAAAGTACAGCAACTTGGTGAAAGCTTGTCCAACAACACAGCCACTTTGGGACCAATATTTGTAAGACATTGTAGACACTGACCAACAGTACAGCAACTTGCCGACCAACCGTATAGTGACTTAAAGACCTTGAACAACATGCAGCCACTTGGAGTCCTCGACCAACAGTACAGCGCATTGGCGACCTTGAACAAGAGTATAGCAACTTGGAAACCTCAACCAACAGTATACGGACAGTGACTTGGTGACCTCAGTCGACAGTACAACAACTTGCTGACCAATGACCAACAACTTGACTTTAAGACCTTGACCAACAGCACAGCCTCTTCGGGACATCAAACAACAATATAGTGAATTGTAGAAATTGACCAACAGTCCAGCAACTTGTCAACCAACCATATAGTGACTTAAAGACCTTGAACAGCATACAGCCACTTGGAGTCCTCGACCAACAGTACAGCGCATTGGCGACCTCAACCGAAAGTTGCAGCAACTTGCAGAACAGTTCCAGACCTTGACCAACAACACAGCCATGTGGGGACCTTGAACAAAGGTATAGCAACATGGAGATCTCAACCAACAGTATACAGACAATGACATGTTGACCTCAGTCAACAGTACAGCAACTTCCTGACCAATAGTATATTGACTTTAAAACCTTGACCAACTTCATAGCCATTTGAGGACCTCGAACAACAGAATAGCGACTTTAAAACCTTGACCAACAGTACAGGGCATTGGCAACCTCAACAAAAAGAACAGCAACTTGGTGAACAATTCCAGACCTTGACCAACAACACAGCCACTTTGGGACCTCAAACAAAGGTATATCAGCTTGGAAACCTCGACCAACACTTAGCAACCTTGACCAAAAGTATAGCGAATTGGTGACCATAATCAACAGTACAGCAACTTCTTGACCAACAGCACAGCGACTTTGGGACATTAAACAACAATATAGCAACTTGTAGACATTGACCAACAGTACAACAACTTGCCGACCAACCATGTAGTGACTTAAAGACCTTGAACAGCAGTACAGCCATTTGGAGTCCTCGACCAAAAGTACAGCGACTTGGCGAACAATTGAATTTCTGTCAGAAAGAATGCACCTTAACTGGGTTGTGTGGTGTAGTGGTTAAAGATCTGGGTAGGTAATCTTGCAAGGATCAAGCCACTGTCATTACTTTGCTTTTGATCAAACATTGCTTCATTAGAAATGGTGTTTCAGTAAGTGGCTATTTATTTCATGGGCCACTTCTGCAGCCTGAATTCCAGCTTTTTGAATCTCTCCCGTTGTTTTTGTCATCAGTTTGTGACGTGTCTCTTACCCTCATAGAAACGGGCAGGAATGAAAAGGCTGAATATCATAATAGTAGCTGAAGGTGCGATTGATCGTAACAACCAGCCCATTACCTCAGAACATGTAAAGAATGTAAGTACATGAGGTATATAGAGATCCAGCTCCTGCATTGATCCCTGACCTCTCTGAGCTCTGTATGTGCTCCCTCTCTGGCTTTGTCCTGTGTGGTTTGCTTAAACACACCCAAAATCTTTTCTGGTAAGGCACATGTGGTCACCTCAAACATAACCAGCTATGGCTATCCTCTACTTACTGTATATCTTAACTACTGCACGGCATTAGTGCATAAGTGTCTTGAATTCTACCTGAAGCAGGAGCATGCACATTTTCTTGTGCTTTACAGTTCAGTCTTATTTGTTCTTTTTTTAGAATACTTTGTGTTACAAGAAACATTAGGTAAGCGTCACTATTAGTATTGCTCATACTTTATTTTTAAAAACCTCTAAAATAACCCGAAATTTTTAAACTTCATTGCATATCTTGTTCCAATTTATTTGTGCAACTGACATGCAAAAAATAAATAACTTTCCAGAATACCATAAAGACTTGGGGGTAATGTACTGTACATGTGTGGGAACCTAGGCCCTATCCTGGCACAAAATATCATAGATACATGGGGAATTGACAGGATTTTCTTAACATTTTCTTCAAACAGACAATAAAAAAACCTCGTTTTAGTCGTGCTTGTGGAAACATTTATGTTTTCTTTGTTCAGATTATTCACAGTGAAAGGAAGTGCATTTCCTCACCCTGAAAAAGGTCCTGCAGGAGTTGAATTATTTACAATGTTTAGCAACGTCTCTAACACTAACCACTAAAAATGGGTTCTAATTTACTGACTAGCATGGGAATCTTTTCTGATTTCACCAGTTAATGCTAAATTTCTTATTCTTTGCATGTGTGTTGCCGCTTTCTTGTGAATCTTTCTGCTAAATGCATGTAGTACCATGACTGATTCGTGTCTTCTGTCCTTGTACTAAGGTTTATCATTAAATAACTTTATACAAATTTCTATTCAGCAAAACATATAAAGGAATAGTTCACCCACAAATTAAAATTCTGGCATCATTTACGCACTCATTAACGTCTCATATGACATTCTTTTTACAGTAGAATACCAAAGGAGATGTTATAGGTTAACGCAGCTCTCTTAAATACAATGAAAGTGGATGGTGACCAGGGGCCGTCTAACTTTTAAAAAGACAAAAACATTATAAAAGGGGTCCATACGACTCATGCACTGTATTCCAAACCATACAATAGCTTTGTGTTAGGAACAGACCAAAATTTAAAGGGATAGTTGGGGATAGGGATTTTGGATACCCAAAAATGAAAATTCTGTCATCATTTACTCACCCTCAAGTTGTTCCAAACATGTATAAATGTCTTTGTTCTGCTGTACACAAAGGAAGATATTTGGAAGAATGTTTGTAACCAAGCTTATCTTGCCCCCTATTGACTAGTACCATAGTATTTTTTTCCTACTATGGTAGTCAATGTGGGGCAAGATTTGCTTGGTTACAAACATTCTTCCAAATATCTTCCTTTGTGTACAGCAGAACAAAGACATTTATACATGTTTGGAACAACTTGAGGGTGAGTAAATGATAAAATTTTCATTTTTGGGTGAACTATCCCTTTAAGTTAAAATCTTTTTGTTGTCGTTTAACTGTTGTGGCCACAGTTGACTTCATTGTATAGAAAATAGCAGCTTGAACATTGATGCTATGAATAACTCCTTTTGTGTTCCGAGTAAATGGCTTATTTTCAGTTTCGGGTTAATGTAAGACTAATAAACATTATGAAGACATTTTGTAATTAAAATTTAAAAAGCTCATAGACATTTGCTTTATTTGGAATTAAATGTTATCTTGCATGAAGTTTTGTTGACAAAATATGACCTAAAACCTCTAAATTCCCCTGATTCCTATGATTCAAGTCTAAATCTTCATTACCCCTCCAGCTGGTGGTTCAGCGTCTGGGCTTTGACACGCGCGTGACTATCCTGGGCCACGTCCAGCGAGGAGGGACCCCCTCAGCATTTGACAGGATTCTGGTGAGAAACTCTTTCGGATACAAACAGGAGGGTTTGGTGGAGCTTACATTAAGTACATAAACAGATTTGATGTCCACACACTGCACGTGCACTGCTTTTTCCAAGTGCACTCTGGGGAACTGAGAAAAGAATAATGCCGGAACAGAAAGACAGCGTTTCCTAGCGGTGCATTTGTTTTCAACATTATGTTTAGGTACATCTTCTGTGGCATGCTGTTGATTAACACAAACAACACTTACATTTGATGAGAAAAGAATATTAACCCTTAAGCAAATAACAGTCTGCTTAAGCAAACACACAAACAATATTTCCTTTTGAATATCTTTAGTGAACACATCATGTAAGCATTCTCAGTGCAGGGTGGAAGAAGTACGTAAATCCCTAGGGTACTTTAAAATGGTATTTTCTGTTTACATGGTATATGAAACTATTTCTATTTGCATAAATTGAAGATTACATTAGAGCAGGCTAAAGCACTACAGATTGCAATGCTGTTTTGTGTTTGTTGTCAGGCCAGTCGCATGGGTGTGGAGGCGGTTCTGGCGCTGCTTGAGACCACTGCAAACACGCCAGCCTGCGTGGTGTCTCTGTGTGGGAACCAGTCTGTGCGGCTGCCCCTCATGGAGTGTGTGCAGATGGTAAGGCTTGGACAGATGCCACGTCGGGTTTAGTGCTGTGATAATAAAGATCCACGCTCACGCAGTTCAGCAGAGGAATGAGAACATAGCATTACTGCTGCACTCATGAATCATTCTGGCATTTGCAATCCTATGAGCTGAATTTATGTACATTTAAATATTTAATAACATGTAATGAAGCAAAAATGTGTCTGGACAGGTTGATTTACATTACTGCATTACAGTAGTGAAAAATGCGCTTAATTGAAATTTACATTATTTTTACATTCTTTGTGGAATTTTTTTCTTTCTTTCAATGTTGTGATGAAATATGACAGAGACATTGTTTCCAATAAATCACGTCATATGCTTTTGTCTGTCTTGTAGACTCAGGAGGTGCAGAAGGCCATGGATGAGAAAAGATTTGAAGATGCAGTGCGGCTACGTGGCAGGTGCGTTTGCTATATTTTGTTTGAAAACTTTTGAAACTACTTTTAGTAGCTTGACTCTAGTTTAACTTTTACTGTGAGTAGCATGTACACTACCGTTCACAAGTTTGGGGTCAGTACTAGGGATGTAAATCGGATGGTTCATCACGTTTCGATATAAATATCGATTCTCATAGCCAGCGATATTTTCCGATACCTCAAAAAGTTCTGTGTTACGATTACGATACGATTCGATTCATATTTTGATATTATGAGCCTATTTTACACAACCAGTTAAATTTTTATTAACTCACAACTGCAAACAAAATATATAACATAAACATTTATTTCAAAATTTCACATCCTGCACCCTGATTGGGACATCCACAAATAAAAAATTCACACAGTAATCTAACGACTGCTTATGACATGACAGCAGTCAAGAAAGTATTTTAGGCTTCTGTGCTAAAATGTGTAATGTCAAAAAACTTTTTATTTATTTATATTTATATAATTTAAAAATTATATATAAATACTATAAAATTAAAAGACATTTCTTTTAAATGTATAGCGCAGATTTTTAATGTAGCAACAACATATTATATGTAGGACAGAACAAGATATGCTATTAATATTCTTTCATTGTGCAAAAGTATTATAATATGAAAGGCTCCAATACAGAGCGGCACAAAGCATTTATGCGCATCCCGTGTGCAGAATGATGCACTTGAAGCAACACAGAGTCACAGCGCGCAGCGCTCCTATGCAGCAGTTTATTGAGCATTTTCTTTTAACAGTTTTAAATTTCAGTGTGAAGAACGATTCATAGCGCTCTATTCTCCTTATAGACCAAAACCATAGACCTTTATCTACTGAAGCACAAAAAATTAATAAAAGAAGACTCAATTCAGTGGCCTGTTTGTGCTCTGTTTGAGATGAGTGCGCGCTGCTTTTTGCAAGGCTTTAAACACGAGCAAATGATAAACTTTCGTGAAGATTCAGCACTGGCCGGATCGGGACAGTGACAGTTCCATCGACTGTCCCAACCGTCTTTCACAAGCACTGAAAGGTAATTTAAACGAGAATGCACGCATTGGCGATAATACATAGACTGACATTGTGTGAAAACGTGTAGAGTGTTAAAACAAATGTCTCTCTTAAATATATAAATAGCCTACAGGTATCGATTTTTAACACTTGGCATCGATGTGTCGTATCGTTGGAACATTAGATCGATATATTGTTACACCCCTAGTCAGTATGATTCATTAAGATTTTTGTAAGAATAGTCTTATGCTCACCAAGATTGCATTTATTTGATCAAAAATACAGTGAAACAGTAATATTGTGAAATATTATCACAGTGTAAAATACCTGTTTTCTATTTGAATATATTTTAAAATGTAATTTATTCCTGTGATCAAAGCTGAATTTTCAGCATCATTACTCCAGTCTTCAGTGTCACATGATCTTCAGAAATCATTCTAATATGATGATTTGCTGCTCAAGAAACATTTATGATTATTATCGATGTTGAAAGCGGTTAATGTTTTTATGAAAACTTTTTTTTTGTTTGTTTTTATTCATTCGAAATAGATTTTTTTTTGTAACAACGTAAAAGTCTTTACTGTCAATTTTGATCAATTTAATGTATACTTTCAAAAAAAAAAATTGTACTGAACCCAAACTTTTGAATGGTAGTGTATGTTGTATTTATTTTTAACATAGCTCCATATAACTTTTAAATCTTATCAAATATAAGAATAACACTTATATGTTTGTGTGTAAATGCAGGAGCTTTGAGAACAACCTGAGGACTTACAAACTGCTGGCTCACCGCAAACCAGAGACTGAACTTCCACAAGTGAGTGTCGCATCCTGAGAGGGACGCCGTGTTTGTTTTACCCTGGTGATCTTTTATTCCATCTCAACACAACACCACCTCTGTTGACTGACATCAGCATGCTGTTGGGCCAGACTTAGCTATTCACAACCCTCAGTACATGACAGAATTCCACCCCTAGCAGATGTTTCCAGAGGAAACCAAGATTAATTAGTCCTGTCACACATCCTGTGTGAATATTTCTGCTTGTGGACAGTTATTTTTAGCTCTATTCTCTAGCTATTATTATCTCAGTTAAAGGGCACATTTTTGGTAGCATTTATTTTTAGTGATCTAAGTGATCAGAATCACATTTTTATATAGTGGATGGTAAAACTGAGAAAAAAACATAGATTCATATTAAAGGAAGCAAGCAATATTTAGACCAGACCAGAATATCATATAGTTTTTGGAATGGACTCTTTTGACTTGGGCAATCTATCAGAACACCCTAGCAACTGCATAGCAATGCCCTGACAGCCATCCATAACATACTAGCATCATGGCAGCAACAACAATTTGACAATTTCCCACCAACAAGCTATTTTTGCTACTGTACCTTTAGTGCATCTTTATGCAAATGATCTCTTTTATGATTGGTTACCCTTCACACCACCCTTAATATGCTGACATACTTATGGTTGTGTTTTTTTTTCTTTTCTTTGTGGTGAGTACAAGCAGGTTCTGCAGCTTAGATTCCATAAATAGTCTGTGTGGAGCATAATATAATTAAATCCCATAATTCCAGACGTTTCAATAACTGATTATTCTTCAAAGTTTACACTTGTTATTAATTGTTATTTACAATTTTTTTTTAATTACAGTTAGCAATTTCTCAACAATTTCTTCAGAGTAAAATATGTTGAAGCTCGACATAACTAGAAAAAAAATTGTATTAATCAGTGTACACCTTTACATGACTTTTCCAGGTCTAGAAATCACACTTTTAAAATTACCTCCAGGTTTGCCAAGACCACAAAAACCCTGGTTCTTACATCATAATGTCAGTTGTTGAGAGAACAAATTAAGGCAAGACACTATATTCTTAAAAATAAAGGTTCTTTATCGGTATCAATGGTTCCATGAAAAACCTTTAACATCCATGAAACCTTTCCATTGCACAAAAGGTTCTTTATAGTGGAAAACGTTTCTTTAGATTATTAAAATGTTCTTTACACTAAGAAAAAAAGTGTTTTTTTTTTTAAGAACTGTTCACTGAAAGGTTCTTTAGGGAACCAAATTTTTGGCTTCGAAAACCCCCGTTTGGAACCTTTATTTTTAAGAGTGTACAAGCAAAACCATTAATTTTCAGATTTCTGTTTTAGAAATTTCTGCAAACTAGTGCATATTTAAATAGATAATGTCTCATTTGCATATTTAATCATAACATTAAAAAAAAGTATACCTGTGGTGCCTTAAAATAAGAAATATGATTGGCAGCTTACATCTTGATTTGTAGCCATTTTAGCTTACCTTAAAGATAGTTTTGTCTTATTTTAAATCATTTTAAGCTATTTTGGGGCACCCTTGTAAGTTTGCTGAGGTCCCCTAGTGAGTCCCGACCCCCTGGTTTAGAAGATGCATAGTATGTTTTCTGTTGCTTTTCTAAAAGCCTTGTGTAAACCAGAGAACAGGAGTCTTGAATGGAAAAGCTGCTGCATCACAGTCAGAAAAGTCAAAGGGCCGCTTGTCCAGAAGTGTTTAGTCAATAATCATTCTCTGATGCTCTGGGCTGTGTGTCGAGTTAACGAAACACCAAATTACCCTGCGCCTATTGGAGTGGAAAGCAGATTGATGAATGCCAACAGCTGGTTGGAAACATTGTTAAATTCCTAATAGGCATTAAGTGGTAAAAACAAAAACATGATGATGGTCAAGAAGGACAAGGCCCCAAATATATAGACATACCTGCTAGTTATATAAATTAATATTGTCATTTTAGTTTGCTCTTCACATCAGCCCACATATATCCAGCAGGACGCTTGCTGTATTTATTATAGACAACTGAACATAAGTCAATAATATAGCTGAAGCTTCATACTGGCAAATGCTCGAGAAATGACCTAAATGTAATTTATTGACATATTTGTCAGCGTAATAAGAGATGTTATGTCTTCTTCCCCCATTCAGAGCAATTATAACGTGGCTGTGATGAACGTGGGCGCCCCCGCGGCGGGCATGAACGCAGCCGTGCGCTCCGCTGTCAGAGTGGGCATCTCCGAGGGACACAAAATGTTTGCTGTCAATGACGGTTTTGAAGGATTCTATAAGGGACAGGTAAATAAATATCTACTTTTACATTCAAATATTTAAGAATCATCCAAACCAAAAATGGTTTATGGGAGATTCTGTTGGCGACGTAACACAAGAACCACAAACAAGCTTTACATATGAACAAAATCTTGTCCCACTTGGACCATTCATTTATCATTTATAATGCCAAATCAAAAATGCATAACACGTCTATGTATATGTAGTCCTGAATGAACAGTTTTTTTAATGTAGATAATAAAATGAATAGAGGATAAATAGTAGGATGGAGGATAAAAACTTAGATCCTTTAGCAATTTTTAAAGAAAAATATGGTATTATATAGTGTGTACTATAAAATATAAAATAAAAGGTTTGATATTATTACTAAGTTGTATATGCTAGTTTAGTAGGCTAATAGGCTAAATGTCTAGATACACTACCATTTAAAAGTTTGTGGTCAGTATGTTTTTTTAAAGAAATTAATTATTTTATTCAGCAAGGATGCATTAAATTGATCAAAAATGACAGTAAAGACATTTATAATGTCACAAAAGATTTCTACAACAATATTAAGCAGAATAACTTTTGAATTTTTGAGCAGCAAATCAGCATATTAGAATGATTTCTGATGGATCATGTGACACTGAAGACTGGAGTAATGATGCTAAAAATTCAGCTTTGATCACAGGAATAAATTACATTTTAGAATATACAAGTATTTAAAATGTATGTTTTTACTGTATTTTTGCAGCCTTAATGAGCATATGAGAGTTCTTTCAAAAACATTAAAAAATGTTACTGACCACAAACTTTTGAGTGGTAGTTTATATTCATATTTAATTCATATTTTCACATTCACACAAGTTTTGTTGTGTGCACATTTATTATATATATATATATAAACTTTTTTATATATATATATATATATATATATATATATAACTCACCTAAAGGATTATTAGGAACACCTGTTCAATTTCTCATTAATGCAATTATCTAATCAACCAATCACATGGCAGTTGCTTCAATGCATTTAGGGGTGTGGTCCTGGTCAAGACAATCTCCTGAACTCCAAACTGAATGTCAGAATGGGAAAGAAAGGTGATTTAAGCAATTTTGAGCGTGGCATGGTTGTTGGTGCCAGACGGGCCGGTCTGAGTATTTCACAATCTGCTAAATTACTGGGATTTTCACGCACAACCATTTCTAGAGTTTACAAAGAATGGTGTGAAAAGGGAAAAACATCCAGTATGCGGCAGTCCTGTGGGCGAAAATGCCTTGTTGATGCTAGAGGTCAGAGGAGAATGGGCCGACTGATTCAAGCTGATAGAAGAGCAATTTTGACTGAAATAACCACTCGTTACAACCGAGGTATGCAGCAAAGCATTTGTGAAGCCACAACACGCACAACCTTGAGGCGGATGGGCTACAACAGCAGAAGACCCCACCGGGTACCACTCATCTCCACTACAAATAGGAAAAAGAGGCTACAATTTGCACAAGCTCACCAAAATTGGACAGTTGAAGACTGGAAAAATGTTGCCTGGTCTGATGAGTCTCGATTTCTGTTGAGACATTCAGATGGTAGAGTCAGAATTTGGCGTAAACAGAATGAGAACATGGATCCATCATGCCTTGTTACCACTGTGCAGGCTGGTGGTGGTGGTGTAATGGTGTGGGGGATGTTTTCTTGGCACACTTTAGGCCCCTTAGTGCCAATTGGGCATCGTTTAAATGCCACGGCCTACCTGAGCATTGTTTCTGACCATGTCCATCCCTTTATGACCACCATGTACCCATCCTCTGATGGCTACTTCCAGCAGGATAATGCACCATGTCACAAAGCTCGAATCATTTCAAATTGGTTTCTTGAACATGACAATGAGTTCACTGTACTAAAATGGCCCCCACAGTCACCAGATCTCAACCCAATAGAGCATCTTTGGGATGTGGTGGAACGGGAGCTTCGTGCCCTGGATGTGCATCCCACAAATCTCCATCAACTGCAAGATGCTATCCTATCAATATGGGCCAACATTTCTAAAGAATGCTTTCAGCACTTTGTTGAATCAATGCCACGTAGAATTAAGGCAGTTCTGAAGGCGAAAGGGGGTCAAACACAGTATTAGTATGGTGTTCCTAATAATCCTTTAGGTGAGTGTATATATATATATATATATAAAAGTTTAAGTTAAAAGCATCCTTTATACAGGCCACATATTCAAACATGAACACTCACATCCAGTTGTGCTGATTGTATTTCTAGAGTAATTGCATTAAGAGCAGGAAGTCGTTTATCACAAGTAGGTGTTGAAAACAGCACAGACAGTGGTGTCGCCACCTCTAGCCCTGCACTGCTGCTCTTTGCTCTGACGAAGAACACGACTGGATTAACATAAACCAATTTACCACTGTAGTACCACTCTGTACTGATAGGGGGCAATGCTTAATCCTATTAACCCTATGTAGAGAGCTGTTGGAGGAATCTAGATAAACACAGAACAATTAGTTACATTACATGGGCTGGGCCCTGGTGTAGATTAAGACATGATCCACTAATCGTCTTGTTGAACAAATGCAAGGAGGATTACAAACTCGGGTAGATTAAGCAATGCCTCATCAAATCCATATGTGTGTAGCGAATTAGCTCAGAGGGGAAATATTAATAATTATTCATAACTCATTATGATTATTCATTATGATTAATTATGAATATTTTAATCAGTTAATGAGATTAACTTGATGTAGCTACATTAACATTACAATCAATCAATCAGTTCATCCTGTGAACGCTCAGTATTGATTATTAACTAATTCTAAGAAAAGGATATTTTTCATGGCCACAGAAAAATAATTCTTCCTTTGTATTTACAAAAGCGCTTAGAGCGCATAACAAGATCGATCGTTTAAGTGACAATTTGTTTGCAGACGGGGAGTCAAAACCAAACATATATTGTGCACAAACTTTATTAACTAAATCACGGACAAGACTAAAACTAACATAAAACATACATACACAAAACATATACATGGTAAGAGGCAAAGAGGCAAAGTTGAAAAAAAAAAAACGGGTTAGAACAGATGAATGAAGCAATGAAAAGAGTCTAAAACCTGAGAGAACCATCATTGATACCTCCTTTGTCTGAACAAAAGGGTTTACAGTTTTACTAACTACACAGCGATTTGTATTTCGTACGTTACTTGCATTTAGCCCGAGCTGTTGACGAACGTCTGATGTACAATCACAGGAGAAAGTCTTGATGGTTCCGTCCGATGGTTTTGCAGTTGCGATTGATTCCTTCCGTGTTGAGCGAAGGAACGACTGTGAACTTGCATTGTTGTTTCGACTCCGTCGAGGTTGAGGAAGTTGCACATGGCGTGAGGAGTTGGGCCTGCTGGCCCACCGGCCGTGTGGTGGCATCAGGTTTCTTGTCCCACACACGCACATGGTGTGATGTGTGTGTAGGCCCACCCTGCTTGGAGGGCCTGGCTCAGAGCCAGCCAAGATGACTTGTCGGTTCACCCAGAGAGAGAGAAGAGAGAGAGAGGATCTGTGCGTCTCTCTTAAAAGTCCCACCCTCGATGGTCGAGTTGACCAATGGGATTGTTGGGATTTCCCAGCGGGAAATTCCTCTGTGGGAGATTTTATGGCTTCTTTGTTTCAAGCTTGATTCAATGGGTCTGTGCCCATTTATACTCCATTTAATACAACAAACACACACTGCATCCTCTGAAGAAGGGACATACATGTCGTGAAACGAGCATTAGTTTGATAGGAGACAAGACATATATGAGGTTACATGAACTAGTAAGTTGCTCATAAGACATGCATAAATGAATTACCATACAAGAGACCCTTTACAAAACAGTTTAAATTGTACATGCAATGTCCTGGGGTGCATGTTCATTTATAGAACAGTTTTCTATAAATTAAGTCCTTTTTAAGGGCATTGGGTCCCTTTTCAAATTCTTTTCAAGCCATAAACAAAGTCTTATCTGATGGTAGCCATGGTAACAGAGACCTTCCCTGCTCTTCTGGGGGATGGTTTCACCAAACTTTGTTGGGGGAATAAGTTTGCTGGATCATTCATTAAATATAATGAATAAATAATGGTGTCTGATTTGTCTCAGTCGTTACATGTGTTGTTATCAATAGCTTCAAAATTAATATTTTTTAACATCTTTTAACGTTTTTGAGTTCTTATTTTTTGCACGGCCCTGAGAAGTCTCATCAATGGCTGATCTCCATTATGATCTCTTTAGCCAGTCTAATCTAATTAACCAGTGAATTTAGAAAGCACATGAGTGGTGAACTACATTAAAAAATGAATTACCCTTAGGCAGGGATGGGCAACATCAGTCCTGGAGAGTCACTGTCATGCAGAGTTTAGCTCCAACTCTGATAAAATACTCACCTGTACATTGTACGATTTTGGGCTGTCCCAGACGAAAAATGACCAATCGGGGTGATTTCTGTGGTCGTGGCTCCTAAACGATGGTCCTACGTCTAGGGTTGGGTACCGAACTCCGAATTACGTCTGTACTACCGAGTACCGATTCACATTAAATCAATCGGTGCCAAATGTCGGTACCTGAGAATGTGATATAGACTAGTGTCTGTGAATATTAAACCGCAAAAAGACTATTTTAAATACGAATCCTGCATGTTTCTGCAGACACGCGGTTTAATTTACGTCGCACACACAATGAATCGCGCGTGACGGTCGTGTGTTTCCATCTCATATGAGGACATGAATGCGTGAGCATTTTATTTGAGAAAAACTGCCATCATATCATAAACACACAGAAACTCAAAGGTCTTCATGGCAACCCGTCAAAATAAAAGTTTGATTTAACTTGACAAATATATTACTGTTGTACAGTAGAATTTAGATGCGTCTCAATGTAATAATAATACTAACACTAATGTAATAATAATAAATAAAAGTAATAAATAAATAAAAATTTCTTCCATGTTTTAAATTTAACAGTATAAAGCTCAGTTGTGCAGCACTTTGTTTGACAAAAAAGTTTGCTTAATTAAATTAAAAGATAAATTAATGTTTTATGTCTTCATTTGATTACCAGAAAATACACAACAAAGAATTTGTGGGAAATCTTTTCATTCAATTAATTAAGTAGCTAGTAGCCTACTATTTACTGGTAAATATTACAGTATACAAACATTACAGACAATGGCAGACAGCCACCAAGGCAGCTCTGGCATAATGTCAATAACACTTCTATAAATGACTTACAGTTTCTTTATAGTTATTTAGGTAAACATCCCTAAAGGACAGAAAAAAGGTACCGTTGGGTATCGGCACCGAATTTCAGGTACTGGTACTGGTTAAAATGTGAACGGTACCCAACCCTACCTACGTCGTACAGTGAGAGAGCTTCAAAGACGGCCGTTGTTACGGTCTTGCGACCAAAGATTGCCTGCAATCATTTTCTGACAGAAATTTAGCATGATCATCTCAAAGTGTGTTTGCTGCTACGACCTACGTCTACTGACTAGCCAATAAAAATGCAACATGAAACGGCGTATTGATCAACGCGACATGGCGCTAAAACTTAAAACTACTTACCTCAAGCTCATATAATTGCTCTCAAATTGGCATGCCAAGTTGGCCTCTTTTTCCTAGCCATTACCGCGTCCAAATACTCCTATTTCGCGTCCTCTTTTTTTCAGCACACATAAAAAACACAATTGCCAAAGTATGATTCATCTTGCTCTATTTGTTTTCCACTAGCGCATGCTGATGACATTTTATTTTTCTTTACTAACTACAATTCAATAGGTGTCATCATCGTACAGTCTTCATACATGTCGTAGCAGGCATTAGTAATCCTAGTGCGTTTTTCGTGTGCAGTTGACAACATTGTCAAAACAATCCCTGTTCACATGGATCCAAGTAAACGACTAAAAACACTGTATTATGCTGTGAGGCCAGTAGTTGGCGATGTCACTTTAAAGAAACACTATGTGCCTATAGACTGAACACGTAACACGCATGCGCATGACATCAACGTTTTCACAAATACACTTTGAAACCCGTTTTCAAACGTTAGGCCCCCAAAACACCATTGTCGTGTAAATAAACGGCCAAAATGCATAAAAAGTTTTCAGTTTTTAGTTGAAAACGGTGTTGTGTAAACGGCCCCTTAGATGATAGCTACCCATGTACATAACTAAGCTGCTCACTCGCATTTTGAAGTTTTAATGTACCCTTGTATGAAAATGTTGGTCACATGTTTGATCCACTCTGCTCTCTTCTCTCAGATAAAAGAGGTCAAATGGGCAGATGTAGGTGGATGGACGGGCCAGGGTGGATCCCTCCTGGGAACTAAACGGTATTTATCCCATATACACAGTTTATATTGCCTGCGGATTTCAGTATTACAGTTGATTTTGAATGTGATGTGCTGTGTTGTGCTTAGTGCTTCTCTACAATGTTGTCAAATTTTCAGAACGCTTCCTGCAAAGCACATTGACAAAATTGCCGAACAGATGCGGAAATATAACATCAATGCATTGTTAGTGATCGGAGGATTTGAGGTATGTTTTCCAGCCCGGGGTTTAGTCATTTTGATGTTTTATTTTGCATTTAGTGTGTTGACTGGGTGGCCATTTTAATGAATGATTAAAAAAAGTAATCTGCTTTGATGTTAATATTTTATATTGTATTATATATAATTATTAAAATTTATTTTTGTAATAATTATTTAAATGTTTTTAATTTAATATTTTTAAATATTTATTTTAAATGTAATAATTGTTTATATAAATATACATATATATTTATACATACATACATGTATAAAAATAATTTTACACTTAATGAATGTACATTTAGTTTTATAAAACAATTTAATTCTCAATTTAAAATGTCCATGACATAAGCCCCGTTTCCACCGAAATTACCCGGAACAATTTGTCCCAGGAACTTTTTTTCACCCAGACCTGCTGCTGTCTGCGTTTCCATCGCCATCTAAAGTACCGTGAAGACTAGTCCGGTGACGTCGGACTGCGCGCGACTTTCCAGAGCCCACTGGATTTCATTCTCCACAAATACACTTAATAAAGCCTGAACCTCGTTGTCGGTCCATCAGTCGTATTTTTAAACTCCACTGTTGATTCGAATAGCAAACGACTCTTACTGCACGCACTGCAACAGACTTTTAGGTTGAAATAAAATGCTGCGTGGGCTCAACCAATCAGCATGTTCAGCGCCCTAGTCCCACCCCCGAAAGTTCCTGAAAAAGTACTGCCTCGCAAGCAGGGCCGTTTTGAGGGGAACATTTTTACCTGGAACTTCATTTAGACCCTGGTTCCTGCGGTCGAAACACAGAGTACCACCCCAAAGTCCCTAGTTCCTGGGGAAAGTTCCTGCGGTGGAAACGCGGCGTAAGTTTTGTTAACTTGCCTGCCCTCTCCATCATGTTTTCCTATATAGCATCACCTAAATCTTACTCAACTTCCTGTGCTCCTGTTCTTTTCATAATGAACATCCAAAAGCATTCAAAAATGAGGTGATAATTCTTAGCAGGCACTGGTTATCTTTCAGCTGTTGGAATGTAACATTCACAGTGCTGAGATGACAAATGACGCCATTAAAGACTGAACAATAACCTTCGATTGCAGAATAGCTCACCTGCTTTTCTAAAGTCATTTCATGCTGCTGAGTTCAGGCTCATCTTCTCTCTTTCTAAACAGACATCATCAGGATGGGAGTGTGTGTATTTTACATGAGTGTTTCTATTTGACGTGTGTGTACGGAGTGGATCCTCTTGTCTCATGCTCTACGCCGTGATGGCCATGGCTTTCCACTCGGTTCCTTTCCAATCCCGCCTCGTCTGTCTCTCTCATTCCCTGTCTGTCCCTTCATTCCATCCCCATTCCCAGCACCCATGGCGGTTCACTAAATCCCCGGCTCTGCCCTGCAGGCCTACCTGGGGATCATGGAGTTGTTAGCAGCCCGCGGGACTTATGAGGAGTTGTGTGTGCCAATGGTCATGGTGCCGGCCACCGTCTCCAACAATGTGCCCGGCTCAGACCTCAGCATTGGCGCAGACACGGCTCTGAACGCTATCACTGATGTAAGTGAGGCTGGGGGACGCCACCCACCAGCCAATCGCATCAGAGGCTCTGTCTTCTCTTTACAAGCCAATCACAGAGGCTCCGCCTTATGTTTACCAGCCAATTACATCAGTCTAGGCTAATAGCAGCAGTGCTTTCCGTAACCTAAAGGTGCGGTCAATTTTCACTGACAAAATCTAGTCATTTCAACAGGAATTCTACACAATCTCAAAAAAGGAAAAAGATTTTGCAACAGGTTCTAGTTGGACATGTGGATTCGCCACATTGAACAACAGAAAGCTGCTTGGTTTGAAAGTGACTTCTGTGTGAGCTGTGCTTCATACATTGCTACACCATTGACAATGGAAGTTTTTGCCATGATATTTTGCCAAAATGTTTCTAATGTGACCGCAACTTTAGGCAGCTCCCCTTCTGCCAGGTCAGTCAGTTTCAAAACAGGATTGTGTATGAAGGCACCTCCTAAGGGAACTGGTTTTATACATGCGTCTAAAGCACCGCAGTGTCATGTCTAATGATCTAAAATAATAAGTACAAGTGAGCTTTAGACAATTTAGCGACTGCAGTGCTCATTTTGCGAGTATAAATGAGTCATACGTTTAGAAAAAATGAAAATTGGACATTTATAAACTAAGGAAAACATCTGTGCTGCCTTCAAAGCAACCACATGAAGGCGCCTCAGTAGACAGATTTCATTAGTTTGACTTAATTAACTTCTTTAACAAGCATGCAAGCCAAAATTAAACAATGCTAGTTACTGATCAGCTAGCCAATTTAAGAACAGAAGGATGAATCTCACAGAGAAATGTCATATTTAGTTTTCATTTTCTTTACGACAAATATTTTACCTTATTAATTTGAGGGTGAAATATGACCTGGACATGTTTTGTGAGATTTATCCTAAAACATTTCTACACTAACCATTAATGTTTTGGCTGATAAACGCAAAGGCGAGTCATTAGCTAACAGGTAAGTGGAGATGACATGATGGCAGCATGTTTTGAGCTCTGCTTTTTTTGTGTGGCTGTCATGTGACTGAGCCTGCACTGTGCTATGATCACACTGCATTAACCTGTCATAACAGATCGCTGACCCCAGCTAACACAGGCTGAACTGAAGTCTGTCTGCATAGTTTCATAGTTAATGGTTTAAATGAACACAAGCCTTAAAAAAAGCACAGGCCACTGCAAAGTAACTTTTTTTAATATAAGAAATAGTTCAGCTAGAAATGCCATTTATTCACCCTCTAGTCTTTACAAACTCAATTTTCTCTTGTCTGTGGAACTCAAATGCAAAAAAAAAAGAATGGGCCTAGGGAAATCAAGCTCGAAAAATGACACAAAAAAGCACCATAAAAGTAATCCTTGTGATTTGGGGTGTCGATTTAAAGGGTTAATTTAATTAATTAGTTATGTAGAAAAATAATGCGTTAAAATTATTAATGCATTTAACGCACCTCCCCGCCTCAGGCGTAGTTATGTTCATCTTGTGTACATAGTTCATCTTGCGTTTCATAAAGTTGATTGGTGATGAACATGAAGCAGGGCAACAGCTCACTGCGTGATGAAGCTTTAGAATGCATTTAAAATGCCCCGTATGAGTTTTTGTCTCATATTTATAGCATGATATAGTTAATCAATATCATACGAGTAACAAGCGCAATATCACACGAGTGCTGTTTTTATGTCCCGAATAGCATGAGTGCAAATGTGATATTGATTTTATACAACAGTTCAATAAATAAGAAGTTAATATTGTGTTATATTTTAGACACAGCATTGTCCGCTTTTGCTCAATTTTGCCAATGAAAATATTACCTATAACGTCAGAGCAGAACTGTTGTGAGTCTCCGAGCAACACACAGCGGTGCTTCGCTTCTGAATGAATCCACGTTTTGAGCAAATCAATCGGGTGAACCAATGATTCAATGGCCCATTCATAAAGAGAGCCATTTACTTAATTCCTAAATGAATCAGCGATTTGAACGAATCAAATGAATGAATGATTCATTCCCTGAAAGGGAATGGGAGATGAGACTCTGATTGGTTTATTGCACGTTACGCCCAAAACACACCCATGACTCATTAAGAGACGAGGTACAACCATTTTGGACCATGAGCCTGGCTTGCCGACCATTTTTTTTCATCGTTAAACTAGCAGAAGTGGATTCGTACACACCCCCTAAGTGCACCTGCGGCATGCGCTTCACACCATGTGCTCAGATCGTTAAAATAGTGCCCTTACTCATTTAGACATTTACTGCCACCTACTGGCAGTTTTAGTTTTCTTTCAGCCGGTGGCGTTCCGACATGACGCCTCTGTTCCCTCCTTCAGGGAAAGAGGGTTAGATGCGTAACCGAGACATTTCTTATTTAGAGTAACACTTCTATCACACAAAAAAATATTAATAAAACCCCATTAAATAGTATAAGTCACCCAAAAATTAAAATTCTGTCACTATTACTCACCCTCATGGCTGTTGAAGCCTGAAAGTTCATGTGTAATAAATTCTGTTGAATCAAAATAAAAAATAGATTTTTTTATTTTTATTTATTTGGTGCTTTTCTCATACTTTTGAATTAAGAATCCTCGCACATGAGAAGTAAAAAAATATTATGGCCACGAATTAAGAATTCGTTCCCTTGACCAGTGTTTGGAAAATTTACTTTTAAAAGTAATGCATTACAATATTTCGCTACGCGCTAAAAAGTATCTAATTATGTTACTTGTATGGAAAGCAATGTGTTACATTACTTTTGCTTTATTTTTTCTCACCTGGATGAGACTCAGTGTCTTTTATGCAAGTGCCACGATGTCTTTTTCTTTCCGCGTGTTTTCTTTCCTCCGTATTGACTGAGAATAACACCAAACTGTAAATCTTCTCTTCCTCTTTAACTCCCAAATATCATTCTCTCTTACATTTAACTATGAAATCTTTACGTCTTGACATGCCATGTTTAAAGATTTTCAGCAAATATTGGCTTACATTTGTAACAAACAAGCCAATATTTGCTGAAAATCTATTCAAATCTACAAATCTAATCTACTCAAAGCTATTGCATGACTTCAGAAGATTTGGAATATAGTGCATGATTCATATATCATTCTGAAAAACATTGTTGTTTGTGTTTTATGGAAGAAATAATAGCAATAATGGCATGAGGGCGAGTAAATGATGACAGAATGTTTTGGGTGAACTATCCCTTAAATATACTGATACTTTAGTATGCAAATAGAAAGAAGACCAGTCGCAATTCAGTATGCAGATGTAGCGAAGGCGTCATTACTTGCTGTGTGGATCATCTTGCTGCTTCTACAGTATTTCTGTTAAAAGTGTTTGGAATCCCTGCCGTCTCGCTTCAGTGTCTTGCCATATGAGTACCTTGTGTGCATGTGAGTGCAAAAGTCGATCCCATCCCGTCTGTACCCCCTTCCTCTTCCCCTCAACTCCTAATCGGAAGCCATGACGGCCATCACACGGTGGGTGCCCGATCAACAGGGTCCGCTCCTGCACCAGTACTCCCTCTGCTGGTCTAACGTGTGCATTGTCCTGTCCCCTGTGGTCCCCTGCTGTGTTGTGCTGACCCGCCAAAGGCATTAGAGTGTCTGCTGCAGCTGAATGAGGCTCGGGCCCACTATGAGGAGTTTTGCATCCCGCTCTGTATGCTGCCTGCAACCATTAGTAACAATGTGCCCGGCACTGACCTTAGTATCGGGGCAGATACGGCCCTCAATGCCATTGTGGAGGTAAGAAGAAAAAACTCCTTCCTGTCTGCAAAGGGGCAATTCTTAGGAAACATTATTGCAAACCTGTCACATTACTTACTGTACCAAGCATGTTAGCATTCACATTTTGGGGTTGAATGTTATGGGGTTTAAATTGCAAAATTTCTAATGGTGTTAGTTTGCAAATATCACATTACTTACAGTCAGTACTCTAGTGCTTATGTGCTTAATATTAGTATATTTTCCCATAACAGAGTTGAACTATTGAGCCTGACACGGTCAAAAAAACCATTGAAATACTGATAAAGATGTGACTCATGCTCTGTTTGAGTCATGTGGATATATACATATATATGTATAAAGGAGGATCAAACCATTATTTTTATAGGGGAAATGTCACAACAGAGTTGAAAGTAAGGGACACACACACAAACATATATATAAATTGTTTTTTATAAGGAAGGTGCTTCATAATGCTCAAAGTGCTCTTAAGCTCCTAAAAGCCCATTTAGTGTAGTTTATCTTCCTAAAAGCTCTCTGTAAATGCAGAAGAATTTTTTATTTTATTTTAAGTTATAGTTGTTGACAAGTTGTTCTTGTTGCATGGCATGTCATGTATCTGGTATGACAGTGATTGAGCAGGCTGTAGCAGTATTTGAAGCGTTACTCTAAGAAACGAAATGACAAAATGTGTATGTGTTTGTCAGACATGTGACCGTATCAAGCAGTCTGCTAGTGGTACGAAGCACCGTGTGTTCATCATCGAGACGATGGGGGGCTACTGTGGTTATCTGGCCAGTGTTGGCGGTCTAGCGGCTGGAGCAGATGCTGCATATATCTATGAGGAACCGTTCGACATCAGAGACCTACAGGTTACAAGCACACGCATGTTGTTAAACCGCTAGTGTCCTAGTAATAAAATTAATTACGTAACATGATTTATATATAATTACACATATGGTTATATAAATTTTGAGTTTAGTGCCAAGTTTAGTGCACAAACATGCCATCTGTTGGTTAAATGAAGGAACTGCTTTTCTCTTTGCTTCAGTCGAATGTAGAGCACTTGACAGAGAAAATGAAGACCAGCATTCAGAGAGGACTAGTCCTGAGGTATCTATCTATCTATCTATCTAATATCTATCTATCTATCGGTCTGTCAGTCTATCTTTCGGTCTGTCTATACCCTTCTCTATCTGTCTATTTGACCACCTGTCTGTCTCTCTGTCTGTCTGTCTCTCTGTCTGTCTATCTATCTATCTATCTATCTATCAGTCTATCTGTACGTCTGTCTGTCTTCTATCTGTCTGGATGTCTATCTGTCCACCTGTCTGTCTGTCTGTCTCCTATCTATCTGGATGTCTATCTGTCCACCTGTCAGTCTGTCTGTCTTTCTCTCTATCTATCTATCTGTCTCTCTGCTATCTATCTGGATGTCTATCTGTCCACCTGTCTGTCTGTCTCCTAGCTATCTGGATGTCTATCTGTCTGTCTCCTATCTATCTGGATGTCTATCTGTCTGTCTCCTATCTATCTGGATGTCTGTCTGTCTGTCTCCTATCTATCTGGATGTCTATATGTCCACCTGTCTGTCTGTCTCCTATCTATCTAGATGTCTGTCTGTCTCCTATCTATCTGGATGTCTATCTGTCTGTCTCCTATCTGTCTGGATGTCTATCTGTCCACCTGTCTGTCTGTCTGTCTCCTATCTATCTGGATGTCTATCTGTCCACCTGTCAGTCTGTCTGTCTTTCTCTCTATCTATCTATCTGTCTCTCTGCTATCTATCTGGATGTCTATCTGTCCACCTGTCTGTCTGTCTCCTAGCTATCTGGATGTCTATCTGTCTGTCTCCTATCTATCTGGATGTCTGTCTGTCTGTCTCCTATCTATCTGGATGTCTATATGTCCACCTGTCTGTCTGTCTGTCTCCTATCTATCTAGATGTCTGTCTGTCTCCTATATATCTGGATGTCTATCTGTCTGTCTCCTATCTATCTGGATGTCTATATGTCCACCTGTCTGTCTGTCTCCTATCTATCTAGATGTCTGTCTGTCTGTCTCCTATCTATCTGGATGTCTATACGTCCACCTGTCTGTCTGTCTCCTATCTATCTAGATGTCTGTCTCTCTGTCTCCTATCTATCTGGATGTCTGTCTGTCTGTCTCCTATCTATCTGGATGTCTATATGTCCACCTGTCTGTCTCTCTGTCTCCTATCTATCTGGATGTCTGTCTGTCTGTCTCCTATCTATCTGGATGTCTATATGTCCACCTGTCTGTCTGTCTGTCTGTCTGTCTGTCTGTCTGTCTATCTATCTATCTATCTGTCTATCTGTCTGTCTATCTCAGAATCTCTGTCTCAGTATGTGGCTGCATTCCCTCATGTTTCATCTCCTCTCAGCTCAGATGAGAGTATTTTGGGTCAATGTGATTGAGATGTGGGAGCAGAGCCTCAGGCGTTCTGTCAGTCACAACAGCCGCTCCTCACTCAGCCGGTTTGTGTGTGCTTGTGTTCATGCAGGAATGAGAGCTGTAATGAAAACTACACCACAGACTTCATCTATCAGCTCTATTCTGAGGAAGGCAGGGGAGTGTTTGACTGCAGGAAGAATGTTCTGGGTCACATGCAGCAGGTACTACACATACATTTTCTTTTGCGTGCTAATTCAAGTGAAGTGTTAAGTATTATGATTGCTTCATACAATACAAGGACAGCTCTAATCTATAAACAGAAGCAGGTTGGACACAAAATGTTTAGATCATACAGCAAGTATGTTTCGGTGTGCATAAATTAGTATATAATATTTAATGTATTAATTAAAAATAGTAATATAAAACTATTTATATACAATATTAATGAATTAATATGTATATGTTACTTTTTCACAAGGGTGGTGCGCCCTCTCCATTTGACCGTAACTTTGGTACCAAAATCGCTGCTAAGGCCATGCAGTGGATCACCAAGAAACTGAATGAAAGCTACAGACAAGGTAGAAATTACAACAGTTATGTTTCATGTGGTAATGAAGCGGTTTTCACCTGTCAGTAGAATTCAATCACCACTTGACCTTCTTGTTGACCTGTGCTGTTGTAACGGTCATATTGTTAGTGTAATCACGACTGCACACATACACCACAGATGTGACATAGTACTCAACATAGTCCTTGACCTTTATTTACTTGATTTTGAAATATTACTGTATAGTCACTGCATTTTTTCAGCTAGTTTTGTGTGTGTGTGTTTTTTACTCCTTTTCCTGTGCCTGTGGATGAATAAAGATGAAGGTAAACATTTGTATTTTATTCAGTCTGATTTGGTGACCTCAGTGAAAGACTGTGCTTCAGGGGATTACTGCATTATCATGGTGTAGCTTTAGTGTAGTGTAAATATGGTAACACTTTACAATAAGTTTTCATTAGTTAACTACATTAGTTAACATGAACTAATAATGAACTGCACTTCTACAGAATTGATTGTTAATTTCAACATTTACTAATACATTATTAAAATCAAGTTGTATTTGTTAACATTAGTTAATGCACTGTGAACTACACAAACAATGAACAGCTGTATTTTTATTAACAAATATAGTAACAAATGTATTGCTTTTTTCTAAGAATTTGAGAAATCTTGACTTTTTATCTCACATGTCTGACTTTTTCTTGCAAATGCAAGTTTATATCTCACAATTCTGTCTTTTTCTCAGAATTTTGAAATATAAACTCGCAATTGCAAGAAAAAGTCATATATGTACAGTGGTGGCCAAAATTATTAGAACACCTGACAGATCTGAAAATATTGACCTTTTTTTGCCTCCAAAACATGATTTCATTTCATAATGTTCATGAAACATGCAGATGGTTGCTCTGACCATCAAATATCAGATGAAGTCGTACTGTTTTTATCCACTTTTAACTTTAATATTTGGTTTGTCCACCTTTTGCAGCATTTACAGCAGCACATCTCTCTGGCATAGTGTCAATATATTTCCTCTGAGAACTTCAACACTAATGTTATCCCATGCCTTCTGCAACTGAAGCCAAAGGCTTTCCTTTGAATGTACAATAGATCTGTCCAGTTTATTTTCCAACTCGCCCCAAATGTGCTCGATGGGGTTGAGGTCTGGACTTTGAGGGGGCCAGTCCATCATTTTCAATGTTCCAGCAGATTCCTTCCGTCACAGGTAGCTCCAGCAATAGTTAGAAGAATGTTTCGGGTCATTGTCCTCTTGGAAAATAAATCCAGGCCCAACGACTCCCAGATGCCAAGTGTTCTAATAATTTTGGCCACCACTGTAACAAAATTGACTTTTTTTCTCTCGTAATTATGAGTTTATATTTCACAATTCTGAGAATAAAGTCAACTTGCATTTGCAAGAAAAAGTCAAATGTGAAAAGTCGTAATTACCTTTTTTCTTTTTTTTATTCTGTGACAGAAACAAGCTTCCATAAGTTTAAATGATTTCGATTTTTTTTTATTATTATGATTTATATATAAATCATATATAAAATCATAAATATATATATTTATATATACATTATACCTTATTTGTTTATTGCAAATAGAAAAGTCACCAGATCACTATTGTAAATGTTTGAATATAAACCATTTATTTGTTATTTATTGATATAATGCAGTTATTCTAATATGCAAACTGTGACACCATATATCAGAATCTTTTCAACTCTTTCCCCACCAGCGTTTTTTTTTTTTTTGCCAGTCAGCCCCAGCATCTTTGATGATTTTCACAAAACTTTCATGGCCCCCAGAATATTTTGTTGTATGAAAATCTGAAGATCCACAGATTCTGTTTCAGAATTCAGGATTTCCGGAAAATTCCGTCAACGGCAGGGAAACGTTATGTCATAAATGACGGCAAATTTCGTCAATGGTGGGGAAAGAGTTAACATTTCCTGCAGAAATGCTTCACAATCTTATGACAAGACAGTGGCGATTTTGTGAGTGTGTGTTGAACCTGTGTGTGTTCTGTAGGGAGAGTGTTTGCCAACACAGAGGACTCGGCCTGTTTGCTGGGCATGCGGCGTCGTGCAATGGTTTTCCAGCCTGTGGTTGAGCTGAAAGCTGATACTGACTTCGTGTATGTTCACACCACAGTTCTTACATAAACAGGATTAAATATTTTATAATTAATAATATCTGACCCTCTGTTCTATGTGTTCAGTCACAGAATCCCTAAGGAACAGTGGTGGCTAAAGCTACGTCCACTCATGAAGATCTTAGCCAAGTACAAGACCAGCTACGACGTGTCAGACTCTGGACAGCTGGAACACGTGACCCTCCACCGGCCCAGAGAGTCTGAGGCCACAGCTGCCATTTAAACTCCAAATAACGGCGCCGTTCAAAGGTCACACTTTAGACGGGCCCGTCTGTCCTGCGAGCGCTGTCGTTGACACTTGTTCTCCGGGCCTGCTTCTTTTTGTTTTGTCATCGCTTTGTTCGAAAAATGTCACCCTTTGTTATTTTACAGAAATCAGTGTTAATCGTATGAGAGTGTGAGACGCTGTGCTGTTTGGTTTTACTGTTTCATGCCCTCTCACTCCTGTCGTCGTGTTGCGAGAGGCGGCCCCGCTGTCACCCCGCCACGTCTGCAATAGTGTCACGCTTCAAAGCACATTTCTCTCTCTCTGAAGTCCTCAGACAGAAGCAGAAATCCACTTTCCGGTATCAAGCGCTGTATGCGGTGAAGTCCACATTGCTAAAGCACAGTTTGATGTTTGAATGTATTGCATCATCAAGTGTTAACATTTGCCTGACCAATAAAGACCACATCACAATCACAATGTGTGAAAATCAGTGTCTGCTGTTTGATTTTACACATTAACATATCACACTGAACACATGCTACCCTGTAATGAATACTGTGGTATAAAAATACCATGGTATAGAGAACATTGTTTCATGAAGCTTCGAAACCTTTGCGACTCATTTGTTTCGAACCAGTGATTCGGAGCGTGTATCAAACTGCCAAAGTCAATGAGGATTCGCTAAGGCAAAACTGTTTTGAAATGTTTCAAAATTTCAAGGTTTTTACTTGATCTCGGATCAGTTTTATAAATCTGTTGACAATTTAATGACACATTTGCCTAATAAAAAGGAATAGTCTCTTAGTCTGATTAACCAAGCTTTCCATAAAACAAACAAAACACATCCTACAATTTAATACAATAACACATATTATACAGACACTTCAATATTTAATGGTATTAGATTATTTGTTAATTGCACATTGATTACACGTTCAATATAACATTTGCTATTGGTTTGTAAAAGGTGTTTTTATGCCTGTTTGGGTTTTGAGTTCTGAGTTTTTGTTGCATTTACACCATCGCTCTGTGTGATACGAGAATTGATATGCTGGTGCCAAATATTGATTTTTTTAATTAATAAAACAAGGTGCTGTAAATAGATTTCCCTGCTCTCAGTGTCACTACTTCTTGGCTCCTCGAGGTGGCACTCAACACATAAATGAGGGAAATGTGAACATAAGTTAACTAACCTAAGAAAAAGGTTTTTAACGGGATGGCGGACAGCAGTGTGAGTAAAATAACTGATGCCCCAGCCACGTTTAAGTCCAAAGTCTGGAAAACCTGCACTTAACCTTTTCACATGCATTTTGTTTTCATAGTTTGACAGATATCGTGATGTATCATTATAGGATTGTCTAGCAATATATTGATTATCGCAGAATTGCTGTATCCTGATATTATCGGTATCGCATGCCATGTATCGTATTGTGATTCCCACCCCTAGTTCTGACCAGCATGTGGCGGTTCAAGGGATTCGAAACAGTGGATCATTTTGTGACGCAATTGGATCAGTTGATTCCAAGTTTTGAAAAGCTTTGTTTCTCCCATCACTACCATGGTATTTGAAAATGGCAGTATTTCTGTACAGTGGTATGACCAGGGGCAGACTGAGGCAAAATTTCAGGCTGGGAAATCTCACACTCATCCAGGCCATCCCATACACCCACAACAAATTCTGAAACCACGGACAACCCTATTTTTTGTATGGCCATCACCATCACATAAAAAAGGTTTAAATCCTTAAGCTGTGGCCGTCCAAAATAATTAAAGGTTCTCTCTTGAACTGCACCTTCACTTCCATTTTCATTTCCCCTGATATCTCTCTGTCTCTCACTTGTGTGTGTGTGTGTGTGTTTACTTTTTTCACTAATTTTCTTGTACCTGTCACTTTTTCATCAACACATCAACCACCTCGTAATTTTTTTGCACATAATATAACTTTATTTTAGTTAAATTTAAAGTATTACATTACAACCATGTGTTATTGTTTTATCTTACATTATGAAAATATCTTTATAGAAAAATCCTAATACTGAACATGCATTATCATGAGTCATGTTTTTCCCTTACTACTTTATTATAGTACAAGTTAGTATAGTACAGTAACCATGTTTTTTTTGTGATTACCATTTGTATATCCAGAGTTTTACTACAAATGCCATTGTGAAACTACAGTGGGGAGAACAAGTATTTGATACACTGCCGATTTTGCAGGTTTTCCTACTTACAAAGCATGTAGAGGTCTGTAATTTTGATCATAGGTACTCTTCAACTGTGAGAGACGGAATCTAAAACAAAAATCCAGAAAATCACATTGTATGATTTTTAAATAATTAATTTGCATTTTATTGCATGACATAAGTATTTGATCACCTACCAACCAGTAAGAATTCCGGCTCTCACAGACCTGTTAGTTTTTCTTTAAGAAGCCCTCCTGTTCTCCACTCATTACCTGTATTAACTGCACCTGTTTGAACTCGTTACCTGTATAAAAGACACCTGTCCACACACTCAATCAAACAGACTCCAACCTCTCCACAATGGCCAAGACCAGAGAGCTGTGTAAGGACATCAGGGATAAAATTGTAGACCTGCACAAGGCTGGGATGGGCTACAGGACAATAGGCAAGCAGCTTGGTGAGAAGGCAACAACTGTTGGCGCAATTATTAGAAAATGGAAGAAGTTCAAGATGACGGTCAATCTCCCTCGGTCTGGGGCACCATGCAAGATCTCACCTCGTGGGGCATCAATGATCATGAGGAAGGTGAGGGATCAGCCCAGAACTACACAGCAGGACCTGGTCAATGACCTGAAGAGAGCTGGGACCACAGTCTCAAAGAAAACCATTAGTAACACACTACGCCGTCATGGATTAAAATCCTGCAGCGCACGCAAGGTCCCCCTGCTCAAGCCAGCGCATGTCCAGGCCTGTCTGAAGTTTGCCAATGACCATCTGGATGATCCAGAGGAGGAATGGGAGAAGGTCATGTGGTCTGATGAGAGAAAAATAGAGCTTTTTGCTCTAAACTCCACTCGCCGTGTTTGGAGGAAGAAGAAGGATGAGTACGACCCCAAGAACACCATCCCAACCGTAAAGCATGGAGGTGGAAACATCATTCTTTGGGGATGCTTTTCTGCAAAGGGGACAGGACGACTGCACCGTATTGAGGGGAGGATGGATGGGGCCATGTATCACGAGATCTTGGCCAACAACCTCCTTCCCTCAGTAAGAGCATTGAAGATGGGTCGTGGCTAGGTCTTCCAGCATGACAACGACCCGAAACACACAGCCAGGGCAACTAAGGAGTGGCTCCGTAAGAAGCATCTCAAGGTCCTGGAGTGGCCTAGCCAGTCTCCAGACCTGAACCCAATAGAAAATCTTTGGAGGGAGCTGAAAGTCTGTATTGCCCAGCGACAGCCCCGAAACCTGAAGGATCTGGAGAAGGTCTGTATGGAGGAGTGGGCCAAAATCCCTGCTGCAGTGTGTGCAAACCTGGTCAAGAACTACAGGAAACGTTTGATCTCTGTAATTGCAAACAAAGGTTTCTGTACCAAATATTAAGTTCTGCTTTTCTGATGTATCAAATACTTATGTCATGCAATAAAATGCAAATTAATTACTTAAAAATCATACAATGTGATTTTCTGGATTTTTGTTTTAGATTCCGTCACTCACAGTTGAAGAGTACCTATGATAAAAATGACAGACTTCTACATGCTTTGTAAGTGGGCAAACCTGCAAAATCGGCAGTGTATCAAATACTTGTTCTCCCCACTGTATGGGTGTAGCAAAACCATTGTTAATTTGTGGTTACCATGGTTTTTTTGTTTTATTTGTAGTAAAACCATGGTTAATTTTCGTAAATGTTGTGTTGTTGTCTGCCCTAGTTCGCTCTAAACCTATTATAAAACCATGTGAATGTTTGTCTGCTAAATTACTACTGTAACTTTACAATAGATGATGATGTCCTTTAGCATACAGTATTTTAAAGTGTTGATAGTAATGGGGTGCTACTACTAAGTTGCTAGCATGCTTAGTAAGTAAACAAAGACAAAACTGCAATAGCCTATTGTACAATTACAGATGAAACTTACCTGCACTTGTCTTGAAGTCCTGAACAGGTCAGTAGTTCTGCTTCTTTGCTCCACCTGGGCACTTCCACTCCATTCTCGAGTCTCTCGCATTGCTTAAGGCCCGTTCACACCAAGGACGATAACTATAATGATAAAGATATAGTTCTAAAAATCGTACACACCACAACTATAACGATATAGAGCAACATCGTGGGAGCACTTTCAGAACGATTTTTTTTTCAGCTGTTGAACCATGAAACACTGTCAGCCAAACAGAATCCATTCTAATTTAAGAACTCACGCATTTAAAATGACAGACAACATTGCGAATAAGATAATCGCCGAGGTCCAGAAAAATCCACCACTGTTTGACAAGTCAAACCACATTTTCATGAAAATAGATATACATGGAAAACAATCATTCATACCCTCTGAATAAATGGTGAGAAGTATTATGAGATCATTATGCCAGGCTATCACAAACAGTGTAAAATAAAATTACCTCAGGTATCGAGCGCTCATTTTGACAACATTGTCTTGAAGTTGCAGCAAAAAAGACAAGGGCTGCATCCGAAAACCCAGGCAGTGACTTGCTGCCTCGCTGCCTTATCAGGCAATGACTTGTAAGGCAGCTAGGCACCTCACAAAACTGATTTCGCACAGACTTCTGAGGCAGCATAACGGTTTAATGATCTACAGCAAAATAAAGCGAGCTTTGGTGAGAAATAAGCGAATATTTAATTACTACAGTAGTAATGTCTAGCTAGAAATGACATCAGAAGTGGTAAACCTTGTCAAAACGTACATTTACACACAAACTGACCAGCAACCGCAACTTTCAGACGCCATCTTTCTCTTTCTAGCTCAACTGTCACCGAATGGAACGCATGGGATTGTGGGATATCAAAGGCAACGAAGGATACATCTATGCTGCCTTCAAAAATCCTTAAGATGAAGGTCTCTCAGAAGGCAGGAAGTGAAGCTGACATTGGATTCGGACATGCTTTGATGCCTTCTTACCTTGAAATGTGTCCTTCGAAGGCAGCATTTTCCAGTTTTCGGACGCAGCCTAGGTGTTGTTTTTATTCCACTATACTGACTATAGCCCTATTCGGACGGGATTAGTTTTACAAGGGTAGATGGAGTAATGTAATTTTACCACAGGACGTCTGTAATATCAATGGCCAATTCGCACGGGATAAGAAACTAGCAGAAGTGGGAGGGGTAACTCCCACTTCTAACCGGGAGGTGACACACCGCCGTCACCTCCCGGTCGTCATGTGCGTATTAAGTTGCTTCCTGATATCATGTGTGCAAGCACGTATAACATACACTCACCTAAAGGATTATTAGGAACACCATACTAATACTGTGTTTGACCCCCTTTCGCCTTCAGAACTGCCTTAATTCTACGTGGCATTGATTCAACAAGGTGCTGAAAGCATTCTTTAGAAATGTTGGCCCATATTGATAGGATAGCATCTTGCAGTTGATGGAGATTTGTGGGATGCACATCCAGGGCACGAAGCTCCCGTTCCACCACATCCCAAAGATGCTCTATTGGGTTGAGATCTGGTGACTGTGTGGGCCATTTTAGTACAGTGAACTCATTGTCATGTTCAAGAAACCAATTTGAAATGATTCAAGCTTTGTGACATGGTGCATTATCCTGCTGGAAGTAGCCATCAGAGGATGGGTACATGGTGGTCATAAAGGGATGGACATGGTCAGAAACAATGCTCAGGTAGGCCGTGGCATTTAAACGATGCCCAATTGGCACTAAGGGGCCTAAAGTGTGCCAAGAAAACATCCCCCACACCATTACACCACCACCACCAGCCTGCACAGTGGTAACAAGGCATGATGGATCTATGTTCTCATTCTGTTTACGCCAAATTCTGACTCTACCATCTGAATGTCTCAACAGAAATCGAGACTCATCAGACCAGGCAACATTTTTCCAGTCTTCAACTGTCCAATTTTGGTGAGCTCGTGCAAATTGTAGCCTCTTTTTCCTATTTGTAGTGGAGATGAGTGGTACCCGGTGGGGTCTTCTGCTGTTGTAGCCCATCCGCCTCAAGGTTGTGCGTGTTGTGGCTTCACAAATGCTTTGCTGCATACCTCGGTTGTAACGAGTGGTTATTTCAGTCAAAGTTGCTCTTCTATCAGCTTGAATCAGTCGGCCCATTCTCCTCTGACCTCTAGCATCAACAAGGCATTTTCGCCCACAGGACTGCCGCATACTGGATGTTTTTCCCTTTTCACACCATTCTTTGTAAACTCTAGAAATGGTTGTGCGTGAAAATCCCAGTAACTGAGCAGATTGTGAAATACTCAGACCGGCCCGCCTGGCACCAACAACCATGCCACGCTCAAAATTGCTTAAATCACCTTTCTTTCCCATTCTGACATTCAGTTTGGAGTTCAGGAGATTGTCTTGACCAGGACCACACCCCTAAATGCATTGAAGCAACTGCCATGTGATTGGTTGATTAGATAATTGCATTAATGAGAAATTGAAAAGGTGTTCCTAATAATCCAGTTAGGTCCGGTCGAACGATTTATTAATTAAATTGTGATTGGATTCTGTTGGTAATAGACACTTACCTAAAGCTAATAAGTTTCGTGCCTCTGACAAGTGCTTTCAACCTTTTTTTTTTTTTTATCTTAATGGTAAGCAGAAAACACATGAGGTTTGCCACAGACTTGTCCCAACGCTGAACGATTTTTCAAGCGCCTCCATACTTGAAAAAACACTGAAAACAGGAAATGACGGAATATTTACGTACATATTTACAGCGGGTCTATTCGCACCGCACAGGATATTACCTGAGGTATTTTTTCCGGACCTTTTTACAGAAGGTAAAAGTCGCTGACATGATGATAACTGAGATGGCACATTCGGACGGGACTAAAATCACTGAGAAGCTCTGGCATACTTTACCTCATCTCTCCATGTTAAACTAATCCCATCCGAATAGGGTTTATGTCAGCTAAATTCTCTGTTAGATTAGATCATTACACTAGATTTGCTCGAAAAATAGCATGCTGAGGACATCTGCTGGCTGGTTAAAGCTGTGTAAATGCAACAAGAACAGTAAAAACATGTTCAAACGTTGTACACGCGTTGACACCGCAACGCGCGAGCTTAGAATAAACAGACCGTTATCGTTCGTTGGTGTGGATGCTAATATAGTTATCGTTATAGTTATCTTTATAGTTTTCGTTCTTGGTGTGAATGGGCCTTTACTCCGTTCGTGTTGCCAGTCAAGACTAAATGATTCATGATTTATTAGAGATTTTTAATAGAATGGCGAATTCAGAAATAATCACTTTAATACATTCGGCAGGCAATAATATACACTGAACAAAATTATAAACGCAACACTTTTGTTTTTGCCCCCATTTTTCATGAGCTGAACTCAAAGATCTAAGACTTTTTCTATGTACACAAAAGGCCTATTTCTCTCAAATATTGTTCACAAATCTGTCTAAATCTGTGTTAGTGAGCACTTCTCCTTTGCTGAGATAATCCATCCACCTCACAGGTGTGGCATATCAAGATGCTGATTAAACAGCATGATTATTGCACAGGTGTGCCTTAGGCTGGCCACAATAAAAGGCCACTCTAAAATGTGCAGTTTTACTGTATTGGGGGGGTCTGGGCCGGGGGGGTCCCAGGGGGTCAAAAAAAAAAGTCAATATCTGGTGCGACCACCATTTGCCTCACGCAGTGCAACACATCTCCTTCGCATAGAGTTGATCAGGTTGTTGATTGTGGCCTGTGGAATGTTGGTCCACTCCTCCTCAATGGCTGTGCGAATTTTCTGCATATTGGCAGGAACTGGAACATACGCCGATCCAGAGCATCCCAAACATGCTCAATGGGTGACATGTCCGGTGAGTATGCTGACCATGCAAGAACTCGGATGTTTTCAGCTTCCAGGAATTGTGTACAGATCCTTGCAACATGGGGCCGTGCATTATCATGAAAAAAAAAAAGGTTAAAATGTCGAGGCTGCTTGGGTTCTATTTCCTTTTATCTTCGCATTCTGAAAGAAAGTGACCTTCAATGACCGGTTGCCGACAGTATAGCCAATCATTACTGATATAGCTATAACGACATCATCAAAGAGGAATATGAGACAAACCCATAACTCATGCTCCGTCTGTTCTTCAACATTTGAGCTGGAGACACATCTGAAAACAGAAACTAGAGAGCACAGCTCCTCACTGTCCAAGCTGTATGGCAGGTCTGACACATGGAGTCTTTCTTTTGAGCGGGTCTGGACTGGCATTTCACTTTGCTTGGCGTTCCTCTAATGGCTTCATCTAGCTTCTTAATTGCCAACTCAGCAGCCTTGAGTGTGGCATAATGGACGAAACCATAGCCTTTAACTTCTCCATTACTGTCACAGACTACTCTGCACAACAGAACTTCCCCAAAGCACGAGAAAGTGTAGTAAAAAGCCAGGTTGTCAATGTCCCTTGCTAAGCCCTTAATAATTATGTTACCAATTCCACTTTTTCTCAAAGTGGAATCATGTTGGGCCCAAATGACGTGTATCGGCTCACATGAGCTCTGAAAAATCAGAGTATCTAGGGCGTTTTCCACAATAACAAAAAGCTAATATTAAGTGACTTACATTAGACAAAATATTGTCAATATTGTCTATTTTTGCTCCATTTCTTCAACGAAAATAGTTCCAATCAAAACCACAGCAGAACAATTGCGTCTCCAAGCAACACAGACTGGTGTCTCGTTACTGAATGAATACGCATTTTTCTAATCTCATTATATTATTTATGCAATTCTAATTGCATTGTTAATACATTCATGTCACCTCTGAGCTGCATTAAACATGCCACTTCATATTGAGCTTCTGTGCTTCTGTTGACTGATTTCATTTTATTCATTGGTAATAGCATTTCAATTTCTTAAATAAAACCAATAAATTAGAATAAGGCTCTCTGTCTTGTTATTCCGATTCTAAATTTAGCCTATTCTTTTTCATAAAAGATGATGCATACATTTAATTAGGTTTGAAAAAATGTTCTTCTTATAGTACAAAATGCCTTAGGAAATTAAGGGGCAAATATCTTAATAGAAAAACTTATTTCTTTAAGTCCCAGACTAAAATGCATCTTTAAACTGTTTTAACTGAAAGCAACCTGCACTGAGATATCTTAAAATATGTCAGTGCCATTGTTTTGTCTCGAGATGCACACCAGTAATGTTTTTTTCTAAAGAACATTTATAAAATGTCCTAATTAAACAAAGGCTAAATATAGCCTCTGTTGTGCCAGAGCCACCTTTTTAAATCAAGTTAAGAATGGAGGATGAAGTTAATCTACACACAGATCACTAAGCTTACATAGATAGACTATGGCTCATTCATGTATCTTTAATGTTTATTGTCTGTGTAAGGTGATGCGGTTAAGTATTGTAATATTGTAATTGGAAACTTTATACGTCAATAATTATCAAGACTATTTTATATTGGGACGATCTGTTTAAGTGAACAATAACCGGCAAATACAGTCTATGAGAATCAAACATGCTGAAATTATTTATTTTATAAATTTTATTATGATGGCAACAAAATATAGATACTGCATAGCAGAACTTAGCAGAACTGACCATTTCGAGCCAGGCTATTCTTTGTTGTTGTAGTTTCCTCAACGCTAGTTCTGTGCCAACTTCTAATATACCGTTTATTTTTACTGAAAATTTTGAAACGCTGTTGTAACATGTACTCTGTTTATTACAGTTTTTCTCAATCGCTTTGGCTCAATTCTCGAATGAGACTTTTTTTCTCAAAAGTTCAGATCTCTGAACAATTCGTTTCTTGTTCACATCAGATTAGAATTTCTTACTGATTTAAGCAAATTGCATTTGTTTTGGCACGTGTGCAAAAGAGTTCGTACAATTGTCTACAATTTGCACAATGACTAAATGCACATGGCTTATTGATCAAAACTGATTGATTGATTCTCAGTGAAACTGTCAAACTCTTCACAACTTATAAACATTCTTTCATCATCACATGCATTGAATGATCCATTCAGTGATCAAAAGCTGTCAGGCATGTTATATTCCATAAATATTTATGACATGGAATGTTTGTTAAATTGCAACACACACATACTATATATATATATATCACAACCCTGAACAGTAGCAGCTACATAAGAACTCATTTGTACAAATTTGTACTTACTCATTTGTATTTACACCGATCAGGCATAACATTATGGTGAAGGTGGTTATGTTGGTTACATAACCTTGTGGTTATGATCATGACAGGTGAAGTGAATAACACTGATGATCTCTTCATCACGGCACCTGTTAGTGGGTGGGATATATGAGGCAGCGAGTAAACATTTTGTCCTCAAAGTTGATGTGTTAGAAGCAGGAAAAATGGGCAAGTGTAAGGATTTGAGTGAGTTTGACAAGGGCCAAATTGTGATCGCTAGACGACTGGGTCAGAGCATCTCCAAAACTGCAGCTCTTGTGGGGTGTTCCCGGTCTGCAGTGGTATCAACAGGGTTATGGGTGGCCAAGGCTCAAACAGTCACCTGTTTGTCCTGCTGACTGCTGTGCTCCCGTGTGCTTTGCTTGCTTTTGAATCTTTATTTGATATCATTCCCTGTTGTTTAAACTGCTAAATATAATTTACCCATCACCATATATTGTCTAATATTGCCTACCACATTAAATCTGACACCGCTAGCTTTTAATCTAAATCACTATCACGCGTTAGCATTTCGCTAGCCTGTTAGCTTGCCATCTCTGCACTCGGGTCTCTTGCTTTCTGAGTTCATTAAACAACTGTGGTGAGTTGGATTAGTAAATAGACTCCATCAAACAACTGTGGTAAATTGGATTAATCAACAAATACGGTAAGCCATGTCTTCTTCTCCTGTCATTGTCACTTGCACTGCATGTTTCATGTTTAGTATATCTTTCTCCGTTGGCGAACAGGGCTTCACATGTGATAAATGTAAGGAGATAGTCAGGCTGACGGAAAAGATTTCAGAATTAGAGACACGCATCCAGACTTTATTTGAGAGTAGTGAGAATGTAACAGCTTTAGACACTGCTTTGGATGCGAATAGCTTAGTGAACTCTGTACATTGTTCGGTTCCGGCTGTAGAGCCCGTGCAGCAGGGCAACTGGGTGACGGTGAGACGGCATAGTCGCGGATCAAAAAACCACTCTTCCGTTCCGATTAGAACATCAAACAGGTTCTCCCCACTCAGTGACGCACCCACTGAGAATCCTGTTGAAAGTGCCCTAGTTATTGGCGATTCTATTACACGGAACGTGAAAATAGAGACACCAGCCACCATAGTCACATGTCTACCGGGAGCCAGAGCGCCTGACATCAAAGCAAATTTAAAAGTGCTGGCTAATGCTAATCGTAAATTCTCTAAGATTATTATTCACGTCGGCACAAATGATGTTCGACTTCGCCACTCGGAGATCACCAAAATTAGCATTAAAGAGGTGTGTAAACTCGCAAGTACGATGGCAGATGACGTTTTTTGCTCTGGTCCCCTCCCCGTTAAAAGGAGTGATGAGATACTTAGCAGACTATCATCACTCAATGGTTGGTTGTCTAAGTGGTGTCCGCAAAATAACATAGGGTTCATAGACAATTGGAAAAGCTTTTGGGGCAGACCTGACCTGTTGAAAAAAGATGGTATTCATCCTTCCTGGGATGGTGCCGCTCTTCTCTCTAGTAATTTGGCACATAGTCTTAGAGCTAAACCTTGACTAACTGGGGCCCAGGTCAGGAAGCAGACGGACTGGCTTAACCGACCGCCTGCTAGCTGTCTCACGTCACAGAAGTCAGATAAATCCCAGCACATAGAGACTCTTTCACCTAGATATTATCACATAGAGACTGTGTCTGTTCCACGAATTAGTAAATACAAAAAACCATCAAAACCATTCAACGGTAAAAATTTAATTGATGTCCAACAAATAAACAACAGATATAATACAGATGATCAAATGATAAAGCTCGGGCTGCTGAATATTCGATCCCTTTCCTCAAAAGCGCTTATTGTTAATGATATGATTACAGATCATAACCTAGATGTGCTGTGTTTGACAGAAACCTGGCTAAAACCTGACGATTACATTACTTTAAATGAGTCCACCCCCCAAGATTATTGTTATAAACACGAGCCGTGTCTGAAAGGTAAAGGGGGAGGTGTTGCTGTAATTTATAATAATATCTTCGGTATTACTCACAAGTCTAGTTTCAAATATAATTCCTTTGAAGTTTTGGTGCTTTATGTAACGTTATGTAGTGAAATTGATAAATCCCGTTTGACATTTGTGCTGGCTACTGTATATAGGCCACCAGGGCACCATACAGACTTTACCAGAGAATTTGCTGATTTTCTATCAGAGTTAGTACTGGCTGCAGATAAAGTCCTAATTGTTGGTGATTTTAATATCCATGTAGACAATGAAAAAGACGCATTGGGATTGGCATTTAGAGACATTCTAAACTCTATTGGAGTAAGGCAACACGTGTCAGGACCCACTCATCGCCGTAATCATACGTTAGACCTAATACTGTCACATGGAATAAATGTTGATACCATTGAAATTCTGCAGCAGAGCGATGACATCTCAGATCATTACCTAGTATCATGTACACTTAATTTAGCAAAGGCTGCAAAGCCGTCCCCTCGCTTCAAATATGGCAGGACTATCACTGCTGCGACTAAAGATTTCTTTGTAAATAATCTTCCTCATCAGTTTCATCTCCTCAGCATCCCAGATAGCCTAGAGGAACTCGATGTTGCAACAGGAACTATTGACTCTCTCTTTTCCAGCACTTTAGACACAGTTGCTCCCCGGCGCTTAAAGAAGATTAAAGAAAATAGTCCAACGCCGTGGTACAACGAGCACACCCGGGCCCTTAAAACAGCAGCCAGAAAAATGGAGCGCAGCTGGAAGAAAACAAAACTGGAAGTTTTTCGCATTTCGTGGAAAGAGAGCATGATTGCATACAGAAAGGCCCTAAAAACTGCTAGATCTGCTTATTTCTCGACTCTCTTAGAAGAAAACTAACACAACCCTAGGTATTTATTCGATACAGTGGCTAAATTAACCAAAGATAAAGCTTCACCTTCTGATGTTTGTAAACAGCACAGCAGTAATGACTTTATGAACTTCTTTACTTGTAAGATTGATAATATTAGGAAAAAAAATTATAACCATGCAGCCGTCTACTACAGTATCACATCAGACAGTGCATTGTAGTGTCACTGAGGAAAAATTACACTCATTCACTGCTATAGGAGAAGAAGAATTGGCTAAACTCGTTAAATCATCAAAATCAACAACATGTATGCTCGACCCCATACCGACTAAACTACTAAAAGAGATGCTTCCAGAGGTCATAGATCCTCTTCTTAATATCATTAATTCATCCTTGACTTTAGGATATGTACCGAAAACTTTTAAGTTGGCTATTATTAAACCACTTATTAAAAAACCGCAACTTGATCCTACAAAATAAGTCAATTACAGACCAATCTCAAATCTACCCTTTATGTCAAAAATACTAGAAAAGGCAGTGTCCTCACAATTATGCTCTTTTTTAGAAAGAAATGGTATCTGTGAGGATTTCCAGTCAGGATTTAGACCGTATCATAGTACTGAGACTGCTCTCAATAGAGTTACAAATGATTTACTCTTATCATCCGATCGTGGTTGTATCTCTCTGTTAGTGTTACTCGATCTTAGCGCTGCATTCGATACTATCGACCACAACATTCTTTTGAATAGACTCGAAAATTATGTTGGCATTATTGGAATTGCATTGGCATGGTTTAAATCATACTTATCTGACCGTTATCAGTTTGTAGCAGTAAATGAAGAGATGTCACACCGAACACAAGTTCAGTATGGAGTACCGCAGGGCTCAGTGCTAGGACCGTTGCTTTTCACCCTGTACATGCTACCACTGGGAGATATTATTAGGAAGCATGGCGTTAATTTTCATTGTTATGCTGACGATACTCAGCTCTATATTTCTTCACGCCCTGACGAAACTTACCAATTCACAAGATTAACAGAATGCATAGCTGATATAAAAAATTGGATGACTAGTAATTTCCTGCAACTTAATTCAGAAAAAAATGAATTTTTAATCATTGGACAAAAAAACTCCACAAGTAGTAACCTAGAATACTGTCTAACACTCGATGGCTGCTCTGTCAAGTCCTCGTCGTCAGTTAGGAACCTGGGTGTGCTCTTTGATACCAATCTCTCATTTGAAAGCCACGTTTCTAGCATCTGTAAAACTGCATTCTACCATCTTAAAAATATATCTAAATTACGGCACATGCTTTCAATGCAAAATGCTGAACAGTTAGTTCATGCGTTCATGACCTCAAGGCTAGATTATTGTAATGCTCTACTGGGTGGTTGCCCTGCTCGCTTAATAAATAAACTGCAGCTTGTCCAAAACGCAGCAGCTAGAGTTCTTACTAGAACCAGGAAGTATGACCATATTAGCCCGGTTCTGGCAACACTGCATTGGCTCCCTGTTAAACATTGTATACATTTTAAAATCTTGCTGATTACTTACAAAGCACTAAATGGTTTAGCGCCCCAGTACTTGAGCGAGCTCTTAACGCATTATACTCCATCACGTCTATTGCGGTCTCAAAATTCTGGCCAGTTGATAATACCAAGAATATCAAAATCAACTGCAGGCGGTCGATCCTTTTCCTATTTAGCACCTAAACTCTGGAACAGTCTTCCTAGCATTGTTTGGGAAGCAGACACACTCTGTCAGTTTAAATCTAGACTAAAAACACATCTCTTTACTATGGCATACACATAAAACATTTTTATTTTCTGTTATTCAAATCAGTTAAATGATTGTTTTAGGCTGCATTAACTAGGTCAGCCGGAACCGGGAACACTTCCAATAACACCTGATGTACTCGTTACATCATAAGAAGAATGGCATCTACGCTAATGTTAGTCTCTCTGTTTATCCCGAGGTTTACTGCAGTCGGCCGGATCCGGGCCGTATCCAGACCAGATGGTGGACCTTAGCCTGGACATGACGACCATATCCCTGAAGTGTCTGTAGAGACCGTGTCTATTAAACTCCCCCCTGTAAATGCCGCATCGACACGACATCCTCATTAAACCCGTCCCCGGCGTGACGACTCCAATCTTTCGAATAATCCTACGAATATCTATTGATCTAATATGACTTCTGACCTGTAATGTGCCAGAATCATAATCATACACTATTTGTTCGTGGGCCAGAGGAGAACTGGCACCCCGACTGAGCCTGGTTTCTCCCAAGGTTTTTTTCTCCATTCTGGCCCTGAAGGAGTTTTGGTTCCTTGCCACCGTCGCCTTTGGCTTTTGGCTTGCTCAGTTGGGGACACTTAAATTTCAACTATATTACTGATCTGCCCGCATTGACACTATATGATAATTGAAATGAGCTGGATGACATCACCGTTTTCACCAGAGCCGAATCAAATTCCGTTGCATTATTTTCCTGTTACCACTGTGAAGCTGCTTTGAAACAATTGCCATTGTAAAAAGCGCTATATAAATAAAGGTGATTTTTTTTTAATTTTTTGACTGATGCACGTGGTGAGTGAAGGCTGGCCCGTGTGGTCCGATCAAACAGACGAGCTACTGTAGCTTAAATTGCTCATGAAGTTAATGCTGGTTCTGATAGAAAGGTGTCAGAATACACAGTGCATCGCAGTTTGTTGCGTATGGGGCTGCATAGCCGCAGACCAGTCAGGGTGCCCATGCTGACCCCTGTCCACCGCCGAAAGCGGCAACAGTGGGCATGTGAGCATCAGAACTGGACCACGGAGCAATGGAAGAAGGTGGCCTGGTCTGAAGAATCACGTTTTCTTTTACATCACGTGGATGGCTGGGTGTGTGTGCGTCGCTTACCTGGTGAACACATGGCACTATGGGAAGAAGGCAAGCCGGCAGAGGCAGTGTGATGCTTTGGGCAATGTTCTGCTAGGAAACCTTGGGTCCTGCCATCCATGTGGATGTTACTTTGACACGTACCACCTACCTAAGCATTGTTGCAGACCATGTACACCGTTTCATGGAAACGGTATTCCCTGATGGCTGTGGCCTCCTTCAGCAGGATAATGCGCCCTGCCACAAAGCAAAATTCGTTCAGGAATGGTTTGAGGAGCACAACAATGAGTTTGAGGTGTTGACTTGGCCTCCAAATTCCCCAGATCTCAATCTAATCGAGCATCTGTGGGATGTGCTGAACAAACAAGTCCGATCCATGGAGGCCCCACCTCGCAACTTACAGGACTTAAAGGATCTGTTGCTAACATCTTGGTGCCAGGTACCACAGTACACCTTCAGGGGTCTAGTGGAGTCCATGCCTCGACGGGCAGGGCTGTTTTGGCAGCAAAAGGGGGACCTAATGTTATATTAGGACATAATGTTATGCCTGATCGGTGTATACAGTACATTTATTTATGTAGAAATGTGTTGCATGTAAACTAAACATTTTATGTCATGGATGAGCAATAGGAAGATATAATTTTAAGCTTACATGTAACACATTTCTTCAAAAAATAATTGTACTGTATAAATACAAATGTTCATTTTCTTTTTGTGTACTACATTACTGACTTTTCCCAGTCAATTTTTACCTATTGTCTGAATCTGTATTTACAGTAAAAAGTTCAGTGTGATCCACAAGACATTATTTTATAGAATAGAAAGCAGTTAGTGTCAACAGAAAAGTAAAAAAAAACAAACATGAAATTTGTATATAACAAATATTTCCATGGTGAAAAAACATCAGAAGATTTTAACCATTTTGGCTCACACGATGACAAAAACACTTTATATTTTGGTGGCATTGGCCAATTTACTGACACAATAACTAGGTTTTGAAGCATGAATTAAATGTTTTGGGTGAGGAAATACATTTTGATCATGTTCCAGCAAATAGTTGTGACAATTGCACTTACAGTTTAGAGAATGTTAAAACTGTTTAGAAAAATGTGCCAAAGTGATTGAGAAAAACTGTAATGAGTCCTTCATTCTGTTCTCATATCCATTGTGAAATGAAAAAGACATTTGAATTTGGACCATGTCTTTTATTACTGAGTGCATTATCACATGAATCAGAACATTTTGAAACAAAACCATTTACAAACAAAATTCTGATTATGTAGAACGTAGGCTATAAAGTCTGTATGATAATTAGCGTTTGCAATAGTGATGCGATTCTCTGTCCATCCAGTAGGGGGCAGCAGTGCATCATCACACTAACACAGCCGTGAGCACGTGTTCTGCAGCATGGTCACTCATGCTTCTGTCAGACACACACCACAACTGCTTCTCACCTCCTGATCTTCATCATACTGCATGTGTATTCATGGCATATGTGCAGTATTTGTTTGTAAAGAAGGATCACATAATAAATGATTCATATATTTGTAGAATCATATGTTTGCTAAAGTCAAATCGAGTGCAATGCAATGACCGATGTACCGAACTTCACCAATAAATCCAGTGCACGTTCAAAACAGACTAAAGGTGAGGCAATTCATCACTAGAGTCAAGTTACATAATCTCTTAAGTCACTTTTTTATTCTTTCACTGAGCATGGACGCATTTCATAGTCCTAGCCATACACACTCTCGCTTACACATACAAAAATTAGCAAATCCAATTATTTAAGTTGATTTAAGTATGCAAAGCCAGGCTTGTGAGGTCATATGCACATAGGTAATCAATAGTAATTACCATTTCATTTCTCCCTTGTTATTTCCTTCCGTCTTAAATCAGAATCTGATCTCATCTGACTGATTAAGCCTGGGCCCGTATCAAGCCCAGATGTGTGGACTTGCCCGACTTTAACTTCTTTTCATACATCACTCCTCTTAAACACAGCGCTCCAATTAAACTCCAGGCCTGGATCATTCTAATGCCCTGGAAAATAGACCATTTCCATTAAAGAAATGCTTAATTCAGGCACTGTGGGGTCCCAGAATGCTTTGTGCTGCAGATTTCTGCCTTTGATTCCACACTTATATGGATTTCTGGAGAAAGATGTATGATCCCGAATGATATTCCTGTGCAGTAAATAGTGAACGCCCATAGTGGTAAAAATAGATTACTTGAAAGCTACTGCGATAACAATGGTAATGAGAGACAATAAATCTCGGTGTGTAATATTAGAAAAGCAATATTTCTCTTTCAGATAAATCATGTGTGTGTGTGTGACATATGTGGAGGATGAATATTTATGAATGAATAAATCCATGAAGAAATAAACTGGCGTAATGTTCCAGCTTTTGCAGCTCGATAAAACGTGAATGATGAATGTGGGACTTTTTGATGCTTTTTTACAGGCAGATTGAACAAATCTCTTCTGTACTGTACAATGTACAGTATCTGACGCTGGATGTTTCATTGATTAAGGGCTGTACGCTTCACTGCTTTCTCGTCTGTTATTGGAGATGGTATCAAGAGCCTTATTACTGATCTGCTTTCCAGCACTTGCTTGAATAGAGAAGAAAAGGAACAATGCTTTTCATATTCATCACCTGGGTTCAACTTTAAAGATTTTTTTTCTTTTTCAGTAGTTCAGATTTTTACATGGCCTGGCATCATTTTACTGGCCAAAATGAAATATTTTGCTGTTTTACTAAGTAAGACTAAGTAGCATTAGCAACAAATTTAAAATCTTAAAGGGATAGTTCACCCAAAAATGAAAATTTTGTCATCATTTACTCACCCTGAAGTTGTTCCAAACCTGTATGAGTTTCTTTCTTCTGCTGAACACAAAAGAAGATATTTTGAAGAATGTTGGTAACCAAACAGTTGATAGTAGCCATTGACTTCCATAGTAGGGAAAAAAAAAACTATGGAAGTCAATGGGGCCAAACAAAATTGTAGCAGAACGCTTCTTAGCAACACACAGTGGTGTTTCGTTTCTAAATGAATCTACAGTTTTGAACGAATCTTTTGAGAAAGTGATTCATAAGACCGTAATTTGCTTCGTTCGTAAATGAATAAGCATTTTGAATTAATTGTTTGAAAGATTGACTCCAATGAATCACTTATTAAGTCCGTTATTTGCTGCCACCTACTGGTGGTGTTAGTTTAATTTTGAAAGTATCTTTCATTTTTTACCATTCAAAATTGTATTAATTATGAAACATTAAACCCATAGCATTATTTATGCAATTGTGATATCTTGTTTGTTGATATTATATTAACACACCAGATTATTGCTAATGATTGAAGTACAAATGAATACTGTCAATAATATAATAAATAAAAACTAAATTAACTCTTTCCCCGCCATTGGCAGAAATTTCTGGCTTTCCATGTTTTCACTGTTATACGGTAGGGGGCGCTATTACACATCTTCTGAAAGAGCACAGAATCTCCAGATCAAAACCAAGCATGCCACGCAAGTCCTGAAAAGTGAAGCCAAAACGTTTCAATCGCCCCCAGGTGGCTGGATGCAGTATAGGTCATAAACCCCACCCTCTCTATGTAATCTAATGGGATGTGAGACAAACTAAACAATCAAATTACACTTCAAATACATTTTTTCCAAAGTTTCTGTCATTTTAGTTCGTTTTAATCACGCTGATGTTAGTTCAAGTGTTCGTTCTTTAAATAAGTTTGGTTTAAGTTAGTTATTTGATGTTATAAAAACGGGGGTGTGATATTATGATTGACAGCTGAGATTGACAGCTTCTCTGAGGGAAGTCACTGAGGCACCAACAGACTTTTTTCAGGAACTTTGGGAGGAGATTGGAGCTTTAACTTTAATTTCTACATTTCCATAATGTTTATTTTACAAAAAGTTCAGGGGCATGTGATTGATTAAGCGGGAATGTGGGCGGGACCTTGATATCGCGGCTTCACTTCACGCTCACTACTGCACAGACATAAGATGTCAGCGCCATATTTAAACACTGGCAGCTTCACTTACTACAATGGAAGAGAGTGAAGGTACGCACCTTTACTCTCTTCCATTGTAGTAAGTGAAGCTGCCAGTGTTCAAATATCCATCTTTTTTTACAGTCTATGATCAAAACACAGGCGAAGAAGACGCAAAAACAAGCGATATAATGTGTATACATATGCATATGTAAAATATCACAATAATCAATATTAAACAGCATATAAATTAAAACATTACTGAATGAAATGTCGACCCAGGACGAGCTATAGGACTGTGAAGCTTTGTTGTTGGACTCGATCTACTCCATCTATGTTTTGATAATCGTTACAAAAACGTGATTTTCTCAGCTTTTTGCTCAAAATGTTGCTTTTTTAATTAAAAAAGCATCATTTTTAAATGTTGATAAAAAAAGAATGCAAGAAGCTAGAATAAAACTTTTTTTTTTAATTAAGAAGTTCTTTCTTTTGACATTGCATGTTCAGATATTCATACAATAAAATATTCTGGGGGCCATGAAACTTTTGTGAAAATGATCAAAAACGCTGGCGCTGGCTGGCAACTTTTTTCAAAAATGCTGGTGGGGAAAGAGTTAAAACAAACTATGCAGGTTTTTTAAGACTTCTGGAAAGAGAAATATATTACTTTAGGCTGTGATCCTTATCTTTTATTTAAGGATCTCTGGAAAATGATCTCTGAAAAAGAGTGGGAGCCCTGTCCTTTAAGCCAGGGACACACCAAGCCGATGGTCGGCCGTCGGGCAATGTCGGGCTGTTTTTGAGCATCGGTTGACTTAGTTTTTTCGGTGTGTTCTGCACCGTTGGCTCTAGTCGGATGCCGTCATTTTTTTTTTTGGCTGAATCAACATATAGAATTGGCGTCGGGCCGTCAGTGAGAAAGAGAACTCTGATTGGCTCTTCAGCTTAGCGAACGAATCAGTGCAGAATAGAGAATAGAGCAAAAGTGATGAAAGCGAGCAAGTAAAACCTGAACAGACAGAAGGCTGTTATAATTTCACGTCATCTTACCTAAGCAACACTGCACGAATATTTTCTTAATAACATGAGCGGAGTGGAATAAAAAATGTGATCAGTGTGATTGATATTCAAAATGGTAAGCAAGCGCTGCTTTGTTTATGGTTTGTATCCCTGCAGTCTTAGTTTTGCTTTCCCTTTTTGAATGACGAATATAGACGAATATATATCTGCTTAAATAGACAGTTATCTCCTTCACACGCAGGCACAGAACGCGCGTGCTAGTTGACAGTCACCTATAGTCCTTTTGGTGTGTTCAGGTGCTGTTTTTTTCCCCGATTCGAGGCGACAACACAGTCGGCTTTCATCAGCGCTAGTTCTTTGGCGTCGGTTTGGTGTGTCCCTACCTTTATAGATATTTCTTTAATTACAGGCACTTCCAAAGGTTGATTTTTATTAAAACTAAAAATCTACCAGTAAGGATTAACTGGGCAGAGCTAACCAGCCAAACTTTGATCTCTTGGGCCCGGTTGGTAAGTGGTGGCTAACTCTCTCTCACACCTTGTTTATCAATTTTGATTTCAAATTCAGTAAGAACTGCGAGTTTGCGCAGAATGCATGTGAGCAGCATTCATCAAAACTAGCGATGTCTTCTGAACAATCACAGCTGCTGTTCGCCACATTGGTTTCTAAAACCAAACATCGATCACGACCATGGAGACGCAGAGTTAGAAAAGAGCTCATCCCTCATGTGGCAGATAGCGAACTGATGGTTTGCTTAGATTCTCAAATTTTATCGTAGGACAAATGATAGCTCGCAAAACCAGACATCAATCACGACACCTTTCGCGACACACTGCTGCCTTCGCCGTTTCCCGCATGCTGACCATTTCCTGTAGATTATAAAGCTGATGTTTACGCACAGCATGAGGCGGTGAACTGGTGTTGGCTCAGCACTGTTGGGAAGACCCATGATTTGATATATTAAACCTAATATCTCAGTGACATTTCTCAGGACAGATTTTCATCGGCAGAGTTTCATCTGCACTTTTGGGGCCCATTCTTGATAAATGACCCTGGACGTTAATTCTCTCCTCTCCGTCTTTCATCTTTGCAGAGTGGCAGTGGCCCACTGCGACCACACCAGGGGAAAGAAACTTTGAGCGGCGAAAGGGAGAGAGCGAGAAAATGGACAGCGCCATTAATGGAATTGACAATAATTTGACAGAGTGCTGGCTAACATATGAAGTCACTGGCAGTTCATAAGAATAATATTAAGCATGCATTAGCATGCAAGGGCAAAGCCCGAAAGGAACGCCAGGCATTCAGTGTGGCGGGCGAAAAGAAAGCGCATGCACCGATGCAGTTTAACCTGTCTTGTTTGTACCACCCAGGTGCATGCGAGCGCAAAACATTAAAGCATTACTCGAAAAACTTGGCTGCAAAACACTGCGAATGGATTTATGACTTTCTCTGCACACACACAATATAGGAGAGCGACGCATGGCTTATGTGCCCTTGAGAAAAGCAATTATGCGTGTGCATTCGCAACAACAAACAACTCCCACAGTGCGCCCTGACTTGAAGCATGACCGTCCATGTAACAGCCAAAGGCCATTACCAATCCCCATTAACACTAATCAAAAACCACTTTACTTGATAAGAACCGAGGGGTCGCCTACTAGCGACCTGCCACATCTAACCCGGACTGTTATTGACGCACCCCAGTCAAGGTAGCAGTTAGGCTCATAGTATCGCCATCGATAAAAAGATGGTAAACTGGATTTCCAATTATAACTCTAAGGGGGAAAGAGTAAAAAACGCCTTTCTCGAATCAGCTGTGGTTAGCCTTTGGGTTATCTGCCTGAGAGGGGATTTGACTGGTCTCCAAACAATATGGCTCCAGAGAGACTTTTCTGCTGCAGAATGTAATTATGCAGATGTAGTTAGAGTGAATGTGTGTGTGGAACCAATCACACACTTTGCTTTTATGCTGGAACTCAACTCTAGTGAGTGTGGGACTTACGGGAAGCTTCACAGCTGGAGCCTTCGACAACAACGACGCGGTTATGACAGATATTGGGGATGTTTGGCTTAGTTTGCCCAGAATTTAAAGTTCTGTCATCATTGACTCACCCTCATGTTTTTTCCAAGCCTGTATGACTTTTTCCTCTGTGGAACACAAGAGGAGATATTTTGACGAATGTTCAAGCTGCTCTTTTCTGTACAGTGGAAGTGAAAAGCCATGAATGCGGATGAGCTCTAAAAAGTTTTCATTTTTCCAGTCTTCTGAAAACATACAATCATTTTGTGTGAGGAAAAGATGGAAATTTTAGTTGCTAAAAAACTGCTGCAGCTCTTCAATTCTTTCAAATATGCCAGTGTTATTTTAGCATTATTTATATACCATTCTAGTATATATTAATAGTTTGAATGAGCTTTTTATATGGTAACACTTTAGTTTAGGGTCCAATTCTCACTAATAACTAGTTGCTTATTAGCATGGATATTATTAGGATATTGGCTGTTTATTAGTACTTATAAAGCACATATTAACGGCTTATTCTGCATGACCATATTCTACAACCTTAATCCTACCCAATACCTAAACATAACAACTGCCTTACTATTAATAAGCAGTAATTAAGAGATTATTGAGGCAAAAGTCTTTAGTTTAAAGTGTATCTTCACTGATTTTCAACCCGCTTTGTATTGTTACAATGTAGGTAGTATATGTAAATGAACAATGATTACTCTTTCTCCATGTTACCTGGACTGAGAAATTCCCATTTATTTATCAGCAAAAGTTCACTCAAATGTTCTTTTGACAGCTTCAGGGTTTTGTGAAAACTACAAATTATACTTCCGTATTTTTGCATCCCCGCCCACGGACAGTCAGATCGGCTGAGGGTTATTAACAGAACAGTTATTGTAAGAACAGGTTTATCACTAAAAATTTGTCTACTCTTTAAACAGCGTTATGGTAAAACTATGGCAACAGCTTTTTTACCTGTACAAGACAGTGTTTTGCTTCAGGGGTTTGGGTGGAACTGACAGTGACAGAATGGCAGTTTCTTTCAGTTTTTTCCTCTCTGTTTGGCCTAAAACAGCTGTGTTCGTAGTCATCCCATTTGAAACATTGGCTGCATCTAAAAGCTTAAAAATGCTGCCTTCGGAGGATGCATTTCTAGGTAGTAAAGTGTATCCCAAACCGTTATGCTGCCTCGTGAATTATCTTTGTGTGCAAACCCTGCCTGCGAAGTCATTGCCTGATAGGGCAGCAAGGCAACAAGTCAGCAGCCTAAGCTCTCGGAATTTGCAAATAAAAATTAATGAAAATTATATAGACATATAAAAAAAATTATAAAAATGGTAAAATGGTCATTCAAAATTTTAATGAAAAATATAATAGTATCTTAATGATACTAAAATAACACTGGACGGCTCACACCATGTTGGTCACAAGACAGGGCAATTGACATCTTAATGTGCCAACGTTTGAATGTATGCATATTTAAATTAGTTTTGGGATGGCATGAGGATGATTAAACGATAACATGATTTAATTTTTTTTGGTGAACATTTACTTTAATTCATTCCAGACATTCTTTACTGAAATATCTTAAGGCCTTTCAAGTGAACCCCAGTTTTCGTCCAAATATCATCTAGATATCAATATTTTTTGGTGCGTTTCTTTTTCAGCGTTGCATTGATCACTGACCAAAATGGTGCTGCTTTAATTTACTGCCTCTATCCTAAATGAAATTACACATTCAAGGTTTGATACAAAGGTAGATGAAGGCATATTTGAACATTCAAAAGTGAACATTCCCAAAATTAATTTCATCTCTAGGGTTCATGCATATTTAATAGAGAGTGCTAGAATATCACAGGGTAATACTATCCCAGCAAGTGGAGAGAGAGAGCAAGAGAAAAGAGAGAACTGCAGTTGTCACGAGCAATAACTCTCAGCGGTGCTGGGAAACAAAATAGGCAGGATGCTTTTGATGAAAGAGCCGAGAGTGTGGAGGCCCAGGTTAAATGCTGAGGAGCCGCGGAGACTGTGGGCTCCTACTCTGCTGAGACCTTCACATACCGGGTGAAACACTGATAACTGACTGACAATAATTGATGAGCTCCATGGACACCATCCCTGTAGACCTACACGCGTCTGCCTTCTGTCATACTAACTAGTCACTGAATGCACAGTTGTGTACTTGTGATAAATGCCCACACGTGTCCGTTATTACAAATCACACCTAGAAAATATAATCAGATTGGGGTAAATTTGAGTTAGTAGAAATGCACCACAGTGCTAGGTGATATACATAACAAAAGTCTTTCAACAATATTTAGTATATAATTTCAATCTCAATATTTATTTATTTGTGTAAAATTAAATACAATAGTAAAAGTCTGGTATTAATTAAATAAACACAAGGAGGAATATTTAATTTTCATTTAAATATAACAATAAATATATTTGCCTACATGTATTCTTAACTTGTAATACATTGAAAAAATGTGACATTGGGACTTTCATGAATATTTTCAAGTGAATACAAAAAGGAATCATGAAATCAAAATGAACCCTTATTTTCTATTTTCTTTATTAACACATGGTTCTGGTCTTATTGTGCATGATGTAACGCATGGTCAGCACGCACGAAGGCAAAGAAGATACAAATAGACAGTCTTATTTATGATGCAAAATACTCAGGGGATCACAGGAACAGCATAGGAGAAATGCTAACTATGTAAATAATAATCAAGAACCGTCAAGTGACTGAACATAACATGAATACAAGGCGAACATATTGAAAGACAGGTGTAAATCCTAAGTAACCATAGAAACAAAAGAGGACATAATCAGTAACCCAGGAAACTGAAACTAAACAAAGCAGGGAAACAACTAAAGGAAACAAAACAGAATATCAAAATAAGAGTCCATAACTGTGACAGTAGTCCCCCCTCCTGATATAACTGATAACTGATATTCCAACTGTGGAGGGAGGGAGGGGGCTTTGGTGGAGGGCTTGGACTTGGAGATGGACAGGGAAGAGGAGGAACCAGTAGAGGGAGACACCACGGCGGGAGGAGCCAGGGTGGAGCTTTGGCTGAAGGTCCGGGCAGAACTTGGGGACTGATCGATGGAGGCGGAGCTGAAAGTGATGGAGACACAGGCGGTGCTGAGTGGCTGATGGACCAGAGTGACATCCATGGCCCGGAAGCCCAAGGTGGAGCCGCTGGCTCGCGGGACCGAAGTGGAGATGGGGGCTCGGCAGACCGGGGCAACAATGGAGAGAGTGAGGACGACAGGGAAGCTGGAAGGAAGGAGGAGCCCGGTGAAACCAAAGGGGTGGAGGATCAAGGCGCAGTCGGAGATTCAGAAGTCTGTAGTGGAAGTAGAGTGACAACTGACCAAGGCTGAGCTGGATGGACGAGGGAACCTGGAGGAGTCCTAGGGCTTACAGACCACGGTGGAGCCACGGGAGCGCAGAGCCAGGGTGAAGCCGACAGGCTGACAGGCCGAGGTGGAGACATGGGCCTGGAGACCTGAGGTGAAGCCAGGGACTCCATAATGCCGTGGCGAGCTGGGGATCGGGAGGCCCAAGGCGGAGCCAGTTGCACGGAGTTGCACAGAGTCTTGGGGAGCTGAACAACACCAGCAAAGACTGCAGATCAAGGCAATTGGATGGAACCAGCGTAGATGATGGGACCAGTGAGCCGGGCAGAACAATGGAGGAGGAAGTTCACTGGACGGGAAGGTATTGGCGGATAAGGAGTGGGTTTCGAGGGTGGGGAGTAGGGAGGGAACTGGATCCGAAGGCAATGGTCCACTCCTGGTTCCGGGATGGACTGGGCAGCTTTCATAAATTCTGAGATGACCCAGGTGGCAGGCTCTCAATCCGGGACTGACATGGTGGCCAACTTTGGCTCCGGGACAGATGCTGCCTCTTGTTCCGAGGTAGGATTCGGCTCTAACGCTTGGTCTGTGGTGGGCTCGGGCTCAGGGTTTCTGGGTACATGGCAGGCGCAGGGCTGACGGGCTCCTCCTCCTCTGCCTCACAGATAGTGGAAGGGGAATCTCGAAATAATCCACTAAAGTCCTCAAGGACCATCTCCGGGCAGGCGTGCCTTGGACTGCTCGTTGAGGCTGGTATTATGAAACACACAGAGGGAGCGGTTCGGACTGAACATAACAGGGACTGTAAATACAAGGCAAACATAATGAAAGACAGGTGCAAATCCTAAGTAACCATAGAAACAAACAAGGACATAATCAGTAATCCAGTGCTGTGTACGAAATTGCTCCCTATACCCTCATTCACTATTCCCTACATTTCTCCACTAATATAGTCCACTTGAAGGAGTGAATAAAAACGAGTGAATTGCGAGTAACAGTTGTAAACTTGTTATTGCGGTGCATTGTGGGATTGAATGAGTGCACTCAATAATGTACACTATGGTTTCGGACATCACTACAAATGGCTGTCCCCTCAAAGGCAATTTCAGACACAGCCCAGGAAACTGAAACTAAACGGAGCAGGGAAACAGGAACTAAAGGAAACAAAACAGAATATCAAAATAAGAGTCCATATCCATGATTCATGATTCATAAACTCCATTATTCATCGGTGCATATATTCTAAAGAAAAAAAGTTTGTCAAAATATAATCTTCAATTGGAAATACATCAGAATATGGAAATTAACTGTGTTGCTAATACTGTTTTGTGACGACTTTAACTCTTAAATTCGCAATTTTCAAGGAAGGACCATGAAACTAGTCTAATGACAGACTGTTCATAAATCTTAATGACCGAGTAAAAAGTGCATTAAAGCCATTATGATAATGACAATGTTTATAATTTTTTATCACCAGGAAATCATCACAAACTTATCATGAATATTCCATATATAATCATACAACATGTCAACTTGTTATATTTGGTACACCAAACTCCATACATGTGTAAACTGCACAGTTACATTAAAACTGTACGTTTATGTAAACCGTAAACATGGCATGCTGTGATTTCATTTCCCTCTGCTCATTTGCATGTCTCTTATGACAGTAAGTGTGCGTCTGTTATTTACTTATTGTGTTCATGGTGTGGATTGTGTATTCCTCCTGTGTGTGAAAAATGAGGCATGAAACAGCGTTGTCATGCTGAACAGAATTTTAATTACTGACTGTCGCTCTCCTCCAGTGTTAGTACGCCCCAGCAGCTCAGAAACAACTGCAAAATAACCCGATGCGAGGCAAGTCACCGTCATTACAGATGCTACTGGCTCTCTTCTAAAAGCTGCAACACAATTAAAAACCCGGCAGCCAAGCTACTATTATACCACCTTGGTAAAAAAAAACTGAGGTATAAAAAAAAAACACTAATCAATTCCTAACCATGGCGTCCATCTGGAATATGAAGTCTGGGTAGTGGGGAAAAAAAGACTTATTTTGATAAAAGCTCATTCATTTGCATTTAAAATATGAGTTTTAATTGAGACTGTTTGGGTAATTAGGAAGGGAAAAATGGCATTTTTTGCGCTCATGTGAGACACAGGAGCTTCTGCCAGGCAACCGAGTGTTCCATGACAGCGTACCTGATCCCCGGCGGAACCTGTGCATCCAGGCCTCTTAACCAAGGTTAAAGAGACTCATCAAAATAAGCCCTATTCATTAGCAGACTTCCCTCGCTGACACCCACGCCAGCCGACAAAGCTATTGCAGTCACGCACACACATCCAAGCCCGGTAAATCATCTGCACCCTTGTCTCTGACGTGGGCTTCTTTTATTTCCTCACGGTCTAAATTGAGTCATAAAGACGTGTAAAAATAATGGCGCGGCGAACCTTGTTTCAGCCACCCATTTTTATTTCACCACAGATCCCCGGTGGGCTGTTTGTGGCCACATTAGAACGTTGACACATTAATAAGTGTGGAGATATTTACACACGTTGACCTCCATCCCGACAGCTCCGTAGTTTGGGCCTGTTGGCGAGCGCTAAACTTGAATTATGTCTAATCACCACGAGGGTTGATACCATGAAGCGTGTTGTGCTCTATGCGTGTGTGGTTGTATGTTTACCCATGGGATCTTGAGAAAGGAAGGTGAACAGGTATACAGACCAACACAATGGAGCTCTGGTTAATCTTTAAATCTTTTCTGGTTAATTCCGGTGGGAGATCAGCTGATAAATCTTGAAATATGACAGGCATTTTCTCCACTTTCCCCCCTTTGAGTTATCTATTAACAGAATGGGAGGGTTACCTAAAAAATATATATTCCTTCACAAATTATTTAATCATTGATTCAATGACAAATAGTGTTCCTCACAATAAGCACACAGGAGACATGACTTGGGCTTATTTTCAAAAGTTTCTTGTTAACATGTTTCTAAGCTAACATGAGCCTACAAATACAGTTCTATCTACTGAAAAAAATATTTCTATGATTTTTGTATGTGTAGAGTATCTTGAATGTAATTCTAAATGGATCATAAATGCAATTCATTCAATAAAAAATGCAATAAAATAGTTCTAATGAAAATTATATTTCTATTTTATTGATATATTTCTGTATTGAATTACATTCAATATATTGTATGCTTAAAATGCATAAAAATATTTAATTTTTAAGAGTTAGAACAGTTGTTTTCTGTTTTGAATGTGTTGTATTCTATTGCATGTAATCTGAAATTTCAATCATAATTTAATTCCATAAAGCATAAAAATGTATAGAAATAGTTCATTTTTATTTTTTTTATTGATAGTTTTCTTCATTAAATGAATTAAATTATGATTGAAATGGTACATTTTCATTATAACTGTTTTATTGATGCATTTTTTATTGAATGAATTGCATTTATGATCAATTTCGAATTACATTCATGATACTCTACACATAAAAAAATATAGAAATATTTTTTTCAGTAGATAGAACTGCATTTCTATACATTTTTATGCTTAGAGTATCATGTTGTTAATTTAGCAACATGCTAACATGTAACTTTAAAGTACGATTTTTCACTGAGCTTGTCGTAATGCATTATGGGATTGGGGCCATTCACAAAATGCATTGTGTTTCTATGTAAACATGCATTAGAGGGATATTTTTGACTGTTGAGCTTGTGTCTCGACATAACATGACACAGCATTCTAAAAGCATTGTGCTCAAGTTAAAATATGTTAAAGTAACCTCAAATGACCTTGCGTTTCATTCCATTGCCCTGTGCCTCGCTTTTTTAAGTGCAAAAATGTGTTCTGTGGGAATGGCTCCTTACAATTTAGCTTCTACTAACATTATTTCCTTTGTTTTACATTTAAAAAATTGTAATCCTGTAGTAATTCCCATTTTTACAAGACGTGATCCAAGTCCATTTTTAACACCTGTACCAGGAAACATATTCAGTTTACGTAATACTGTTCCAAGTATTCTATAGGGAATAACTAAATGAAAACAGCTAGACTAATATAGAGTAATATAATGACTGGACATTTCTTGGTAGCAGCTGTTTTCATAATAGTGTAGCTTTTCCAGTTACAAGCTACATTTTCCTGGTTTTTGTGTTTCATTGCACTTTAGCTTTTCAGCTAAACAAAACTGAGGCAGAAACCAAACATGCTCTCGTGAAATGTCTGTAGGAAGTCTTTGGTTAATTGGTTCAATTGAACGGTTCATGAAAAGCTTTTTTTCATAGTAGCTTACAGTGTATTTTTAGCTTAGCTGTGTTATATTTCTAAGTAGCCTGTAGTTTGGAAGGCTACTTTTTCTTCGCACTGCCGTTCCCCAAGCCTGTCCATTACCGGAACATGCAATTCAGTGAGCTGTAATGAAGCAGTGGGACGGAGATTGTTGCCACCCATAAACACTCTAATTCCTTGATTCATTAGGCCTCATTCAGCGGACAAGGTGCACAATAAATTACGCTCTATATTGGCTGCTCAGTGGACTCTGATTGAGACAGACAAGGAAACAGTTTATGTGTCTGCTGCTGCCTTCTCGGTTTGGATGCCTGTTATCTTAGTTGCTCGTTCCTTCAGGGAATTGGGATGGTCTGTCCGTGTCCGTCATAGGGAAGGCTAGCCAGTCTAATCTCCTTCAGAGAGTGGCCATCTGTAAAGGAGACATTCACACAAACATGCGCCCACACACACAAACACACCGACCGGCAGCAAGCATGTGATCGGCTCAACCATTTTGGGATGTCATCCCGTCATCGGTGTACTCATCTGTTGAAGCCTGTGGAAATGTAGCAGTCTTTAGAAATGTTTCAAAGTAGTCTGGCGAAGACACGAACACGCACACGCAGACGTGACAGATGACTCGACTGGATCTCTTCCATTACTCAGAGTCGCCGCTGAGGAAAATCATATTTCATGTTCTTATTTCACAGTTTCATAAATATGTTACTGAAAGCTTTATCATAAACAGAGGTGAAAAATGTTGCATTCAGCGACTTTGTTTAGTACATTGATACGCATTGAAGCATTTGATCAATGCGCCTAAAGCCCATCAAAGGCTGACTGGGTGAAAATGTTTCTATCTACATTTGAGGAATATTATCCAAATAGCTTATCCTTTTTTTGCCATGTGTTTTTGATGGGTGGCTGTACTTCAAGTACCTAATTTAATCTACAAGTAACTCTTTTCATCCTCAGGTTTCCATGGCAACAAAGCGACGGTGAGCAGGGAAGATGCATGGGAGGTGTACTAGGGAGTTGCAGGTTTTTTTGTGGCATTTTACAATCACTTCATATCACTCTTTTATCTCTTTTCCAATAAAATGGAATCAACATAGGCTCATTGGAAAAACATGCCTGTACCTACCTTTTTGTAAAAGTCCAAAAACGTACCTATTCATATATTTTACTGCAGTTTCCGGCTGAAATGAACACTAGTGGCAGTAAAACACCAACACTAGTACAGCATTGCATACAAGCATTTTTAGCTCATGTTTGCTTTTCTTAATACTATTGGTTAGGTTTAGGGTAGAGTTTAGTGTAAGTGGTATGTTATTTTTACTTGATTTTAACTTGATTTAGCACCGCTGACTGGACATTTCACTTTGAAAGTGTTGCAAAATGTGCAAGAAGCAACATAATATAATTTTTGCAGAAATTCTGTCACGTTCATGTTTTTCTCCAGTAAGCCTGGGTTGGAAACTGATTATCTTGCATGTGCATTGTTCCGTCTGTTTAGCACGAAACATACATTGCAATCAGTGAAGTGCAATTCTCAAGCTAATGACTCTTATGAGCTGGTTCTTTTCCACGGTTTCCCAGTTAGGACCCACCAAGTGGCAAGTGCAATCCGGCATGAAATCCATGTGGGCAATTGGCATGGGGCCATTATGGAACCGGTGGACAATCCTACATAGGGCCCAGTTTTTCAGCCCTTTTTATACCCATATGGGCCCCACATACATGTGTTGGCTGGGTAACACACAGTGCAACCAGTGAAGCCTGATTCCCAAGCTATTGATTCCTAGCTGGTTCTTTTTAGTGAATCAGAAGCATACAGTGTGACCAGTGGAGTTTGATTCCAGAGCTCATGGTATTTTCAGTTTCACAATTATCCCATTCACTTACTGAGCCGCAAGTCATTAATTTCATCTTGCCTGACTCCATGAAACAAGAACTGTTATGTTGTACTCAAAGCTTGTGAGATCTAAATTAGTGTAGTTACTGACTCATTGTTTATATGACAGTGTGCAGTTAAGATATTATCAATTTCCTTCTGGTTACCTACTAGTTTCAACTGACTTGAGAGCCAAACAACGTCATAAGTGACTACATAACCTGCCTGCAAGCCAATAAGACATATCACACAACAAGACATGTGTTTTTTTATTAATTTGGTGCAATTATGTGCAGCTGAGTAAATGACACTTGGGTTTACTGTATGTGTGTTGCATGAAGGCGGCTTTCTGCTGCTTGCAAACTGACTCTTTTAAGGAGACTCGCTATGCGTGAATACATTGCACAGGCAGACTCTCGTTTGTATCCAAGGTAAATCATCAACATTATCATCCCTTACATGTGTTTTATTGAACTAAATGCATTGTAATCAGCTAAAACACATGTGCAAGTTACAGTGCATCCGGAAAGTATTCACAACACTTCACTTTTTCCACATTTTGTTATGTTACAGCCTTATTCCAAAATGGATTAAATTCATTATTTTCCTCAAAATTCTACAAACAATACCCCATAATGACAACTTGAAAGAAGTTTGTTTGACATCTTTGCAATTTTTAAAAAAATAAAAAATCACATTTACATAAGTATTCACAGCCTTTGTCATGACACTCAAAATTGAGCTCAGATGCATCCTGTTTCCACTGATCATCCTTGAGATGTTTCTACAGCTTGATTGGAGTCCACCTGTGGTAAATGTAGTTGATTGGACATGATTTGGAAAGGCACACACCTGTCTATATAAGATCCCACAGTTAACAGTGCATGTCAGAGCACAGACCAAGCCATGAAGTCCAAGGAATTGTCTGTAGACCTCCGAGACAGGATTGTATCGAGGCACAGATCTGGGGAATGGTATAGAAACATTTCTGCAGCATTGAAGGTCCCAGTGAGCACAGTGGCCTCCATCATCTGAAAATGGAAGAAGTTTGGAACCACCAGGAGTCTTCCTAGAGCTGGCCACCCGGCCAAACTGAGCAATCGGGGGAGAAGGGCCTTAGTCAGGGAGGTGACCAAGAACCAGATGGTCACTCTGACAGAGCTCCAGAGTTCCTCTGTGGAGAGAGGAGAACTTTCCAGAAGAACAACCATCACTGCAGCACTCCACCAATCAGGCCTGTATGGTAGAGTGGCACATGACAGCCCGCATGGAGTTTGCCAAAACACACCTGAAGGACTCTCAGACCATGAGTAACAAAATTCTCTGGTCTGATGAAACAAAGATTGAACTCTTTGGCCTGAATGGCAAGCGTCATGTCTGGAGGATACCAGGCACCGCTCATCACCTGGCCAATACCATCCCTACAGTGAAGCATGGTGGTGGCAGCATCAGGCTGTGGGGATGATTTTCAGCGGCAGGAACTGGGAGACTAGTCAGGATCGAGGGAAAGATGAATGCAGCAAGGTACAGAGACATCCTTGATGAAAACCTGCTCCAGAGCACTCTGGACTTCAGACTGGGGCGAAGGTTCATCTTCTAACAGGACAACGACCCTAAGCACACAGCCAAGATAACAAAGGAGTGGCTACGGGACAACTCTGTGAATGTCCTTGAGTGGCCCAGCCCGAGCCTAGACTTGAACCCCATTAAACATCTCTGGAGAAATCTGAAAATGGCTGTGCACCGACGCTCCCCATCCAACCTGATGGAGCTTGAGAGGTCCTGCAAAGAAGAATGGGATAAACTGCCCAAAAATAGGTGTGTCAAGCTTGTAGCATCATACTCAAAAAGACATGAGGTTGTAATTGGTGCCAAAGGTGCTTCAACAAAGTATTGAGCAAAGGCTGTGAATACTTATGTACATGTGATTTTTATTTATTTTTTTTTTCGTTTTTTTTTTTTTTTTTTTTATAAATTTGCAAAGATTTCAAACAAACTTCTTTCACGTTGCCATTATGGGGTATTGTTTGTAGAATTTTGAGGAAAATTATGAATTTAATCCATTTTGGAATAAGGCTGTAACATAACAAAATGTGGAAAAAGTGAAGCGCTGTGAATACTTTCCGGATGCACTGAACTTTACTTCCTGACCAAGCACACTCCCAAGTCCGTATTGCTTTCACATTCACACGAATCGCGTTCGAGTGTAACTGAACTCAGACCACCTCCTTCAGATAGTCTTGGGTTCTGTACCCCGGTCCGCATGACAGCTTTCACATTAGCAATTTTTCATACGAACCATGCCCCGTTCAGCTAAACTGCAACTAAACTGCCAGCACCCTTAAGGCAAGTTCACACCAAGAATGATAACTATAAAAATAACTAAAATTATATTAGTCGGAGCCATAGCTGTGTGGGCAAGTGCTCTGATATACTGTATGGTGCAGCTGCACTTTGGGCGACCCGAGTTTAAGTCCTGGCTTGAGGTCCTTTCTCGGTCCAAATCCCCTCTTTCATAATTTCCTGTCGGCCCTCCTACTGTACTATCTAAATAAAGGCAAAAAACAAAACAATAACTATATTAGCCCTCACACCAACAGACGATAACATTCTGTTTATTATGAGCGTGCTGCAGTCATGACATCTGTCACTTTAAATACTCAAGCTCTTCTAAAGTGAATTGAATTCTGACTGGCTGGAGAAGAAAATTGTTATAGTTATTGTGTGGACTTCACTATTCTCATAAAATTAGGCCTTAATATTCGTGCACTGTTCGATTTCTGGGTATAGCCTTGCTGGTGGGGGTCAAATTGACCCAAATAATACATATTATGAATTTATGATTTATAAAAAAATGTTTTTATCCACTATTTTTAAGATTGACCCTCCCCCACACCTGTGGGACGTTTGCGATTGCACATATATAACTATAATATCTTCGTCTAAACCTAAAGTAATCTTGACAAACTATATATTATTTAAAAGCTTTCAGACTCTATTTTTCATATTTGGTGACTGATTTTCAACAGAAATGACAGAGCAATGGAGAAATAGCGATAGATTCTCCATTTGTGATACCAAACTATAACGCACGCCCTGTTTTTTATGTGGGTTTTAGAGGTTGAATTCAAATCAAATATTAACATTACTGGCCAAACTACTTCTGAATAGATGTCTACTTCATAAATATTTAATATTTTGAAAATTATGGAAATATATGGTTCAGATCACTCAAACCATAAATCAAACCATAGATCATATAAAAAACTTCATGACCCTAAATGAGAAAAAGTCACAAAATTTCGAGAAAAATAACAGGTTAGATAGTATTTCAGATAGCTTGAAAAAAGAAATGAAAGCTAATTTTTACCATCTGTGGCTGATCAAATATTTTTCAGTATTGAATTAAGTGGGAAAAAGCTCCTTTTTACCTTCACAAGGGTAGTTAAAAAAACAACATAACAAAAAATCGTATAGCTTTGGGTCTGTACAGTTGCCTTAGAACATTAAAATATGCGGGTCAAATTGAGCCACGAACATTACAAACGTAATAGTAATTATGTGTGTATATTTTAATGCATGTTCGTGACCCTAAATGAGAAAAAGTCACAAAATGTCAAGAAAAAAAACATAGGTTAATCAGCATTTCAGTCAACTCAAAAATCTAAATGAGTCCGCAACAGTACACAAGGGTTAAGCCTTTACACCTAGTTTTGAGAACTACTTTTTTTGTACATATCGCATCCTTTTTGCATCCCTTAACAGTTATTTGTTCAAGACCAGTGTGTTCAAGGGACCAGTGCCGAGCCATGTTTCCCACCAAAAACTGCCTTTCCGTTAATGGAACTGGAAGAGGGGTGTCTGACTCTCATCTTCTCATCTAAAAGCTGCCTCACTAAGGTATTTATCAGTTCTGTGCCCCTAATTAGCATCCAATTAAGAATTCCTTTTGTGTGGCCAATGTAATTCCGCACAATGTTGACTCCCTGGGGAGCATGCGGGCAGTGAGTTTGAAACCTAAACACTTTTAGGCCAAATCTCTCTGCCCTTGCCAGATCACCCAACCCAAGTCTTTCTAGTGAACCCCTGCTAAGTAACATGACAGTAGAAATTCACACTGGAACTCATTTGTGAAGATTTGACACTGAATTGGCTTTGAAAAATCAAGCAGCTTAGCGCATTGGATTCTTGATGCGTAGCAGCTTTTGGAAGGCCTTCATGTCGGCGATAAGGTTTCTAAACACACACCTTCTTCGTTTCAGTCCATACAGAGGTCTCGTACAATGCCTCCCACCAATCCACAGGCATTCTTCACAGACTTTTCTTCCAGCCTGACAGATGCTGAGTCTCTGGCTAATTGGTTTGCTTTGGAGATGGCCAATGAACTTCTGCTGAGGCATGTAAGTGGCTTCTTTGGCTTGTTTGCATGAAATTATCCCACCGCACTCCACGGCGAGTGAATTCGCCCCAAAACCCTCAGAGCTACGTAGAATTATGTTAAGTACGTTATTTACAGCATCCTCCACCGTAACGTCATTACAGAAGAGTGAAAAATTTCGGCTCCGGTAACAAACAGACCGTGCGTTTAGAGCAATTTACATCACATCACATTTCTGCCCCACAACAGGATTTCCTTGCTGCCCCTGAAAATTATCAGGGAGATTGACTGACCTCATGTAAATTCATGAACGCAGGGGGGGAATGTGTGTGTACAGCGTGTCTCATCGAACAGGGGGAGGTGCTGATGTGTTTTCCAGCCTCTTGTCGCACTCGCTGAACTGGCTGCACGGATGCTGACTCAGGCGTTTCGGCCCTTGCACTTAAAGCACTGCAAGCTTTTAAGAAGCAAAAGCCTATATCTGACATGGATGCCCCCTCACAAGTAGGAACGATTACCGCCCAGACATTAAAAGAAAGAAGCGAGGGGGAAAATCGTTGATCATCAGAAGGAAATGCATTACTCAGGCGTCCAAGCTAAATAACTGCTCTTTCATGCAGTTTCTTCATAGCTGTGGTTGATGTGTCAACGTCAATTCATTTTTGCTGCGATACTCTGATCTTAGACTCTATTTTTGGTTCCCACAGTTCCAAAAGACAGATTACTGGCAATTTGTAGACAGCGGTAAGTCTCCTTAGCGTTTCTATAAAGTCTGTTATGCTGAGCGTAATTATTTACTGCAGCCGAAAGCTATTTAGGTAGCGTCTGCTGACGCTGTTTGTAATAGACCTAAAAGCCCTGATTTAATTGAGCTCATTTGAGACGACGTAGAGCAAAACCTTTGCTTTTGATGTACTGATGAGATTTCATTAGAACTAATAGTTTGTTTAGAGGCTGCCGCTCCTAATCTGAGAATACAACCCGTATTAGGGCGGCTACACTGTTCTGTGCAATACCTTCATTGATTTTCATTAAATGAATTATCACTAAATACACACACAAAGCACCTTGCAGCACACATCCTAGTTGCCATGGATATTCTATTTAGTCTGAAAGAGCATGTGCGGTGTTGTCCTTGAAGTAACATGAAAAGTAAGGTCGTTTTGCTTCGCTTTTGGAAAGCCAAGGGAAATGTTCCATGAGAAAGACAGAGGGGCCACACACACACACACACAGCATTCACTAATGACCTTTTGTCTTCTGACATTTTCATTAAGGCACAAAGTAGGTTTCTGTTCCTTATCAACAGCATTTGCAGCCGGAGGAACAGTGCTTTAGTGATAATGGTCTTGGCTGTTGTGGTGGTCTAGGTAGAGATTGCTTCAGGTGCAAAAATATGAGATGGAGAAATCTGAAAGATTATAGAGTGTAATAACAGGAGATACTGCAGCTGTGATTCCGTGAATGACTAACAAAAACAGATAAATCAAGGACTATTGAAGCTTAAAAGAATCATTCACTCAAAATGAAAATACGGTCAATTGATTCCCCCTCATGCTGTTCCAAACCTGTAATTCAACTTGCTGTCAAGCTGCAAAAAGGACAAGTAAAAGCAACGCATATGAATCATGTGCTATAATAAAAGTGTCCTGAAGATATAGCTTTGTGAGAAGTACCAAGTATTTGCAAAATAACACAGATTTTTAATTTATGGCATTTTCAACAAACTAAATTTCCTGATGGCTACACAAAACTTGAGTCGTATGAACTATTGTCATTTTTATGGTATTTTTGGTCAGTTGGAGTAGTGTTATTTTAGTAATATTTATATACTATCATAGCTTTTATCCCTCTATGGTACGATGTTGCCTCCAGGCAACATAGTCTATTTTAGTTTATTTTTAATAAAATGAAACACCAATGTATTGGTCAAACCTATCTCAGGGAAGAACAACTCAAATACTAATCAATGAAAGTGCACAAAATTGGTCACATGACCCACAGGGGTCCGTTTTGTGTCCTGTTTTAGCACATGTGCACAGGTCACATGGCTCCATATTTTCTCCAATGAAAAGTGCATTTTTCACTAATTTGCGTCCAGTTAATCACCCACAAAAATATGAGTCACCTTCACTGATAAGTAAAGAAGTATTTTCAAGAACTTTACATTATATATCATCAAATGTTTTAGAGTAAATAACAAAAAACGGTGTGTTTCCTCAAGGCAACATTGTACCATAATGGAATCGCATAAGGCCATACCGGACACACTAGGTTGGATACAAATATAGTATATTTGTAAGGATTTCTAAATATATTTGCATTTTTGCATGATTTTGTAATGCACTTACTATAACTGCACATATTATGATCTGCACATTTTCTATAGCACTTAAAAAAAGGTATAAAACACAACTGCCAGTTGATGAGGGTGAGGATGAAGATGAGGTGTCAATACTGTGATGAGGAAGATGAGGGTCATAGTGACAATGCGGCAGGGAGAGAGTGAGGGTGAGATCGAAGATGGAGATGAGGATGAAACTGGATATGATAACTTGATATGATGGTTTGGTGATACTTGTGTTCCACAATGGTACAATGTTGCCTGAGAGCAACAGCTGAATTTGAAATGTTACTTTTTATTAAATATGAAATTTGTAATATATTAAAAACTGGATAAATGTGTTTGTTTAGGTGTCTGGTTAAATAAATTGATGTTTTCAATAAATATATTTCTTTTTTCTACATGAAAATGTCAAATGTTTCAATTTGTCCGTTGTGGTAAAAAATAAATAAATAAAATAATTATGAAAATGTTTATTGCTATTGTTATAGTGTCCAATTTTAAGCAGGAAAAACACCACAAATAATTTTTTCCTCATTGAAATCATATTGCGTACCATAGAGGGTTATTCATATTTTGAATTAAATTACTTTTATTTTTATATTTAATTTTAGTTTAATTTTTGGTAATTTTCTTATTTGCTTTTGTAATTTGTATCATTTTTTAATATCTCTATTTAGCTTTGATTTATTTTTATATCAGTTTTAGTCATTTAGTCATATTAGCACTTCAACTAATTTACACAGGCAACATTTCTAATTTTAATTTTAATTTTTAAACTAATTTAAATTTTATTTCAGTTGACTCTAAAAAATTATTTAGTTGTAGTTGACAGTGACAAAACTGTTTTGGAGCTGCATCCATCCTCTCTCACATTCACTGTAGTAAACAGAACTTTATTGTTAAAATAATAAAAGCAGCCCATATGACTCAAATCATACAATAGACATTATGTTATTCTAGGATTCAAGATGTTATTTTGTATATACAACTTTTAAATGATTTTAAACAAATTTTAAATGGATTTTCTTCCTCACAAAAAAATATATCAATTGGATTCAGAAGACTTATGGTCATACAAACTACTTTATTGCAATTTTATTTTTGTTGCTTTGTTGTCTGTTTTGAGCTAAAATGGCATCACTCCCATTCACTTTCATTGTAAAAGAGCAGCTTTGACATTCTGCAAAATATCTCCTTTTGGAATGAAACCCGAATAAGTTAGCAAAACTCAAAAAAATTGAGGTAGTTCAAGTTAAAGCAGAACTGGCAGATTTATTTTGTACTCATACATTGTAATTACTGTTAACTTTAAATATTTGAGTAAGCTAATTCATACATTTAACTTAAAAGGTATCATGTAATCTCAATTTAAATATTTTTTTGTAGTGGAAACTAGGTTTACTGTCTGGCTAGGTTTAAGTAGCTGATTCAGCAAATGCTAACTTGCTAATTGGTAACACAATGCTTTGATAGCATTAGCATAGCATAGCATAGCAATTGTTGAATGAGAATGGCAATTTATAACATTTAACATATATCTGTTCTCAAACCAAGCTCGTGCTCCAGTCGTCATCATGATGGTAACCCTACAAAAAACCCAACATAACAGAAACTCTTCTAAATTAGCACAGCAAAACATTAAACACTACTAAATATCACACTGTAAAACGTAATCAGTTGGCAACTTAAAAAAGTAAGGAAACCTGTTGCCTTAAAATTATTAAGTAATAAACATCATGCATAATTTAAAAAAAAAAAAAACAGGTTATGTGAACTTGGCAACTCCACGTAACTTAATTTTTTCAATTACGTATAAAGTTTATTTACTTAATTTTAAGGCAACGGGTTTCCTCGCTTTTTTAACTGATCACTTTTTACAGTGAACACTTAACATTAATCTTGCACAAAAACATCATATAACACTTAATTTTAGTATTTATTCTCCCTTTCAAGTGTCATGGCAAAGCATGCTGGGAAATATAAATCCCAGCCCAGTTTTTAGTAAAATTTAAGTTTGTAAAAAACAACTTAAAATGTGTCAGTTTTGTGAACTTAAAGGTGCAGTGTGTAGTACTTATGAGGATCTATTGACAGAAATGCAATATAATATACATAACTATGTTTTCAGTGGTGTATAAAGACTTTACATAATGTACCGTTATGTTTTTATTACCTTAGAATGAGCCATTTCTATCTCCATACACCGCGGGTCCCCTTACAGTGAAATCGCCATTTTGCGCCGTCATGTTTCTAAAAAGTCCAAACTCGGTCCTGCAGAGTTTAGCTCCAACTTGCCTCAACACACCTGAAGTTTCTAGTATGCTTAATAAGACCTTGATTAGCTGGTACAGGTGTGTTTAATTGGGCTTGGAGCTAAACTCTGCAGGACAGTGGCCCTCCAGGAGCATGACTGGACACCCCTGCCGTAAACGGACAAACTTCTCTACAGAGCGCTAGTCACGCTTTGCTCTCTCCGACGACAACATTTTTGTCCTGTGTTGGCCCCCGTAGCTTCTCTACGTGCTTCGAAAGGGAGGGGTGAGCGGTGGGTGATTGTAATTCACAACCTCACCGCTAGATGCCGCTAAAATTCACACACTGCACCTTTAAAAGAAAAAGAAAGTTCTATATACTCATAAAAGTTAATTTGATTTAACTATTTTGCTTAATTTAAGTTTACCCTACTCAAATTATTTAATTTGTTTGAGCATTAGGGTTTACAGTGTGTGAGAGTGATTAAAATAAAATTTAGCTTTTCAGGTTAACTAAGCCTATAAGAAACAACTGGAGAGGCTAAAAAAGCAGTCAAAAAAATGTAATTCAATAAAATTAAAACAAGCACACATTTCTAGTATTCCACACACATACACACAAAACAGCAAAATTTCAACAAAAAGGTGTTTGTGTTGTTCGACAAATCCTCTTAAAGGTGCGGTATGTAGGATTGGGTACTGCAGTCCAAATTCAAAATATCGGAGATCGCTGTTTGCCTCCTCCTCAGACTCGACGCTCGCGCGGGTTGCCAGCTTGAGGACACGCAACAGGAGCGAGCGCAATCGATGATGAAATCCACACTGTAAGTTGGGGAGTTGATTTATCTGTGTTTTAATTCTCTCTCGTTCATAGAGATTTTTAGATGGATGCTGAGGCTTTTTAGGTCGGGTAGAATCTGCGATCTCTGACCTGGTTTGTTCGCTGGCTTCCATGGCTGCAATACGCTGCATTTTCCGCCAAATGGCAACCTGTGGTGTCGAAATACTATTGGGTAAACTGGCAACGTGAGTTATCACACAGACCAAAACAAAAACAGACATTCCAACATGGAACGCACATGTTTAAAGTAGAATAACTGGCTGTAGCTTTGTTTTTCTGAGAAACAAGTAAGTGAATTTAGCATCCTTTCCTACATATCTGCAAGCATATTATGGTATTTTTATGCTTTCTGAAAAACTTACATACAGCACCTTTCATAATAAAAAAAAAAAATCAAGGTCTGTCGGGTTTAACTATAGAGGACTGACTGACATAAAATCTAAATAATTGCCCAGAAATAACCCTGCCAATCAAGCAATCACCCTGTCTGTAATTGTCAGGGTGGCGACTGGCACTATCAGCATGTGCAGCCGTATCTACACCTGGGCCAGTCTCACAACACGGCCCCGCAAATCACAGGCCTGTGACAGATATAATTATACACTTTTCTCCATAAAAGAGCGAAATAAATAATAAACAAAACATGTCAGTGGCTAAAAGCTACAATGGAACATCGCTGCAGGCGATATGATGCCTTGGTACGATCACATGAATGTAAAATGTAAATTCCTAGTCTATTTGTCTGGCTACACCTTGGCAGTGAGCGTTGCCCTCGGTCGACGCAACCTTTCGTTCACCCCACACGTTTCCACTCCCCCTTCGTTCAGTTAATCTCCCAGGGGCCTTTAGCGGCGCACTGACGTGTTTGTGTGTCAGCGGTAAACTTTCAACCCCAGGGCAAATCTGCAGAATGCTGGGGAGAAAAAAAACAGCAAGGTTACAGCCCTTCTGGACCCACACTAGAATACAGGAAAGCCAGAAAAAAATAGCACAATCAATACAGTCCCTCTGATTTAATTAATACAACAGAGTTTCTCAAGCGATAAGAGCTCTAATGTGACTGTTTTCAGACTGATATCTGTTCATGCCTCTGGCTTCTTACCATTATACCTTTCTGAGTCAAATCTCAGACACACTCTGAGTTTGAGTGTGTTCATTATTATGAATGATTACATTCTATAAAAGCACAAATAGGAAGAAAGTTGTTTTATAATGTCATTTGAGGTTCAGTAATAGAGGACATAACAAACGCGCTGGAGGGTCTATTATGTTGTTTCTGTCGATTTGACCTGTTCTGAGAATACTTTTCCCTATATTTATTTATTTTTTGACAAATCCCTTTTGTGAAACCATGAAAGCAGCATTTAGAAGGAAAAATAAACAGTCTAAACAAAGAGAAAACGGCAGATTTGTGATTTACAGAGCCCATATGGTTTCATGGGGGCTGAGAAAACATTTGGAAGACAATATGTTGTCGAGCCAAAGACTAAGCGTAGATGTCTATATCCATCATATTTACATGTGTGGTCCAATGAAATCTGGTGATAGATGAGAACACAAATATGATCTTATAATGTAGAATGCTTTCCCATAAATTCTTTGAAGCATTACCGTGGTCCAATGTTGTCGTAAATCTCAGAGCCTTATCTTTAGCCTGGATATAGCCAGAATCAATGTCGTCAACAGTCATACCGCATGAGTTTATTCCAACGCAATGCTTATCTTTTCTAAAATGCTCTTTATCTATAGCGCTAATCCATATCTGGGCAACTCTGCATGTGCTTTTCTAGTGATTCATGTCTCATGTTACACCATCTGTAGACCAAACTACAGATAGATCAGCATTCTCACACAAAACCATGTTTTCAAATGGTTGATCTGCCCTATTTATATACCACGGTTAATGGAAACAAAGAATCAGGCTATTAATTAATTATATACATCACACATTCGGAGCTTTTATAAGCTCTGCTGTAAGCTCCCATATGAACTGAACGGACCAATTATGCACAATATGACTGAATCGCGGTTTATTTAGTTGTGCATGAGTGGCGCGCGTTCACAAAAATGTGATAAGATTTGCAACCAATTTGAATTCTATTGAGAATTGACCACTTTAAAACACTACGGAGAAAGTCAAACGTGATGTAAAACAGCCACATAAACTAAAAAGACTGATGAAAAGATTAGAAAGCTTTTACTTGAACTACTATGACCACCTTAACTAGAATTTACCACGTTCTATTGTATTTCTTGTGGTAAATTTTGACTGGTAGTGAGGAGCCATCAATGGTCTTACCTGTAATTATATCCCCAATGTAACAAATTCTATAGTTAAACGATTACAAGAACTATCTTACTTTTTCATAAGGCCAAGCACAAGCTAGAATCAAGAGCTTTAAATGATGGACCTTCCTGAATTATTGACTAAACAATTGGTTTTCCCCATGTGTAAAATGTGTTCTGCTAATAATGACAGATATTTAGGGCTGCACGGTTAATCTATTCAAAATCACGATTTGGCTTAGTGTGATTATGAAATCTCAAAGGCTGCGATTTTTTTCCCACCTATTTTTAATTAAATAAATATATGCACAGCGTGTTAGTTAAGAGCGGCTCTGTGATCAGTAGTAAATGCTGCTACATCGCCATGAGTTTGAGTCACTTCCCAGATAGCAATGTGACATTGATTCAGTGTTGAAATTCCATCAGAATCATCATTTTGGCTAAATAATATTGGATCAATGTTGAAAATTCGATGCTTAAAAAATATTGGACCAATGTTGAAAATTCAATGCTAAATAATATTGGATCAATGTTGATAATTCCATGCTTTTCAGTGTTGAAAAGACAAACATTGAATCAATGTTGATTTTTGGTCGGCTTAATTCTCCACTAGTGAGGCTTACTGTCAATCCATCTGTCCCCTCATTCAACACTTTATTCACATTCACATAGTAGTAGTAGTAGTATTAATGTTTTCAAAACTCCCCCATCATGGAAAACGTCTCCAACCCTCTAAAGTTGGCTAGCTACACTGTAAAAAGTGAATATTACTATAACTATAGTATATATTATTACTATAATTATACTATACTATATATTACTATAACTATTTGAGTCTATTTAATTTGTCTTTCTGCTTTCCGAATTGTAACTTAGTATTGTACACTCTTTCTAAACACATAGAAATTCACAAATACTCACTTGCAGCCAACGTACAATTTCCCTTTAAGGACCGCGCGGCAGAAGTTTCTCTGACGTGACGTCACGCACGAGCGTCTTGAACTTTCTGCTGGACGATATTCTCCCCGGACTTGGATGAAAGGTAGGTTTATCTTGGAAATTTGCTTTAATTAATATACTCGATAATGCAACGTTTGAACGTATGTTTTAGAGTTAATTAACGTAGTTTGTGAACATGGATACTAACGGAATCGTAATTAACCAAATTTTTGAATTTGCACGACCGTTTGCGATTGGCTAACGTTATACAGGTTAGTGCCAAGCTACGTTACTGAATATGTTCTATTTATACAAGATGTTGCCTTTACTCGTTTGTTTTATAGAAATGTATTCAGTGTGGACCTTGGAAGTATATGTATAACATATTTTTAAAATAAATGCCTCGTTTACCGTGTATGCAGCGCGAGAAATTTGAAACATTGACTTTAGTCTTTAAAGTAATGTTTGTCTGATCTTTTATTTGTCTTGAAATGATAAATCTGATTTACTCATCTATTTGTTAGCCCAAAATAATGATGAATGAGGGCTTTTCTCCTGGCATTGCTTTATAAAGTCAGAATCAACAATTCCATTTAATTGTTTTAAGTCACTTTGTCATCCATTTTATTATACTCTGTACTTAAGTTGTATTTTAAGCTCTTTCCCCTGGTTTCACAAACAAGGCTTAAGCTAGTTCCAGACTAAAATGCATGTTAGAGCTGTTTTAACTGAAAGAAACTTGCACTGACACACTATATCTTAAAATATATCAGTGCCACTGTTTTGTCTCAAGATGCACACCAGTAATGTTTTTTTCAAGGCATGTTTATAAAAGCTACTGAAATGTCCTAAAGCATAATCCTGACTTAATCTAAACCCTGTCTATGAAACCAGGCCTAAATGTTGAGTCACCATGAAATGCCATTTTAGAGCCACTTGTTTTTCCTGAATGTGATGTTAATTCCTGTTCAAACTGTGGGGGCATAATTAAACACATTTGCACGTAAACTGAAGGAAGTTGTTTACTTCGAGTGACTCTTTAATTCAAAACCATATTAATTGCAGCCCTATGTGGTCTTTGAATTGAAAAAAAAAAAAAAAAAACCAGACAATTAACTGCCATAGAATCCTGCTGTACATAAAGCAAGATCGATTTGATAGTTTTTATGTTGATTCAATGTTAAATAAGTGATTTTAATTAAGGTTGAAAAAATATTGATTTTATGTCCATCTTGATCTATTTTTCATCGTTGAAATAACATTATTTCAGGGTGCAAACCTGATAAAAAATCAATGTTAAATTTCAACATTGATTCAATGATAATTTGGTTGATGCATTAACATTGATTCAATGTTGATTCAGTGTTGGTCTGCTATCTGGGTTATAACGTGCGTTTGAAAAAGCAACATGCGTCAAACATCTTCACAAACTTGTAATGCGAAGCGTTCATAAACCTTTTCCAACAAAAGTCACGTTTAATAACACTTTTTACTCACTTCATATCGTCAGTCGAGTGTTTGAAATTTCCTTTTGTGAGCTGATGTGGCTTCTTATAACAGAATGAGGCAGACAATATATTATTTTATAGTATTCTATACAGTGATAAAGGCTATGCCGATTAGCATTGCATTATACTTTATTATTATGAAAACACCCGAGAAGGCTTGAAGAACTCAAATACACCATATATTGTCGCAGTCGTGTGTTTATTGTCTTCATGTTTAATCAGTCAAAGCGTTTCTATCTTTTTATTCAGCTACAGGGATAGCTTCACATTAGGGATTTCCTGAAAACGTCTTTATATTACTTCTCTCTGAGGCATATGTGGAGTTTCTGCTTGAGGTCGCCCTCTGGCTTCCAGTATGAATGAAACAGAAGTTTGTTTAGCGCTCAGTAATGCTCACTGCATCCTATTTTGGGTAAAAAATAGGAAAAATAATACTTCTCTCTAAAGAAATTTGTATGATAATCCATATGTTTTTCTTCAGTGTACATGATTCCCCCCCCACAGTTGATGCATAAGAGGCTCATATTTCATATTAAAGACATAGACTCGTTCTTGATTTTGCATACCTCCTGACAAAAAGAATGAAGAATGAAGACTCCATCCCCAAGCGGTTCAGCTGATTTGGGAACAGTTCGGCACCAGTAGATCTGTTTGCCTCCCCAGACAATTCCTATTGCCGCTGGTATTTTTCCCTGATCGAGGGGACCCTCAGCACGGATGTACTAGCGCACAGCTGGCCACGGGGCCTACGCAAGAATGTGTTTCCTCCAGTGAGCCTTCTCGCACAGGTTCTGTGCAAGATCAGGGAGGACGAGGAGCAGGTCCTTTTGGTTGCGCCGCATTGGCCCAGCCGGACTTGGTTCTCTGAACTGGTGCTCCTCGCGACAGCCCCTTCCTGGCCAATCCCTCTGAGGAAGGACCTCCTTTCTCAGAGACGGGGCACCCTCTGGCACCCGCGTCCCGACCTGGGGAACTTGCACGTGTGGGTTCTGGACGGGACACGGAAGGTTTGAGTACCCTACTACCTCAGGTGGTGGCTACCATCACTTCAGCTATGGCCTTGTCTCCTAGATACACCTATGCTTTGAAGGGGAACCTCTTCATCACCTGGTGTTCTTCTCGCCGAGAAGATCCCAGAAAATGCCAGATTGGGTCTGTGCTCTCCTTCCTCTAATAAGGGTTGGAACGATGGCTGTCTCCTTCCACCCTGAAGGTTTACATGGCTGCGATCTCTGCGTACCACAACCTTGTGGATTCAAAAACGGTGGGACAGCATGACCTGGTCATCAGGTTCCTTAGAGGGGCGAGGAGGTTAAATCCACCTCGTCCTCTACAGATGCCCTCTTGGGACCTCGCAGTGGTTCTATCTGCCCTGCAGAGAGCTCCCTTTGAGCCACTGCAGTCAGTTGAGCATAAATATCTCTCTATGAAGGCAGCGCTCCTGATTGCTTTGGCTTCCATCAAGAGGATAGGGGACCTGCAGGCATTTTCGGTTGACAAAGCGTGCCTGGAATTCGGGCCGGCTAACTCTCATGTGATCCTAAGACCCCGGCCTGGATATGTGCCCATGGTTCCCACCACTCCTTTTAGAGATCAGGTGGTGAACCTGCAAGTGCTGCCCCTGGAGGAGGCAGACCCAGCCTTGGCACTGCTCTGTCCAGTACGTGCTCTCCGCACTTACGTAGACAGAACGCGGTGTTTCAGGACCTCAGACCAGCTCTTTGTCTGTTACGGAGGGCAGCAGAAGGGAAAGGCTCTCTCCAAGCAGAGGTTGTCTCAGTGGATAGTGGACGCCAGTGTCCTGGCATACCAGGTTCAAGGCCTGCCATGCCCCCTAGGGGTGAAGGCACACTCCACCAGGAGTGTTGCTTCCTCTTGGGCTCTAGCACATGGCGCCTCGCTAACAGACATCTGCAGAGTTGCAGGCTGGGCAACACCTAACAGATTTGTGAGATTCTATAATCTCCATTTAGAGCCAGTGTCCTCTTGTGTACTTGCTCCCAGTGGCCAGTAAGTAGGAACGGCTCGGTGTCATCGCTTGCTGCGCCATTCCACTCCACGCACTGTTGATGCCGACACCAGAGGCATGCCCGCTCGGTCAGCCCTCGTGTTAGGCTAGGTGCCTCCATGTGCATGGTTCCCCCTCTGGGTAACCCCCACATGTGTATTTCCATGGTAAGTCTCTTCAGCACGTGTCTTTCCCTTGGCAAGGCCACCTTGCCCCCCCTGGGGTTGAAACATTCCACCCTGCGGGCTGGATACCTCAGAGTTTTCTATATGCATCAAGTACTCGGGTCATATGTGTATTCTGTAAGTCCTCCCTGTGGGCAGGCATTGTGTTGCATATTTCCATGTGGGATATGCTTCCCAGTGTACCTTGGTATCGGGCGTTGAGCCTAGCCCCTCACGGGAGGTAGCTCAGGTCAGCTCAGGACGCTGGAAGACAGCCGTTGTAAGCGAGATTAGATGGGGACCCCCATTCCATCAGTCACTGACGTATTGCGGAGTGACTGACTGAAAGGGAACGAGGGTTACATACGTAACCGAGACGTTCTGTCAAACTGATAAGGTTTTAGGTGCTTAAATAATATAAAATACATCACATATCCTATGTAAACAAATAATTGTTAACTAGGCTATTACTTTATTGCAATTATGTTATCAACCAACTTTGCATGTGGATGATACTACAAAAGTTGCACAAATAAATAAATAAACAAACAAGCAAACAAATAAATCCCATGAGGGAGCGTATGCCCCGGGACCCCGTTAAACAGTTCACACTTCAACCCCCCAATGTTCAAACCAAAACTATGCCCTTGCCCACCAGCGTCAGTTATAGGATGTTGCCAGTTATTTCTCTTCATTTTTCCTAGACTGCATTCCTTATGGCAGAAAAGTAATTTTTAAATATGCAGTATTTGCTGTAAGCAGGGCCGTGCACAGACCTTTTGAGGGGCATGTGCTGAAACTGAAAAAGGGCACCCCAAGGGCAACTGCATGTCTGTTCACCTACCACTAACACTTTATTATTAAACACACGTTAGATGCTTTATTTCCACTTTTTAAATATTTTCTTCATTTTTATTGAAAAAAAATGCCTTTTCGAATTTCTGTGTGATGGGAAAAGGGAGTAGAGCGAGTTCAGCAAAAGGTGGATTCGAACCTCGGGTCGATTTGCGTCAAAACTTTGTACCGTATACTTTACCCCTACGCTATTACCAATATAAATAATCTGGTGTCTTCTGTGATTTTGGCTGGCCCAACCAGACCTTCAGTGAAAAAGGCGGCCTATTTTATATGTAGGCCTATAGGCGGCCTATTTGTAACCATTTTACTACGTATATACATGTGAAGACGAGTGGAGAGTATAGCATACTAGATTAAAAAATTAGCTAGCTAGCGAATACGTGCATATCAACAGTGTAAACATGAATTAAACATGCGACCATAATATGATTAAATGTTAACTAATTTATTTTGTTAACAAGTGTATTAGCAATCATAAATAGAACAAATTTCTTATAAATATATTTTATCTAGGTGACGAGGATCACTCAGTCGCTTTGTGTAAGTTCCAGTACAAAACAGCGCGGGGTGCACCTGTATTTATTTATGATTTCCTATGGTAACAACAAATTAAATGTTGTTGTATTAATTATCAATATATTATTAACATTTTACAAAAGTCAAACTCAAATGCAGTTACGGGGGTTTTGACCAGCGAATGTGTGCAAATCTGCATTTTGTCCATCATAAAACGCCAGCATCACATTACGTTTTCCTCAACAGGTTACAAAGTTTGTTGTAGCTATATGGGCACTCAATTTTTCCTGTTGTAAAATACATTTGGCCAAAATCTCATTTTATTAAAGATGAAATGCTACTGTATGCACAGGCTATTTAAGTGGCTATTGGCTATGACTAGATGGCTCTCTCTCCGGTCCCACATGTCTCAGACCTCAAATACATAAAATATGAGCCTTTATAGACATAATGTTTATTGCCTAAAGAAAACGCTGTACTTATTCAAACAACAATATCTTTATTTACCCTTCGCAGTGTAAGGGCAAAAAGGGCATGTGCTCTGCACAGGTTGAGCCCTACCTGTGCACGTGTCTGGCTGTAAGCAGCCCTGGGCTGTGGAGAATGTGCATCTCTGTTGTCAGTCATGTAGTTTAAAACCAGTCACCATCCAAGCAAAACATGTAAAATAGACACAAAATATCAGTTAAATAAAAAGAGCCTGTCAAGAACTTGTTCACATTACCAAGCGCAACTAGTTCTCAACCAGTTATATCTATCACAAATATCAATTGTGCTTATGTAAACAACTTTAGGCATGATATCATGAGTAACATGAACTCATTCAAGAACTGAGAAGGACAAATCCTCTAAACTACCTAGGAGAAGTTTGGAGGACTAAGGCATTCAAATATGCAAATTTCAATATCAATGCGGCCGTAATGATTTTAAGGGAATGGATCTTGTGCGTCTGTGTATGCGCAGACGACGCGAATACTAAGAGCATTTGCCGAATGCATTTTTTCATTGCTAAATAGCTTTTCACAGACTTTAACAGCAATAATTTGAGCCTAAATCTAATTTATGTGAATAATTATTCGTAATCAAATTTAATTATGCACTTAATGCTAATATGACTATTAATATAATGTAAATGAAGACAGGCTTGACAATTCATAATTTACCGGGCCAGATTAACATGCATTGTTTAAATATAACAAAAAACGAATTAACATTAATTAAATCCATGTGAGTCACGAAGCGCCCGCCTCTTCCATCTCACGCAGTCGGCATTAGGAAGTGTAGGTGGTCTCTTTCATCTCAGTGGAACAAACCAGGTCAGATTTTGTGGAGGGTCTGTGATCATTTGAAAGGAATGAGGTATTCTCGGTGTGCAGAGGTGGTAATTTAATCAGTCACCATGTAATTGTGAGCTGGTCACACCAAAGAGGGCAGAGGGTCGCTCTGCATCTCATTTTGGCAATAAAGAGGAAATAGAGATATGACCTTTTCAGTGGTATGGCAGAACCATTAACTGAAGGTCAGCAGAAATGACACATTAAACATTACAAACCGCCGGACTTTCAAATTAAACAGAACCACACGGGACTCCAGCTGGGCCTTGTTAGGAGGTACAAGACATTAAGCCTTAATTATCAACACTGAACGAGAGTGTAGAAGAATCTCGTTCATTTGAAACTTCATGTTTTAGTCTAGACAGACACTATGGCTCTGATCTGAAACCTAGAGAACTGCTTTGCTGTCTACATGGGTAGCTTCCTTCAAAACGTAGGGGTGAGTGGGGCACAACCTAACACAGGTTTAAAATTTTCCACACATGCCAGCATGACGAAACTTAGCGTATTTACTAGTTGCCATATCAATACTATATAGAGAAAAAATTGTACCGAAATTAAAAAATCTTTGGAAGATGTCACTGAACATTTATTTAACCATAGCAAAAGTAAATTTCCTGTTTAAGTTCATTTTACATCTCTGTTTTTTGTGTTTATTTAAAATTAGACAATAAAATTAAAATGCTATTATTTTAATCTTATATCTGTTATTTAACAGTTGAGTTATTTAATGCTGATCTAAACAGCACAAGACTTGTCAACAGGTTGACATGTTGTAACACTGCGTGACAATGTGCCCCTATTAGAACTATGCTATTATATTCTATACTTTTATGGATTCTATTGAAAAAACATGAGAAAAGGGTGAATAAAGACTGAAAGTCAATGTTCAGAAATTATTCATTATTATTATTATTATGTTTTGAACTATGCTGTATAGCTGTGTTTGGCTGTGTGTTTGTTGTCAAACTCAAAAATTAGTTTATTTTTAATTATTAAAAAATGGCATTATTTTATTTGAAAAAGTTGATAATTGTATTTTAGTTTGTCTTGGATATTTTTTTGATTGTATCAGATAACATTTTAAGCTGTCATATGGTCGTTACATTGTGCCCCTCACATGTTACAACGTGCCCCACCTATGGGGCATGTTGTCACATTTCACTTCCATTCTTTCGGGGTAAATCAACAAAAAGTATACACTGTATTAATGAAACGAAACCACATAATTGTACTAGACGTGTGAAATTAATATGGGAAAAAAGAAATACTCTGAACCCCAAGTGGATTTACATAAACTGAGAAAGTCAAAAAGCATTAGGTTATGCCCCGCTCTCCCCTGCATACTGTAGGCAGCTGCAAACAGGTGACACAAATAGCGTTGCTCACATTAAATGCATGATACACATAAATGAAAGCTCTAGCGTAAATTCGGCCAGGAAGACTCAAATGTTACGTCACTCATTACGTTCAGATCTAACCAATCATCATCTAACACTTGGATTATAAAAGATTGGTACTTACACATGTCTGAGTTTGCAGATGATGACGCCAATGTTCACCTCCATCCTCCCCACCACCACCAGGATGGTCCCTGCCCATACCTCCCGGGGGGTCGGCTATGCCCCTGCCCTCATCTTCAGGCAGGAAATGCAGAGTCCGTTACCCTCTGAATGTGAGCTACGGACAGGGCCTACGCCAAAGAACCTCATCATACTCTATTTTGCTTTCCATTGCTGGTCTGTTAATAAATAAATGTCTTCGTTATGTCATCTTGCCCATCTTGCCCGCTTATTGATTTTTTGTCAATAAGCATGAAAATTAGTTTTTTTACTGAAACACAAAACTGTCATTTGGAACTGGGGAATTCTTTATCATCATGTTCTCAAAGGATAAATTAAACCAGCCATAGTAAAATTCTTAAGCAAAAAGAAGGCTTTAGATATTTCGGCCGAACAAATTGTTATGGTGAAATGTGTCTATGTCACATCCACCAGCTGGGGTGCCCATGATCTCCACTAGAGGGCACTTCTCCTGACTTATGTGCTATCCTATAATGGACTACATTTCCCATAACCCACTGCCTGGACTCATTATGCTTGATTACATCCAGCTGTTTCTCATTATCTTGTTAACTCTGCCTATATAAGCCCTGTGTGTTCTGTCGTTCTTTGTGAAGTCTTGTATGTGTTATACTGCACTTCTGAGAGTTATTTCTGGTTTTCCATGTCAAGGTTTTGATATTCTGCTTGTCTCCCTGGATTTCCCTGTTTGTCTTGGACTCTGTTATATGGGTTACCCTCAATAAAGCTGCGTTTGGATCTCCAACCCAAGTCTCGTAGCAGTTCGTAACAGACCACACTGCTTACGTTTACCTGTTGTAACTTACGAAAATGTCATCTTAGAATCTCTAATTAAACATCACTGTTTCAGTCAGTGTTTTTAGCCCTCCAAAACTATATTGGCTCACACTGAAAATGTATTTTTTGCTGTTTTGGCCGAATATTTTCAGTTGCCGAAATGTTGGTGTTTCAAAAAAAAAAAATGCTGGGTGAAATGGTCCATCTTAGTTGGTTTGACCTATTGTTTTTCTTTATTTCTTCTCTTAGTTGAAATGAATTTTGAGATTGTATTTTCTGTGAAGGACAAATGCAATGCTGTCTTTAATTTTAGTGAAAATGAGGCATCTTAGCCTATGATTCCTTATGCCTGGTACACACTGTACGATTTTGGGCTGTCCCTGACGAAAGATGACCAATCGTGGTGATTTCTGTGGTCGTGGCTCCTAAACGGTGGTCCTACATCATACAGTGAGAGAGGTTCAAAGATGGTCTTGCGACCAAAGATAGCCTGCGATAATTTTCTGACAGTGTCAGAAATTGAGCATGATCATCTCAAAGTGTGTTTGCTGCTACGACCTACGTCTACTGACTAGCCAATAAAAATGCAACATGAAACGGCGTATTGATCAACGCAACATAGCGCCAAAGTTTAAAACCTCAAGCTCCATTTACAAAATTGGCATGCCAAGTTGGCCTTTTTTCCCTAGCCATGACCACGTCCATATTCTCCTCTTTTTCTCGGCGCACATAAAATTGCCAAAATGCGATTCATCTTGCTCTATTTGTTTTCCTCTAGCGCATGCTGATGACATTTTATTTTTAAATACTAACTTGCATCGTAGCCTACAATTCAATAGTTGTCATCATCGTACAGTCTACATACATGTTGTACCCAAGTTTATTAGATCCATGTCATATAGTGTGATTCGTAATGATCTTATAGGATTGCCGAAATCACACAGTCTGTAGCAGGCATTAAAGTGCTGTCTATATAGGCTACTTGCTAGTTTTTGAAACAGAGAATATACATATGTGGTGTTTTTTTTCTTTTTTTTTTCATTAGACTACTTAATTCTCCTCTCGATGTAAGTATTAACCACTATTCAAAGAGACAAAAGTCACATTGTCCTGACCAGCTCTGCGGGAACAATGAAGGGAAGTTGACCTTTGTGATGAATTAATAATTAATAAAGTAATTGGTCCAGTGAGTGGCCATTCGTTGAGCACACACCAATGTCTATCCATGGACAAGCCCAGCACTGATTACTTTGGTCTGCTCAGCGTCAGAGGGCAAACAGGGTATCAAATATTCACCATGGAGAACACACACAATTATGTGGAACTTAATAGAGTTTACCCAGAAAAAAAGAAGCTATATTATAGAAAGGACTGGACACCGGTATTCGCACCTGTAGACGTGGAAAGGCAGTTAGCCACCGAGGTGACCTTGTGTGATTAGTACTGCTTCATTAAACAATACTCTTTGTTATGGTGAAATCAGGCCATGTGTGAGGATGGGACCAGACTCATTTGCCCATAAAAAGGGTCAAATGGCTGGACTTTTATATTGAGAGGCACTGCAAATATATCATACTGCAACTTAAAAGAATTTTAAAAATCAGCTCGTTATAAAGCAGATAGTTCAAATTTTGAATTCTGTTAGGATGAGCCACATTCAAAGTAGTTGTAAAATGCCAGTATGTACCATCCAGGAAACCGAAAAAAATCAACTGTTACTAGAATTGTGTATTTTGGTTATTAAAGAGGACCTATTATGCCCTTTTTTACAAGATGTAATATAAGTCTCAGGAGTCTCCAGAATGTGTCTGTGAAGTTTCAGCTCAAAATACCCCACAGATCATTTATTATACCATGTTGTAAATGCTCATTTTTAAGTGGAAGGTAAAACATGCTGTTTTCATGCATGTATCTTTAAATGCAAATGAGCTGCTGCTCCCCACCCAGATGAAAGCGGAGCCTTTAAAGCTCATGCCTCGGATACTTTGCCAAAAACTAAAACATCTCTTTGGTTTTGATTATCATCTCTATCGCGCTCACGCTCACATGACATTGCAGTTCTTCATCATCATGAACGTTTATTATCTGCGTTCTAAAGCCATATCAGTCTAAACTTCTGAGATATGGTTTTCTGAGTGCACACATCCGAAGCACGTGCACAGACAGCTGGCTGTCAGACAGCACGTCCTGTGAGTATTAAATTAATTAAAAGTTTACGCTTTCACGTTTTATTGCGCTCAAATACACACGGTTATGTCAAAAACACAAAGTTCACATAAACACAGTCGGTTAAGTCTGTGAACTTAAAGAGCAAGTAAAGAAATCGCATGTGTATATTAGATCTGTGTATTAAATATACAGTACCTACTGCTGTTAATATGAATCAAACAACAAAAGAAAAACAGAAAATCACTCACTGCTCTTGATTGAATAATTTTAGTAGCTTTAATAAGAATACATTTCTTACTTGAATGCTGCTGGTAAATGCTCTGGCGAGGAGATAAACATGGCGGACTGTGTCTCTGAGGGCGGGTCTATGCTAATAGGGCGGAGTACGTCAGCAGTCGTGGGCGGGGCCTGTGCAATGTGACGTCACATTGAATAGAAACTGCAAACGGCTTATACTGAGACACTGCTTATGATTTACGGGGATTAACTCTTTCCCCGCCAGCGTTTTTTAAAGAAAGTTGCCAGCCACCGCCAGGGTTTTTGATAATTTTCACAAAAATGTAATGGCCCATAGAATATTTTGTTGTATGAATATCTGAGATTGTTGTTGAATATCATGCAATATATCAAAAGAAAGAGCAGACACTCTGCTTTTTAAAAAAAAAAAAAAAAAAGTTTTATTCTAGCTTTATGCATTCCTTTTTTATCAACACTTAAATATGGGTAAGTTTCATAAAAAAGCCACATTTTGAACAAAAAGCTGAGAAAATCACGTTTTTGTCAAAGACTACATCCAGTTGGGATTCAGAACGATGATCAAAACACAGATGGAGTCCATCAACACCCCAAAGCTTTACAGTCCTATAGCTCGTCCTGGGTCGACATTTCATTCAGTAACATTAGATAGTTTTGATTTATATGATGTTTAATGTTGATGATCACGTTATTTTACATATGCATCTGCTCACATACGATCGCTTGTTTTTTTTTGCGTCTTCTTCGCCTGTGTTTTGATCAGGAGATTCTATACTCACCCTAGCATATAACAGTGAAACCCAGAAACCCGGAAAATTCTGTGTTTGGCGGGGAAGCATTTTACCACTACCGACACACATGTTCAAACACCATGTAAAAGTGAATTTTGCATAATAGGTCCCCTTTAATAGTAATATTATGACAGTGATTTTACTATGCCAAACAGTTTTAATACAGCAAGAACCGAGTTTACCTATGGTAAAATCAACGATGTAGCGTTTGACTGGTAGGAATGCAAAATGCATTTTGAGGGTGTGGAAAAAGCTGGTTTCGTTTGCAATCAAGCAGGAATTCATTCAATAGAATTTCCCAAATGACTAATAAACCACCTTTGAAATTATCATTTGTCAATGGATTGCACCAAAGATTAAGATTGACTTTTTTTAAAATGTAAATTTAACAATAAACCTTGCATTTTCATTCTTGTGATGTGATTTATTGAAATCAGTAGATTTGTAGCATAATACACCAAACCATTTAAGGTGCACATAAACACACTGGTTTATCAACTTGCTCACATAAATATGGCAGAATTTTAGGTGTCACTGATCTGATGTTACACTTTAAATTTCCATTCCCTTGTTGTTTCCAGTCACTGTTTTAGACTGGATATTAGCAGCAACGAATGGAAATATATCACAGATGAAGGCTCAACAGTTCCACCCTAATATCCATTTAGATGTCATTATGTGAAAGATCCTGTATCTTTTATTTGATGCTTAGCTGTCCATGCAAATTGCAGCGAGGTCAGGTTCTAATCGAAGACTTTCACTCGGTGACTCTAAGTGCCTCAGAGCTTTGCTAATTGGCCCTTTGAACGCTAATGCTAAAGAATGATTGATGTGCTCTGAAAAACGAGACTCCGCAATCAGCATTTGGCCAATGAGGGCAATCTGAATGACAGCAAAGGCGAAGTCTGTCTCTGATGCGGCACCTACGGAGAGGCTGGTCTGTAAAAAAAATAAGAGCTGAAAATAGTTCTCGTTAGGCAGAGTGTAATTATGATGATGGAAAATTACGCTTTTGTTTAGCGCCTGGGTTTTGTACACAAATCAGAAGGCAGAGCAGTGAAAACAGCTTCATTTCAGGAGGTTCAGAGGTGACGAGTCTAGAGACAGATGTAGAGAGGGTCTTGCATGTTCCCTCTATTCGCACTGAATCAGCTCTGTAATGATTTATTCCTGTTTGTATGGCATAGACTGCACTCCCTCTCGCTAGCCGCTCATGTATTATTTGTTATGGTAGTGGTTTCCAGCTGTGAGCACCAGCTCGGTGCTTTAGAGTAAAACACCGGGGTTTCAACTCGCTTTGCTTTCCTAAAATTACCGCTGCTAAGACAACACATTCATAATGCAGCGCAAAATGGTAGTGTGGAATCATTTGCTTTTTGTAAAATTCTGAATTAATGAAGAAGCAAAGCCTGGCACAGAATTATTGTTGGTGGAGTTTTCAGCGTTGGCAGATAGAGGAGCTTCTTGCAAATCACCTCAGTATTCACAAATGGTGTTTTTTCCCCCCTTGTTTTACACAATTTAAAAACAAAAAACAATAAAAATGGAAAGAAAATCAAGAATATTTCCTTTGTAACTCTTTGCCCGCCAGAGGAAAAAAAGAAAAAAGTTGCCAGCCAGCGCCAGCATTTTTGATCATTTTCACAAAAGTTTCATGGCCCCCAAAATATTGTGTTGTATGAATATCTGAACATGCAATAGCAAAAGAAAGAACGAACCCTCTGCTATTAAACAAAAAAACTGTTCTATTCCAGATTTTTAGATCAACACTTGAATGTGGGTACGTTTCATAAAAAAAAGCATCATTTTGAGCAAATCACGTTTTTGTCAAAGACTACATCCAGATCAGATTCAGAGTGATGATCAAAACACAGATGGAGTAGATCGAGTCCATCAACAGCCCCAAAGCTTCACAGTCCTATAGCTCGTCCTGAGTCGACATTTCATGAAGTAATATTAGGCAGATTTGATTTATATGCTGTTTAATATTGATTGCATTATTTTACATATGCATATGATTACATATGCTATCGCTTGTTTCTGCTTCTTCTTCACTTGTCTTTTGAACAGGAGATTCTGTACTCTTTCAGAAGATGCATCATTGCGCCCCCTACCGTATAACAGTGAAAACATGGAAAGACGGAAAAATCCGTCAATAGTGGGGAAAGAGTTAAAAAAAAAAAGTGTGCTGCCAAGTTAGCAAGAAGAGCAGCCGTAATTTTGTATACAAATATAAATACAAATGGTCACACTTTAGATTAGGGTCCAGTTGTCACTATTAACTATTAACTACGACTTTTGCCACAATAAACTTCTAAATACTGCTTATTAATAGTTAGTAAGGTAGTTATTAAGTTTAGGTATTGGGTAGGATTAAAAAACGAATGCATGAAGCTAGAATAATAGAATTTGTTTAAAAGCAGAGGGTCTGTTCTTTCTTTTGTTATATTGCATGTTCAGATATTCATACAACAAAATATTCCGAGGGCCATTAAATTGTGAAAATGACCAAAAACGCTGACGGTGGCTGGCAATTTTTTTTTAAACGCTGGAGGGGAAAGAATTAATAGTGAGAATTGGACCCTAAACTAAAGTGTTACCAAAAAAAATAAATAAGAAAAATAACCACACAAACACTGAAATTGCAAATGAAAGGTTTAAATGCAAATCAGTAAACTCTCATCATAAGAGTGTTTTCTTCCGCTTTTCTCGCCAAGACATGCGCACATTGACCAAGCTGACAGGTAAAAGTGTTAACATGCAAAACCTAATAGTGTTTCCAGCAGGTTGTAATCTTTAAACAGAAAAAAAAGTTATTTGTGGAGTTGTTTGTGGTGTTTATTGCAGCTATAAAAAGCGTTTTTGTATGTCACAAGTATTCATGAAACAGAAAGTGCATTGTTGTTTTGTAAAATGTGTGGTTCTGGCTGACATTTGAAAAACGGGATAAAAATTAAACAAATATTTCTTTTTTAGACTGTTTTGGCACATCCTGTGGCCACTGTGGGAATAGAGTTAAAAAGAAACTACCAAGACACATTCAGCGGGTGGTCACAGTAAAAAAACCCCCATTGAAACATAAAAAGGAGTGAGAGAGAAAAAAAGAGGAAAAACAGAAGTCTGAGGTGAACTACTCTTCCAACAATAACGGGCGGATGAAAACAGGCCTCGCTGTGAGTGGGGATCAAGAGAAATGGGGTGTCTGCGCTGAAAACTTGCTAGCTGCGTTTGCAGGAGCTCTGCCTCATTATGGATGCTGAGCTGCGGTTGATTCAGTCGAGGCCAGGTGGGTTGCAAAAAAAGCCCCCACCAGATTCCCGCAGAGATGAGAGGGAGAGAGTTGTCACACACTGATGTTTTTCTTTTCTTTTTTTTTTTTTTAGTTTCTTGATCAGAGTTTGTGTTGCAGGTTTGGGGGAGGAATAGAGAAGGCCTTGGAGAGCTAGTGGACCAAACGCACGTCAAGAGCTGCACTGCAAGACTAGTGTTTCTTTGTAGCTATCTGTGGGCTGATTTTGCATTACAATTGCGTTCATTAACTATCCACAATCCTTTTCAACTAAGCACCTATGATATGCGTAAAGTTTCAAGTTTCAGTGCAAATGTTTTTTCAATGTAAATTGGCCCTGTTTACACCTGGTATCAAGATGTTTTGGTTGATCGGATCACAAGTGGACGACGCTAAATACAGGTGTAAACAGGGTCTAAAATGTTTTGAGTTTGTCCACTTTCGACCACTTCCAGAGGTAGTCGAAAACACGTGTTATATGTGGACTTTCGTAGTGTAAACACTCATGTGGTCGAATGCGTTCGAACAGCCACAAAAGACTGTCTACTCTCCTCCGACTGACTTAACGCATAAACATTAATAGGAAGCGCACTAGCCAGACATGATTTAAACTTTGTCGGCTGAAGACCCATGTTTTGTTTGAAGATGAAAAACGTACCAAGCAATGTTCTCTCACATTCCTGAGTTCTAACACACACAGAAACGAAAGCTGATGCTCTCCGTGTGTTTTTCCGCTGTCTCCAGGTGCGTTCGTATGAGACGGATTAAAACAACAGGTGTAAACGGAAATGAGTCTCCCTCGTCTACTTGTGATCCAATCAACCAAAACGCACCTTAATACCAGGTGTAAACAGGGCGTTAGACTTAATTCACAAAAGTCAGCACCATTTACCTGCCACAAATGGTGTTGCACTACAGCCAATGGAAAAGACGTGGTATAACTGAATTTTGAACAAACACTTTCTAGTAATATTAGAAGCAATGATTCATCAGATGATGGAGAAGAAAGAGCGTTGTAATTCGCTGTGTGATGGATCTGTTTGTTCAAACATTGTAGTCAATATCTGGTATACATACACTGGTTGCCATAGTAATGACTCAAGTATCACCACAATGCCAGGAGACAAGAGAAGAGAACAGCTGTCAATGTGGAAATTTTGCCTCTGCTCATGGCCATAATGACTTCTTACCATCATGCGATTCAGGAATATTCATGCATGTGCTGTCTGAAACCATTCATTCACAACATACATAGTTCAAAATAAACATGAATGTAAAATGAACTACTGCACAATATGTTTGATGTTAAATGCACACTTTATGCTGCAATCTGACAGACTGAAATGCAGATCCAAAGTTTTAATTGCATTGCAAACTTCATATGTAGTTTGTAAAAAAAAAGAAAAAAAAAAAGTTCTGTTCAGACTACAAGCAACTAAACAGATTTGAGTTTAATGCAAAGAAAGTAATTTACAACAGCACTCATGCAACTAGAGAACAACAGATAAACAAATAAATTAAACAAATGAACTGAATCTGTGTAAACAGATAATTGACTAATCCAACTAGAACATGGACATGGGTCTTATTGTCTTCCTGTCTACCTAATCCTTATGATAACCATCTGGTGTGAATCATTTCTTGGTATCAAGTTTATCTTCATGGTAAGGTAATCCAGTGTGCCTCAGGTTAGGCCTAACAGTAGTTTAGTTGAGTGCACCTAAAGATTTGCTTCATGAACCCTAATAGTGTTATCGCTAAAGGGTCAGCATTATAAGAACATGTTATCCTCAAAAGCACCTGAGTGAACGCCGTCAAGCAGCATAACTTATTCCAGGCACTTGCCAAACAAAGAACATCCCTAAATTGCTACAGCAGGCAGCCGACCAACATCTGACAACTTGAGAGAGCTGTTCTATTGAGTAATCTCAGAGGGATCTTTCGGTCTATCACACTTATAAAGGCGGAGAGGAAAATAAACTGTTTTGGCTGATGCTCGGGAGTCATCTCCTGTTAACCGCCTAACGTAACCCCATTCTCTCCAGCACACTGCCAGAGCAGCGATTTCATCAAACCTGCTGAGTGGTCAAGTCCCCAGGCACACCGGAACAATGGCTGTAACAACCCGGGCTCTCATAGACTGAGCCAGAGTAATCTGCAACAGTTACAGACCTGAGACTAACTGCAAGGCTCAGATAAGCGGCATTTGATGAAATGCATGCACATGTTTTTTGAGAGTTGCCCACATGTAATCATATGCAATGCATGGCGACTGAGTCTCAGCAATGAGCCAATATGAACTTCCTCCTATATCCTAACCTTCAGAAGTAAACACAGTGGCATAGAAACAAACTCTAATCCGTCCCTACTGGAAAAAGAAGCTTAAACTTGAAAAAGCTGAGTTAAAGGATTAGTTCAACCAAAAATGAAAGTTCTGTCATTAATTACTCACCCTCATGTCGTTCCAAACCCGTAAGACTTTTGTTCAACTTCAGAACACAAATGAAGATCTTTCTGATGAAATCTGAGAGTTTTCTGTCCTTCCACTGACAGCAACGCAAATACCACTTTCAGGCCCCAGAAAAGTATAAAGACATCATAAAAAGTAATCCATATGAATTGAGCATCTCATGCTATGCAGCACGTTTGAGCTTCAGCAAGAACTAATGAGGTTCATTCTCGTGTTACGCAGCACGTTTGAACTTCCATAAGAACCAATGAGGTTCATTCTCGTGTGTTACGCAGCCTGTTTGAGCTTCTGCAACAACCAATGAGGTTCATTCTTGTGTTACGCAGCACGTTTGAGCTTCCATAACAACCTTTGAGGTTCATTCTCATGTTACGCAGCACATTTGAACTTCTGCAAGAACCAGTGAGGTTCATTCTCGTGTTACGCAGCACGTTTGAGCTTCTGCAAGAACCAATAAGGTTCATTCTCATGTATTACGCAGCACGTTTGAGCTTCTGCTAGAACCAATGAGGTTCATTCCCGCGTTACGCAGCACGTTTGAGCTTCTGCTAGAACCAATGAGGTTCATTCCCGCGTTACGCAGCACGTTTGAGCTTCCATAACAACCAGTGGGGTTCATTCTCATGTTACGCAGCACGTTTGAGCTTCTGCTAGAACCAATGAGGTTCATTCCCGCGTTACGCAGCACGTTTGAGCTTCCATAACAAACAGTGAGGTTCATTCTCATGTTACGCAGCACGTTTGAGCTTCTGCAAGAACCAATGAGGTTTATTCTTGTGTGTTACGCAGCACGTTTGAGCTTCCATAACAACCAATGAGGTTCGTTCTCATGTTACGCAGCACGTTTGAGCTTCTGCTAGAACCAATGAGGTTCATTCTCATGTTATGCAGCACGTTTGAGCTTCTGCAAGAACCAATGAGGTTTATTCTTGTGTGTTACGCAGCACGTTTGAGCTTCCATAACAACCAATGAGGTTCGTTCTCATGTTACGCAGCACGTTTGAGCTTCTGCTAGAACCAATGAGGTTCATTCTCGTGTTAAGCAGCACGTTTGAGCTCCTGCTAGAACCAATAACCAGTGAGGTTCATTCTCATGTTATGCAGCACGTTTGAGCATTTTCTGTAAGAACCGATGAGGTTTATTCCCGCATATTACGCAGCACGTTTGAGCTTCTGCAACAACCAATGAGGTTCATTCTTGTGTGTTACGCGCACGTTTGAGCTTCCGTAAGAACCAATGAGATTTATTCCCGTGTGTTGCGCAGCACGTTTGAGCTTCTGCAACAACCAATGAGGTTCATTCTCATGTTACGCAGCACGTTTGAGCTTCCACAAGAACCAATGAGGTATATTCCCGTGTGTTGCGCAGCACGTTTGAGCTTCCACAAGAACCTATGAGGTTTATTCCCACTTGTTACGCAGCACGTTTGAGCTTCTATAACAACCAATGAGGTTCATTCTCATGTTACGCAGCACGTTTGAGCATCCATAACAACCAATGAGGTTCGTTCTCATGTTTCGCAGCACGTTTGAGCTTCTGCAAGAACCAATGAGGTTCATTCTCATGTTACGCAGCACGTTTGAGCTTCTGCTAGAACCAATGAGGTTTATTTTCGTGTTACGCAGCACGTTTGAGCTTCTGCTAGAACCAATGAGGTTTATTTTCGTGTTACGCAGCACGTTTGAGCTTCTGCTAGAACCAATGAGGTTCATCCTCATGTTACGCAGCACGTTTGAGCTTCTGCTAGAACCAATGAGGTTCATTCTCATGTTACGCAGCACGTTTGAGCTTCTGCTAGAACCAATGAGGTTTATTTTTGTGTTACGCAGCACGTTTGAGCTTCTGCTAGAACCAGTGAGGTTCATTCTCATGTTACGCAGCACGTTTGAGCTTCTGCTAGAACCAATGAGGTTTATTTTCGTGTTACGCAGCACGTTTGAGCTTCTGCTAGAACCAATGAGGTTTATTTTCGTGTTACGCAGCACGTTTGAGCTTCTGCTAGAACCAGTGAGGTTTATTTTCGTGTTACGCAGCACGTTTGAGCTTCTGCTAGAACCAGTGAAGTTCATTCTCATGTTACGCAGCATGTTTGAGCTTCTGCTAGAACCAATGAGGTTCATTCTCATGTTACGCAGCACCTTTGAGCTTCTGCAAGAACCAGTGAAGTTCATTCTCATGTTACGCAGCATGTTTGAGCTTCTGCTAGAACCAATGAGGTTCATTCTCATGTTACGCAGCACCTTTGAGCTTCTGCTAGAACCAGTGAAGTTCATTCTCATGTTACGCAGCATGTTTGAGCTTCTGCTAGAACCAATGAGGTTCATTCTCATGTTACGCAGCACGTTTGAGCTTCTGCTAGAACCAGTGAAGTTCATTCTCATGTTACGCAGCACCTTTGAGCTTCTGCTAGAACCAATGAGGTTCATTCTCATGTTACGCAGCACGTTTGAGCTTCTGCTAAAACCAATGAGGTTCATTCTCATGTTACGCAGCACGTTTGAGCTTCTGCAAGAACCAATGAGGTACATTCTCATGTTACGCAGCACGTTTGAGCTTCTGCAACAACCAATGAAGTTCATTATTGTGTGTTACACAGCACAAGAACTAGTGAGGTTCATTCTCATGTTACGCAGCACGTTTGAGCTTCTGCAAGAACCAATCAGGTTCATTCTCATGTTACGCAGCACATTTGAGCTTCTACAACAACCAATGAGGTTGCACTGTATTAACAACATAAACAGCGTAGGAGACTAGCACAGGCTAGAACGAAATTGTTGAATAAAGTCATTATTTTTGTTAATTTTTTTGGCACAAAAAGTATTCTCGTTGCTTCATAAAATTAAGGTTGAACCACTGGAGTCACATGGACTACTTTAACAATGTTTTTACTACCTTTCTGGGCCTTGAAAGTGTTAATTAAATTGCTGTCTATGGAGTGGCCTGAGAGCTCTCGGATTTCATCAAAATATCTTAATTTGTGTTTGGGTTTGGAACGACGTGAGGGTGAGTAATTAATGACAGAATTTTCATTTTTGGGTGAACTACCCCTTTAATTCGGACAATGCCTTAACAAGTGATTCATTTATGCAACTGGGCCCAGGTGTAAATGGGGCCAGAGATCAAATATGGAGTTCCCACAATCATTTCTAAAACAACCAACCTTGTACAATCTATACATGTATCTTGAGTTCAGCAAAATTTAAAGAGTTTTCCTTGACCTCAGGATAACAGTAAGTGGCCACTTAGGACACTTATGCCACCCCACACCAAACACACATTGGCAAAAACACTTCAACACATGTAATAATAATTTGTTACATTTTTATAGAACTTTTCTCGGCACTCAAAGCGCTTTACATGGAAGGGGGGAATCTCCTCAACCACCACCAATGTGCAGCATCCACCTGGATGATGCGACGGCAGCCATATTGCGCCAGAACGCCCACCACACACCAGCTTATTGGTGGAGAGGAGACAGAGTCTCCTTTAGATGAACACCAGCTCATGTAGATGAACACCTGGAAGCCAGTTCCTGAGATCTGCGGTGTGATAGGGTTAGCAAGATGAATGGAAAGACCTCTGGATATTAAAACTTAGACAAATTCCACCTTGTTGCCAGCCATTATGGATCTGCTCTCTAAACAGTCTACACCATGCTTGCTGCTGTCTCTGCTATCAATCAGAGGTCCCTCTGTAAATGCCAAGCCCAATAATTAATGATAGATTTACAGCACTGGTGCTAATGAAAGGTTTACAGCCACAAAGGATACTTGGCAACAGAGCAGCCATAGGAGCTATCTGAGCTATGACAGCGAGCCACACATCAATTATTGCCGGCAGACAGGTGCTCATGATGGGCATTCCAGTCGAGGCAATGACAATTGTAGGAGAGGATAAAGAATGGGGACACTGCAGACGAACGGTGACACGCGTCAAAAGGGAAGCAATCGACATCGGCATCACAGACAGCCGTTTAACCTTCAGCCTCACGGCTCTGGTGGCGCTCACAGTTGAGACCATGCTTGACAAACTATTTAATTCAGTTTCAACCTCACCCACACTCCAATTCTCAGGCGAAACAACACATTTCTTCCCTTCTGACATCCATTCTCTTTCTAGCTCTCTTTCCACATATTGCCCTGCTTACAATTTATTACCTTTTAAAACCATGGTTCAGTAGTTACCCCAGCTAAGTCTCTCTGCAGCCGGTGGCTTATTAAGTTTCTATGGCAACCTGCCACATCCACTCGTGCTGTATTCCACCCGACTTGGACCCCACAGGGTAAATGTGTGGGAGGAAAGATGGGGGGTTATGGAGAGAAGGATTTGGGGATATGCGAGCAAACAGGCTGTGCTGGTGCTTATTGCACTGTGCTCCATTTAACTGACAATTGACTACCCAGTGTGGTTCACACTTTGACCACAGGAACTGCTGCTGTTTTTCATCATTTTGCCCAAAAGCCAGTAGGAGTGCACACAGGAATGCAGAATTTGAAAGCTTCCCCTATTGTTTTTTGGACGTTGATTAGATAGTGAATCATATTTTACCTTTGCTTTGTTCATTTAACAGTCACTTTGAGGCTGGATATAATCTAATAGGGGGAAAAAAAATAATAAACCTCATTTGATTATGCTTTTCAATATTGCACGAGAAATCAAAGTATCTCTAGTATATAGTTTTCTGCATCATGGATAATTAATTATTCTGATTGCTGAAAAGAATCTTTCTTCAGATTATTCTTGGAGCTACGGCACTTGATTAAAGTTCCAAAGTCCAATTTAGCACAATCATTTTCAGGCTACTCTACTAACGTAGAAATATTAATCTAACATGATGAGAGGTTTCTGCGGTAAATTTTCTATAAATGAATCCAAATTGATTTCAAAGAACTATTGCTATTTTAATACATTTGATGGATTTGGAATTTTACATTTATTAAGGTTCATGAGGTTCGCAATGACCTAAGATCAAAGTAAAAAAAATGTAGTCAATGTTAAATTGGATTTTTGACTGACATTCACTTCTCTAACCTCTTCCCAGGATTCCCAGCCTTCCAATGATTTGTCAGTCACATGTTAGCATCAGGCCAACATTGTTCATCGCAGTTGCAATCCGTGGGATAGCAGACACGGTGTACATTCCTCATAAAATATGTGAAACTCAGAAACCCGCAGGTTGCATGCATAGCATTGGAGTGATTTCTCAAGCTCCTGGAACAGTGCGTAACAGACAGGCCTACTACCAAAAACAGGAAGTTTAGATAACACCGGTACGGATGTAATGGAAAACATGCACAATGCATGGAGTGATAACGAGGTAAAACTTGAATAAAAGAACAAAAGGTAGAAAATGTATGACAGTCTTGGATTTAACAATGAAGATGTAATACAATTTTACAAAGCCTTGTTCAAGGCTGAGCAAGCTTGTATGATTAATGCCTTTTGTATTTGTTTAGTCCAAAAGTTTTTGCATTGTTTGAAAAACACATTCACATAAAATAACTACCTAACTTGTATTAGCCTTCTAAAATAACTTTTAACCACAAGAAGAGCAACCTCCTTCACCAACATAATTGTACCACTAAGATATCTTTATATTTGAAGCAAAGGCAAAACAAGGTCTGAAAGCAATAAATTATATCAACTTTAATAAATGGAAGGTCAACGGGGGTGGGAGATTGGAGCATGAATCCTCCTGACTAGGACCAGCTCCCTCCATGGACAGTTCATTTACAATGGACGCATTGTCACATTTATTTTTAAATAACAAAATCAGATGGCATTGATGATATCAATGCAAAAGGAGGGTTGCTTAACAACCCTGGAGACATCCTGTTTCCTCCTTATTACACCTGTGCTGAGAGGAGAGGAAGAGTGGGAGGTGGTTCAAGGGATAGCGACTCAAGGACAAGCTCCAGTTCATCAGCTCTGCAGTTGCAATGTTGCACATTCCTTCCGTAATCCATTCACGGCCTCCAAGCAGCCCTGGCAACAAAGGGGTCATTCTGCGAGAATGTAGTGAGCTCATGGCACAGGCATCCGCTGGGTGGTGAAGACCTTGGCTCGATTGCCAGTTCTATCTGTCCCGGCAGTCAGGGGATGGTGACCGTGATTTTTGCCAAGTAGGACGTCTTCCTTGATCAACATCTTTTGATGGTCCTGCGACAAAATTCAAAGACACATTGTCCTATCTCTAACTCATTGCTAGCTAACCCTGCTTCCTCTGGAGGACAACCAAGCCAGGATGACGTATATTTTCAGGCCAAACCCGGAAAGTGAATTATCATTTTGGCACATCTCGTTCCATCATCCTTAAGTCAATGAGTTTTTGGTTAAATGCTTGAAATATGGTCTATGGTAAACACAAGCTCAATATATTCACGTTTTATTCAACATAAAAAACAGTAATAACAAGTGGCTAAATGGGACTATAGAGGTTATCATGGACATTAAACACCAAGCCGAACAGGTAAACTCATCTACTCATTAGTCTGCTTTCACAGCCACATTTTGTTTATAATCATGCTCTTGCAAACTATTCCAGTTCAAACTGGCATTTAAAAAAATAAATAAATAAAGACTGAAAGAGTTTTCAGAAGCCTACCCAGCAAACAATAGCCATCATTTCACCATCTTGGTTAACTATAGACCCAATATAGTCTGGCTATGAGTAACCCACTTCTAGCCAAAATAACCTTGAATTTGGTTACATGTCATTTTTGCTAAAATAACTTGCGAGATGTATGATATCCCATCATGTAAGCAAAGTCAACAGTGATTACAAGGTGTTTGGTTTCATTTCTTTGATATGTTCATTTTCTAGATGACTAGTCTATTGGGCTATGGTTAGATGTCTATTAAATTTTCACTGACAGCCCAAATTTTGCCTTGTTTTAGCCTAGACATCAGTGCTGTGTTTGGACGGCTATTAGACATCTTTTAAACGCAAAATTGCTTGCTGGGAATGGAGAAAGTCATACGAGCTTCTGCCAATTGTATTTAGGCTTCAAAAAGTGTTTATTTTTGAAAATGATCATGATGAACAAAACTTTTGTTGGTCACAGAGCATATTTTCTGAAATAATCCAAAAGCCAATGGAAAAGTCTTATTACCCTGATTTTCACAGACAAGGCTTAAGTCTAGTCCCAGACTAAAATGTACGTTTGAGCTGTTTTAACTCAAAGCAACTTGCACTGGCATATCTTAAAATATGTCAGTACCATTGTTTTGTCTTTCTAAGGCACGTTTATAAAGGCTAATTAAAGGATTATTTCACTTTAAAATGAAAATTTCCTGATATTTTACTCACCCCCATCTCATCCAAGATGTTCATGTCTTTCTTTCTTCATTCGAAAAGAATTTGTTTTTTAGGAAAACATTCCAGGATTTTTCTCCACATAATGTACTTCAGTGGCACCCAACGGGTTAAAGGTTCAAATCATTGCAGTTTCAAAGGGATTCGAAGGGCTTCAGAGGCTCTGAGGAATAGGGTCTTATCTAGCCAAACCATTGGCCAGTTTCTAAAAAAAAAAAAAAAAAAAAAAAAAACATTTGGTGGAAGTACCAACCCAGTGCTAAAAACTCCATCTCATGTTCTCCTCCAACTTTAAAATTGTCTGACATCGTTGTTTTACCTTTAATTTTGTAAAGGGCGTTTCATTTAGTCTTTGCGCGTTCGTTTTAAAACTGGGTCGGTACTTCCACGTACGTCACGGGTGTGACCTTTCCGACGTGATGACGTCATACGTCTTGCAAAAGCAGAACACCGAAGTCGGGCATTTGAGGTTAAAAAGTATATAAATGTTTATTTTTTTTAGAAAATGACAGATGGTTTCGCTAGATAAGACCCTATTCCTCGGCTGGGATCGTGTAGAGCCCTCTGATGCCCTTCGAAGCCCTTTGAAACTGCATTGATTTGGACCTTCAACCCGTTGGTTGCAATTAAAATACATTATGTGGAGAACAATGTTTGCCTCAAAAAACTAAATTTCTTTTCGAAGAAAGAAAGACATGAACATCTTGGATGAGATGGGGGTGAGTAAATTATCAGAGAATTTTCATTTTGAAGTGAAATAATCCTTTAAATGCCCTAATTGAACTAAGGCCTAATCCTGGCTTAATCTAAACCCTGTCTGTGAATCTGGGCCATTAGGTTTTTGTTGCAGGAACCTAACTTCTGGGTTGGCCTACAAAAATAAGTCATCACTTTGATTAGCTGGTTCAGGTGTGTTTGATTAGGGTTGCTAAACGCTGCAGATTAGTGACAGCTCTCCAGGAGCAGGGTTACCCTTGCCGTAACTCCTTCATCTAAATCCCAAAGTGTACTTCCGCATTCCGCAATGGTCTGCGCACTGTCCATGTGACGTCATTTTCATCATCAGAAGGGTCTGCGGTGTGTGTACAACAGCGCATGTGCGAGTGACTTGAGCACTTGAAAACAAAGTCCACCAGTTACTGCGCATGTGCCGAATGTGTCTTTCCACGCTCACGGCCAAAGAAGTATACTTTGAAAGGCTTGTGTGCTCAACTGTGCACAAGATGGAGCAGCACGCAGAAAATTAAGTATACCTGGGCCTTTACCCTGATTCTAACCGCTGGTCCTGATCACGTGTGCCACACAAGTCCTGAAAAGTGAAGCCAAAACGTTTCGATCGCCCCCAGGTGGCTGGATGCAGTATAGGTCATAAACCCCACCCTCTCCATGTAATCTAATGGGACGTGAGACAAAATAAACAATTGAATTACACTTCAAAAAAAAAAAAAAATTCAAAGACGGTTTCTTTCTTTTCAGGTAGTTTTTATCACGCTGATGTTAGTTCAAGTGTTCATTTTTTAAATAAGTTTGGTTTTAGTTAGTTATTTGATGCTATAAAAATGGGGGTGTGACGTCATGATTGACAGCTGAGATTGACAGCTTCTCTGAGTGAAGTAGTCACTGAGGCACCAATAGATTTTTGGGGGATTTTTGGAAGGAGATTGGAGCTTTAACTTTAATTTCTACATTTCCATAACTGTTTATTTGACTCAGGTTCAGAGTCTGCGTAATCAGCGCAAGATGTCAGCGCCATATTGGGACATTGCCGGCTTCAATGGAAGTGAGTGAAGGTGCAGTGTCCATCTTTTTTTGGAGTCTATGGTCCTGATTCCTGTTTCTCCTAACAATTTTATAACCATTTTACATTTTAATAACCTTGACCTGCCTGACACATTGGGGCGAGAGAGGAGTATTCAGGAAACCTGTTTGAGAACAGCATTACCTTTTCAATTTTACACACTTGTAACTAGCACCGAAATGAGACCTAAATTATAGTGATTCAGTAACATTGTGATGACGAAAGATAAACGCAAATGCACTAGGGTTTGAGTGTGAAGGATGGAGAACAATGCATAAAAAGAGAGAGTGAGGGAGATTGAAAATGAGCTTGGGCTCTAGTATTAGGGAGGCAGCGCAACCCACATTCCAACAGGGTGTAAATATTGACTCAGCAGTGGACAACTGGTTTCTATTGCTAGGCAAACAAAGGCATTGTGCTGCAGCAGGGCCTGAATGGTCTATGTGTACAGATTATGCTGATGGTAGATACGTGGGCTGGCTGCTGCACTGTGAGGGTCTTCTGTCCTTTTCACTCAACGTGATGCAGGATTAAACAGTATAAACTGGACCATGAACCTGGAGCAAAGTGTTGATGATTTGGCGACAGTGACTCACAGTTGGCTCATTTGAGCGCATGAAGTCAGACTATAGACTTTTCTAATTCATCACATTTTGACTTGTCTGACATGACCATGACTCACCTGAGCCACAAGATGATAGGTTAGCAAAAGCACAGTGTGTAATGTTTTCCAAAATTGAGTCATTCTGAGGTTTATGTCATTTACAGTACCTGTTCTAAGGGTGTGATGGGGATGACTGTTCACTGCTGTCTTGCAGTGGATTACAGTTTGATGCAATAAAAAATGGCCTTGTTCCATCTTGGTGTCTGACAGGCAGGGTTGTGTCCGCTTCCTGTGTCAAAGCATTGATGAATGACACAGGCTCAGTGTTGCACCACAAGCATTGCAAAGTGCATTACAGAGATCTTCTTCCAAGCAGAACACACACACCTTGCTCTCAGTTCCCTTTCAGTCGGTCACGTTCGACGTACGTCGGAACTGACCGACGAATTAGGATCTGTTTTCAGAGACCAATCTACTTCGAGTGATTAAAAACGAGCCAATGGACATTGGCATGCGGTTCACGCATTCCACGCACCGCCCCGCAGCGCGGGTATACAGTGGGGAGAACAAGTATTTGATACGCTGCCGATTTTGCAGGTTTATCATAGGTACACTTCAACTGTGAGTGACGGAATCTAAAACAAAAATCCAGAAAATCACATTGTATGATTTTTAAATAATTAATTTGCATTTTATTGCATGACACAAGTATTTGATCACCTACCAACCAGTAAGAATTCCGGCTCTCACAGACCTGTTAGTTTTTCTTTAAGAAGCCCTCCTGTTCTCCACTCATTACCTGTATTAACTGCACCTGTTTGAACTCGTTACCTGTATAAAAGACACCTGTCCACACACTCAATCAAACAGACTCCAACCTCTCCACAATGGCCAAGACCAGAGAGCTGTGTAAGGACATCAGGGATAAAATTGTAGACCTGCACAAGGCTGGGATGGGCTACAGGACAATAGGCAAGCAGCTTGGTGAGAAGGCAACAACTGTTGACGCAATTATTAGAAAATGGAAGAAGTTCAAGATGGCGATCAATCTCCCTCGGTCTGGGGCACCACGCAAGATCTCACCTCGTGGGGCATCAATGATCATGAGGAAGGTGAGGGATCAGCCCAGAACTACACGGCAGGACCTGGTCAATGACCTGAAGAGAGCTGGGACCACAGTCTCAAAGAAAACCATTAGTAACACACTACGCCGTCATGGATTAAAATCCTGCAGTGCACGCAAGGTCCCCCTGCTCAAGCCAGCGCATGTCCAGGCCCGTCTGAAGTTTGCCAATGACCATCTGGATGATCCAGAGGAGGAATGGGAAAAGGTCATGTGGTCTGATGAGACAAAAATAGAGCTTTTTGGTCTAAACTCCACTCGCCGTGTTTGGAGGAAGAAGAAGGATAAGTACAACCCCAAGAACACCATCCCAACCGTGAAGCATGGAGGTGGAAACATCATTCTTTGGGGATGCTTTTCTGCAAAGGGGACAGGACGACTGCACTGTATTGAGGGGAGGATGGATGGGGCCATGTATCGCGAGATCTTGGCCAACAACCTCCTTCCCTCAGTAAGAGCATTGAAGATGGGTCGTGGCTGGGTCTTCCAGCATGACAACGACCCGAAACACACAGCCAGGGCAACTAAGGAGTGGCTCAGTAAGAAGCATCTCAAGGTCCTGGAGTGGCCTAGCCAGTCTCCAGACCTGAACCCAATAGAAAATCTTTGGAGGGAGCTGAAAGTCCGTCTCGCATATAAACGTGAGATTGCGTTCGTCGGTGATCCATGTTCTCTCAGGAGAACGTGATCACGTCACGTGTTGTTCGTCTCACCTTTCTCATAAAGGCTTGAGCGTTGAGCGCGCCGTGTGCCGTCGAGCGCCTGCTGACAGCGGGGGTTGTCACGGCAACCCAGCGCGTCACTCTGCGCTCTAGATGCGCGGTCTAGTCTATGAAACCTCAAACGGGGTTGAGTCCCTTCGCCTATTCCCCGATCTAGTTTATTTTCTGGTGCACCAGAAAAGGGCTACTTCGGATAATAAGCCTTGGTGACCTGAGGATTACAGTGGGGCTTCCCTGCCGGGTACATCTCCTCGGGCCCCCACTCCTCTATCACATCACGAGCGTGCTGAGACTTTGTTTGTGGGTGGTTCATGTTCTCTCATGAGAACAAGCCACGTCGGCGCGTTGTTCATCTTGCCTCTTTCATAGGGGCTTGAGTGTTCAGCGCGCCGTGTGCCGTCGAGTCTGACGGCCACGCTCACTGTCTCACATGCCTGCTGGTAGCTTACAGATGGGATTGCTGGTCCTAAAAAAAAAAAAGGGGCCAGCGTTTCATTTGGGGCTCTGGCAGAGGACAGATGTCAATTGCTGCATCGGAGAGAGGGCTGTTATGCGCTGGAAATGATAATGCTGAGTTTCACACTATAATAGTGTATGCTCATGCTGAATCAGATTCAGAGTTGACAGCCATGCTTTCCTGGGTGGCTGAGGCGTAGTGCAACGCGTAAATCGCCTGGCCTGCCCCTGTGTCTTTTTTTCCCGGATGTGCATCGGAAAAATTTAGCAGTGTGGAACTATTTGGTGTCAAAATATGGAACGCCAAAAGGGCCATAATCTGTATAAGTTTTCCCTCTCTCACTACCCTCTGTCCTGCATGCACGAGGGTAGTCCCGACCCAGGGGTTATGCAGGAACTGCATGCGCTGATGGACCTCGCTCTCTGGGTGACGGAAGTCACTGCACGCTCCCTGGGTCAGGCGATGTCCACACTAGTGGTCCAGGAATGTCCCCTGGGGCTAAACCTGGCAGATATGCGTGAGCCCGACAAAGTGCGGTTCCTCAACGCCCCTGTCTGTCAGGCTGGCCTCTTTGGCGACGCCATCAAGAACTTCGCCCAGCAGTTCTTGGTGGCCCAGAAAAAGACGGAGGCGGTTTAAAAAACATCCTGCCCCCGACGACCAGCTGCTGCCTCCACCCAGTCGTCGGCCGCAGCGCCTTCGCCTGCTTGTCGCCGAGGGTGTCCCCCTGCGTCTGCCTCCGCCCCTGCCCCTGTTAAGCCAAGCAGCAGCCTCCACCCAGGCAGCAGGTGGCCGGGCGCAAGGGAGGCGCCCAACCCATCCAGGGTCCCGTGAAGTCCCCTGCAAGGGCAAGCGGCCCTGAAACGGGCAGCCCAGTGAAAAGGGGATCTGCTCTCTGGGAGACGGTGTCCGCACCCCTCCCTCCCCCGGAGGAGGACCGGGGGGAGAATATTTTTCGTTTTCGGTCCTGCCGCTGGCTCTCCGGAGTCCAGCGGTACTCACATTCTCAGAGCAGTTTCCTCCCTCCCTGGGCCCCAAGAGGGCCAAGCCGGCTGTGTGCGACGCCCCCGGGCCTTGCCACTCCTGGCTCCCCCTCTTTTCGCCAGGGGGCGGTGTGAGGCTAGAGGACGCCCCCGGGCCTTCTCTCCCACACACTGCCCCACCCTGGAACGGTCAGACAACACTCCGGGTCGCCTCCGGGCCGTCCGGGTCGGGTCTGAGCGTTCCACCTCGCTGCCCCACCCCGGGTACGTCTGTGGTGCCGTTGTGTACTGACATATCAGTACAAAGTCTTGCCCTTCGGGCTGTCCCTGTCACCTCGCGTCTTCACGAAAGTCGCAGGGGCAGCCATTGTTCCGCTCAGAGAACGCGGCGTTCACATCCTCAACTATCTCGACGACTGGCTCATACTCGCCCAGTCTCGGGAGCAGTTGTGCGAACACAGGGACCTGGTGCTCCGTCACCTCAGCCTGTTTGGCCTTCGGGTCAGCCGAGAGAAGAGCAAACTCTGTCCCACACAGAGGATTTCTTATCTCGGCATGGAGCTGGACTTGGTCAACCAGACTGCGTGCCTCACAGAGGAGCGAGTCCGGTCAGTGTTGAACTGCTTGAATACGTTCAAAGGCAGGACGGCGGTCTCACTGAAATATTTTCAGAGGCTTCTGGGGCATATGGCATCTGCAGCCGCGGTAACGCCACTCGGATTGCTTCATATGAGACCGCTTCAGCACTGGCTTCATGGCCGGGTCCCGAGATGGGCCTGGCAGAGCGGCAAGTACCGGGTCCCAGTTACTCCGTACTGTCATCAGACCCTTCGTTTCTATGGGCGGGAGTGCCCTTAGAACAAGTGTCCAGGCATGCTGTGGTTTTCACGGATGCCTCGTCCATCGGCTGGGGGGCCATGTACAACGGGCATGCAGTCTCGGGTCTGTGGACGGGGCCCCAGCTGCATTGGCATATCAATTGCCTGGAGTTGCTTGCAGTACGTCTTGCCCTAAGCCGCCTCAAAAAGCCGCTTCAGAGCAAGCACGTACTGGTCCGTACGGACAGCACTGCGGCCGTTGCGTACATCAACCGCCAGGGTGGTTTACGCTCCCGTTGCATGATGCAACTCGCCCGCCATCTCCTCCTGTGGAGTCAGAATCATCTGAGGTCGCTTCGGGCCATTCACATCCCTGGTGCGCTGAACCAGATAGCCGACGAGCTCTCTCATCAGTCGACACCTCCGGGAGAGTGGCGACTCCACCCCCGGAGCGTCCAGCTGATATAGGACCTTTTCGGAGCCGCGCAGGTAGACCTGTTCGCCTCCCCGGACTCGACCTATTGCCAGTTGTACTATTCCCTGACCGGGGGCACCCTCGGCACGGATGCACCGGTGCACAGCTGACCCCGGGACCTACGCAAATATGCGTTTCCCCCAGTGAGCCTTCTCGCACAGACTCTGTGCAAGGTCAGGGAGGACGAGGAGCAGGTCTTGCTAGTTGCGCCCTACTGGCCCAACCGGACCTGGTTCCCCGAACTCACACTCCTCTCGACAGCCCCTCCCTGGCCGATTCCCCTGAGGAAGGACCTGTTTTCTCAGGAACGGGGCACTCTATGGCACCCGCGTCCAGACCTCTGGAAACTCCATTCTAGGTGGCCTGCCACAAGCGGTGGCAGACACCATCGCTTCTGCTAGAGCCCCCTCTACGAGGCGCCTCTATGCCCTGAAGTGGAACCTTTTTGTTGAGTGGTGCTCTTCCCACCGGGAAGACCCCCGAAGGTGTTCGGTTAGTGTCGTGCTTTCTTTCCTGCAAGATGGGCTGGAGCGAAGGCTGTCTCCCTTCACCCTCAAAGTGTACGTCGCAGCAATAGTGGCGTATCACGACGCAGTTGAAGGTAAGTCCTTAGGGAAGCACGACCTAATCGTCAGGTTCCTCAGAGGTGCAAGGAGGCTAAATCCTCCTCGTCCACACTCGATACCCTCTTGGGACTTAACTCTGGTGCTCAGAGCACTTCAGAGCCCTCCCTTTGAGCCTTTGCAGTCTGTAGAGTTAAAAATTTTGTCCATAAAGACAATACTCCTGACTGCATTGGCCTCCAACAAGAGGGTAGGGGACCTGCACGCACTTTCGGTCAACGAACCGTGCCTAGAGTTCGGGCCGGCCAACTCTCACGTCGTCCTGAGACCCCGGCCTGGATACGTGCCCAAGGTTCCCACCACTCCCTTCCGGGACCAGGTGGTGAACCTGCAAGCGCTGCCCTCGGAGGAGGCAGACCCAGCCCTGGCTTTGTTATGTCCCGTCCGCGCTCTTCGCGCTTACGCTGAACGGACTCAAAGCTTTAGGACCTCAGAGCAGCTCTTCGTCTGTTACGGAGGCCAGAAGAAGGGAAAGGCTGTCTCCAAGCAGAGGTTAGCCCACTGGATAGTGGATGCTGTCGTCTTAGCGTACCAATCGCAAGACGTGCCTTGCCCGTTCGGGTTGCGAGCACACTCAACCAGGAGTGTGGCTTCCTCCTGGGCGCTGGATCAAGGCGCCTCGCTGACAGATATATGTAGAGCTGCGGGCTGGGCGACACCTAACACGTTCGCTAGATTTTATAGCCTCCGTGTAGAGCCGGTTTCTTCCTGTGTACTCGCCCCCAGTGGCCGGTAGGCACGAAGTGCCCGTTCTTGTGTCGGCTTGCAACGCCACTCCCGCCCGCTGGGCCGGATATGTGCGTCTATTGTCTCCAGTTGTGTTCCCCAGAAATGGCTAACCCTGTCGAGCTCCTCCGACACCCCTTCGGTGTCAGACATTGCGGCCGTCTGACGCCAGGCCTGCACCCGTATGCTTGTGGAAAGTGTGTGTAGGCTGGGGTCCATATGTAGCGGTTCCCTAACGGCAACCCCATATGTGTATTCTCCACGGTACCAGCTACCCTACTTGGCTAGCCCCGTGTCTTTCCTTTGACAGAGCCCGCTCTGTCGTCTCTGGTGGTGTTCTTTCCCCCCTGGGATCAGGTTGGATCCACCCCAGAGACTGCCATATGTAGTACTACCCTGATAGGCTAGTCCTTATGTGTATTCCGCCACCTCTCCTTCCATTGAAGGACGTGGCTCCGCAGCGTACCATCTCCACGAGACGGGCACGCTTTCCCAGCGTTATCCAATAGTCACACTGAGTGGGTCTTGCAGAAACAGCAGTGACTGACCTTCCCTGCTTGGAGCCCTGACTCCTGCTCCAACCTAGGAGCACTCCAGCGAGCTCAAGCAGGGCACTGGAAGGGCCAGCATCCCTGGCGTGTTGGTAGGGATATCCCAATTCGTCGATCAGTTCTGATGTACGTTGAACATGACCGACTGAAAGGGAACGTCTCGGTTACGTATGTAACCCTCGTTCCCTGAAGGAGGGAACGGAGACGTACGTCCCGTCGCCAGGTGCTGTGCTTCAGCTGAAGGGCGAGTCACTTGTCTCGGCTCCTCAGTTGAAAAGCAATGATGCGGTATTCCACTTCTGTATTTATACCCGCGTGGAATGCGTGAACCGCATGCCAATGTCCATTGGCTCATTTTTAATCACTCGAAGTAGACTGGTCTCTGAAAACAGATCCCAATTCGTCTGTCAGTTCCGACGTACGTCTCTGTTCCCTCCTTCAGGGAACGAGGGTTACATACATACCCGAGACGTTTTTTCACCAGCACAGAATTTCACCATTTAGAGAACACTTTATCGATAGATGGAATATGTAACTAATTAGTTATAGTTTAGATTTTTTTATTTAGTTTTTATTTCTAATTTATTTTCAATGTGTCAATTCCAAAGTACTGTTCACTATATGATTGTTAGTGTTTTTTATTTTATTTGTAGTTTCAGATTAGTTTATTATGGAAGCTTGTTTCCACCACTGAATAGAAAATAAAAAAAAGGTAATTGCAACTTTTTATCTCACAATTCTGAGTTTTTTTCTTGCAATTCTGACTTTTTCTTAGAATTACGTGATATAAACTCGCAATTGTGAGTTATATAGTCAGAATTGTGAGATATAAACATAACGTCTTTTTTTCCTCAGAATTGGACTTTATAACTTGCAGCTGCGAGTTTATATCTCAGAATTGTGAGATATAAACTCGCAATTGCGAGACAAAGACTGAATTGCGAGAAAAAATCAGAAATGCGAGAAAAAGACAGAATTACAAGAAAAAAGTCAGAATTGCAAAATAATGTCAGAACTTTGAGGAAAAAGACAGAATTGCAAGGAAAAAGTCAGAATTGCGAGATATAAACTCGCAATTGCAAGAAATAAAGTCAGAATTGTGAAAAAAAAAGTCAGAATTGCCAGATATAAACTCGCAATTGCAAGAAATAAAGTCAGAATTGCGAGAAAAAAGTCAGAATTGCGAGAAAAAAGTCAGAATTGCGAGAAATAAAGACAGAATTGCAAGAAATAAAGTCAGAATTGCAAGAAAAAAGTCAGAATTGCGAGAAAAAGAATTGCAAGAAAAAAGTCAGAATTGCGAGAAAAAGACAGAATTGCGAGAAAAAAACTGAATTGCAAGAAATAAAGTCAGAATTGCGAGAAAAAAGTCAGAATTGCGAGAAAAAGACAGAATTGCGAGAAAAAAATGAATTGTGAGAAAAAAGTCAGAATTGCAAGAAAAAAGTCAGAATTGCAAGAAAAAGACAGAATTGCAAGAAAAAAGTCAGAATTGCGAGAAAAAGACAGAATTGCAAGAAAAAGACAGAATTGCGAGAAAAAACTGAATTGTGAGAAAAAAGTCAGAATTGCGAGAAATAAAGTCAGAATTGCGAGAAAAAGACAAAATTGCAATAAAAAAGTCAGAATTGCGAGAAAAAGACAGAATTGCGAGAAAAAAGTCAGAATTGCAAGAAATAAAGTCAGAATTGCAAGAAAAAGACAATTGCAAGAAAAAAGTCAGAATTGCAAGAAAAAAGTCAGAATTGCGAGAAAAAGACAATTGTGAGAAAAACTGAATTGTGAGAAAAAAGTCAGAATTGCAAGAAAAAAGTCAGAATTGCAAGAAATAAAGTCAGAATTGCGAGAAAAAGACAGAATTGCAAGAAAAAAGTCAGAATTGCGAAAAAAAAGTAGAATTGCGAAAAAAAAGTTAGAATTGCAAGAAATAAAGTCAGAATTGCGAGAAAAAGAATTGCAAAAAAAAGACAATTGCGAGAAAAAACTGAATTGTGAGAAAAAAGTCAGAATTGCAAGAAAAAAGTCAGAATTGCGAGAAAAAGACAGAATTGCAAGAAAAGTCAGAATTGCAAGAAAAAGACAGAATTGCGAGAAAAAACTGAATTGTGAGAAAAAAGTCAGAATTGCAAGAAATAAAGTCAGAATTGCGAGAAAAAGACAAAATTGCAAGAAAAAAGTCAGAATTGCGAGAAAAAGACAGAATTGCGAGAAAAAAGTCAGAATTGCAAGAAATAAAGTCAGAATTGCAAGAAAAAAGTCAGAATTGCGAGAAAAAGAATTGCAAGAAAAAAGTCAGAATTGCGAGAAAAAGACAGAATTGTGAGAAAAAAACTGAATTGTGAGAAAAAAGTCAGAATTGCAAGAAATAAAGTCAGAATTGCGAGAAAAAGTCAGAATTGCGAGAAAAAGTCAGAATTGCAAGAAATAAACTCGCATTTGCACTAAATAAGTCAGAATTGTGAAAAAAAATTCAGAATTGCGAAATAATCTCACAATTGCAAGAAAAAGTCAGAATTGTGAAAAAAAATCAGAATTGCGAAATAATCTCGCAATTGCAAGAAAAAGTCAGAATTGTGAAAAAATTCTGAATTGCGATATAAACTCACAATTGCAAGAAATAGTCAGAATTGCAAGAAAAAGTCAGAATTGCAAGAAAAAGTCAGAATTGTGAAAAAAATTCTGAATTGCGATATAAACTATTTCTTGCAATTGTGAAAGTCAGAATTGCAAGAAAAAGTCAGAATTGCAATAAACTCACAATTGCAAGAAATAAAGTCAGAATTGCAAGAAATAAAGTCAGAATTGCGAGAAAAAGACAGAATTGTGAAAAAAAATCAGAATTGCGAAATAATCTCGCAATTGCAAGAAAAAGTCAGAATTGTGAAAAAAAATCAGAATTGCGAAATAATCTCGCAATTGCAAGAAAAAGTCAGAATTGTGAAAAAAATTCTGAATTGCGATATAAACTCACAATTGCAAGAAATAGTCAGAATTGCAAGAAAAAATCAGAATTGTGAAAAAAATTCTGAATTGCGATATAAACTCACAATTGCAAGAAATAGTCAGAATTGCAAGAAAAAATCAGAATTGTGAAAAAAATTCTGAATTGCGATATAAACTATTTCTTGCAATTGTGAAAGTCAGAATTGCAAGAAAAAGTCAGAATTGCAAGCAATAAAGTCAGAATTGCGAGAAAAAGACAGAATTGCAAGAAAAAAGACAGAATTGCAAGAAAAAAGTCAGAATTGTGAGAAAAAGTCAGAATTGCGAGAAAAAGACAGAATTGCAAGAAAAAAGTCAGAATTGCGAGAAAAAGACAGAATTGCGAGATATAAACTCGCATTTGCACGAAATAAGTCAGAATTGTGAAAAAAAGACAGAATTGAGAGATGTAAACTCACAATTGCGAGAAAAATTTAGAATTGCGAAATAATCTCGCAATTGCAAGAAAAAGTCAGAATTGTGAAAAAAATTCTGAATTACGATATAAACTCACAATTGCAAGAAATAAAGTCTGAATTGCAAGAAAAAATCTGAATTGCAATAAACTCACAGTTGCAAGAAATAAAGTCAGAATTGTGAGAAAAAAGTCAGAATTGTGAGAAAAAAGTCAGAATTGCAAGAAAAAAGTCAGAATTGCAAGAAATAAAGTCAGAATTGCGAGAAAAAGACAGAATTGCAAGAAAAAGTCAGAATTGTGAAAAAAATTCTGAATTGCGATATAAAGTCAGAATTGCAAGAAAAAGTCAGAACTGCAATAAACTCACAATTGGAAGAAATAAAGTCAGAATTGTGAGAAAAAAGTCAGAATTGCGAGATATAAACTCGCATTTGCACAAAATAAGTCAGAATTGTGAAAAAAAGTCAGAATTTGCAAGACTTTATTTCTCACAGTTGCGAGTTTATATCCTGCAATTCTGAGAAATTATTTTTATTTTTTTACATGGTGGAAACAAGCTTCCATAGTTTACAGTATTTTAGTTTAGTTTTCATTATTGCTTTACCAAAGATAATTAAAATATTTTATTCAGTATTCAGTTTTTTTTTTAATAACAGTTACTATATACACCTATCTCCTACTAGTCTATTAATCTGTTTATTTAATCCTTTGATCTTCATTTCATTGTTTCTCGCCTTTTTAAGATGACGTCAAGTTAAAAATAGTTCAGTTTTTAAAGTCTGAAAACCCTTGCATTCTTGTACACTTCTTCTAGCTGTTTCTGAATAGAATGTGTCCTGTGTGAAAATATGTATTTGTACACATCCCTAATTGAAAGGAGAATGGAACAGAGTGTTCATGCCAAGTGGTTTTTGCCATTTTATCTTTGATGCCTGTGAGATGTTTTTGGAATTTGCTTCACACTCCACTTGTGCAATCAAGTGAAGAGCAAAGGACTTGTTACGTCATAGCTGTCAGAGACAAAAAATGTAAAGCCTGTCAAACCAACAATGTGTTCACTGGACAGGCTGTTAGATGTTAAAGTTTTTCTTTAACATTTAACATTTTCTTTAAAAGTTTTTCCCTGACCTGTATTTCTCTCTTTCTCAGTTACACGAACACTCGCAGACACAGGAACTGCATAGTAGCACGCTCAGAGTGATTAGAGGGATGTGACATGACCTTTTCATTGTTGTGGCGTGCACTGGGCGAGAGGGAATGGAACGTGTCCAAATTAAATATTTAATTCATAAACAGACACGCTCAGGGGGTCTGTCATACACCTCTGACCATGAAAGAAGGACAGAATATACCTTCTCTCTTTGCATTCGCTGAAAATGCAGCTAAATGCCAGACTTTCGCATTCAAGAGCTCAAAAAAAAAAAGGAAGCGAAAAATGAGCAGGATGATTTGAATAATGTTTCTGTCAAACGCTAGCCCTCTACTTCACCACATGTCCCCAGGGAGAAATCTGCTACGATTTACTACAGCAGCGCTGCGTACACTGGCCGCCCGTCTTGTCAATGAAAAGACTTTTTACTGGGTCAGATTTCACAGCCCACATCGATTTATACCCCTCTGTTTCTTTTTAGCTTTTTTTTTTATTCTTGGTGATATAAAGTTTCCTTGTACAACGATATTGCCTGGGATGTAGCATGAATAAAGAATGGGAAAGTCTTTTTTCTAACAGGCGACAGTTTTTTTTCGGCAGAGTATCGAATATTGCTCCCTCTCCTATTATTATCCAGAGTTCTGGGCACATGATATTTGAAACTGATATAAAAAAAAAAAATACCAGGGTTTTGCTTAAGGCATATTGTGAATCGGAAGGGAACAGCCGAGTCGGTAGTGCGTTAACGAGATGATCTTGTGAATGTTAACCTGATTCCAACTGTGTTCCAGAGTCACACGCTCAGTAGAAATCCACCTGTCAGCCCTGAAACACATGCAGAGATCTTTAGGCCTTAAAGGTATAGTTACCCCAAAAATGACAATTCTCCCTTGTGGAAAAGAATGCTTTTAAACGCTTAACTGTGTTGAATGCTCAGTACTTCAAATCTTGCAGACAGGGCTTGACATTAACACCTGCCAACCCGCCAAATGCGTGTGTACAAATTATATTTATATATAATATGTACCATTTTCAATTGTAGTCTTTTAAAAAGGCATCTGAAATAATAAACTAAGAGCAAAAATATAAATTTTTCGATACATATCGATACCTGAAACGCTTCCAATACTCATTTTCCGCAGAATAGATACACAATACCAGCTGTGCTTTCTCTCTCTCTCATCTCTCCGACAGTGAGTTACACACAAACCCGCCTCCCCTCACTCACTCGTTTCATTTACTCCGGATGAATATTGGTGTTACAGGACTTGAATTTCGTGTGGGATTGCGCGTATTGCGCATAATTTTACTCATTCCCACAGATTTTGTGCTCACACCCAAAGTGCGCACACATAAAGCCTCCTCAGCACTAAATTGAGTTTTTCGCTGCTTATTGCGCTTAAACAGTGAAATACACACAAAATAATGTCAAAATGCTGGTCTTGGCGAGTATGTAAACACAGTCAGTTATGTTTTAAGTGAACATAAACAGGTGAGAGAGAAAACGCATGTGTAACAGTATAATGGATCCGTGCGTCAGGTCTTAAAGACCCACTGAAGTGCCTTGAAACCTGCAGCATTATTCAATGTGATGGCACAATTTCCACTAAAACAGGAAGACAGGACGGGACATATCAAACAGCTCCCCCCCTTCGTTTAAACAGCCAATTGCGTTTATCACAGCTCAGCCAGAGCCGGTGAGCTCTGTAAAGCTGCAGTTTCCTCCTAATCTTCTCCATATCGCTTTAAAATATAGCATTCTGTGCAGAAATCAAATGGGTCCAATATGTTTTCTGGTCTGCGCCAACTCGATCACATGATGCGCTCTGTGCTATCTGACTGTGTGTGCGCTGTGGTGGTTCGCGTGAAACCATACTTCATTCACCCCAATGGAAAGCATATTTACACTGTCTGAATCGTTCCCTATCCCCTATATAGTGCACTGTGTGCCATTCACCATGTAGAAAATAGTAAATGAGTGAACAAGCGTCTATTCATAATGTAGGGGGCGGGACGCTTTAGATTCTAGAGAGTATTTGATTGGACAGAAAATCTGATGAGAAGCTGAAGTGCAGAGTGATGTCATCAAAATCATTGATCCATAATTGGCGGAAGTGAGAGACTGTAAGTTTTGAATGCTTATATCGTCTGAATGCGAATTTTGTCATTGTTTTGGAGCACACTAGCTTATAGATAACAGTAAGACTAACATATTCATACTAAAAGCCAAACAACTTCAATTTTGATTTCATGGGGACTTTAAGTGTATACTGAAAGAAAGTAATCTTTCATGACTATGTTTTTTTAATTTTTTTTTTAAAGTTACATTATTTGTAATAATGTCAAATACAAAAATTGGATACACTTTATTTTAAGGTGAAGTAAATGTATAATTACACTGTAACGGGTAATATTAATTAAGAACATGTACTTACTATTGTCATCGTTTAATCCAGATGATGATGAAGACGAGTCCAAAAAGGTTCCAATGAACAAAACATTTATTAATAAAACAAACTCAGGTAATACACGTGGAATAAGACAACGTAAGAGTAATACCTGACAATGAACTGAACATAAGGAGGAACTTAAATACACACTAGCCGTGTTTCCATTACCCTTCAAATTGCGCAAATTGAAATTGCGAATTGAAAATATGCCCAATGGAAACACGTCAATTTCGCAAAAACTCCCATATATCGCAAAAAAGTTTTTACGCTTGCATGAGGTGGATTTTCAGGCAATTCGAAAAAGGAAATTTTCACAAACCTGCAATGGAAATTTACAGGTCACCTGGCGTATGTAAAAGTGGATCATTCTTTACAGATAACGCTGTGTGTTTGGACAGAAGACGAGACAGAGTTCTTTATTAAACTCATAATAGACAATAGAATTACAGGAATACTGGATTCTAAACACAGAAATGCCACATTATCATGAAGACCTTGAAGCAGATATGAGGAAGAAACACACACACCTCATACGCTCAAATGTAAGGGGCTTTCCTTACCATTAATGCTTGAATAACACATACGTAAAAATAATGGCCAGTGCGGTGGATGGGATATACAGTGGGGAGAACAAGTATTTGATACACTGCCGATTTTGCAGGTTTGCCCACTTACAAAGCATGTAGAAGTCTGTAATTTTTATCATAGGTACTCTTCAACTGTGAGTGACGGAATCTAAAACAAAAATCCAGAAAATCACATTGTATGATTTTTAAATAATGAATTTGCATTTTATTGCATGACATAAGTATTTGATCACCTACCAACCAGTAAGAATTCCGGGTTTTAGTCGCATAACATCGGGTAATGTAAAAGCTGTTATTTTGCAATAGTTTTTTATCGACATTTAGAAAATATTGCAAATGTTTTGCACAAATCTGTAATGGAAACGCAACTAGTGGTGACAAACTAAATGACGAACAGGTGTGTTGATGAGCATGAGTGTCTAGTAACTAATGTGTGGCGGGAAACTAGAACAAAGGGAACAAACTAAAAGTGCATGAAAATGAAACAGAACACACAGAGCGTGACAACTATAGTGTTATGGTTTCGTTTATGGTCAGTTGCATCTAATTATGCATCATTTACTGTTATTACTACAGTACATGTAACATATGCAACAAGGACACTGTAAAATAAAGTGTTACCAAACACAACATGATCGCACAACATGAAACACTGCACTGCGGGAAGTCAACTTTGTCAGCCTGTTCAAGCGAAGCAGCAAAAGTCTCTAAATGGCTGTGCCGATCGCTGCTGAATTTCCTGCAGTAATTAAAAACAATGAGAGTGCAAAAGGCATTCGACTGGGGGACAAAATCGTGCAGTGCTAATTAAGCCTCCAGTATCTTTCTGTGGCTCATTTGCACATGCGGCATGTTTTGACTAGCAGCTGCTGCATCATGACAGTGACAGATATAGGTAGCACTGTTGCGTATATATGATATAGGACAAAAGCAGAACGAACACTTTATTTTGATGATCCCTTTTGAACATTCTGTTGACTATAAGTAACTTTGCAACTACATGTCAACTAACTCTCATTAGAGTATTAGCAGACTGTCTGCTTAATATCTGCTAACTCTTTATTGTGATGGTCCTCAACTGACATTATACTGACTATAATTAACTTTGCATGTACATATCAACTTATTCTAACCCTAACCCTACCAGTCTACTAATACACGACTAACACTCTAATGAGAGTTAGTAGACATGTAGGTGCATTGTTACTTACAGTCAACAGAATCTGTTAAAGGGACCATCAAAATAAAGTGAAACCCAAGTTTTTGTTCCATAATTACTATCTGGTCTGGAGTCTTCAAATACGCCTGGGGAATGACAGGTAAAACCGACCCAAGCTTCTCCTGGTGGTGTCAATCAAGTGTCAGAATCCTATCAGATGGGAAATAAGGGCTCAAGTGCAATTCTCCCATAGCTCAGGTTAAGAGCCACATCACCTCAGCACGGATAAAATTGGATCAAATACAAAGAAAGTTCCAGAAACAAACCCAGAGTAGAGAAGATATTATGGTTCAGGGCTGTTATCTAGGAGTTTTATTTGCGATACTATGAACAGGACATTGTGTAAGAGCCATCTAATAAATGCTTATTTATCACAGTGAAAGGAATTTACTCAGCTTGAACTTGAGATCAAATCTAACCTTGTGCAATGATACAGAAAGCAGCCACACAGAGGCATTCCATGCATAGTTACACATGTGCAACAATGTCATTCATTAGCCAACTAGAGCTGTCTAGAACACAAACTTTGGTGATGCAACGCCTGTGCCAGTATGACTGTCATAATGACATTAAAATAAGTAACACATTTTCATTTCCCAACTTCAGTATGTTATTATTGATGGTTGCTTCAGCAAACACTACTAATACTATGGCACCTTAGCAACCCCCTAGGAATCACATAATAACACCCTGGCAACCACCCAGAACACCCTAGAAACTGCATAGCAACACCCTAGCAACACCCTAGAAAACACCTAAAAGACTCAAGTATTACCCTGGAAACCAGCCAGAACACCCTAGCAACACCCTAGAAAACACCTAAAAGACTCAACCAATGCCCTGGTAACTACCCAGAACACCATAACAACCAGTCACAACACCTTAGCAACTCCCTAGCAACTGTATAGCAATGTCCTGGCAACAACTCAGAACACAATCTTCCAAAACACCATTGAAACCGCATTACAATGCCCTAGCAACAACTCAGAACACTCAGCAACACCATATCAACCACCTAAAAGACCCAAGCAACACCCTGGCAACCACCCAGAACACCTTAGCAACCACATAACAACATCCTAGCAACCATTTAGAGCACCCTAGAAACTGCATTGCAAAGCCCTAGCAGCAACTCAGAATACCATAGCAACACCCTAGTAGCCACCTGAAAGACTCAAGCAACACCCTGGTAACCACCCAGAACACCCTAGCAACATCCTAAGATCCAGCCACAACACCTTAGCAATTCCCTAGCAACTGTATAGCAATGTCCTGTCAACAACTCAGAACACAATCTCCCAGAGCACCCTAGAAACTGCATTGCAGTGCCCTAGCAACAACTAGCAAACACTCAGCAACACCATAGCAACCATCTAAAAGTCTCAAGCAATGCTCTGGAAACCACCCAGAACAGCATAGGAACGACATAGCAATTCCCTGGCAACCACCTAGAGCTCACTACCAACCACACTGAAAATCCCTGGTAACCACCCCCTAGTAACACCCCAACAATAACCCAGAACACTCTAGCAATACCCTAGCAACCTGTCGGAAAACCGAACAACTCTATTGCAATGTTCTGGTAAAGTCTCTTGGCACTGTGCATTTTTCATGATTGTAATTGGACTCATGAATTAAATTTTGAATTAAAAAAAAGTGAAGACTGACTTTAGTTATCATGTATTAAATAACTGACACAATCCAGATGTAATCGACTTCCTGCATACCATATCATGAGTGTATGTGCGGTCGTCATAGCAACAAAGCTGAAACTGGGACAGTGAGATAGGAAGTATGTCTAGTATGCTCAGCATACATGTCAAAAGCATTCAAAGAACGGCTGACCCACGCAGATACTATCTACAAATCGTCATGAGCCTTATATGGTGAAGGGATGTCTGGGAGGATTATGGCTTTCATTGACTGAATGTGTTGGGAGACTTTTCTGAGTCTGGAGCCTTTTTAGTTGAGAATGCAAGTGATAACATTCTAAAGTGTAGGTGTCCTTTCATACGAGGCGAGCAGGTGTGTGTAGTTACTGATCCATTGACATTCACCAGTGCAACCTTAGTCTATGCTTCTGAATACACACCATTGATCTGTCGCACATCGTAAAACAGAACTGAAGGTCACATTTATGATGGTACAGTGCAGATAACAGGAGGTCAAAGAGGCTGAAAGCATGAACCTTTACATTTTCTGTCTGTTTCCCTCCGTTTAAACAAAAACAGCCTCATGTACATGTTCCAACACGACCAAGACTGACAACACCATTCTGTTCTCCATATTCACCGTGAGCACGTTTCTGCAGGGAACACAATGTTCACTCAAATATACGAGTGAAATAACATGGGCGTGAACCAAAATTCCATCTGAATGAATTGTTTTGGCTGCGCTCCAATAGGTACTCCCAGCGCCAGTTAAAACACAGATAGTGCGGCTTATTGTTCTGTCAGAATTTACACAAGAGGAAGAATTTATGCAAGTGTAAAATTGTGTGATTCGTGATGGATTACTTTATTATTGCAGCTTGCAAAAGCACATACTATGTCAGTGCTATGGCCGTGAATGATACCTCGACTTGTTGAGGAGATGTAATGTTACTTTTCAAACAGTTTGCCTCATGATAAAAATGGATAAAAAGTTACATTAAAGTACCTGAGACCAGGAGGTATAGAAGCTTGCTTCTGCCATGGAATAAAAAAAAGAAAAGAAAAAAAAATACGACTTTTTTTCTCAAAATTGCAAGATTTAAAATTGCAATTTTGAGTTCTAAAGTCAGAATTACAAGAGAAAATGTGCAATTGCGAGTTATAAAGTCAGAATTGCTGGATATAAACTCGTTATTCAGACTTTTTTCTCGCAATTGCAAGTTTAGATCTCGCTATTTTGACTTTTTTCGCTATTCTGACCTTTTTTCTTGCAATTGCAAGTTTATATCTCGCTCGTCTGACTTCTTTCTTGCTAGTCTGACTTTTTTTTCTCGCAATTGCATGATGTACAGTAAAGTCGCAATTGCGTGTTATAAAGTCAGAATTGCAAGATATAAACTCGCAATTCTGACTTTTTCTCACAATTCTGACTTTTTTTCTCGCAATTGCAAGTTTATTTCTCGCTCTTATGACTTTTTTCGCTATTCTGACTTTTTTCTTGCAGTTGCAAGTTTATTTCTCGCTATTCTGACCTTTTCTCACTATTCAGACTTTTTTTCCTGCTATTCTGACTTTTCTTGCACTTTTGACTTTTTCTCACTATTCAGATTTTTTTCTCGCAAATCTGACTTTTTTCTTGCGATTGCAAGTTTTTTTCTCGTTATTCTAACCTTTTCTCACTATTCTGACTTTTTTCTCGTTATTCTGCCTTTTTTTCTCACAATTCTGACTTTTTTACCTTGCAATTGCGAGTTTATTTCTCGCTCTTATGACTTTTTTCTTGCAATTGCAAGTTTATTTCTTGCTATTCTGACCTTTTCTCACTATTCAGATTTTTTCTCGTTATTCTGACTTTTTTGGACTTTTTTTCCAACAATTCAGACTTTTTTTCTTGCATTTGCGAGTTTTTTTCTCTCTATTCTCTTTTTTTCTCGCAATTCTGACTTTTTTCGCTGTTCTGACTTTTTTCTTGCTATTCTGACTTTTTTCGTTATTCTGTCTTTTTTTTCCCTCACAATTCTGACTTTTTATTCTGAGATTCTCACTATTCTGACTTTTTCTCGCAATTCTGACTTTTTATTCTCTGATTCTTGCTATTCGGACTTTTTCTCACAATTGCGAGTTTATATCTGGCTATTCTGACTTTTTTCTCACTATTCTTACTATTACTTTTTTCATGCAATTGCATGTTATAAATTGTGAGATAAAAAGTCGCAATTACCCATTTTTTTTTTTTTCATTCAGTGGCGGAAACAAGCTTCCATAAGAATGTCATAAAGACTGGGGGGTGAGCACTTGGGCCAGTAATCAAAAACCAACCAAAACACCCAGCAACATGCTAAAATCCACTTAGTAACCGTAGAACAACTCCTACCCTTGTGAAAATTCAGTACACTTTAGCACACTTTTAAAAAGAGCACTTATTGCGGAAATAACATACTTCAAAAGAATCCACATGCTATCATCATAACAGTGATTTTTGCCATGGGCAAGTACCACTTAAGTACACCGCCACTTTTCTTCAGAATGTAAAAATGTAGTTGTAAATAATATTCTTTATACTGGAGAGGGGAAGTGATGGGGGAAGGTTATTTAAGAGTGCAAACTAAAAGTGAGAGAGGAACAGAATGAGACAATAACCACATGCAGTGACTAGTTCAGGTCAGGTAAAAAAAAAAAAAAGAAAGAAAGACTGAAGACAAAAAGCTTGACTGCACTGCCCTTTGAGTCAGTCAAATCCATTAGTTTAAACCTTTTCAAAAACAAAACATGCTTTCACACACTAAAGTTTATTCACTGCAAGGCTCAGAATGTGTCAGAATCCAGATTGTCACCTTGCAGGTGTAAAATTGTTTACAAAAAACAAAGAGCTGAGGAAATGTAGACCAGTCTGTAAGGAGATATTATTCCAAGAGCCTATTTACAGCTGGTATTAAAATTGTTCGGTTAATCTGATCACGAGTGGTCAGCCGAGACATATTGCCATTTCAAATCATCTTAAAAAGATTTGTAATGTTTTTGAAACATTAAAGTGTCTTATGCTCACCAAGGCTGCATCAAAATTACAGTAAAAAAATAGTAATATTGTGGAAAATTATTACATTTTAAAATAGCTGTTTTCTCTATTAATACATTTTCAAATGTAATTTATTCCTGTGATCAAAGCTGAATTTTCATTACTCCAGTCTTCAGTGTCACATGATCCTTCAGAAATCATTCTAATATGCTGATTTGCTGCTCAAGAAACATTTCTGGTTGGCATCACAGTTGGAAGGTTTAATATATTTTGTGGAAACCTTTTTTTCAAGATTCTCTGATGGATAGAAAGTTCAACAGAACAGCATTTATTTGAAATAGAATGTTTTTAGTAAAAATGTAAAAGTCTTTTATACTCTCACTTTTGATCTATGCATCCTTGCTGAATTATATATATTACTGAGCAAGGATGCATTGATGTAACTTTTGTTATTGATGCGTCATCTTGACAAACAGTTGTGACTGAGGTTTTATTGTCTGAGCCCTCTAGCCATAATCTGGACCTCTCATTGACAGCTAAGGTGCTGAACACGGCTCAAAACCAACAAGGAATTTGCTAAAGACTGTCACAACAATTGTAGGTCAAACAAGAGGAAGATTCTTGCCACAAAGCTCCTTTGTCACAGGACAACAACAGCTCAGTGTATGGAGAATAACAATGGAACCAGTAGAGCAAGTGACACTAAACTTCTAATGCGAGTGAAGGAAGCCAGAGAAATCTCTTTAAAGTCAGCAGTCTACTGTACCATCGCACCCGATACCGTAGGCAACATTAGCGCATGATCAAATGGGTTGATCTGAGAGCAGCAGCTACGGATCACGTCTCCAGTGCTGCTTTAGGATGAATACATCTGATCCCTCCAGGGGAAAGAGGTTTGTTGATCCGAGGCTCATGCTCTCACCTTGTCTCCTCTGGGTATGCGTGTATAGTTGAAAGATGCTCATGTATGCAAACATCAATCTGTGCTGCGAATTCGAAAACAGTGAAATGCATGATTATACATTGTATACATTTTTACATGCAGTAGAGAATGCACAAACCCCTGACTAACAACTGTCATGTGCTGTGAGGTGAAAGGACGCAGAAAGGGGAACATTTAAAAAATACTATAATATTATAAATGCACTTTTTATGAACAAAAAAAAAATGCATGGCTACATTTTAAAATTAGTCAAAAAAATGGTTTAAATATAGCATTTACCACTAGTGGCTAACTAGACTAAACCTTGACCCCTTGACCTCTAGCATCACAATATTGTGCTGTAACCAGTGTTGGGGGTAACTCAAGTAACTTGAGTTACGTAATCAGATTACTTTTTTCAAGTAACTAGTAAAATAACGCATTACTTTTAAATTTACATCAAAATACCTGAGTTACTTTTTCAAATAAGTAACGCAAGTTACTTTGTTTTCCCATTTATTGACTGACAGCTCTCCTGTTAAGGGAAATCATGAGTAAGTGCAGAGGCGTTGTGTGCGCTGTGTGAACATGATGGTTATTGTAGTTCTAGACTAAATGTGAGCATGCATTTACTCATCTCTGGGCCCCATTGACTACCACAGTATGGGGAAAAAAAATACTATGGAAGTCAATGGCTACTGTCAACTGTCTGGTTATCAACATTCTTTAAAATATCTTCTTTTGTGTTTAACAGAAGAAAGAAACTCATACAGGTTTGGAACAATTTGAGGGTGAGTAAATGATGACAGGATTTTCATTTTTGGGTGAACTATCCCTTTAACCAGTGTCTTTGCTGCTGACCTTAAATGATCCAATTCAACCATACTAATAAGCAAAGGAAATGAGTTTAGATAAACATCACATTTGTTTTTCATTTAAAAAAAAAAAATCACATTCTTCTTTAATCCAGAATGGCAGCACAGAGGCTTGTTTAAGCTGCGTCCTCTATACTGTACAGGTGTAAATTAGCATTTCCTTTAGCCTGCGGCTTATTCATGTCACTTTTGGTGTGAAAGGAACTTTTTTGTTGTTATTAAAAAACAAACAAACAAGGTGAGAAAAAGTAACGCAAAAGTAATGTAACACATTACTTTTCATAAAAAAAAAGTAACTCAAACACCAAGTCAACACCTCAAACACGTTGTTGTGCTCCTCAAACCATTTCTGAACCATTTTTGCTTTGTGGCAGGGCGCATTATCCTGCTGAAAGAGGAACCAGGGAATACCGTTTCCATGAATGAAAGGTTGTACATGGTCTGCAATGATACTTAGGTAGGTGGTACGTGTCAAAGTAACATCAAAGTAACAAGGTTTCCCAGCAGAACATTGCCCAAAGCATCGCACTGCCTCCGCCCATTTGCCTTCTTCCCATAGTGCATCCTGGTGCCATGTGTTCCCCAGGTAAGTGACGCACACGCACCTGGCCATCCACATGATGTAAAAGAAAATGTGATTCATCAGACCAGGCCACCTTCTTCCATTGCTCCGTGGTCCAGTTCTGATGCTCACGTGCCCATTGTTGGCACGTTCGGCGGTGGACAGGGGTCAGCATGGGCACCCTGACTGGTCTGCAGCTATGCAGCCCCATACGCAACAAACTGCGATGCACTGTGTATTCTGACACCTTTCTATCAGAACCAGCATTAACTTCTTGAGCAATTTGAGCTACAGTAGCTCGTCTGTTTGATCGGACCACACGGGCCAGCCTTCGCTCCCGACGTGCATCAATAAGCCTTGCATCAAAAGATAAATATTTATCTTTAATATTTTATCTCCATGACCCTGTCGCCGGTTCACCACTGTTCCTTCCTTGGACCACTTTTGATAGATACTGACCACTGCAGACCAGGAACTGCCCACAAGAGCTGCAGTTTTGGAGATGCTCTGACCCAGTCGTCTAGCCATCACAATTTGGTCCTTGTCAAACTCGCTCAAATCCTTACGCTTGCCCATTTTTCCTGCTTCTAACACATCAACTTTGAGGACAAAATGTTCACTTGCTGCCTAATATATCCCACCCACTAACAGGTGCCGTGATGAAGAGATAATCAGTGTTATTTACTTCATCTGTCAGTGGTCATAATGTTATGCCTGACTGGTGTGTATATATATATATATATATATATATATTTTTTTTTTTTTAAATTTATATTTGTAATTACACATTTGTAAAGATGAAGTTGCAATTTAGTATATTTAAAATATTTTCAAAATAAGTGTACTTCTTTAAAGCACGACAAAAGATTATTAAAGCAAAGATTTAAAATGTTCTTTAAAGCCAAACTTTTAATATGGCACCATTACAAAACTTTTTAAAGATGTTCTTAAGTGTGTTGAGAAACGTCTCGGTTACGTATGTAACCCTCGTTTTCTGAGGAGGGAACGGAGACGTAACGTCAGTGACTGACGAATGGGGGTTTCGCCTAGAAGCCTATCATCTTCGAGATCTAGAAAACGCCCAATGACAGTGCCAATGCCATGGGCATGCGGAATTTGCATAGCGTAACTCCGCCCCACAGTGTGGGTATATAAGGAAGTACGATGGCAACATCGCATTGTGTTTACCTGCTGAGGAGCCAAGACTGAACTCCCGGCCGTTCCAGCGGTACAGTGGAAGTGGCAGAGGGACGTTACGTCTCCGTTCCCTCCTCAGGGAACGAGGGTTACATACGTAACCGAGACGTTCCCTTTCGTTCAGTCACTCCGAGTAACGTCAGTGACTGACGAATGGGGGTCCCAATGTAATCACGCCACTCGGCTGTCATCCAGTGCCCTGCGCAAGCGTGAGCTCCCTGTCGTAAGCTAGTACGGACGAAGGACTCCCACTTAACACAGGAATACCAAGGTACACTGGGAAGCATATTCCAGGTGGAAGTATGCGCCAAGCACCTACCCGTAGGGAGGACTTAAGGATACACATATGACCCGCTCAGGGCTACATATGGAGAACTCTGGGGTAACCAGCCGAAGGTGGAAGAATTTTTACCCCCAGGGGTGGCAAGGGGCTTGCCAAGGGAAAGACACATGCTCAGGGAGGCTTACAGTGGAATACACATGTGGGGGTTGCCCAACGGGGGAACCATGCACACGGTGGCACCTAGCCTAACACGAGGGCCTGACCGAGTGGGCAGACGTACTGGTGTCGGCATCAACAGTGCTGGAGGAACTCAGGGCTTCAGGGAAACTACCTGAGGAAATATCGCACGTATCCAGTCCGTGGAGTGGAATGGCGAGCAAGCGAAGACACCTGAGCCTAGTCCATTAACCGGCCACTAGTAGAGGCGAGTACATGAGAGGACACTGGCTCCACACAGATTATAGAATCTGGCGAATGTGTTGGGTGTCGCCCAGCCTGCAGCTCTGCAAATGTCTGTTAGCGAGGCGCCATGCGCTAGAGCCCAAGAGGAGGCCACACTCCGGGTGGAGTGAGCCCTGGCCCCTGCGTCTGGTAAGCCAAAACAATGGCGTCCACTATCCAGTGAGACAACCTTTGCTTGGAGGGAGCCTTTCCCTTCAGCTTCCCACCATAACAGACAAAGAGCTGGTCTGAGGTCTTGAAACACTGCATTCTGTCTACGTAAGCATGGAGGGCGCGTACTGGACAGAGCAGTGCCAAGGCTGGGTCTGCCTCCTCCAAAGGCAGCGCTTGCAGGTTCACCACCTGGTCCCTGAAGGGAGTGGTGGGAACCTTGGGCACATATCCAGGCCGGGGTCTCAGGATCACGTGAGAGTTGGCCGGCCCGAATTCCACGCTTTGTCAACCGAAAATGCCTGCAGGTCCCCTACCCTCTTGATGGAGGCCAAGGCGATCAGGAGCGCTGTCTTCATAGACAAGAACTTAAGCTCGACTGACCGGAATGGCTCGAAGGGAGCCCTCTGCAGAGCACTTAAGACTACTGAGAGGTCCCAAGAGGGTACGAGGGGAGCGCGAGGAGGATTCAGTCTCCTCGCTCCCCTCAGGAACCTGATGACCAGGTCGTGCTGACTTACCTTTTTTGTCTCCACAAGGTCGTGGTAGGCTGATATAGCGGCCACATAAACCTTGAGGGTGGAAGGAGACAGCCTTCGTTCCAACCCTTCCTGGAGGAATGCGAGCACGGACCCAATCGGGCATTTCCAGGGGTCTTCTTGGCAAGAAGAACACCAGGTGACGAAGAGGTTCCACTTCAACGCATAGGCGTGTCGAGTAGACAGGGCCCTAGCGGAAGTGATGGTAGCCACCACCTGAGGTGGTAGGGTACTCAAACCTACCGCGTCCCATCCAGGAGCCACACGTGGAGGATCCAAAGATCGGGACGCGGGTGCCAAAGGGTGCCCCGTCGCCGAGAAAGGAGGTCCTTCCTCAGAGGAATCGATCAGGGAGGGGCTGTCGCAAGGAGTACGAGTTCGGAGAACCAGGTCCGGCCGGGCCAATACGGGGCGACCAAAAGGACCTGCTCCTTGTCCTCCCTGATCTTGCACAGAACCTGTGCGAGAAGGCTCACTGGGGGAAACGCATACTTGCGGAGGCCCCTCGGCCAGCTGTGCGCCAGAGCATCCGTGCCGAGGGAGCCCTCGGTCAGGGAATAAAACAGGCGGCAATGGGAAGAGTCGTGGGAGGCAAACAGATCTACCTGTGCGTCGCTGAACTGTTCCCAAATCAGCAGAACCGTCAGGGGATGGAGTATCCATTCTCCAGGAAGTGGCTGAGGCCGTGAGAGCTCGTCGGCTGCACGGTTCAGGACTCCCGGGACATGGATGGCACGAAGGGACCTCAGGTGCTTCTGACTCCATAAGACGAGATGGCGGGCGAGTTGAGACATGTGGCGGGAACGTAGACCACCCTGGTGGTTGATGTACGCTACTGTGGCCGTGTTTTCTGACCGGACTAGCACGTGTTGACCCTTGAGCAGCACTGGGGAGCGGTGCAGGGCGAACCGTACTGCCAGCAACTCGAGGCAATTGACATGCAGGAGGCGCTGGGGTCCTGTCCAGGAACCCGCGGCAGCATGTCCATTGCACATGGCACCCCAGCCCGTGGTGAAGGCATCTGTTGACACAACAATATGCCTGGAAACTCGTTCTAAGGGCACACCGGCCGTAGAAAGCAGAGGTTCGACCACGGGGTGAGGGTCTGCAGGCAGGCCCGAGTCACTGGGACCCGGAGCGTGCCCGACCGCCATGCCCATCTCGGGACTCGATCGCGAAGCCAGTGCTGAAGCGGTCTCATATGAAGCAATCTGAGCGGCGTTACCATGGCTGCAGATGCCATATGCCCCAGGAGCCTCTGAAATAACTTCAGTGGAACCGCACTCTTGCTCTTGATTTGACGGAGGCAAGTAAGCAGTGACTGCGCGCGCTCGCTCGTAAGCTGCGCGCACCTGGCGACCGAGTTGATACTGAGAAAAGAGATCCTCTGCACTAGCAGAGTTTGCTCTTTTCCCAGTTGACCCGAAGGCCCAGACGGGCTAAGTGCTGGAGCACCAGGTCTCTGTGTTCGCACACCTGCTCTCGAGAGTGACTCAGGAACAGCCAGTCGTCGAGGTAGTTCAGGATGCGAACCCCGTGTTGCCTGAGTGGCACAAGGGCTGCCTCGACAATCTTCGTAAAGACGCGAGGGGACAGAGCCAGCCCGAATGGGAGGACTGCGTACTGATATGGAAGTAGGCGTCCTTCAGGTCGATCGCTGCAAACCAATCTACTGGACGAACGCATTCGAAAAGGCGCTTCGCTGTCAACATCCTGAACGGAAGCCTGTGAAGGGATCGGTTCAGGACGCGCAGGTCCAGGAACGGTCGTAACCCACCGGTTTTCTCGGGTACAATGAAGTAAGGGCTGTAGAAGCTGGACTTCATCTCGGCTGGAGGGACAGGCTCGATTGCACCCTTCGCCAGCAAGGTAGCAACCTCCGCACGCATGACAGGGGCGTTGGGCCCCCCCATGGTGTGACGGACTCCCCGGAAGCGGGGAGGAGCCTGAGCGAACTGAATCGCATAGCTGAGCCTGATGGTCTTCTCGACCCAGCGGAACAGTCCGGGAACCTCTAGCCAGGCTCCCAAAAACTGCACCAGCGGGGTCGTGCGGACCACAGACGTACCCCGGGTGGGGCAGCGAGGCGGCGTGACCGGCCCGGACGTGGGAGAGGGACGAGAGTGGCGTGGTCCGGGGGCGGCGCACACTGCCATCGGTCTCTGGGTGCTCAGGGATGGGTGAGTTAGTTCTTCCACATAGGGTGCTGCTGACCTGGGGGCCAGCAGCTGAACAGAAGATTCTCCCCCAGCCCTCCAATGGGGGAAGGAGTGGCCCTCCTACCAACTCCTTGGAAGAACTGCCCATCCCTGAGCTCATCTTCTAGATCTCGAAGATGATAGGCTTCTAGGCAAAACCCCCATTCGTCAGTCACTGACATTACTCGGAGTGACTGAACGAAAGGGAACATAGCTCTCATTAAGTACATTTATTTCATTAATATTATATCTGCATGTACTTTTTTCTAAATATACTTTTAAGTACACTACAAGTGCACATTTAATACATTTAAGCACACTTTTTCCACAAGGGTTGTTGTTTATTATGTATTTATTTATGCAGTGCATAATGCAATTCTAAAAATTATTTTTATGAGCATGGTTTGTATTCACATTGTTTTTGTACTTAATAACTCATTTGTAATGCATGTGGACATGTTCGTTATGTATGTGTGTGTGTGTGAGATATGTGGGAGTCTCTCATAACAGTGTCCTGTCTCACCTACAGCAGCAGACGAGACTGTGCATGCAGCTCTATTGCAGCCAGCTGAGAACAGCCTGAGGCCAGAGAACCTCCACTGCACTGAAATGCACTCGACACACACTAGAGAATTTCCCACAGTACTTTAATCAAACCACCATCTAATCCAGTCATTCAGTTTCCTTATAGATTTGAGCATATCTGCAGTAGGCCCGCTCAAATGCCTATTTGTGCTTTTATTTGAATATTTCTGTGTCTAGTTTGCACTGGAGAGATTGCATCAAAAGTTTTAATATTTTATCTGTTACTATTTGTATTTCTGAATAAAGGAATACCAAATAACACAAACATCATTAGACGAAATTTGGCTTTGAAATTTACATTTGCTTTATTATTGATCAATTTCATTTGATCCATTGTGATGAAAGTCAAGGACATCAAAGAAGCACAAAGTGAATAATATCACATAATCAAAAGCAGTGCATTCAATGTTAAAACAGTTTTAAAAGTAAAGTATGTCTTTTTATATAATCACACGTTTTTGCTTAGTTTAATGTGCAGTGACAACTACAAGCATGCAATTGGCTAAGGTGTCTTTACTTTACACATATAATATAATATAATATAATATAATATAATATAATATAATATAATATAATATAATATAATATAATATAATATACAGCCTTCACTCCCCACGTGCATCACTGAGCCTTGGCCGCCCATGACCCTGTCGCCGGTTCACCACTGTTCCTTCCTTGGACCACTTTTGATAGATACTGACCACTGCAGACCGGGAACACCCCACAAGAGCTGCAGTTTTGGAGATGCTCTGACCCAGTCGTCTAGCCATCACAATTTGGACCTTGTCAAACTCGCTCAAATCCTTACGCTTGCCCATTTTTCCTGCTTCTAACACATCAACTTTGAGGACAAAAATGTTCACTTGCTGCCTAATATATCCCACACACTAACAGGAGCCGTGATGAAGAGATCATCAGTGTTATTCACTTCACCGGTCATAATGTTATGCCTGATCAGTGTATGATGGCAAAATCAAAACAGAAAAAACAGAAAAAAATTCTCATAACAAATAAACAAAATGCCTGATCGGTGTATGTATATATATATATATATATATACAGTGGGGAGAACAAATATTTGATACACTGCCGATTTTGCAGGTTTGCCCACTTACAAAGCATGTAGAAGTCTGTAATTTTTATTTAACTGTGAGTGACGGAATCTAAAACAAAAATCCAGAAAATCATATTGTATGATTTTTAAGTAATTAATTTGCATTTTATTGCATGACATAAGTATTTGATACATCAGAAAAGCAGAACTTAATATTTGGTATAGAAACCTTTGTTTGCAATTACAGAGATCATACGTTTCCTGTAGTTCTTGACCAGGTTTGCTTACACTGCAGCAGGGATTTTGGCCCACTCCTCCATACAGACCTTCTCCAGATCCTTCAGGTTTCGGGGCTGTCGCTGGGCAATACGGACTTTCAGCTCCCTCCAAAGATTTTCTATTGGGTTCAGGTCTGGAGACTGGCTAGGCCACTCCAGGACCTTGAGATGCTTCTTACGGAGTTGTTGCCTTCTCACCAAGCTGCTTGCCTATTGTCCTGTAGCCCATCCCAGCCTTGTGCAGGTCTACAATTTTATTCCTGATGTCCTTACACAGCTCTCTGGTCTTGGCCATTGTGGAGAGGTTGGAGTCTGTTTGATTGAGTGTGTGGACAGGTGTCTTTTATACAGGTAACGAGTTCAAACAGGTGCAGTTAATACAGGTAATGAGTGGAGAACAGGAGGGCTTCTTAAAGAAAAACTAACAGGCCTGTGAGAGCCGGAATTCTTACTGGTTGGTAGGTGATCAAATACTTATGTCATGCAATAAAATGCAAATTAATTATTTAAAAATCATACAATGTGATTTTCTGGATTTTTGTTTTATATTTCGTCTCTCACAGTTGAAGTGTACCTATGATAAAAATTACAGACCTCTACATGCTTTGTAAGTAGGAAAACCTGCAAAATCGGCAGTGTATCAAATACTTGTTCTCCCCACTGTATATATATATATATATATAACAACTGCAAAGAGTCAGTTAGTGTGTAAACAATATGATTTGCACTAAATCCAGCATAACCTCCGGCAAAACCTGCATATATTTAAACGCTCAAGACAGACATGACGTCACTACCTGAACCTCACAGCGATTGGCTGCCGACCGTGTGTTTTTTGCTTGATATTTGCATAAAGTCGAGAACTGCCCAACCTTTTGGCCCTGTTTACACCTGGTATTAAGATACATTTTGGTTGATCGGATCACAAGTGGACGACACTAAATTTAAGATTTAAACTTTTGCTGGATTTCCAAGTTTGGTTTGAAGACAAAAGTGGACAAAAGAGACGGATTAAAACATCAGGTGTAAACATGAATGTGTCTCCCTCGTCTACTTGTGATCCGATCGACCGAAACGCATCTTAATACCAGCTGTAAACAGAGCCTTTGATGCTTTTGGCCGCTCTCAGTTCTTTCTCTGGTCCGCTGTCAATCCCACAATGCACTGCACGAGCGTGAAGCTCAATAATAATGAATTGAAAACGCATTAGACTTCACATCACAAACACAAAGAGAAGCCTGTTGAAGTTGAGAAGCTGTAGTACTGTATTAATTATAATGTTTTAAATAAGTCATATATAGGATTTTGCAAGCAAGGTCATGTTTGAGAGTGTCTTTATGAGGGTGAAAATATTCTTCTCAACAGAAGGCCCGGCAGAAAAAGTTTGGTAAGCACTGTTCTAGCCTATCCTACATTTTCTACAGAAAATGTACAACTGGTTATTTTAGCTAATTCACAAGTGGCACCAAAAATGGCACACTTCACCTTTAAATAAAATCAATGCCTTCATCTATTTCATGTTATGGTGACCAGCCATTAACTTCAAGTTAGGTAGACCACAAGGAATGAAGAGGAAATAAACGTCCATACATAACCGTGGGGTCTCTGCGTGTAGGCCACATCACTGCTAGAGACAAATGAGCCGTCCAGGTGGAGACAGAGTTACATGTCTTGTTAATTAATGTGCTCTGATTAGATCCATTAACGGCCACTGAGTAAACTAATCACCACATAATGCATGGTGTCGTTTTGCTTAACTGCCCATTTCGTATTCTTCCCCCGTCGTTTCAAATGTCATTATTTTTTAATAGACTCGTGAAAAATAATGTTGTGTCAGGGGTAAGGATTTTATTTTTGCTCATTGTAAGCATGTTTCACAGCCGATTGATTGTCACTGTCCATTACTGTGTGGACATGTGAGCGTACATGCAGATGAGTAGATCAGATGGCTCAATGTCTCAGCCTGACAAAGACAATAACGTCAGAGGAATGGAGATCAGATATTGAGCTTAGCACAATGCTGTGATGCATCGGGTTGCATTTATTTTCTGCCAGTTATGCAGTACTGTGAGGCAGTGATTTTTTTTTATTGGTTATTAATGCAGTTGTATTTTTCTTTTAAAATGTGATACTGCATACTAAACGAGCAGTGTCCTAATTGAAATGGAACCTCATAAGGGATCGAATTAGAACGAGAAACTGTGTATGCCACGTACATTGTGGAGCACACAAGAGATTTGAGTCACAATTTATAATTAAGGGACCTATCATACACCCGGCGCAATGCGACGCCTGGCACGACACAAGTGTTTTTTGCTAGTTTCAGCCTGATGCAGTTATCATTTTCACATCCTGCGCCACGTTGTTTAAATAGCAAATGCACTCGCACCCATCTGTTCGCCCATGGGCGTGCTGGTCTGAAAACCAGGTGTGTTCAGGCGCGTTGTTGGCGCGTTGCTATTTTGAGGAACTGAAAACGACTGCGCCATTGACCAACACAAAATTTGTCTAAAGTCAATAGCGCAGTATTTTTTGTGTTATTTAAAGGGCGCGTTAGTAATATGCACCTATAGGTGGGTGCACAACGCTCGTACACTCTGCTTATTACACACATAGGGACACGCAGCAGCACACACACATTTTTTAATATTAAAAATAAAAGGATTCCTCTCTGGAGAAGTGTTCAGTCTTTCCGCTCGCAAATTCCACCATGTAAATAGCGAATCCGCCATGGTGCAAACGCAACTGGCTTTTAAAGGGAATGGGAGATGAGACTCTGATTGGTTTATTGCACATTACTGTAATGATGTGAGTCCACTGCAGGCAAATCGATAAGAACGTAAGTGCAGCTTTATTTACATCCAAACATGATCAAACATAGAACAGAAACTTGGCGTGACATGGCATGAAGAAAACTCACCAACAGTGATTACAGGTAACAATCACAATACTAGACAAAGATGCATGGCAAACATAAGGGCTTAAATACACAGAGACTAATGACTAACAAGACACACCTGTGAACAATCAAGACAATGAACCAATGACAGAACTGAACTGAGAACCCACATGACTAAATCAACCAATGACAACAGGCTTGTTCGACTTGATGCAGTGATGCGCAGACCGATCGGCGGCTGACTTGAAGCAGTGCATTCTGGTTAGAAATTTTGTCCGACTTGAGACAGCGCCGACGCCACCTGACTGTGACGTATGCCATCAAAGTGCCGCGAGAGCGATTCGAGAGCAGCCGGCTGGTGCATTTTGTGCAGCTTCTCCAGAGCAGCTGCACGAGCTCTGATGACACAGCTGTTCCACGATTGGCTGGATTCACCGCATGACAACGAGCACGTGTGTTTCTTATATTTGGACACCTTCAATTCCACAAATGCTCGCAAATCTGTTTTCATGTAGTCGCGATGTTATATTCTGTCATGTTTATCAAAATAAAACTGATAAAAAACGTAGCCCCCACTTCATTTATAGTGTGTGCTTATGCTGAACTTTATTCTTGTACAAACAGACGCTGTAAGTTGTACATATAAGTATTACATGACAATAATGTCTCTGAAACATCTGTGTATTTGACAAATATTGCATTTATTTCACTTCAGCTGTGGTAAAGTATGCAAACACAGCACAAGCATCACTACGGGAAGCAGAAAGTGTCCGACTTGACGTCTCCGTTTGCAGCTCCTCCTCGCCTGCACACGGCAACTCTCGCCGATCGGTTGCATCCAGCCGCAGCCGATGTCGAACACACCTAATATGACACAAGAGATTAGGGAAGCACATGACATGATCACATGAGGGCACAATGGAATCACATGACAAACCAGGAAACATGACTGATTAAACTCAAACAGAAAACATGAAACATGAACATAAAACAAGACCAAGACACTAGACATTACAGTTACGTCCAAAACACACCCATGACTCATTAATAGACTACATACAACCCTTTTGAACCGTGCACCTTGTGCGCAGACGTTAAACTAGCAAAAGTGGATTCGGACACGCCCTAAATTCACCTGCGCCATGCGCTTCAGACCATGTGATCAGATCGCTATGTAACAATCACAATTTTAATGTTAGCGTGTTGCTAAGCTAATAGTTATGTAATTTAATAAACAAAAACTAGTTTTTACTGATAGGTACTGTAGGTATAATGAAGAATATTATCAATATTTCTCTCTTTGTTTGAAAATTCATTTGTGCAAAATAAGTAAATTTAGCATACTTATATTTTAAAAGAATATACTTAAGTGCAAACTGTATGTAATGTTTTTAGGCACCTAATTGCATGTTAATTGCAATTAAATGAAAATGTATTATTTTTCACATTTATATTTAATGCATTTGATTGAACTTTAAAGTGCTTTTTTACCCACTAAAGTAGCACTTAAGTTCATCTTTATGTAATTTCGTAATTACTTTTGTCTTTAAAATATGCTCCCGAATGTAAAAGTTTTATGTCATATATTTGTAATTAGACATTTGTAATGATGAAGGTGCAATTAAGTACATTTAAAATCACAAAAATCATTTAAAATTGCAGTTAAAATCATAATCAAGTAATTTAGATGTACTTCAGTAGTGTACTTCAACAGATCAAAATAAGTGTACTTATTTAAAGGGGTGGCTGATTATGATTTCACTTTTTTAACTTTAGGTAGTGTGCAATGTTGCTGTTTGAGCATAAACAACATCTGCAAAGTTACAACGCTCAAAGTTCAATGCAAAGGGAGATATTTTCTTTTACAGAAATCGCTTTTTAAGGACTACAACAAACGGCTGGTAGGGACTACAACGAGCTTCTTCCTGGGTTGACATCACAAACCGTAAAATTTACATAAACCCTGCCCCCGGGAACATGCAACAAAGGCCATGTTGAGAAGAGGAAGAGTTGTTGTAGTAGAGCACATTTAGGAGTCTGCTCAAATCTGTCTTTTCACTGTTATTGCAATACAGTACGTAACACAAATGCAATAGCATGTCATAAAGCAAGATGACAACATAAGTTATAACCGTAATTAAACTAAACTATACCTGTTCTGTCTTCATGCAGCATATATTCTCTGGCTCTGAAGGCATCTTACAACAGTTCCCACACGAGCGATTTAAAGATTTTCAGCTGGCTAAAACGCTTTGGTGGACACGTGGCCATAGGGTTAGAATAAGTTGACATGTACTTGCAAAGTTACTCATCAGTATAATGTCTGTTGGGGAGCATCACAATAAAGAGTTAGTAGATATTAAGCAGACGGTCTACTAATACTCTAATGAGAGTTAGTTGACATGTAGTTGCAAAGTTACTTATACAGAATGTTCAAAAGGGACCATCAAAATAAAGTGCAGCTAATCATTTATGTTCCTTTATGTTTACTCTGTATAAAATAAATACGTGTGTATGTAGAACAACTGACCAGCTGTAATACTGTACGTGATTTCATCTTTATAGGTTGACTGATTTTAAAATGACCTCTTCCCTTGCTTCAAATCATCTGGAAAAATAATATTTTGAGATTAAATTGGCTGTTGAGTGTAAGTCACAGTCATGATCATGACGGTTCTTCAGAAATCAAGGGAATGGCTTATCTGAGGTCAGCGAGGGATGTAAAGACGCTGTCGACTCGCTCTATTTGTTATGTAATTTACTTCAGGTGAGAATTACTCACCCAAGCAGTCAGACAGTTGGACTCAGTGCCAAATTGTGGCATATTTTACACTTCAAAGTATACACTAGGGGATAATAGGCATATATAAAATATAAATCTGATATTGTGATCCCAAAAACAGTTGGAAGAAATTGATCCCAGATATGGTAAGTGGGATGTCTGCCATTTTTTTTATCAAGGCTATTATGGGTGTCTGTATCACTGGATGAAAATGATACTGAATATCTCTGCTGGGCCATATGTCCATATTTTTGATGTATTCTGCGTGTCATATTGAAGATAAGTGATAGCAGGGAGGCTGCGATATCCCATTCTGCAACTTTTATGCAGACAAATGATAAAAGGCTGTGTTTAACAGTGGACGTATGTTTCACTGGAATGAATCATCATAATGTTATTAATCGTAATGTGATTACCGACAGACTCTCTCCGCAATTGGATATCAGGTATCCTGTTGATGTTACCACAGATTTACAGAAAACAATTTTGAGTGCCTGCAACCCATTATTTCTGAGTTGTGCTATTCTTAATTTGTAGGGGCGGATGTGTGTGTGTGTGTGTTTGTGTGTGTGCGTGTGTCGTCACTGTCTCCAGGGGGCATTGATCAGATCTTGCAGGCTGTTATTTGTACATACCTTTTCCACACAACTGTAGAAAATCTACCATAAAGAAAATCTGCCATTGTAGAAAATCTACCATAAAATATAGATTATAAATACAAAAATTGTCTTTTTTTCCTATTCTGTGTTGAAATAAATGTATAAAATTAACCTTTTTTAAAAAGAAGTGTGCGTAAATTGAAATCTTTTTTCAAAGTATTTTTTTTATTTCTTGCATAATATGAATTAAATAAAAAGCCTTAAGTGTACTTAAAGAGAGTTCACTTTTATGACTGTTTCTTAACATACTTAAGTACACTTTTAAAAACTGCACTTTGTAATCATATCAAAATGTCAAATGGAAAGTTTTACTTTAAAGTGTATTTTAAATCATTATGTTTTAGTGCTGTCAAATTGATTAATCGCATCCAAAATAAAAGTTTTGAGGGTGAGCAAAAACATGCCATTTTTGTGTGTGTCCCTTTAAATGCAAATGAGTTGCTGCTCCCGGCCCCCTTTCAGGAAGAGGGCGGAGCTTCAAGAGCTCATGTTAGCAGCTCCGATTACCTCACGAAGACACGCACTGAAAATGTCAGAAACTGTTCAGCCTTTTATGTTCAAAATGGAGTCGGACAATGATGGAGAGACTCACGAAGAAGTGACAACATGTAGAATGCAACAGGACATTTCTGAATGGTTAGTTTATGTAGCTGATGTGGAATTAACCATCTTCAAGTCATCAATTAGCATGTCATGAGCAAACACTCTGCGTTTTCTGTCAAACGCTCTGCATTTTTTACCAGTCGCCGAGAGTTGAAGAATGTTTAACTTTGAGTAAAACGCAGTGCTCTTCACTGTCACTTTTTACCCAGCCGTCCAATCACAGTGGAGGAGGGGCGGGACAAATACAATACCGACCAACCGCCACATTCTGCTTGTACTACGTCAACAGATGACAACAACAAGCATAATAACAGAACAAATCATTTAAAACAAGAGCCAGAGTAAATACTTTACATTGTATCTGTATTTTTATATAGAAACAATACAGAAACCAACTATCTGTGAAATGAGATACTAGTAGCAAAGAGCCTCGACTGAAAAAACAAAATGCTGTGCTGCCAAAACGCTCTCAAGCGCCAACAGCTAGGCGTTTTAAGGAGAGCGCCTAGCGTTTTCAGCTGGCTAAAAACACTTTGGTGGACACACAGCCCTACCAGTCTATTAATACTCAACTAACACTCTAATGAGAGTTAGTAGACATGTAGGTGCAACGTTACTTATAGTCAACAGCATCTGTTAAAGGGACCATCAAAATAAAGTGAAACCACTGCGTGATTCATCTGCAGTAGTTAGAAAAGCTAAACCTCTGGCAACAATATAGGATGTTGTGTATGGTTTCCAGGGCATTGCTATGCAGTTGCTAAGTTGTTCTGAGTAGTAACACATTGCTTTACAGTTCTCTCATGACTACTCTCTGAATGTTTGGCATGGTAATGGATACGACAATGTTGATATGTTTGGTCTTGGCTGTTATTGCTGCTGCTGCTGCAGAGTACAGACACTTTCTACTGCCAATACATACAGACACGCTGCTGTGAGCAAGTAAGACATGCTGCTGCTGTACAATGTAGCATACATGAATTACCCTTAGGAGATCTATACAGGTGGAGCTGGGGAAGGTGGAGGGTTTCTGAAAGCATGCTGCACTGCTACAGCAAATGCTGACCAAGTATTTGAAGGTTGAGCAGCAAGCTCATTGGCAAGCTCAGTGCCATATAGAGAATGATGTGATTGCAAGCAGGTTGAGTTAAGGACCTATCAGTCTGCGCCATTTAGAGTTTCAAGACAGAACTCTGTATTTGCTATAGGGTGGTTGCTAGGACATTTCTAAATGATTGCTAAAGTTTTCTGAGTGACTGTTAACACATTGCTATATGGTTGCTAGGATGTTCAAGGCTACGTCTACATTAATCCGGATACATTTGAAAATGCCGGTTTAGTTTCAAAACACTCCCTGTCCACAGTAGCGTTTTCAAGTGTTTTCCAAAAGTTGCTCATCCACATTGAAACATCTGAAAATGCTTAAATCAACTTCACAAGATGATACAGAGAGAGCAGACATAATAAAGTTCTCACGCTATTCTTCTTCGCAATGAATCATTCCGATTGATGAATCCAAACGTAGTGTTTACATGAACGCCAAATAAAGTGATCAGGTTAATGTGCACATTTATATGTCACCAACTTCTAATCAGAATTGATTTTTGACATGCGCACAGTGCACGAATATACGAATATAAGTTCCCCGCTGTTTGTGCATACTATTCTTAACTTGGTGGGACGTTGTTCTGTTCCACTTCACAGACGATAAATGGAAGGAGCATTTTAGAATAACATTACAGTCATTTATGACATTTTATTAATAATAACAACTGCAGCTCACTCCGCACGTCATACGTCATTACGCCATTTCTACGTCAATGCACATGCGCAGTCCTTTCCAGTTTTGGTTTTCAATCCGATCAAGTGTTTACATGTTCTCTCATTCGGATTAGAAAAGGTTTAAACCACCCCTACCAATCCGATCGAAATTTAATTCAGACCGAGCTCATTCGGATCGATTAAGGTGTTTAAATGAAGGATTTTCAGTCCGATTGATCCGTCAATCCAATTACAATCACATTATTAAGGTCCATGTAAACAGCTAGAGTTGCGTCCAGGTTGCATGTTCTAAAACTCAATTGTCATCATGTTTTTCCGCAGGACATCAACTGCGAGTACATTTTCAGTCATCTTTGCAGGAATGCAGTATGTCGGTATAAACATAGATATCTATGGGCATAATATGTGTCACATGACTAAACATGCGTCATCGTTTTCAAATACCTCCTTTTTTACAGTCCACACTACAACAGAATTTTCACATTTATCAATGTGGGAAAGCGTTTTCAAAAAGAGTCTCAATGTGGCGAAAGGCCAAAGTGGAGAGAAAAGATGCGTTTTCAAGCCGTATTAGTTGGTTAAATAGTTGGTTGCTAGGTGGTTCTTTACTAGCTCCAATTAAAAGATCCTTCCCTCCAAGGCTCAATGATATTCAAGTCTAAATATGGCTTGAGTACATTACTGAGTGAAAGTCTACAAGATTTATTCACCAGATTTCTCATCTCCAAGGTAAAAAATATGTTCAGATCCATAATCATAAGCATAAGTAAAAGTAATAGTTATGCTTGCTTAAGCAAACACAACTGCCTGTAATACATACAGTATGTCTATGGATATTCACTATGTATTTTAACATAAACACAACTTCCTAAACAGCTGTAAATACTTGTTTCTTTTCGTGACATTTCAGTGGAGGTGCACAACTACTCAAACGCAGAATGAGCCAGGCTCTTTGGGTACTATCTGCTGTTTGTATGATTCATCTTTTCACCTATACAGAGTTTATGAGAAACAAGAATGTGAACCCTACAGGGATACAAGAGTGAAGCGTTGAGGGAGATGTGTTCTGCAGTGCATCTGTGAGATAAATACCTCCCTGGCACCAAAATGACTCGCTCTTGATTTATTTTGCTTCCCTTTTTTCAAGGCAATCCAATAGACAACGCTCATAGCTAAGAGGGGTGTTGTGGATAAACAAAAGACGTGCCCTCTTTTATTAGCGAGACACAGCAGCAGTCAATAAAGCTAAGATGTTTTGACTGGAGGACGGATCTTCATACACGTTGTCTCAAAGCAGAAGCCTTTTATGTTGCTGTCAGAGGAGAACTGCACAATGCTGCTAAGGGGATTACAGTGCACAAAGCATGAAAACATGAAAAATGGTATGTGTATATGCATTGTAGCCAATGCCCTTTCGTCTGCAACCCTACTGGGACATTATTATAACTGGGGGTAACCAGTAGTAGAAGTTGGGAAAATTGGTCATATGTCCATAAAAATGGTAGTTTGGTCCTGATTTGAACGGCAGGTGACCTTCAGCTCACAGTATAAACACAACTTGTACAAGACACAACAGAGACTGAATGTTTTTCAATGTCAAAGGTTTATTTGCACGCTGCCCTTTTGTTTCACGGTCAATGTAAACTAAAGATGATTGGCAGTCACTTGCCCTGCCACTATGCTATGTTTTCATCTTTTGTTATCCCCAGGTTACAAGAACGAATCATAAATGAAACAATGCTTGCTTCGTTAAATATTTGTGCAGAACCTAACTTTTTGGAGACTCAAATGAAACACAAACAGACTGAATTTCTGCGTTTGTCATTAGAAGCATTTATTGTGACAATTTATGTAAGAATGGTTTTGCCAATGAGAAAACAAATTCATTCTGCACTGTTTAGTTGTATAGTTTTAAAACCATTTGCAAAATCATTCTGACGTAAATTGTCAATTTATGAATGAATAGTTTTACTAACGATATATACACAATCAGAAACTGTTTAGTTTCAGTATTTAACTCTTTCCCCGCCACACACGTAATTTTCTGGGTTTCCGTGTTTTCACTGTTATACGCTAAGGGAGTGCAATGATACATCTTCTGAAAGAGAACTGAATCTCCTGATCAAAACACATGCGAAGAAGACGTAGAAACAAGTTATCTCATATGTAACCATATGCACATGTAAAATAACGCGATCATCAACATTAAACAGCATATAAATCAAAGCTGCCTAATGTCACTGAATGTAATGTTGACCCAGGATGAGCTATAGGACTGTGAAGCTTTGGGGTGTTGATGGACTCGATCTACTCCATTTTTGTTTTGATCATCATTCTAAATCTGATCTGGATGTAGTCTTTGACAAAAACACGATTTTTGTGCTTTTTGCTCAAAATGTTGCTTTTTTTTTATTAAACCTACCCATATTCAAGTGTTTATTAAAAAAGGAATGCATAAAGCTAGAATAAAACTGGGTCTGTTCTTTCTTTTGATATATTGCATATTCAGATATTCATACAACAAAACATCTGGGGGCCATGACATTTTTGTGAAAATGATCAAAAATGCTGGCAGGGAAAGAGCTGAAAGTAACGACAAGCTAACCCATTGTCATGGGAAGTAATAAGAACTTGTCCGAAATCATACAAATATTTATGTTGGATCAAAACTTATGACCTAAACATAACCATAAATCCCCCTCCCCATCACCCCCCAAATGTCTATTTAAAAATCTAAAAAATCTTATGTAAAAAGTCAAATCTATTGAAGTCATACAGTGTTGTACACCTTAAATCGTACAAATTTGTACAAATCATACAAATAGTATTGGCCATCTTGTACAAATTAGTATTGCTCATGAGACTGAGTTGCGTCTGTGTTTTCCCTGTGTTGTTTTTTCATTGTTTTTAAGACAACCAGAGAACATTTACTTGGCGACATTTCACAGATGGACAAATACTTTAATAAATTAAAAGGTTGCATGCTTGACATACATGTACTTCAACTCAATGTTATTAACCTTGCATTGCAAATAAGAATGTTAAATCAAGGTTTGCAAATATGCAGTGTAAAAAAAACCTGACATTCAGCTCATGAGAAGTTGGGAACTACATAATACATAATACAAATACATAATACTTTGTAGGCCTCTAGTGTAAAGTCAGTTTTGAACAAAAGCAACACAGGAGATACCGTACCACAACGTGTACACAAGTCTGCAATTGCATGATGCCGGTGGCCTATTCTACAGTTCCTCCATTGTTCTTGCGCAGTAATTCCAAACACACCTGCAATCTTTTCCTTCCTGTATCACAATTCCCACAGTTCAACTCTGAAGAGTTTGAAAGGCCGGGCACAATGATGTAATTACTTTTCCAGGTTCCCAGGATGGCCTGAAAGGAAGGAAAACACAGCACCATGGCGAATAAGGAAAGTCTTGCTCCAAGCCCTTAAAAGTAGTGATCTTGACGGCAAGGCTTCAGGATTACTTTTATGTATTATGTAATGTGGCACCATCTTAAAACAACAAAATACCTTCTAAAGTAGACTTGGGTGTTTTTAGATCCGTTTTTCTGTCAGGAGAGCAACCAAGCAAGTAATCGCCAACAATACCAATGTGGTGGTTTAGTCTACCCCTTTACATTTGTGATTGTGGTTTCCCAGACATGAAACCTATCATATGTCCTAACTCCCACTCCACTTCAAAAGCCAAAGCAGTGCATAAACAGCCTTTTAAAAGCCAACCCCAGATCTTGTTAACTTCTTTTGTTTTACTGTAGTGGGTTTCCTGTAGTACTGTTATGTCAGTGGGAAAGTTTCCTAATATGTGTTCTAGGAAGCCACAAAATGTTTGAGACTGCATTGCTAAGCACATTTTTTTCTTTTTTACCTCACTTTGTCAAGAGCTGAGTGGTGACCAATGCTCTCAAGGCAAAAGTGCTCTCATCTGAAGTTGACATGGTGAAGTATGTCAAATGGACTCTTTGTCTCCATTCCCCTCAAGTGGACCTCTAAAAATGTCCGTCATTAGTATTCATCGCCCACCGATCTAACTGTGCTGAAACAGACCATGAAAATCCCACAGGGCTGATGGACTGCTAATGTAGGCCTCTATAGAGACCCTGTTAACTTACTGAACTACAAACATGTTAATTCAGAATCATCTCTAATATATACTACAAAGTGCCTTTCCTGCTGAAACAAACCATTTGGACTGGTTTGAACCTTAAGAAGATGGTCTAAACTTGTTTTAAATGCTGGTCTTGCACAAATTGGTTATTGTAGCTAGACCAGCATGACCAGTGTCGCCATGCTTGGTAACCAGCAATGAATTGTCTAAAACCTTTTACTGGCCATTTTGAACCAGTTTAGGTCAAGGCTGTATTTTTCAAGCAGAAAATTGCCAAAATGAAGCATCAACGAAGTATATGAACTGGGTGTAATAACATCAACATATTTATCTACGTCATAAACTGATTATAAAGATTCAACATATTATGAACAAAAACACCAAGTAAAGTAGGTTCAGTTTACCTTATTTCTTAACCGTTTGTATGTGTGTGCTTCAGTATTTGGTTTCATGAATCAATCACTGTAGAGTTCTCTGACAGTCAGCACATTAGTTGGCAAAGCATTAGCACTCAGAAACCAGAAAACCAGATCATAATGAAGCCTGAAGCTCAACATTATGCTTCTGCTGGAGCAATACAACTCGATTTCTAAATTTTTTAAAGAAAATGTGGGAAGTGTTTGTCTGTGCAGAACTACTCAGCACTGCTAGGTGACAAGTGAAATTCTGATATCTTAAAGAAGTGATATTACACTCTAAAAAATGCTGGGTTAAAAACAACCCAAGTTGGGTTGAAAATGGGCAAACCCAGCGATTGGGTTGTTTTAAGCAAACATTCAACCCAAATGCTGGGTTAAAATAACCCATTCACTGGGTTAAAACAACCCTGATGCTGGGTTTGTCCATTTTCAACCCAACTTGGGTTGTTTTTAACCCAGCATTTTTTAGAGTAAGTTTTTATCTAATATTTGCTTCATTCCAAAAATGAAAATTCTGCAATCATTTACTCACCCTCATATCATTCCAAACTTTTATGACTTAGGAAGATATTCTGAACACTGTTTTTAGTTATTTTTTCCCCCTTCATTTTATGGAAGTTATGAAAGTCAATGTTATGAAAATTCCAAAACTTCTGAGCTCCAAAAGGGACATACAGAGTGAAAGTAATGTATCTGACTCAACTGGTTTTCAAACTTTAAGCCTTCATTTATGCTCAAATAAAATCAGCTATGGTTTTTATCACGGTTATAGGGTCACGGTTTCGCTACGGAAGATGTCAAATAAAAATAAGGAAAATAAGAACAAATAATCAAACTACAAGCAACAGCACAAATAAATACAATAGAGTAAAGATAAAATAATTTGGTTATCTAACAGTAGTTTTCAGGTACAAAAATTGAATAAAGTAATCAAATGTAAAATAACATTGCATATAATCTTCACTCTATAAATTAAATAAAGAGTAATCATTAATTGAAGTCACAAAAGCTATTCAGTCAAGAGCAGCGAGTGATTTCCTTGTCTTTTGTTGTTTGATTAACATTAAAAACAGACAGCAGAAATATTAAGCGGCTGTCTCTTTAAGAGCACTGGTCCAATATACTGATAATGCACACATGCGTCTTTCTCGATTGTTTAGCAAAACCGACTATGTTTGCTAGGATAATCGCCAGGACGGGCATGTTAATAATTTTTGTGTGAATTTTTCATTTCAAGCGCAAGACTTGGTACGCAACTCAATATTTGTGCGCTGTCTGACACACTTCAGATGAGTGCACACACAAATCTTCTCACAGCGCACTCGAGTTGTCTTTTGCGTCTTGCTCTTGATTGTTTAAATTAGCAAGGCTTAAATGAGTTTAGTTTAAACACAAAAAGCAACGTGTGCTGTTCAGGTCTCACCTGCGCTCGCACGCTATCAACACCCAAGTGATGACGGCGTAAATGACTGGTCATGTTCGAGCATACGGCACTCGCATTGAACAAAGTTTACAAAGAGTGAATGTTTTGTTCACGCTTTTTGATCATCGCTGTTGTAAAGTATTGGGAAGCCGTATTGCGTATCCACCTACTGAAACATTCATTATCCGAACTCTGTCTGTCTGCTTTATACATTGCTATTTTGAACAAACCATATTATAGATGCGTCGTCAGATCTGAACCGCGGTGCATGTGCCGAACCGTGGGTGGAGAACAGAACGGTTTGATATTTTTTACAGAGAACCGTTACACCCCTAGTAGGCATACATAGACTACACTAGTTTTTGTGTTCGTATGAGCTTGTAATAGTAACTAACAGGGTTACACTTTATTTTGATGGTCCACTTCAGACATTCTACTAACTATAAGTAAATTAAAGTATTAGTAACCTAAAGTATTAGTAGACTGTTGGGTTAGGGTTAGTAGAATAAGTTGACATGTACTTGCAAAGTTACTTATAGTCAGTAAAATGTCTGTTGGGTAACATCAAAATAAAGTGTTAGCAGATATTAATCAGACAGTCTACTAATACTCTAAAGCTAGTTGACATGTAGTTATAGTAGTCACTTATAGTTAGTAGAATGTTTAAAGTGTTACCACTAACAAGTATATAAATATATTTAGTCCTTTCCCACAAATGAATCAAAGAAAAAACATGCCCTTCATCTAGAAAGTTCCTTTGGTTTCTCACCTCACTTTGGCTTTCACACCTAACTAAAGTCATGTTCTCACTCTCAGCAGGGGTCAGGGAGGCCTGGCGGACTCATTGATTTCATTTATTTTGAGGCTGGAAATCGTTTGCATGAGCTTTTGGACCGCTTCCATCCCATATGTTGTTTAAGACACCGATTCTCCCACTGTGGAAGCTCTGCAGACTATATGCAACATGCAAGGAGTATTACATTACTGCAAGACTGTAATCTTGTCACGCCATATTGTGTTCTACAAAACTAACAGAGGTAGAATGGCTTGTCACCTAAAACCAGCCCTATATTTGGAAATATTGAGGAAACTTATCTGCACAATGCTGTATCCGTTTATGCTGGGTCTTCTTGATACAATAAACATCCAATCCGTTTTAATCACTATTCCCTTTCAAGGGAACTCGCGCTGCGTCACCACTTTGGGAACGCATCTGCGTGATTGCGTCGTGAAGCACGTGTGTAATCAGTCCAATAGAGAGATGGAACGTCATAGGCGGGTGACGTCATAGACCCAGGAAGGTATAAAGCATACCGGCAAACAAACGCCGCTAGCTTCTGTTGTCTTCAGCAAGCGCTCTGTGTAACATTGTCCTCTGTCAGCTCTGTGTTTGTGTCTGAGTTCAGACTTTTTTGTTTTCATATAACAAGTTTGCAACACATACTGACACACTAAAAGAGAGACACTATGGCGAGCGAACAGCGTTTCAGAAGATGTGTTCCTCCCTGCTCTCGTTACATCACGAGTGGGGATACACATTTGATGTGCGTTGTTTGTCTGGGAGAGCAGCATGCTCAGTCGGCTCTCGAGGGGGCCGGCTGCGAGCATTGTGAGGTTTTGCCTCTGAGAGTGTTGCGATCCCGCCGGGCGCTCTTCGAGGGGAGCGCCGCGGCTCGCGTTCCCCGCGGCACAGGCCCCGCTGCTGCCGAGGCACAGCGGCAGCTTATGTCGTGGGGTTCGCAAATGGATCTGTCAGAGGGGTTAGAGACGGGCCCAGCCCTTTCTCTGCCTTCACCTGGCAGGTCCAGTGCTGCTTCTCTGGGTTCGGGAGCCCGCGCTGCGGTTTCTCCCTCCCAGGAAGTGGCCTCGGCACTTCTGTTGTCCAGCTCCGAGGAGGTGGATGTCTGTAGTGTCGATGCAAGAATTGAAGACTCGCCACTTCAATCTCCTGCTAGTGAGGAGCTGGTGGAGGTTCTGAGCAGAGCTGTGGCCAGATTAAACATCGACTGGCCACAAGAAGATCAGGAGCACGTCTCAGTGAAAAGCAGACTTGATGAGCGCTTCCTGCCAGCCCGCTCTGTTCAGCCTCTACGTCGGGGCTTACCATTTTTTGCGGATCTACACACCGAGGTGTCGAGAACGTGGAAACGGCCCATGTCATTTCGTATTTTCAGTCCCCAAATGTCTGTGTATAGTAACATCTTGGGGCTGAAAAGGCATGGGTATGGTTCGATGCCGAGGGTGGAAGAGACGCTTGCGAGCCATCTCTCTCCCGAGTCGGCATCGGCCATTAAAGCCCCGACATTGCCCACCAAGCCACTGAGAGCTACATCGGCACTGGTGGGCAAAGCGTACTGATTGCTCTGCTTCCGGGAGTTCTAGAGAGAGTGCGCCGGGACGGGGCCCGTCTTCTGCTAGTAGCTCCGTTCTGGCCAGCCCGAGTTTGGTTCGCGGACATTGTGTCGCTCCTCGACGGCCCTCCCCTGGAAATTCCGTTCAGGAGGGACCTTCTCTCTCAGGTGGGCGGTGCCATCCTGCACCCTCGCCCAGAGCTGTGGAATCTGTGGGCTTGGCCTCTGAGGGGGCCCAGCTCATAAGTGCTGGTCTCTCAACCGAGGTTGTGGAGACCATTCTACACTCTAGAGCTCCCTCTACAAGGAAACTGTATGCTCTGAAGTGGAGACTCTTCACCTCATGGTGCAGAGATCGCCTGTGGGATCCAGTTAACTGCCCTGCGAGCGCGGTGCTGGAGTTCCTGCAGGAGACGTTCTCCGCTGGGTTAGCTCCCTCCACATTAAAGGTGTATGTGGCGGCCTTAGCAGCTTACCACACTCCTTTGGGTGGTGTTTCATTGGGGCGACACCCTCTGGTTACTCGTTTCCTCCGTGGTACTATGAGGCTGAGGCCTACAGTACGCACCAGGGTGCCGGCCTGGGACTTAGCCATTGTCCTACAAGGCCTTTCTGAGGCTCCCTTCGAGCCACTAGAAGAAGTTCCTGAGAAGTTTCTCACTCTTAAAACTATCTTTCTTCTTGCGATATCTTCTCTGAGAAGAATAGGGGATTTACAAGCCCTCTCTGTGGCACCCTCGTGCTTGGAATTTGCTCCCGGTATGGCTAAAGCTTTCCTGCACCCTAGACCGGGTTATGTTCCTAAGGTTCCCACTAACCCTGTGAGACCTATAGTTCTTCAGGCCTTTTGTCCTCCACCGTTTCTGACGTCAGACCAGGAAAAATCTAATCTGCTTTGCCCTGTTCGTGCACTGGATGCTTATGTCCACAGAGCTGCCCTGTGGAGGAAATCAGAACAGCTATTTGTCAGTTACGGGCCACCCTCGAGGGGGGGTCCGGCTTCAAAGCAGAGGATGAGCAAGTGGGTAGTCGAGGCTATTTCACTTGCTTATGTGGGAGCCGGACAGCCTTCCCCATTGGCTGTCCGGGCCCACTCAACCAGGAGTATGGCTGCCTCTCAGGCATTTTTGGCAGGGGCCTCCCTGCAGGACATTTGTGATGCGGCAGGATGGTCCTCACCGCTCACCTTTGTCAGGTTCTATGAACTGGAAATTAATGTTACTCCGGGGGCTCGGGTGCTCGCCTCATAGACAATGTTACAGGCGGGCATCCGGCTCCTATGGGGGCGTGGGTATTCTCGTTCCCAAAGCGGTGACGCAGCGCGAGTTCCCTTGAAAGGGAACATCTCGGTTATGCATGTAACCTTAGTTCCCTGAATAGGGAACGAGACGCTGCGTCACCCTGCCATACTCCCCACATGCCCGCAAGCGTCTTGCTTCAGCCTTTTTACAGAAGCTAGCGGCGTTTGTTTGCCGGTATGCTTTATACCTTCCGGGTCTATGGCGTCACCCGCCTATGATGTTCCGTCTCTCTATTGGACTGATTACACACGTGCTTCACGACGCAATCACGCAGAGGTGTTCCCAAAGCGGTGACGCAGCATCTCGTTCCCTATTCAGGGAACTAAGGTTACATGCGTAACCTTTTTTCGTATCTTACATGCGTAACCTTTTTCGTATCTTTAATCAAACATCTTCCCCCTCCCTCTTGCAGCAACATCTCTTCTCTGATGATGTGTTTACTGGCATGAGGGCGGGACAACCTGAGGAACAAACCACAACCATCCAATCAATTCACAATGGACAAAATCAAGCCCCGCCCTACATTTGTTGTTGTTTGAGAAGCCGGTTCACTTAGATAAATAGAAGAAAAGACTATCGCAACTTCTGTTCATGCCGACTTTAAACTTTGCCACCTGTTCTTAAAACTTTGGAACAACATTCCAATCAACCAATCAGATTTGAGGGACAAGTTTACAGTTTTTGTCAAGTTTAGACTTACAGCCAGGGTTAAGTACTTCTACATCAGTATTATTCACCTATCATTTCCCTCTGGTTAACTTATGTACAATGTTATTGCATACTGTTGTGTGCAATTAGGGATAACTTATGTGCTGCAATGAATGATGTACAATAGACCAGGAAAGTGCAATAAGAATGTAAATACATTAAGTTTTAAATGTATCTACAGTGTTACTGATAGCTCACCACTTTCCTTGATAAAACCACATATAATCCTAAAACCGCACTCAGAAAGCAAACTTCACGAGAGAATTCTTCTTCCTATCTAAAACCGGTCTTAAACGTCCAATTAAGGAGCTGAGAGCTGTCCAAGCAGAGAAAAACAGCCTTGTATCTGCTGTGGAAGATCAAGAGGCAAATCCCAGGCCAACAGCTTCTATGTAATGGCATATTAGGCAATCCCCCAAAACAGACTTGCTTATAAAAAGTCCTGAAAATAATTTGACATGAGTGGTTGCACTGTTCTTCGTTTCCGTTTTCTGAGTGCTCTTTTTGTGCGAGGGGCTATTAGGGTTTAATTGTGAGTGCCCTGGGATAAACCGAAGAAGAATGCAAGTGCTGTCCAAACCGCGGCCTCTGCCAGATGCAATGGACCCAGGCTGCAGGAGAGACTAATGCTTGGCCCCAGTCCTTCATTCGCTCTCTGTTCTAATTAGTCGTTTCTAGTTTCACCATACCATACCATACCATACCAGTGAATTACTGGTTTATTTAAGGTGTTAAATATTAACATAATAAATGAACCTAATAATGTCATGTAATTTAATAAATGAATAATAATTATGCTTATAAATTGATTCAATGGCATTTAGCTTTTATGTAAAGATTACCAAATAAATTAAGAACAGTGTTTTCTCTTTTTCTTGGCAATATTGTTTAACTTTTACAAAACTACTAACTTCATGCTAATACTTTGCCTGAAAAGCACTTTGACTGTAAGAAGGTTGACCGCTCAAGACCGAACTAGCAAGACTTGACCGATACTCAGAAGATGCTCACAAATACACGGTCGAGTGTTGGACAGCAGCTGCCTGTGAGTCAAACAGCATGCAAGTATCAACTGGAAATTGACTAACGATACTGCAGAAAGACATACAGAAGTGCCGGTACTTTTGAAATCACTTTCACTGACTCTTAAATCATTGACTCTTGTGCTGCATTCACGCCATGCTGTACTGTGATGACCTTGAACGAACGAAGTCGGAAGGACACAATTGAGGATTGTGAAATGAAGTGAAGGCAATACTCGGAATTTGCCCTCTGCATTTAACCCATCCATGATAGTGCACACAAATTAAGAGTAGTGAACACACTTTTTCAAGGGCACCTCAGTCGTTTTCTACCGGTATTGAGAATCAAACCCGCAACCTTTGGGTTACAAGTCCGACTCTCTAACTATTAGGCCAGAATTGCCCCACAACTGTCCCATCTTGTTGCTCAACTGACTGAGCACATATTAGGCAGTGGGACAGCACCATTCAATGCACAATAAATAAAACATAACATTACAGGTTATAACCTATTAAAATATTTACTTACATTATTTTTGTTATTTAATGTCTTTTTTATGTACATGAGTATTTGTGTAAATGAAAATGTATATTTAACTTTTTCGCCGCCAAAAACAGAATTTCACTGTTATATGGTAGGGGGCGCTATGACACATCTTCTGAAAGAGTACTGAATCTCCAGATCAAAACACAGGCGAAGAAGACGTAGAAACAAGCGATATCATATGTAATCATATGCATATGTAAAATAACGTGATCACCACGTTGATGGACAACATGGACATCTATGTTTTGATCATTGTTCTGAATCTGATCTGGATGTAGTCTTTGATGAAAACGTGATTTTCTCAGCTTTTTGCTCAAAATGTAGCTTTTTTTATGAAACTTACCCATATTTGAAGAATGCATGAAGCTAGAATAAAATGTTTTTATTTTGTTTGTTTGTTTGTTTAAAAGTAGTAGATCTGTTCTTGTATATCCTTATAATATTGTATATATCTTTATATATTGCGTGTTCAGATAATCATACAATAAAATATTCTGGGGACCGTGACTTTTTATGAACATAAAAATAAAATTAAAAACTGGCGCTGGCTGGCAACTTTTTAAAAAAACGCTGGTGCGGAAAGAGTTAATACTACACTTTGTTAATGTTAAGATTCTTTTAAATATGCCAATTAAAAAGTACTGCGGGCTTTCTCCAGGTATTAGAACTTTATTAAAATTATGCCAAACAAAACAAATGTTTACTTTCACTAGCCGTTGCGTATTTGCAAGCTTTCAATGGGAATCTCTTGAGTGAAATTTAAAGCTTATAGGCTTCCATACGTCGTCCGCCCGCGATGACTTCTGGGATTTATACCGGTCTGTACTCGATGCATCCTCGATATCAAGAACATATCCGGGTGCTTTCATGCGTTCTCTGTACTTGTGTACTTGAGTATTGGTTGATGATGACGTAGTACGAAAACACAAGATGTTGACTTTGTTGAATCTTACCATAGACTCAACAAGGTGCTGGAAACATTCCTCAGAGATTTTGGTCCATATTGACATGGTAGCATCACGCAGTTTGCCGTCTGCACATCCATTATGCGAATCTCCCGTTTCACCACACCCCAAAAGTTTCTCTATTGGATTGAGATCTGGTAGTCTCAGCCTCAGACGTCACGCCCACGGACCGCTGGCTGAACGTCTGATGCATATGGCACACTTAACTGGAAACACGTCAGGATTTTATAAGTCATCATCTGATTGGTTGAATTCTACACGATGTCCAGGAGACGTGTGTGTCACGCTCTTTAACGGTCCGTCTAGAAACAAAGATGCCGTGATGCCAAACCCCCTCATGGAAAAAGAATGAGCGCTTATCAGAATCAACTAAACGCTGGATTTTCAAAAGTATGTGAAGTATGTAAAGTTTGCAAAGTCTGCAGAGACTCTTTAAAATACGTCCAAGAGTTTTACACATTGGTCTGTTATCGTAGGGACATCGACGTTACATTTTCACGCCCCTAAACATGACGCGGAACAAAACGAACTGTGATTGGTTGCTTTACATGTCAGTCAGATGGCTTCTGGGCGGTCCTTGGCCAATGAAAGCTTCTATGGAGTCCTTCTGCCGTCAGTCTGAAGGTCTGGCTACGCGAGACTAGAGATCTGGTGACTGTGGAGGCCATTTCAGTATAGTGAACACATTAGCCGTGTATCCACCGAAATAACTTTTTCCCCCCAGACCTGTTGCTGTCTGCGTTTCCATCGCGGTCTAAAGTACCGTGAAGATTAGGCAAATTAGTCTGTGACGTAGGACTGCGCGCAACTTTCCAGTTCCCACTGGATTTCGTCCTCTGCATATAAGCTTAATAAAGCCTGAACCTCGTCGTCAGTCCATCGGTCGTATTTTTAAACTCCATTGTTGATTCGAATAGCAAACAACTCTTACTGCAAGCACCGCAACAGAGTTTTAAAAATGGCCACCAGAAGATAATACACTGTGGTTATAAAGGGATGGACATGGTCAGCAACAATACTCAGGTAGACTGTAGTGTTTAAACGATGCTCAATTAATAAAAAGGGCCCCAAAATGTGTCAGGAAAATCACACCACCATACAAGGCAGGATGTATCCATGCTTTCATGTTGTTTACTCCCAATTCTGACCCTACCATCTGAATGTCGCAGCAGAAATTTATATTGTCCAATTTTGGTGAGCCCGTGCAAATCATAGCCTCAGTTTCCTGTTCTCAGCTGACAGGAGTAGCACCCGGTGTGTCTTCTGCTGCTGTAGCCCAGCTGCTTCAAGGTTCGACTTGTAAATGTGTAAAGTGCAAAAGATATAGAGTAGAAATACGGACAGTAGTGATATGGATAAATTTGTCACTTTATGCAAATACTTTTATGTAACATGTAAGTACACACTTACAAAATGGCAAATTTTCAGTTTACCTTGCATTTATAACCTCTCACATACTTTATAAGAATTCTTGTATTATTCTGCTTTCAATAAACAGTGAGATACAATGTTAGTTTCACAAATGACTTTTTATCAGAACAGTCAATCAGAACACCCCTTATTATCATATGGCCTTTCATGGCTTATTGGTTTAATGATATCTTATACAGTCCATCATTCACTCTCTTGCTGTACTCATAATCACTTTTATTTTCTGTCCTTGTTCTGTCAAATTTCGGACAATAGCAATGCAGTGAGTTTCTATAAATATTTCATTGTTCTCAGCAAGGCAGGAAGATTAAACCCTCGCTTTGACAGTTATTTGTAATGACATCTGAATGCATTGGCAAAAAATATACAGACAGATGTTCGGCATGAAATATTGATTCTATAAATCCTAACCTGGTTTTCTTGTGCACTACACCAGCCTGCACCAAGTTGTCCATTATTAATGATGAATGCAGTTTTGTGTGTTACTTCTGATTTGTTATATAGCTGCTCCGACTTTTTTCCGTGAGCGTGCGTGATGAATGCGAGGCCTATGAAACAGCAAACTCAGGGCTCTTCTGAAGGATGAATAGGTGAAATCTGTCTATATCTGGCCCTTCAAAGGGAAATGGTTCTTGCTGTAAAGATATGCAGGCATGGAGATGTCTGCGGCGAGCCTGCCAACGCTGTCTCAGCTTTGAGACCGCCAGGTTCCTCCCACCGCTCTGACACAAATAAAAGGGAATAATATGCCCTCTGTGCATGAGCAGCATATTAATTCAGACAAAAGTGCCCTTTATCTCGCACTGTTTCAACTGGGGAGCGAAAGAGAGCCAGATTCCAGGCTACACACTCTTTTAGGAATCTCAAAAATGACATCTAAGCCTCCATATACTATTTTTCATGTTTTTCTAAACAATTTAATTGAACCCAGCAGTGTCCGAAATTTGCTTTTTAATTAACTTTCGGTTACACTTTATTTAGTAACACTTTATTTTACATTGTCCTTGTTACATATGTACTTACCATAGTAATAACAGTAAATTATGCATAATTACATGCAACTAACCCTCAACCAAACCATAATCCTACAACTAAGTACATGGTGTTAATTAATATTACTTAGACAGACTACCCTAACTCTATAGTAAGTACATGTAGTTACTAAATATTACTCAGTACTTAAATATATAATTACACTGTAACAATGACACCTTAAAATAAAGTGTAACCCTTTCTTTTAAGGTGACGTAGTTACATTGTACTCAAATAAGTGTAATATTAATTAACTATACACACTGTAAAAAAAGTTGCTGCCTTAAATTTTAAGTACAATCAACTTGGATGTTTGGTTACACTTTATTTTAAAGTGTCTGTGTTACGACTTGCGTACCGCTGACCGCTGACCGCCGGAAGCTAGATATTTTAGTCTATAAAGTTTTAAATATGGATATTTTTCTTACACAAACGCGCCACTTCGCTTCAGAAGGCCTTTATTAACCCCCCGGAGCCGTGTGGAGCAGTTATATGATGGATGGATGCACTTTTATGGACTTCAAAAATGACCCAACAAGTCACTGCCATTATAAAGCTTGGAAGAGCCAGGACATTTTTAATATAACTCTGATTTTATTCATCTAGGATGACTGAAGGGTAAGTAAATCATGGGCTAATTTTCATTTTTGGGTGAACTAACCCTTTAAAAAAATTAGTTGAATCTTGTATAACTTATAAAAAAAGTTGAAAATTGCTTAATCATAGAGTTATAGGGTTTGGTTTAGGGTTAGTTACTTGTAATTATGCATAATCTACTGTTATTACTATGCTTATAACATGTAACTATGTTACCTTAAAATAAAGCGTTACCATATTTCTCTTGGTATTGATTTTTGAGGTGCAGTTATTTCCTTTATAAGAACATTGGTTACACTTTATTTTAAGGTGTCATTGTTACAGCGTCATTTTTAAGTACTGAGTAATATTAATTAACAACATGTACTTACTATAGGGTTAGGGTTTGGTTGAGGGTTAGTTGCGTGTAATTATGCATGATTTACTGTTATTACTACATGTAACATATGTAAACTTATGACTTAATTTATGTCCGTTTGTTTTTGTTTTTTCAATTGAATTATTTCATTTGAAATAAAAATCCTTGCTTACAACAATTATTTAAATAGTTGGCTGCTCACTATATTCAATTATACAGCTCTTAATAATTTAACATTTACTGTCAGATTTTAGGAGTTTGGAAGTCTCTTCTGCTCACTAAGGCTGCATTTATTTAATCAAAAATATGGTAAAAACAGTAATATTGTGAAATATTATTACAATTTAAAATGACTGTTTTCTATTTGAATACATTTTAAAATGTAATTTATTTCTGTGATCAAAGCTGAATTTTCATCATCATTACTCCAGTCTTCAGTGTCACATGATCCTTCAGAAATCATTCTAATATGCTGATTAGCTGCTCAATAAAAAATATTATTATTAATTTTGAAAACAGTTGTGCTGCTTGATACATATTACAATGATGTATAGCCTAATTATTTAAATGTCTTAAGCATTTTTAACATTTTAAATATCTGTGGCATTTTTACATTGAAGCCTGGTGATGGAAAGCAAAAACATTGAGGTTTGTTTCACTCTTGGTTGAGTTGCTCGGTCTAAACCTGAGTTTGATACCAAATTAAAACACAATCATTAAGATACTCACGTTTTGATAACATGCTGTCCTTTGCATGGTTCTGCATGCTGCAGTGTGTGCCGCTTCCGCTGGTTTAATGATGGTGGGAAAAGCATTGAGGAAGGCGATGGGCTTAATTGGCATGCAGTGAAAGTAAACGTTCTCACTCTGTTGATCAGAAGAGCAGCGGGGCATGACAGGCATACAGTATCTCATAGACTTCATTAGAGCCTCGGCCGAGCCATAGGGGCGCAGAGGAAGACGGGGGGTTGCGGGTACTACAGAGTCTATGCTAAGCAGTCTGGCACAAGTGCTTGTGATTCCATATCTGAGCAACCACAACAAAACCAGACAGGAAACACAGACACTGCCACAGTCTTTATTGGGAGGATTATTATTGGAATCCAATATGCGGTTCTTTCTTCAGCTATTTTTGGTTCTGTGGACCGACAAAATATAAGCTCTCTTAAAACATCTTTTCACACACTCAATAGATTATTTCATTTGTCTACTAACAATGTCCAACAGTGAATTTATATACACATCACAGGAAAATTCTGTCATTTTTGTCAGTGTTATAATTATTTCCATCACACCTCAAATTATGTATTTCCTTGTGAAAAAGTGTGCTTATTTGTTTTGAATGTTTACTTTTAGTGCACTTAAAGAGAGTACACTTGACACTTGACAGACTTAAAAAGTGCACTTGGTAATAATGTCAAATTAAAAGCTTTACTAAAAGTACTTTTTAAATCATTGTTTTAATCTTTTGTCATGCTTTAAAGAAGTGCATTTGTTTTGATGTGTTGACTAACATACTGAAGCGCATGCATGCAAGTGTACAAGTGTACAAGGGTTTAATAGCATTCTGTGATGATGGAATTTACAATTTAAACATTTTTAGAATAAAATGGCAGACTGACTCCTCCTGTTGCTAGGGCTAATTTCATAAGATTGAATTGTGAGTTATGATTTTGTTTTATGATTTACTAATTTACATTTTATTTTTATATTATTATTATTTTTTATTTTATTATTTCATGACTTTATTTTTTTTGTTATTTTATTATTTTTATTTATTTATTTTATTTTTGTATTTATTTTTTTTGTATTTTATTTTATCTTTAGTTTTTTTTTTTTTTTTTTTTTTTTTCCTCGTTTTTTTTACTTTGAGGCCAAGCAACGAAGGTGTGTAGGCACCTATTGTATCCGTTACTGTTCTACTTGTTCTTCTTTTTCTTCCACAATGGAAGTCTATGGCAGCCCATAGAACCACTTTCGGGAAATTTATGAAATTTGGCACACAGATAGATAACAGTCTGAACTGTTACAATTGCAATTTTGGAGTCTATAACTCAAACTCTCTAGCGCCACCAACTGTTGCACTAATGTTTATGTTAATAACTTTTGAACCCTAAGGGAAAACAAAAAATCTTTATTTCCTCTGAATCTTTGGCTCAAGACGATTCGAATGCATCCTATAACGTTATTTTTCATAGTTAAAATGTTTCTGCCATTTTGATTTTTACTAGAAACCTACTTTTTCGAACTCTTCCTACAGGGGCGGACCTACATCCCTTTAACCACCCTGCTCACAATTGCCATTTCTGTCTTTTTTATCTTGACCAGAACCAGTTTATTTAGACATAGAACCGTCTCTTTACAAACACAACACACAGAAGACTTTGCTTTTAGGGGGCACACTTTAACTTTTATCTTAAAGGGATAGTTCACCTAAAAATGAAAGTTTTGTCATTTTCATCACTTTCTTCTTTTGAACATACAAGAAGATATTCTGATAAATGTCTCAATGGATTTTTTTTTTTTTTTCATCCATACAATTGAAGTCAATGGGCACCGAAACAGTTTGGTTACCAACATTCTTCAGAATATCTTTTATGTAGAAGAAGAAAGAAACTCATACAGGTTTGGAGCAACATGAGGGTGAACTAACACTTTAAACTATTTTCAGGATTATTGGAGGTCATTTTTATTGGGTTGTGTAACACTCTGCAATCTCTACACGTAAACTAAAGTGATTTCAAGTTAATTTATTTGACAAGTAATCTTGTAATGTGTGATACAGAGCAGTGATGACATAACAGTTTTAATATCTAGGCACTTTTCTGCATCTCTAAACTTGACATACTATATAACTGTCACAGGTTTGTGCAGGCAGGATGACGAAGACAGGCAGATACAATTCCAAACGTGATTTAATCTCAAATACAGGCAGACAGGCAATAGCACAACACTCTAAACATAACAGTGACCAGACAAGGAGTGCAGGAGAAGGAACAACTTAAATGGTGAACACAAACGAGATGATTAAACAGACACAGCTGAACTAAATGAACTCATAATGACGGTAACCATGGAGACAGACGAGTGGCGGGAAACTGAACAAAGAAACCTGTGACAAATGAAAACAAACTGAAAGTCCATGAACAAAACTAAAGAGAATGGTGACAATAACACAAAACAAACTTATAACACAACAAAAAGTCTACTGTATAATCTTACAGATGGGCCTAACACAAATCAATTTAGGAAAATTAATTTATCTGTAATATTATCGTGCATGCTAAATTTATATAAGCAAAACTAAATCATTTATTTTACATGTAATTTTGTAGCCTACATCTGTTTTCTGATAGCGGACTCTTTGCAAAGTTTGCATAGTCATGATTGTTTCAGGTTGTTCAAAAACAAACATCTACTATAAAAGCAACAGTGCACAATTAGATAGATTAATATGACTGAAATTTTCTTTTACCTGTATCTATTCTCAGGTATCTCTGTGGTATGTGAAACACTGCCTATGCGTTCATTGCATTGGTCATAATTTATCTTTGGCTGCATTATAATGACTTCCTAATTCGGGATATAATCAAAGATTGCGTATGTGGACGTGTTTAGAGATATTAGCTAGTGAAAAATTACATTTTAACATTTGAATGAAATGAGAAAGATTATTTTGTTTTGCTGGACTAAATTCAAAGTCATCAAATCAAGTCAATGATTTGATCTATCACTGCTGCGTATGGATAAAGTTACACACAACACAACTTTTAAAGAGAGTTAATGTGTAGCAACAATTATAGTCCGCGTTTTACAACAATTTGAGCGAACGCAGACAGAGAGACGAATCATTCATGAATGGCCATCACTACTACTCGCGCTGCAGCCTCTTCATGCGGTTTCGCTTCTCTGCTTTGGTCATCGAGTAATTTCTTCTTCACAGAGTTTAAAAGGTTATGGCACAATAAATTACTCTTTTTATAACTACGCCATAGGAAAAACTGCACATTGCGGCCAGTTTCAGAAAATTGTTTGGTGCGATATGATTCCAAATTTAGGGGGGCCAAGCTTGTTGACACGGGGGCACTGCCCCACCCCCAGAACTGCCCCTGTTTCAAACCATGCCAAGAAAAAGTTAGGAATTCAAGTTGATTCGTCAAACCGTTCTCAAATATGAATTCCACAAAGAGCACACCAAAGTGAACATGAGACTATACTGTATCTCTGTACTGCTTTAGCGTATTCAAACCAAACTTGGTGTGTGTTATGACAACCATGACTTGAGGGTACCTTCACAGTTTCGGCACACTGCCACCTAGTGGTCAGGAGATATGAAAAAGGCTATTTCTTATAGCTTATTTCTGCTTATTTCTGAACAATTTGACCAAAAATCACGAGACAGCATGCAGAGTCGAACAATCTGCCATTTTGAATTTTGTCATAAAATGCTATATTTTACGAATGCATTGGTGTATCGTTACGAAACTCAGTATGTCTTCGGCATGATGCATAAACCACAATTATAATGACATTTCAAAAAATGCTAATAGCTTTTGATTTATTTAGCCAATTTTATTGATTCTGTGAGTCATACAGAGAAAAATTTTACCAATTACGCCATAGTTGGTCAAACTTTCTGTCCGTGTCCGCCATTTTGAATTTCCTTGAAAACGTACTTAAACGCACGTAACTCCTAGACCATTTGTCCAATTTTTGTCAGATCATCTTCAGATCATGCCGGCAAAAAGTTATGGATATCGTGTTGATATACCAAATCTTTATTGTTTAACGCATCAACAAATTTGATGGCATGATGCCAAAACGACTCTGAGGCGGTATCTCTGCAAGGCTTTGGCAAATTGACACCAAACTTTAGCCACGTTTCCACCGAAATTACCTAGAACAATTTGTCCCAGGAACTTTTTTTCCCTGAAACTTTTTTTCCCCAGACGTATTGCTGTCTGCTTTTCCAGAAGATTAGGCAAATTAATCCAGTGATGGAGGACTGCGCGCGAATGCTCCTCTCAGTCCAGGAGGGGGCGGTAATGTAGAACAACGATATCGTCATACATCCCGCTGAATTTCGTCCTCCGCATATAAGCTTAATAAAGCCTGGACCTTGTCGTCGGTCCATCTGTCATATTTTTTAAACTCCACTTTTGATTCGAATAGCAAACAACTTTAAAGGTCCTGGGACAAACTGCTCCGGGTAATTCCGATGGAAACGGGGATTTACTGCTCGCACCACAACAGACTTTTAAAAATGGTGGTTCAAATAAAATGCTGCGTGAACTCAACCAATCAGCATGTTCAGCATCCAAGTCCCATCCCCGAAAGTTCCTGAACTTTGAAAAAGTATTACCTCGTGAGCAGGGACTTTCTGAGGGGGAAATTTTTACCCGAAACTTCATTTAGACCGTGATCCCTGCGGTCGAAACACACCGAGTACCAACCCAAAGTTCCTAGTTCCTGGGGAAAGTTCTTGCGATGGAAACACGGCTTTTGTGTGTGTGTGTTCGACTTGAAGCGACGCTGCGCAGACTGATCGATGCATGACATCAAAGTACCGCGAGAGTGATTAGAGAGCAGAATAAGCCACATCAAGTCGAACACACCTATTGTCACCCCACACTGACCACCCCACAGCAATTTGGTCACAGTGCCACCTGTTGGTCAAAAGTGATAAGCAATTAAATCCTATTACTAGTGGTTCTACTTTAGATTTATCAGCCATTTTGACTAAAATCATCTAAAATGTCTTTAATTACTCATTGTTGCAGTTGGTCTGATGCTCCCAGCCATTCTTGAATAACTCATGCCTTTTTTTGTGCTTAGCCCCTTAATTACTGCTTGCAGCTATATTATTATATTTGTAAATAAGTACTCTAAATGTTTGGTTAAAAACTTCATGGTTCATGGTGGAAATGTACATAACTGAAATAATTTTGTTTAGAATATATTTATGTATTTTATATTATAAATATTACTTGTTTAGATTATGATTATGACATTTTAAACATAATAATTATTATTTTTTTATTATTATAATTTTATTGACTGATTTTCCTATAAGATTGAAAATCTGGGTTTGAAACAAAGGTGTATGCATAAAAGTCATTGGAAATGTTGCAAAAATAAATGGTTATGATAAAAAAAATATTAATGTGATATTAACATTACAATCTGCTAGTTTTAATAAATAAAAAAAATCAAGCCCTTGGGAGATAAAAGTGTCCAAATTTGAAGAAGCATACATATATGATTAATAAACTCTTGAGGTGCACACAGACGTCTGCAGTCAAAATCTACAGTGAAGACAAATTTCTTTAAGTGGGTTTTGAAGAAACGCACATCGGTCTCCTGTTGAACAGGACATTTTTGGCTTCTGCCTTGTTAATTTAACAAATGTGACTTTTATTCAACATGGATCATTAATTCTGAATGCTTTCAGGGGGCTTTTAAGCATACAGAGATTGAAATGAATAACATAAACAACTCTCACTCAGTCCAAATATGCTTTTTCAAACCGTTACGCACCCATTGCCCTCTCGCTCAGGGAAAATTTGCAACTCTTTCTGTCACGTTGACAGTTTTTTGTGTCTGGCCCAAAGGACTATTCACAGCACCTCATGCTCAGTCAGTCCTCAACCCCCTCCCGGCCGTGTCGAATCCTCCCCGCTACGTTAGCACACTTCCCATAGAAGGGCGCTGATCTTCGGCTTGGTCAGCGCTTGCTGAGCTGGTCGTGCTTTGGCTGAGCTGTAGGGAGATGGATGCACTGATCACAGGCCTAATTATGCTGAACCATCACTGGACTGACCTCACTGAGTGGGCAAATCACCTCTCCAAATAGCAGAAGCGGCCGGGGAATTCAGCTGCTATCTCTTTAGTGGCATAAATAATGGGACTGAGCGTTAAAATGAGAGGTGTAGTCAAGAGCCAGTCATAGCCTTGCGGGACTGAGAATATCGTTATATCCGATGGGTCAGTCTGTTTTAAAAGAGGACAAATTAAATTTGCAGAGTGGAGAAATGGTAAAGATCATAACATGTATTTTCATACGGGGTTATGGGGTGTTCTGGGTGGTTGCTAGGGCGCTGTTAAGGTGGTTGCTTACTGGCAAGATATTACATTAAATATGTTTATGATATAAGAGATTTTTTTTTAAAGTTATCCTTATAAGTCTGTCTGTCCATCAAATCTATCTATCTATCTATCTATCTATCTATCTATCTATCTATCTATCTATCTATCTATCTATCTATCTATCTATCTATCTATCTATCTATCTATCTATCTATCTATCTATCTATCTATCTATCTATCTATCCGTCTGTCCATCTGTCTATCTATTTATTTTATGGCAGCCCTTTTATTCCGCAGGGATAAAATTGCATTAAATTGATCAAAAGTGACAATAAAAAATTATATTTCAAATAAATGCTGTTCTTTAGAACGTTCTAGTCATCAAAGAATCCTGTAAAAAAGAATCACGGTTTACACAAATTATGAAGCAGCACAACTGTTTTCAACATTGATAATAATCAGAAATGTTTCTTGATCAGCATATTAGAATGATTTCTGAAGGATCATGTGACACTGAAGACTGGAGTAATGATGCTGAAAATTCAGATTTAATCACAGGAAAAAAAAATTACATTTTAAAATATTTCAAAATAGAATTTTTTTTTACAATATTACTGTTTTTACTGTATTTTTTTAATGAAATTAAATAATGAAATAAATGCAGACTTGGTGGGAATAAGAGACTGTGTTAATATTGCATAATGTTTAGCAAATCTGAAAATCCTGAATCTGAAAAACATCATACTGTAATTTGCCAGCAACATACATAACATTTATAAATACATTAATATTTTACATACTTGTGATTTTTATTTAAAGGGGTCATGAACTGGCTTTTTTATTTTGTATACTGTTGTCTGAGGTCAACTTATGACGTTTGCATGGTTTTTACATTCAAAAACATCATAATGAATAAGTAATAGGCTATTTTCTACCCTGGTTTTGAGCCTAGCTCTTGAAACGCTCTGTTTTTATGGGCGTGCCGCACTGAAGACTTGGAAGTAAACGCCCACTGCTATGATTGGATAACAGTTTTGCATATTATAATGAACTTCTCCCCCGTCATTACACTGAGGAATTGTTTTGAAAACTTCCAATGTGGAGAAATGACAACCGGAATGATTCACCCACAGGGCTCGCACAATGTTTTTATTAAACAAACACAATGATTTATCTCTCATCCACCCCCAATTAATTGGAATGTTATTTTTTATTACTTGGCCGGCCCGATCGGTGGATATAACCACGTGCATAACACACACACACACACACACACGCGCGCGCGCGTGTATTTCACTATTTAAGATAGTGCGAGCCCTGGCCCATACATGTTCGAGTCTGATCACGAATCACAGGACAATGAGCCAACTCAAATACAAAGCCTGTGACAACGTGGAAGTTATGTTTAGTTAGACACGTACATAATCAGTAGATATCAAATGTAACAATGCAATACTATCACATATAAAAAGCATTTTTACTCACATAATTGTGTTGCATCATTCCTGTCAGATCCAGAAGCCACAGCATTGTTTTTTAATCTCATCCTGTCTGCAAATCCAGTCTCTTGTTTACAATGAATGCAACGTTAGCTGGATCTTCATTAAAAATAAAGTTCAACCATGCATTTTGGAATCGGAAGGAAGCTTATGGCATGTTTGAAACATGTCATAAGCTTTATTGCTTGGAAGTTCGATCCGGTTTAGCTCCACGTAGGCCTAAGTTATTTATCTAACATGCCAGGCACGAATCGGTGGGCGGGGCTACAGAATTAGGCGTTCGTCTTGAGGCTGCGTTTCACCACACTCTGACATCACGGGGACACACATTCGCAGATCGATCGTTTGCAGAGCCAGCTGTCAATAAAAGCTTTTCTTTGACTAACAAGGAAGTTTTCAGCTCTGAAATTTACAGGATATTCTTATATTACCATGACCTTTTATATATCAAAAGCTCAAGGGAAAGTTGATTTCTCAATTCATGACCCCTTTAATCAGTGAAAAACTAACTGTCATGGGGTCTGGAACCCCTCCAATAATCCAAAATATGAGCAATAGTGATGTTCATCTTAGCAAACACTAGTTAACCTCATTGTATACAGCACCAAGTGTCAAAATGCCAAAAATGCATCAACACCAACAAACATTTTTTGTGTACATATCTGCATGTTTTTGACATGGGTGGCCAAATATTTAGAGGCAGGAATGGGCATTTATATAAATAACAACCCCCAAGATAAATGCCTAATTTGACACCATACATAATTTCCATCCGAGCATGGAAGATGCATTCACAGCAAGTCACTGTTAATAATGTGGTCGAGCAGAACAATTATGTCACAGTATTTGGGCTGCCATGTGAGAAAAGGAAAACCGCCCTCCCTCCACTGTCCTTCCCCTATCCGAGTACACAGACAGGCAGAGCAGGAACGATACGGTATGTAAATGAAAAACTGCTAATGTATGAGAACCAACTCTACAGCGGGAATCAAGATCGGGGGAGGCCGGGTGACATCTGTGAGAGACTCTGGAAAGGCAGAAAATGTGACTCAGAATGAGTGCAGTATTCCATGGGAAAAGATACTGCGTCTCTCCCTTTGGAGTGCTGGGATATAATGAAGCTATCAGCTAAATGGCAGTTAACCACAGGGCTTTGTGTATTTGTTTGCAGTCGGTGGAAAGGGGGGAGGAATTCTTAACATGTGCAACCACATTTACTGGCTATTTGGTGACAATCTGCTAAAGACATTATGTGAACGGCGCAGTTTGGCCTCGGCTGTTTGTTATGGGAAAGTCACCCCTTGGCCATTTGGGTTTGGCCCTGAGGAAAGAAAGGTCCCGTTTGACCTGGGGTCCCCTTTCTCTGCAGGGAAACGTGGAATTTTAATAACCTCCTTTGTGGAGTTGTTTTGTTGTACCAGCCTGTCCAGACCAGTACAATGCACTGACAAACATGTACCAGGATATTAACATGTTTAATGGACTAGAATAGTATCATGATATTCTTTTAAGTACCTATTTTATGGTGTATGAATATACAATATGGTAATCATTCAGTACCATGTATCAGTATCAGTAAATGCTGAGGCGAGCATGTAACAAAAAAAAAAAACGAATTACTATTGTATATTGTATACTGTGTGTATACATATATAAAATATGTATTATGTATATTATATATCTACTATATAAAATATATTTTATATTTTCACAGGGAATAAAATATATTTAAATAAGAAATTATAGAAAAAAATATAATATATAATAATGAATAAATTAATAAAAATTTTAATAAAAATGAAGCAAATTGCAGATTGTAGGTTAAAACAATTGTGAATGGTTAATTTTAATGGAAGGTGTGGCAAAACATTAATTTAGGACATTTGAGATTTTGTATGTATATGCAACCATTCAAATGTATGTATATGCAACCGTTTTTTTTCTTTAAAAACATATTGCTTTTACTCAGCAAAGACACATTAAATCCATCAAAAGTGACAGTAAAGTCATTTATTACGTTTCAAAAGATCTATCATCTATCTATCTATCTATCTATCTATCTATCTATCTATCTATCTATCTATCTGTCTGTCTGTCTGTCTGTCTGTCTGTCTGTTTTTTTTTACACTATTCATTAATTATAATTTTTGTTGCCCAATTATATGTACAACATGCTCGTTATTGCGTGTTCAACATGTATTAAATGAACTGAATCTTTTTTTCCCTGGGCAATAATGGGAAAAATGTTCAATATCTTTTTTTCTAGTAAATACTTGAAGGCTCATGCATACAAAAATTGATTTACCCTGAGAAAATTAACTGATTTAAAAACTGTGACAATTATCGCCAGTCTGTCCTACAATAGCATTGCAATTACACCGGTACAGCCACAATATTTTTATTACTATTATTATTTGTAGTTTATAGTTTTTTGTCTGTTTTTGTTTTTTTGCAAGGAGTATTCACTTGACATTTGAGATTATATGTGACAGGGGAAATGGGACATATTCTAAAACACATTACAGTACTGTGGGATAATATATTACATATGTTTATGCCTCGACTCTACTGCATTTCATTAGTGCATCGCTTAAAGCGCTGCACTTCTCTAATGAACGGCACATGGACAGTGTGCAGTGAAGTGTCAGCTCATCCTCACCGCCACAAAATTGTGTGCTTAACTTCACACCCTTAATATTGCTCTCTGCTCATCAGGTATGTGTAAATTACACCGGTGTGACACGCATATGCTGCCACAGGACATAGGAGATGTGTAAATCGTGACAGGGGTCAATGCATCCTTCGTGCTCCATAAATTACTTTTGCAAGAGATCGTGCGTTTAATCACAGTCTGCTAAACATGACGGAGGAAGCCGGCCTGACCTTCCAATGATTAAAATGCAAATGACCTGTTGCATTTCACACACTTTGATTCGATCTGACATCGCTTCCACGTTGTGACCCCCAACCCCCCATTTTTAACTTTACTTCACCCCTTTAGATGCTCACAGGATTAGGGGCATGTCACTAGATGACAGGTTTGTTGCTATTTACATTTTTTTTTTAAACCCGTTTGATCGAGAATGCCAGAAAACATGAATGCGAATAGATGCGGGTGTCACAGTCTTAGATACCTCGGTTCACACCCTGTTTTTTTCTGTAAACAACATGACAACTCCTGTCTGTTTACCACTATTGAGAAAAAAAAGTGAATGTCATAAAAAGTTTGGGACTGTTACTTATCTGTGTGACACTGTTATAATTTTAACAAACCCCTAATACGTAATAAACTACAGTGCTTAATTAATGAATAATGCTTCAAATTAGGGACAAAATATAATTCGTTTTTTTTTTTTATAAAAATTGTGATTGTGATTTAAAATGTGTTTTTGTTTTAGCTGCAGGTTTGCTGTGCTTGTATATATAAAGAGGCCACAGCCACCAGGGAATACCGTTTCCATGAAAGGGTGTACATGGTCTGCAACAATACTTAGGTAGGTGGTACGTGTCAAAGTAACATCCACATGGATGGAAGGACCAAAGGTTTCCCAGCAGAACATTGCCCAAAGCATCACACTGCCTCCGCCGGCTTGCCATCTTTCCATAGTGCATCCTGGTGCCATGTGTTCTCCAGGTAAGCGACGCACACGTACCCGGCCATCCACGTGATGTAAAAGAAAACGTGATTCATCAGACCAGGCCACCTTCTTCCATTGCTCCGTGGTCCAGTTCTGATGCTCACGTGCCCACTGTTGGCACTTTCGGCGGTGGACAGGGGTCAGCATGGGCACCCTGACTGGTCTGCGGCTATGCAGCCCCATACGCAACAAACTGAGATGCCCTGTGTATTCTGACACCTTTCTATCAGAACCAGCATTAACTTCATGAGCAATCTGAGCAACAGTAGCTCGTCTGTTTGATCGGACCACACGGGCCAGCCTTCGCTCCCCACGTGCATCAATGAGCCTTGGCCGCCCATGACCCTGTCGCCGGTTCACCACTGTTGCTTCCCTGGGGGGTAAATCACATTATGAAATAAATGCTTTTCTCCAAAACACGTTGGCCACAGTTATTGGCACCCTTTTATTAAATACTTTTTGCAACCTCCTTTTGCCAAGATAACAGCTCTGAGTCTTCTTCTATAACACCTGATGAGTTTGGAGAACACCTGACAAGAGATCAGAGACCATTCCTCCATACAGAATCTCTCCAGATCCTTCAGATTCTCAGATCCATGTTGGTGCTTCTTCTCTTCAGTCAACCCCACCCATTTTCTATAGGGTTGAGGTCAGGGAAATGGGACGGTCATGGCAGAAGCTTCATTTTGTGCTCAGTGACACATTTGTGTGTTGATTTTGATGTTTGTTTTGGATCGTTGTCCTGATGGAAGATCCAACCACGGCCCATTATAAGATTTCTAGCAGAGGCCGTCAGGTTTTGATTTTTTATCTGTTGGTATTTGCTAGAATCCATGATCCCATGTATCTGAACAAGATGTCCAGGACCTCCAGCAAAAAAATAGACCCACAACGTTAAAGATCCAGCGGTATGTTTAACCGTGGGCATGGGGTACTTTTTATCCCTGTTTGCACCAAACCCATCTGGTGGATTTGCAGCCAAAAAGCTCTTTTTGTACTTTCATCTGACCACAGAACGAGGTCCCTTTTGAATTTCCAGTCATGTCTGACAACTGAATATGCTGGAGTTTGTTTCTGGATGAGCAAGAAGGATTTTTGTTGAATCCCTCCCAAACAACATGAGGTGATGTAGGGGTTGTTTGATTTTTTTTTTTTTTTTAGGCTTTCTGACCCCAAGACTAACTAATCTCTGCAATTCTCCATCTGTGATCCTTGGAGAGTCTTTGGCCATTCAAACTTTCCTCCTCGCCGTGCATTAAGACAATATAGACACACGTCCTCTTCCAGGCAGATTCATAACATCTTTAGTTGATTGGAACTTCTTAATTATTGCCCTGATGGTGGAAATGGGAATTTTCAATGCTTTAGCTATTTTCCTACAGCCACTTTCTATTTTGTGAAGCTCAACAATCTTTTGCTGCACATCAGAACTATATTCTTTGGCTTTACTCATTGTGATGAATGATTAAGGGAATTTGGCCTTTGTGTTTCCTCATATTTATACTCCTGTGGAACAAGACATCATAGCTGGACAATTTCATGTTCCTAGTCACCCTGGTGTGCTAAAAAATGTAATTATTAATGGGAATATACTTCAGAGATATTTTACTCATAAAAAATTCTAGGGGTGCCAATAATTGTGGCCAACGTGTTTTGGAGAAAAGCATTTATTTCATAATGTGATTTACCCCCCACTTTTAATTCTTTTACTTCAATGAAAGTTTAGATTTTTGTGAATTTTTCAAATAAAAGATCAAAAGGATAAACAATGCAGATTTATTTTTTACAGCCATATTTGATCATATTTACCAGGGGTGCCAATAATTCTGACCACCACTGTATATATACATATATATATACACACTGAACAAAATTATAAACACAACACTTGTTTTTGCCCCCATTTTTCATGAGCTGAACTCAAAGAACTAAGACTTTTTCTATGTACACAAAAGGCCTATTTCTCTCAAATATTGTTCACAAATCTGTCTAAATCTGTGTTAGTGAGCACTTCTCCTTTGCCGAGATAATCCATCCACCTCACAGGTGTGGCATATCAAGATGCTGATTAGACAGCATGATTATTGCACAGGTGTACCTTAGGCTGGCCACAATAAAAGGTCACTCTATGTGTCAGTTTTAGGTCACTCTATGTGTCAGTTTTACTGTATTGGGGGGGTCCGGGGGGATCTGAAAACCAGTTAGTATCTGGTGTGACCACCATTTACCTCACGCAGTGCAAAACATCTCCTTCGCATAGAGTTGATCAGGTTGTTGATTGTGGCCTGTGGAATGTTGGTCCACTCCTCTTTAATGGGTGTGCGAAGTTGCTGGATATTGGCAGGAATTGGAACACGCTGTCGTATACACTGATCCAGAGCACCCCAAACATGTTCAATGGGTGACATGTCCGGTGAGTATGCTGACCATGCAAGAACTGGGATGTTTTCAGTTTCCAGGAATTGTGTACAGATCCTTGCAACATGGGGCCGTGCATTATCATGCTGCAACATGAGGTGATCCCCGTGGATGAATGGCACAACAATGGGCCTCAGGATCTTATCACGGTATCTCTGTGCATTCAAAATGCCATCAATAAAATGCACCTGTGTTCACTGTCCATAACATACGCCTGCCCATACCATAACCCCACCGCCACCATGGCCCACTCGATCCACAACGTTGACATCAGCAAAAAGCTCACCCACACGACGCCATACACGCTGTCTGCCATCTGCCCTATACAGTGAAAATCGGGATTAATTCGCAAAGAGAACAACTCTCCAAAGTGCCAAACGCCATCGAATGTGAGCATTTGCCCACTCAAGTCGGTTACGGCGACGAACTGCAGTCAGAGGATGACGAGCATGCATATGAGCTTCCCTGAGACGGTTTATGACAGTTTGTGCAGAAATTCTTTGGTTATGCAAACCGATTGTTGCAGCAGCTGTCCGGGTGGCTGGTCTCAGACGATCTTGGAGGTACAGATGCTGGATGTGGAGGTCCTGGGCTGGTGTGGTTACACGTGGTCTGCGGTTGTGAGGCCGGTTGGATGTACTGCCAAATTCTCTGAAACGCCTTTGGAGACGGCTTATGGTAGAGAAATGAACATTCAATTCATGGGCAACAGCTCTGGTAGACATTCCTGCAGTCAGCATGCCAATTGCACGCTCCCTCAAAACTTGCAACATCTGTGGCATTGTGCTGTGTGATGAAACTGCACATTTTAGAGTGGCCTTTTATTGTGGCCAGCCTAAGGCACACCTGTGCAATAATCATGCTGTCTAATCAGCATCTTGATATGCCACATCTGTGAGGTGGATGGATTATCTCGGCAAAGGAGAAGTGCTCACTAACACAGATTTAGAGAGATTTGTGAACAATATTTGAGAGAAATAGGCCTTTTGTGTACATAGAAAAAGTTTTAGATCTTTGAGTTTAGCTCATGAAAAATGGGGGCAAAAACAAAAGTGTTGCATTTATAATTTTGTTCAGTGTATATATATATATATATATATATATATATATATTCAAGAGATTCACAAGTTTTCTAAGCAGTCACAGTTAGGATTTTCTCCTGGTGGATGATTTAAAAGGTGGAAAAGAAAATCAAAAACATAAATTGAAGGAGGGACCTGGGCCATATCTAGAAACTGAGAATGAGCCAGAGCTTGTGAAGAAGCCAGCTAGCAACCACTTGGCAACACCTTGGCAACCACACCGAACACCCTACCATCACTGCAGTGAGTTTGTATAGGCATGATGAAAAAAGAAAAAAAAAATGTTGTTGTAATATTTGACCTTATATAATTGATGTATGTATAAATAAATTAAATCAAATCATTTAAGCTTCATATAACAATCATAATCGATGACCAGAAATGTCTTTCTTGAAACTTACATAAATAGTAAAATGATGTTTGGACCTTTTGAAAAAGGATGTGCGCTATTGGCTTCTATGTCAGGCCTTGGCTAGGTAAGCTTTTAACATTCCTAAGTGCTTTAAATGAAACATTAGTCTAAACAGTAGAATGTGGGAGATGTTTTATGGCAGACATGTATGACCCAAGGCCCTGGCAGTTAAAGAACACAATAATAAGCGTTAGAGATGTTCTGGTAACGTTTTAGATTACAGCCCGGAAAGTACTGCGTAAGTAAAACGAATTTACAGCGTAACTTTCGGTAATTATAGTCTAATTATAAAGTATGTATGTGTAGGTATAAGGGAACAATATGTAATATTTGGGGAATAAAGGGGGAACTACCAGGAAAATTAACAAATTATTTATACTGTAAGTATTTTTTAATTAAGGGGTAATTATTTGTGTAGTTACAGGTTAAGTATGAATCTGCGGGCTGTAAATTAAAGTGGTGCTTGTTCCCCTCTTCTTTCATGTAGTTACAGGGTAAGTATGAATCTGCGGGCTGTAAATTAAAGTAGTGTTTGTTCCCCTCTTCTTTCATGTAGTTACAGGGTAAATACAATAAAAACAGGTACACAATCTGATATCACTCTGAAACATTTATTTGAAAAACAACTTTCAAAACAGAATTACGACACTTCTTATTCATTTATTAAAATAAACTTTTCATTTCAAATACTAACGTCCTGACAGAAAAAAGCACGTTTTGTCCCTTTTTTGTTTTTCTTGCTTGGCTTCTCCTCCTCTTGTTCTTCTTCTTCATTTTCATTATTTCCACTGAAGGAATCCCATGTCTTTTGCTATTCTGTGTTAATATTTATTAAAATAAAAAGTACACCCAGAAATGCTCTCATAATTGACTAATATTTTCGCTTCCGACCAACTGTTACCAGCTGTGAGTAAAGAGCAACGTGAAGCTTCAAGCTGAATCTTTCAGATGAAACTCGCGCGAGAACTGGCGTCTCAGTATTCCTGTCTTGTTTGTTTCTCATTGCTATTATCATATATTATGTTATTGTTTGTATACTGTTGTGAGCATTAATTAAAAGAATCAAATAAAATAAAAACCGACGGCATCCGTCATCCGTGTGACTAGAGTTTCTCGGCGCGCTCACGTCACGCTTCAAGTTACATCAAGCGTGCCGTGAACTTAATCCTCTCATGCATGCACAGATGACTGTGGGTCGGAAGCGATAGTCTAGAGTTTAAAAAAATTTAAAATATTGGTATTTCTTTTACAAACACTTATCGTTTCACTTCAGAAGACATTGATTCATCCACTGGGATTGTATGGATTACTGTAGTTATTGCTGTATGTGCTGTTTGATGCTTCAACTTTTAGGAACCCAAATGAGTTTTCATTAGCAGAGATTATTTATTTTTTTGTGTTCATCTGAAGAAAGAAAGTCGTATACATCTCGGATGGCATGAGGGTAAAAGACGAGTAAATGGTGAGGACATTTCTGGGTGTACTGTATTTTCTTTTAATAATAGCTAGAGACATGGGATTCCTGCTTAAGATTCATCTGTGCCAAGAACGAAAAAGAAAAGGAACAAGAGGAGGATGAAGCCAAGCAAAAGAAATAAATAAGAAGTGTCATAAATCTGTTTTGAAAGTTGTTTTTCAAATAAAGATTTCCGAGTGATATCAGATTGTGTACGTGTTTTTATTGTACTTACCCTGTTACTACACGAAACAAGAGGGGAACAAACACCACTTTAATTTACAGCCCGCAGATTCATATTTACCCTGTAACTACACGAAGTGGAACAAACACCACTTACCCTGTAGCAACACAGATAATTACCCCTTAATTAAAAAATACTTACAGTATAAATAATTAGTTAATTTTCCTGGTAGTTCCCCCTTTATTCCCCAAATATTACATATTGTTATCTTATACCTACACGTATGTACTTTATAGTTACACTATAATTACCGAAAGTTACGCTGTAAATTAGTTTTACTTACGCAGTACTTTCCGGGCTGTAATCTAAAGCGTTACCGATGTTCTTCTTTCAGTAGCACTCATTCTTAATCTGTGGCAGGGATAAATAGACAGGTGTAATGGTAAGTACTTATGTTCCAAGGGAATATTTAGGATGAACTTTCTCAAAGGACTGTATGTTTGCTGTTTTTCTGTAAGGCTACCTGAACCTTATGAACCCTTTACACATTATACACGCATGCACACATTCATGTTACTTGTTGAATCAAAGGCATGCTTTGTTGAATCATAAAGCTGTTAGAGGAGTTAAAGTTAGAGGAGGCCACACATTTTTTTTGTTGTGTTGCTTGTTAAGATCAAAAATTAAACATTGTCATGTAACATCCCTTACTGTTGATACCTCAAATCAAGCAACTTTTTAAAGTGATGTGCTTTGATGACAATAGCAATGCCCAAACAACCACCCAGAACAGCAACATACTAAAAACTACTCTGAACACCTTAGAAATTGCATAGCAACACCCTCGCGACCTCCCAGAACTCCCTAACACAGCGACATACTAAAAACTACTCTGAAAACCACAGAAAACACCTAAAACACCTTGCCACTTAGTGACGCTCCAGCAACCACCCATAACACCCTAGCAAATTAATAGCAACACACTAAAACCTCTCAGAATGCATAGAAACTGCTTAATAACCTCCCAGAACTCCCCTCACAACCACTTAGTAACACCCAAGCAACCACCCACAACACCATAGCAACACACTGAAAACCACTCAGAACACCTTATAAAATATTTAGCAACATCCTAGTAACCATTAATCAATGCCTTAGCAATCACCCATAACCCATTGGCAGCCACTTAGTGACACCCTAGCAACCACCCATAACACCCTAGTAACTACATAGCAAAACATCTCTGAACGCCTTAGAAAATGCATAGCAAGACCTTAGCAACAATCCAGAACACCCTAACACAGCAACATACTAAAAATGACTCTGGACACTTTAGAAAATGCATAGAAACACCCTAGCAACATACTAAAAACTACTCTGAACACCTTAGGAAACACCCAAAACACCTTGGCAGCCACTTAGTGATGCCCAAGCAACCAGCCATAACACCCTAGAAAATGAATAGCAACACACTAAAACCTCTGGGAATACCTTAGGAAATTCATAGCAACACCCTAGTAACCACTTATCAACACCATGGCAAAATACCCTCACAACCACTTAGTAACACACAAGCAATCATTCATAACTCCATAGAAACACACTGAAAACCACTCAGAATACCTTATAAAATACTTAGCAACACCCTAGCAACCATTAATCAATGCCTTGACAATCACCCAAAGCACAATGAGAGCCACTTAGTGACACCCTAGCCACCACCCATAACACTCTAGTAACTACATAGAAACACAGAAACAACTTTGAACACTGTAGAAAATGCATAGCAACACACAAGCAACTATTTATCAATGCCTTGGCAACCTCCTAGAACACCCCAGGCAGTAACTTTGTAACACCGTAGCACCACCCATAAGACAATAATAACTGCCTAGCAACACTGTAAAAAAATGTCCACACCCTAGCAACCACTCAGAACACCCAAGACACAACTTATCAACACCTTGTCAACCGCTTAGTAACACCATAGAAACCACCCATAACATATCAACACACTAAATCCATTCAGAACACCACTCCTTAGAAAATGCTTTGCAACACCTTACAAACCATTTATTCACACCTTGGTAACCACCCAGAACACCCTAACAGCCACTTAGTAACACCCTAGTAAACACACATAACACCCTAGCAACTGTGTAGCACCACACTAAAACCATTCCGAACACCTTAGAAAATGCATAGAAACACCCTAACATCATGGGAGTTTTAACACCTATTCAAATTTCCTTCCAAAAATGTAAAACTGTAGTTAATTAATATTATCATTAGCAGATATTAATTGAAAAATCAATACTGCCTGTTGTTACAATGCTTCGATTTTTTTCTCAAGCCCAGTGACAAAAACATAAATGTGCTTTTAAATCACATCAAAGTGAGATTTCATAGATTTGTGAAATGCATGTATAATGAACTGGTTATTTTGCAAGCTCATACTGTTTTGCATTAGAGGTTGTCTGAACAGATTTGACTATAAGCACAAAGTGTGAAATTGGAATACAAAATTATCAAGACGTTCTCGCTCTCTCTTACAGCGACATATAACAGTATGAGTGGAGGCAGTTGTCATGGTGATTAATGTAGCAGCAGGAAAGTTAACCTGCAGAAGAGAAGCATGCGGGGGGATTTCTGAAAGCATTTCAATCTTTGACGTAAACTAATAGATGCTGCTCTCCCCCCAGGTGCTGAGAAAACACGATCATAGACCACTAGCCATACCGGCTTTCAGAGACCAAGATCTCAATAGGTGTCTGGATAAAATCTATTGAGTTCGCTTGATAAGAGTACATTTGCATCAGGTGCAGGAACACAACCGACAAGGTATACAAAACGATTTGCTTTTAGATCTGCTGCTGCAACTCTGAATGAGAAAGTACAAACAAACTTTGAAGTCACATTTTACACCCTAAAAAATAATAACGTTGGCTCAATAAATAAATAAATACATACAGCAACATTTTGTTTAGTTTTCATTTTGTTAACTATTTTGTCTTTGTCCAGCATCAAATGTACTTTTTATTATAGTTATCATATTTAGTCAACCTTGTCCTGTTTTTGTTTAGTCAAGTTTTAGTCGTCTAAATGTCTGGTAATTTTAGTCTAGTTTTGGTCAATGAAAACATTTTCGTCATGCTGTATGAATTTAAAATAATTATTTTGCTCAAAATTTTAATCACATTGATTGTTGACATTTGAGAAATGTATTTTTACATTTCATCAGAATTATTGCACTTACACCTATGTATAAGCCCAAATCAAGAGAATGTCAACTCGTGCACATGGTTTATTTCACCTCATCTAGTTTCCTGATGTATTATAGGCTATTTTCATGCAAATTAACACTCTCTACATTATGAAAACTGGTAAGAAACTTCTCTCAAAAATTAAAACGGTGAAGTTCCTAATAGCAATTCCAATAATTCCAAATTACATTAATGCTTTTTCTATTAAAACAACAGCAAAAAAGTATTGTCACACAAACGTTGACATCTGGCAACCACAAGCGTGAAAGCTTGTTAAAGGCACAATATGTAAGATTTTTGGATTAAAATATTCAAAAACCACTAAAACAATGTTATATATTTTGTTGACTTGTGTACATACATTATCCCAAATGTTTCCAAGAATGTTTAAATCCAGAGAAATAAGCAATTTTAACCAGGATTTAATTTTCTGTGCGTCGCCTGTCAATGACGTCATACCCTCGTTATCCTCGATTTTTTAGGTGAGCAACTGTTTAGATATAATTAATTCGACCAAAAACTAATCATTGTTATACAGCTCAACACAGTTAGTCTTATTGTTTAAATATTGTTTTCTTGATTTACCGCGAGTACCATGTTTTACCATGCCTAATATCGATCTCTTACTGCAGTGTGAACAAGTTTCTCGTAGCCGCCGAGCGAACGTACAGAGTAGCATTATAACATAACTTTCAACACACTCAAATGTATCTAATATGATAAAACAATGCTGCGTTACCCCACATACGCATGAGCGGAAGAAGCGGAAGCGCTTGTCTGCGGCATAATAAAAGCACGAGCCGTGTGCCACGCTTGTTTCTCATTAGCAATCTCTCCAGCGGCCTTGTTCCGCTCCAACGGCTCTCAGCCCCACCCTGCTTCATAATACAGTAATAAATCTTTAATACATTAGCTCATCCATGAATATGATTTCTGCCTGAGTTCTGTCGAATTCTTTTCCACCGGCTGTAGAGGTGAAGACAACAACTCCCATGATACAGCAAAATCAAAATCATCAAGCTACGCCTCTGTTTTGAGTAAGCGACATCTAGCGGCAAAAAATACATACTGTGCCTTTAAAAACAGTTTGTAATATTTTGTCTCCTCTTTAAGTTTTTATTTTTACAATTTAGGTTTGTCTTTTTTTTGTCAGCGATACTCAATGTTGATATAGTCACAGCTATCGTTTAACGACTTATGGAAAAAAGGATTTTTCGTCATAGAGTTCGTTAATGAAATGAACACTAGTTTTTTTTTTGTTGTTATGACAATTTCGAGTGAAATTATATTCAACCAACAAGCTACATTGAGTTAGAGGAACTTAAGAATTTGCAGCATAACGCATGAACACATTTTTTTTTACTTGATTACTCAAAAAAAATAAGATGCTCAAACTTGAATTGTAACAACGGAACCAATTAATCTTATCGATTTTATTTTAAATCAACAGCTATCATAGCACATGTTAAATGTAACTTATTTGGCATGTATATTTAATGAACATGTAAGATATTACTTATCACTTGCATTAAAACAGTCATTGCTTATAGAGTCAATGTAGTGTTTACCTTCATGTATCAACATTGCAGAAATGTCAAACATAACAGCAGTAAACATTAACAAGTCTTTACTTTCACTAAAACAAACAAATAAAATAACACTTTTAAATAACAATAAAATACATTTAATTTCTGAAGTTATCAAGACAATTTCATCAAGTTACTAGAACTTAATTAAAAAAAAAAACTAATTTGAAATTTGAGTTTAAATTACACAGTTATTGTAATGATCACATTATTACGGCAACATAACTCAAATGAATATTTGCAACTTTGCAACAAAAAGGGTTTAATTAAATCAATAAATTAGAATCTAATTAAGTTGTGGTAACAGGTCCCCTGAATTACTTTTTAAATTGTACATTCCAGCATTCATGTTACTGTGTAATTACATAGATAATAACTGAGTAATAATAATTAGCTACTTGTAAGTAATATGTAATTATGCTGCTTGTAATTACACCGTTATAAGCAGTGCTTGCTAAGGAAATACCTTATTATTTCTGATACTTAGTGCCATGAACATGATACTTCAATTTTGCCTGAAAAATGAAGAGGCTAGAATATCATTTGTGACCCTGGACCACAAAACCAGTCATTTAGATTTTTTTGCACCCTCAGATTCCAGATTTTCAAATAGTTGTATCTCGGCCAAATATTGTCCTATCCTAACAAACCATACATCAATGGAAAGCTTATTTATCCAACTTTCAGATGATGTATAAATCTCAATTTCTTCTTGGTGGTGGGCTCTTTTGATTGGCTACCACTCAGAACCTCATAGCAACCACCTAGAAACGACCCAAAACACCTTAGCAATGAGAATTCAGCTGACCTTAAAGAGCTCAAGCATTTAACATGGCAGATGACAAAAGTGTATAATAAACAGAACGGTCACTGTAAAATCCAACAGTTGTTCTTACTAAGACTATTTAGTTAAAGGGGTCATGAATTGAGAAATCAACTTTTCATTCAGCCTTTGATATATAAAAGTTAATCGTGATATAAGAATATCCTGTAAGTTTCGGAGCTGAAAACTTCCTTGTCAAAAGCTTTTATTGACACCAGGCTCAGCAAACGTTCGATCTCAGAATGTGCCAAGCTGTGACGTCAGAGTGTGGTGAAACACCGCCTCAACAGAAGAAGACGAACGCCTGATTCTGTAGCCCCGCCCACTGATTTGTGCATGGCATGTTATAGATAAATAACATAGGCCTAGTGGAGCTAAACCAGATCGAACTTCCAAGCAATAAACATGATGCATAAGCTTCATTTGGATTCCAATATTATGAATGCATGGATGAACTTTATTTTTAATGAAGATCCAGCTCACGTGGGGAAGACATTGCGTTTGTTCCTTCATTTCACCACAGATTCGTTTGTAAACAAGAGACTGGATTTGCAGACAGGATGAGACTACATGAATGAATGAAGCAACACACTTATGTGAGTAAAAAATGTTTTATATGTGATAGTATTGCATTGTTACAGATCGTTTGATATGTATTGATTACGTGTACGTGTCTAACTGAACATAACTTAGCACGCTGTCACAGGCTGGAGAATCCTTTATTTGAGGTGTTGTTGGTTCATTGTGCTGCGATTCGTGATCAGACTCGGACATGTATGGGCCAGGGCTCGCAAAGCCCAACGTCCCAGGCCTATGTGTTTTCCAGGCTATCTTAAATAGTGAAATAACATTCCTTTCTTGATGTGCGTTGTTCACGCTCTTGACTTGATATTTGAAGGAAAAATACAATCGCGGTATTTGAAATACAAGTTTTGATCATGCTGATTTGTCTGACTCAGTGAGGCTTGTGCGTGCATGTGTGTGTGTGTGTGTGTTAGTGATGCACAGTTCGCGGTTATATCCACCGATCGGGCCGGCCAAGTAATAAAAAATAACATTCCAATTAATTGCGGGTGGATGAGAGATAAATCATTGTGTTTGTTTGATAAAGATATTTTGCGAGCCTTGTGGGCGAATCATCATTCCGGTTGCCGTTTTCCCACATGCTTTCAAAACAATTCCTCACGTGTACTCACGGGGGAGACGGAGCTCATTATAATATGCAAAGCTTATCTAATCATAGCAGTGGGCGTTTACTTCCAAGTCTTCAGTGCGGCACGCCCATAAAAACTGAGCGTTCCATGAGAGAGGCTCAAAACCAGGGTAGAAAATAGAAAATTACTTATTCATTATGATGTTTTTGAATGTAAAAACCACACGAACGTCATAAGTTGACCTCAGACAACAGTATAACAAAATTTAAAAAGCCAGTTCATGACCCCTTTAACTTTACTTAATGTCCAATAATTTGTTGAACTTACTTAAAACAATTTAGTAATCTAAACTATTTGCATGCTATGCCTTCGTTACTCAGAAAACCCAAGTAATTACTTGACTGGTTTGAGTACCATTTTGCCAAAGCAAAAAAAAATAAAAAAACAGGCGGGGCAAAAGGTTTTTGAGGCGGGGCAAACTTTTCACTAATTTCCTCCACTTCTGCAGTCATTGTTCTCAGTTGCATTCACTCATTTTCCAGTCATCTTGAATGTTATTGACAATACAACTAAACATTTTGGGAGAACGTCACATAAATTGACTTTGGTCTCCCTTTGGTTGGCCACTTTGAGCTTCATTTATATTATTGTAATTCTCTTCCTATTGATGCAGTGATGCAACAATAAATCACAGGGATTTGATTTCAAAGGAAGGGAAGTAATACACTACAGTCAAAAGTTTGGAAACTGTACTATTTTGATTGTTTTTAAAAGAAGTCTCTTCTGCTCACCAAGGCTGCATTTATGTTATTAAAAATTTATGTTTTTTTGGGAAAGAACTTAAAGAAATTAATACATTTATTCAGGAAGGATGCATTAAATTGATCAAGTGACAGTATAGACATTTATAATGTTGCAAAAGCTTTATATTTCAGATAAATAAAAATAAAGCTTTCTTTACTTTCAGCTGATTATTAAATTAACTTCAGTTTTCCCTTTAAGTTTGCTTTGCAAAAATAAGGCAATCGGTTTCCAAACTTTTTAGAAACTTGTTAGAATTTAAATGTGGATGCTATCTTTATAGTTATCATTCTTAAAGCTACAGTCTCCAAACCACTGTCTATATTAAATACAGATGTGTGTCTTGTTCCGCACTCTGCAACGTGTTGTACATTATGTCATTCTGCCACAGCTGCATAATGACTGCTGTTAGAAATAACAAAGTGAGTAGTAATGCATTTCATCTCCAGCAGAAAAAAAAACAAAACAAAAAAAAAAACATTTTGGTTTACTGCTAAAGATTATGGGGTTCAATAAAGAAATTGGAAGATGAAGACAAACATAATATTAAGGATCATTAAAGAGGAGCATAGATTCATTTCCTCATGCACAGACTGACCCATCAACTCTGAGCTTAAAGTGCTAAATAACAGCCTGGCTCTTGATGTGTAATCACTAGTGGATACTCCCATTTATGCCTGTGACTCATGCTAACAATCATGGGAGTTGCTTTAATTACTGTTTACATTGCGATAGTCCCTTTCTTAGATTATGACTCACTCTGTGTGCGAATCCTATATGTTCCCCTGAGTAATGAGACAATGGCTTGTTTTACTGTAGTTGACAGATTGTTTTACACTGAAACAAAATGTGATTTTAATGACAATTAATGCAAAAATATTGAAACCTGTTACAGTTTTTCTCAATTGCTTAAATACTATAACCAGGCTTTTGAACTAAAATTTCAAAACCATAACTCCATTTATCAAAAAGCACACCCATTTCCCTAAACTATAAAAACTATTCCCGTTTTGACACATGAATCAGATTTGTTGAACTGTCACTGCAAAACTCTACACACAAATCCCTTAATTTCTCATTGCCTACACCATGTTGTCATTTAGAAAGCACTAGCATTCAATATTGTTCACTCAAGTTAGCACAGCTTCAGCTCAGTTAGCACACAGTTACCCAGGTGAAAACACTTTCAAAGTCAAAATTGAACACACATCAATCATATCCTTCAATAGATAGATAAAAGGGCCTGAATCAGTTCACTGAGTTTTGGAACAATGGATTCACGGAGAAATGAAGGAATAGGTCAAGGAGGAGGAAGAGGGAGGAGGAAACGGAAGGGGAGGGGGAGGAGGAGGAAGAGGAAGGGGAGGGGGAGGGGGAGGGGGAGGAGGAAGAGGAAGGGGAGGGGGAGGGGGAGGGGGAGGGGGAGGGGGAAGGGGAGGGGGAGGGGGAGGGGGGGGGAGGAGGAGGAAGAGGAAGGGGAGGAAGAGGAAGGGGAGGAAGAGGAAGGGGAGGAAGAGGAAGGGGAGGAAGAGGAAGGGGAGGAAGAGGAAGGGGAGGGGGAGGAAGAGGAAGGGGAGGGGGAGGAAGAGGAAGGGGAGGGGGAGGGGGAGGGGGAGGAGGAGGAGGAAGAGGAAGAGGAAGGGGAGGAAGAGGAAGAGGAAGGGGAGGGGGAGGAAGAGGAAGGGGAGGGGGAGGAAGAGGAAGGGGAGGGGGAGGAAGAGGAAGGGGAGGAGGAGGAAGAGGAAGGGGGGGGAGGAGGAAGAGGAAGGGGGGGAGGAGGAAGAGGAGGGGGGGAGGAGGAAGAGGAAGGGGGGAGGAGGAAGAGGAAGGGGGGGGAGGAGGAAGAGGAAGGGGGGGGAGGAGGAAGAGGAAGGGGGGGGAGGAGGAAGAGGAAGGGGGGGGAGGAGGAAGAGGAAGGGGAGGAGGAGGAAGAGGAAGGGGGGAAGAGGAGGAAGAGGAAGGGGGGGAGGAGGAGGAAGAGGAAGGGGGGGAGGAGGAGGAAGAGGAAGGGGGGGAGGAGGAGGAGGAAGAGGAAGGGGGGGAGGAGGAGGAGGAGGAAGAGGAAGGGGGGGAGGAGGAGGAAGAGGAAGGGGGGGAGGAGGAGGAGGAAGAGGAAGGGGGGGAGGAGGAGGAAGAGGAAGGGGAAGTTCGAGAAATTCGAGCCACTTTAGTTGACCATGTCCTTGTCCATGGTATGACCATGAGGGAGGCTGGGCAATGCGTACAGCCAAATTTGAGTCGCTTCACCGTCGCCTCCATCATCAGAACTTTTAGGGAGGAAAACAGGTAGGTGTACATACAGTAAGACTGGTCTGTACAGTAACTTTTGAGTGCTGTACTCTGTGCTGTGACAACACATACACTGTTGCACATATGCTACTGTAATAAAGAAATGCATAAAATTGCCTTGCATACAGAGAGTTTTAGTATGTTTCCATTTTTCCCATAAAAAAGGATGTGTGACAGTTACAGTAATGATTGCTTCTATTTTTGTAGGACACAGAGACGACCACCTGGTGGAGGCAGGCTAAGGCTTTTGTCGTCTGAGCAAGAGAGGGAGCTTGTAAACATGGTCATTGCCAATAATGTACTTCGTCTGCGAGAAATTCAAAGGAGAGTGATTGAGGATAATCATCATTTTCGAGGGATAAATTCCATCAGCCTCTCCACAGTTGATCGGATTCTCAAAAAGCACTGGTTTCGGATGAAACAGGCGTACCGCGTAACTTTTGAACGAAACTCTGAGAGAGTGAAAGACCAACGAGTGGAATATGTTCAGGTATGAGTTTTGATATTGTATGGAGTATTGTGTACCATCACAGTATAGCAGTTTATGCAGCCATTTGTGCCCTCTTGAACTGTGCTTCAGGGAAGTGATTTACTCTACTGTGTTTCGTGTTTTGCAGAGAATCTTTGAAATTGAAGGCCAGCCTGTTCCCCATGAAATCATCTTTGTGGATGAGGCTGATTTCAACCTGACCAAAAGAAGGAGAAGGGGGAGGAACATAATTGGCCTATAGTAAATGTCCCTGGTCAGCGCGGAGGGAATGTCACTATGTGCGCAGCCATAAGCCAACGAGGGGTACTCTACCGCCATGCCATTCTAGGACCCTATAACACTATGCTTCTCCTTGCTTTTCTTGACGGTCTAAGAGAGCATATGTTCCAGCTGGACCTCAGGGAACCAGCACAGCCAGAGCAGCCTCACTACGTTGTTGTTTGGGATAACGTCAGCTTCCATCGTGCTGCTCTTGTTCGTGACTGGTTTACCAATAACCCAAGGTTTTCAAACATCTTTCTGCCTGCATACTCTCCCTTTCTAAACCCAATAGAGGAGTTTTTTTCGGCATGGCGGTGGAAAGTCTATGACCGAGAACCTTATGTCCGAGTTCACCTCCTCCAGGCCATGGAAGAAGCCTGCCATGACATAACAGTAGATGCATGCCAGGGATGGATCAGGCATGCACAAGGATTTTACCCTCGCTGCCTGGCTAGGGCCAATATAGCCTGTGATGTGGACGAGATTCTCTGGCCTGACCCAGACCAAAGACGGGATGCTGAGGTGGAATAATTTTTTTTGTGTAGTACATGAATGAATAAAAATGTGCAAATGTATACATTGGTTGTGTCTTTTGTGTTCGTTGTTCATCATGTGAAAAGGTATTGTGTTTTTTTTTTTTTTTTTGTTACAAGCAACATGACTTACCAGTTTTGGAAATGTTGTTTTGAATTTATTGCACCAGTGTGTAAGACTATGTTGTAGTGTGTGTTTTTCTGAGGGCTTGTGTGTTGTCTGAGGGCAAAGTTTGGTTTTTCAGCAAGAGTGAATGGTTTTGAGTGTAGAGCTTCATTTTGACCTAAAAATAGGATGTTTGGGGAATTGGGTGAGATGTTATGGATTTGTGTTTACTGTTTTGAGAATATGAGGCATAGTTTCAAGAAATGTGTTTAAGCAATCGAGAAAAACTGTAATAAGTGAAATGTAAGTTACTTGTAAATTTAAAAAAAATAAGAAGAAAAATACACAGATCAGGCATAATATTATGACCACTGACAGGTGAAGTGAATAACACACTGATTATCTCTTCATCAAGGCACCTGTTAGTGGGTGGGATATATTAGGCAGCAAGTGAACATTTTGTCCTCAAAGTTGATGTGTTAGAAGCAGGAAAAATGGGCAAGCGTAAGGATTTACGCTTAACGGTGGTGAACCGAAAGCGGCAACAGTGGGCACGTGAGCATCAGAACTGGAAGCAATGGAGCAATCCACTGGAGCAATGGAAGAAGGTGGCCTGGTCTGATGAATCACGTTTTCTTTTACATCACGTGGATGGCCGGGTGCATGTGCGTCACTTACTTGGGGAACACATGGCACCAGGATGCAGTATGGGAAGAAGGCAAGCCGGCGGAGGCAGTGTGATGCTTTGGGCAACGTTCTGCTGGGAAACCTTGGGTCCTGCCATCCATGTGGATGTTACTTTGACACGTACCACCTACCTAAACATTGCTGCAGACCATGTACACCCTTTCATTAAAATGGTATTCCCTTTCAGCAGGATAATGCGCCCTGCCACAAAGCACAAATGGTTCAGAAATGGTTTGAGGAGCACAACAACGAGTTTGAGGTGTTGACTTGACCTCCAAATTCCCCAGATCTCAATCCAATCGAGCATCTGTGGGATGTGCTGAACAAACAAGTCCGATCCATGGAGGATCCACCTCGCAACTTATAGGACTTAAAGGATCTGCTGCTAATATCTTGGTGCCAGATACCACAGCACACCTTCAGGGGCCTAGTGGAGTCCATGCCTTGACAGATCAGGTCTCTTTTGGCAGCAAAAGGGGGACCAACACAATATTAGGAAGGTAGTCATAATGTTATGCCTGATCGGTGTATATACCTTTCTACATGAATTATATATTGATTCATACTTTTTACTTATAAATAAACTTATTAAAAAGGCTAGGGCGTTACTAAGTGTAATGCTGCATTCCAATCAAGGTTGGACATGGAAATTGGGACATCCCAAATTAAATGTCCCACTTCAGACCTCTGTGAGTTCCAGGCAATCAGACGTCACGTTCACATGTTGACCACATGATTTCGCCACGACACAATGAGAGCATATGTAACCCTGGACCACAAAACCAGTCATAAGTCGCACGGGTATATTTGTGGCAATAGCCAACAATATATTGTATGGGTCAAAATTATAGATTTTTCTTTTATGCCAAAAATCATTAGGATATTAAGTAAAGATCATGTTCCATGAAGATATTTTGTAAATTTCCTACCATAAATATATCAAAAATGTATTATTAATAGTAATACGCATTGCTAATGACTTCATTTGGACAATTTTAAAGGCGATTTTTTGCACCCTCAGATTCCAGATTTTCAAATAGTTGTATCTCGGCCAAATATTGTCCTATCCTAACAAACCATACATCAATGGAAAGCTTATTTATTCATAAATCTCAAGTTCAGAAAATTGACCCTTATGACTGGTTTTGTGGTCCAGGGTCACATATCGTGTTTTTGTGTCAATTATGGCAAAATCAGAATAAAAAAAACATAAAATCGCTTTGAAAACAGCTGACGAAAAGCAAAAACGAAGTTATTATTACATAAACTTAATGTCTAATGTTAAAATTAGTTTTTACGTTTATGCTAATTGTAAGTGACGTCAAAATGATGCGTCTCGCTGAGGTTGGGGTTGATCGATGTACCCCGAGTTCACAGGTCGAATGTCTGACTTTAAGTGGCGTTCCAGATGTTATTTCTAAGAACGAGATGGGAAAAATCCAAATTCCGAGCTTTCTGGAATGCAGCATAAGCCAGAGTGTTTTCAGTGTATTGTATTGCTGGTTAAATATATTATTTTTTATTTATATTTATTACTTTATTACTATATTTCTAAGTAAAAAGTACGAAAATGTTAATTTTGTGCATTTTGTGAACTTTAAGTATTGTTTTACTCTAAAGTTCTGGCAACCATAGCTACCATTTTAATATTATATACGTAGTTATGGGTTATAATTCCTGTCTTACATGAAATATACATTTAGGGTATGTTTACACAACAACGATGTACTAAAAACGGACAGATGACAACATTGTCAAAACGATCCCCATTCACACGGATCTGCAAAAACGACTAAAAATGCTGTATTCTGCTGCCGGGCCAGTAGTTGGCGATGTCAATTTGTAAAGAAACACTACATGCCTAAACTGAGCACGTAATATGTATGTGCATGACGTCACTGTTTTCATAAATTCGTGTTTTTGTAGTTTACACAGAGACGATAATGGTATCGTTTTCCCAAAACGTCGCTGTCTTGTAAATTTATGGCTAGGGTTGGATCAGGAATTGGATCAGGAATCGGATACTTGTTATAAAACTAAAATTTCTATTCCTTTTATCGATTCCTTTGTGTGCATTTTAATGTGACTTTAAACCATTCAAGTGCAAGACACATTCAAATCGCGCACACAGAAAGCCGCCTCTCATACTGAATAGTGTGCGATACTAAACTGAGTTCTCTAACTTCTCTTCTGCGTCTTTTTGCACTTGAATCGACAAATACACAAAAATATATCAAAATATTCTTATAAACGAGTGCAAATGTCCATTATAAACTACACACAGCCTCTTACAGAGGCAGAACACAGTTGACAAAAAAAACGCATAACAGTATATTGGATCCATGCAGCTCTTAAAGTGACAGCAGCCTAATATTCCTGGTGCCGTCTTTACAATAACGTTACTCAAACAACAAAAGACAAAGAGAAAATTAATTTGCTGTTCTTGACTGAATAACTTTTGTAAATATATTTGTAATGTATATTTTATTCATAAAGTGCAACGTTATTTTACATTTCATTACAGTCTCTGTACCTAAATACCTAAAAATCTTAAATCAATGTTTATTTAAATCGTATTTTTGTTCAGTTGTATTTATTTGTGCGATTGCTAAGTTGTTTTTAAGGTAACACTTTATTTTAAGGGTCCAGAATAACCAGAATAATGCATTAGTTAAGCATTAATTAATGATTAACTTGTTCACAATTAAGCATTAGTTAAGCACGAACACACTAGTAATTAATGATTAACTTTACATTTTAAGGGTCCAGAATTATGCATTAGTTAAGCATAAATAAACTAGTAATTAATGATTTACTTGTTCACAATTATGCATTAGTTAAGCATGGACACAATAGTAACTGAATTAACTGAATGTACAGTAAACACCTTTTAGCCATTATTTACAACCTAATAAGCCATATATTATTTTCGGAGTGTCTGTTTTCATGCCTGGTTGGGTCAAACAAGATTAAAAAAAAACCTGCAGATATTACAATGTCTTCAGTGGCATAGTCAGTAGAGTGTAAGGCTCAAGGATCTAGGTTTTGACGCGATCGACCCAGGTTTGAATCTGCCTTTTGCTGAGCTCGCTCTTCTCCCTTTTCCCATCACATATCACTTTGGAAAGGCATTTACTTTTTTTGGAAATTTAATTTAAATTTAAGTGGAAATAAAGTGCCTAACGAAATGTTTAATAATAATAAAAGCATTTATTGGGTAGGGTTAGGGGTAGGTGTAGGGAGGGCTTTTATTATCCCATTAAGGCAGCATCCATATAATAATTTTCAATAAATATAATCATTTATACTCTATGTTATTATTGCATCTTGTTAATGTACAACAATACTGAGGTGCAAATAGTATGTATCTGTCAAAATAAAGTATAAATTGCATGTAATTATTTACACATATTGCAAAGAACTGCTATTTTTACATGGTGTAAATAGAATATATCACTATTTTCACTTAGTATGCTATTTCACTTAGTAAATAGCATCTATCGCTAAGAAAATGTTATTTTCACTTAGTGTAAATAGAATGTAGTTGCTATTTACACTTGGTGTAAATAGCATCTATCGCTATTTGCACTTAGTGTAAATAGCAATTATCGCTAAGAAAATATGCTATTTGCACTTAGTGCCAAAGATTTTCTCCCTCCAAAGATTTTCTATTGGGTTCAGGTCTGGAGACTGGCTAGGCCACTCCAGGACCTTGAGATGCTTCTTACGGAGCCACTCCTTAGTTGCCCTGGCTGTGTGTTTCGGGTCGTTGTCATGCTGGAAGACCCAGCCACGACCCATCTTCAATGCTCTTACTGAGGGAAGGAGGTTGTTGGCCAAGATCTCGTGATACATGGCCCCATCCATCCTCCCCTCAATACGGTGCAGTCGTCCTGTCCCCTTTGCAGAAAAGCATCCCCAAAGAATGATGTTTCCACCTCCATGCTTCACGGTTGGGATGGTGTTCTTGGGCTTGTACTCATCCTTCTTCTTCCTCCAAACACGGCGAGTGGAGTTTAGACCAAAAAGCTCTATTTTTGTCTCATCAGACCACATGACCTTCTCCCATTCCTCCTCTGGATCATCCAGATGGTCACTGGCAAACTTCAGACGGGCCTGGACATGAGCTGGCTTGAGCAGGGGGACCTTGCGTGCGCTGCAGGATTTTAATCCATGACGGCGTAGTGTGTTACTAATGGTTTTCTTTGAGACTGTGGTCCCAGCTCTCTTCAGGTCATTTTGTTTTACCTTATTTGAATCGAAATTAGGAATCGATAAGAATCAGAATCGATAAGCAGAATCGGAATCGTTAAAATTCAAACGATACCCAACCCCATAAACGGCCAAAACACATATAAAGTTCTCTGTTTTTAGTTGGAAACGGTGTTGTGTAAACGGCCCCTTAGATTTTTTTAAAGACTGATTTCTTTCTCAGATATTCAAGAGCTTCTATGATATTTTTTGAATGTAAGTCATTTATTAAGTATAAATTTTAAGTAATTTATCATTAGAGCATATTTGTGGATCCAGAGTATCATCTTAACCCCCAATGTCAGCAGTCAGTTTACCAGACAAAAGACGTCTCTATACAATTAGGACATGTGAATGAATGTCACTCAGAGGTCACTAGGAAGGTGACCAAAGCTTTCTGCCAGCAGTCATGTGACATGCTCAACTTGAGTGATGTCACAGTAAAGAGGGCAACGGCTCTTTAACCATCAACAACTGCTCTTCTTCATACAGCAAACAACAAATCTCAGTAAATCTCATGTTTGCCTAAGTCCGGAGTGAAATGAGCTGTTTGAGGGCTGCGTCTCAGTGTTCAAAAGAGCCATTAAGCCTTTCTCGGGTGTTCTGATGGAAATTAATCTATGCTGAAAGGAAGAAAATGCGGCTCTTGCTTGCTTTATGAAAATACCAACAAAAAAAGTGTTTGTGCCATACTCTCAGATCTCTCCTCACCCTCTCGCCATTTCCTTTTTAATACGTTTTAGTGTTCATAAGCACTAACTGCAAGATGCTAATTGGGTAAAGTATCCGCTTTGAAAACAAATAGCCCTATTTTTAATGAACAGACAGGATGCAGACAAAACCCGAGCATGAAGATGATCAGAAAATTATATGTCTACTGTGCACTTACTGACCTTTTATTTTTCTTGTACTTAGACACAGCAGCAATCAAATCCAGAAAACTGCTGCAACAACAAGATATTTACATTTTCTAAAGAAAACGAGAGTTGTGCTTGCCTAGGGTGTTGCTATGTGGTTGCTAAGGTGTTCATAGTGGCTCGTAGCATGTTGCTATATGTTTGCTAAAGTGTTCAGAGTGTATTTTGAGCATGTTTCTTTGCTTGTCAAGACATACTTTGATGACCAGAAAGTTAAGAAGTTTTAAAAGCTTGAAGTTTGAAGGTTTTCAATTTGAAGCAGTTTGACGTTTTTAAGTAGTTTTAAAGTTTTAATGTTTTGAAGGTAATACAGTCTATAAGAAAACAGACCAGATAGATAGATATCACATTGGTAACATGTTTTTAACATGTAACACTTTGCTAACAAATTTTAGCATGTTGCTAACACGTTTCTTGCACAAATTAGCACAATGCTAACATGTTTCAGCATGTTACTATCATGATTTAATACTATTAGCATGAATTAACACATTACTAACATGTTTTAACATATTGCTAGCATGTTCCTGGCATGAATTAGCACATTGCTACTTAACATGTTGCTAACATTAATGAGCACATTGTTAACATGTTTCAGCATGTTGTTAGTATGTTTCTAGAAATAATTAACATATTGCTACCATGCGTTATCACATTCCTAACATGATTTAACAATTTGCTAGCGAATTTTAACATGCTGATAACATTTATTGCACAAATTAGCACAACGTTAACATGTTTTACATGTTGCTAGCATGATTTAATACTATTAGCATGAGTTAACACGTTACTAACATGTTTTAACATATTGCTAGCATGATTTAACACATTGATGACATGTTTCTAGGATCAATTAGCACATGTTCTAACATGTTGCTAGCATTAATTAACATATTTTAACATGTTTTAACGTGTTGCTAACCTGATTTAACACATTGTTAGCATGTTTATAATATGAACACATTGCTAACATGTTTTGGCATGTTGCTAGCATGAATGAACAAATTGCTGGCATGTATTAGCACATTGCTACTTAACATGTTGCTAACATTAATTAACACATTGCTAACATGTTTTGGCATGTTGCTAGCATGAATGAACAAATTGCTGGCATTTATTAGCACATTGCTGCTTAACATGTTGCTAGCATTAATTAACACATTGCTACTATGTTTTACCATGTTGCTAACATGCTTTATCACATTGCTAACATTTTGCTGTCATGATTTAACACATTGCTACTATGTTTTAGCATGTTGCTAACATGCTTTATCACTTTGCTAACATTATGCTGTCATGATTTAACATATTGCTACTATGTTTTACCATGTTGCTAACATGCTTTATCACATTGCTAACATTTTGCTGTCATGATTTAACACATTGCTACTATGTTTTAGCATGTTGCTAACATGCTTTATCACTTTGCTAACATTATGCTGTCATGATTTAACACATTGCTAGCATGTTTTACCACATTTCTAGCATTAATTAACATGTTGCTGGCATGTTTTAACACATATTTCTGTCCTAGGCTAGCTGTTAAGCTTTGCTAGTGATAGACAGACAAGTTTTGACCACCTAAATGAAAGTCTATGGGAATTTGGGATTGTTCGGAAGTCTTCCCAAAGTCAGATCAGTTAGACAAGATATAGCAACGTGAGTCAGAATAGTCTGAAGGTCTTTGGTATTTGTAGCTTGAAAGCTCGAGGAGGAGTTAGAGTCAGAAATGTTAGTCTCAGAAGAAAATAATACGTTTAAATCGCATTCCTGTATGTTGGCTTTCTCAAGCCAACATAATTAACAACTCATTCAAATGACTAACCATATATGTGCTATAGTAATAGCGATGCTTGCCTTTCCAGGTACCACTAATAATTATTCTATTTTCTAAACCAAGCTACTGTGTCTTTCTTTGAATATTCTCCTTCAACCCCATTGGCTTTAAAGAGCTCACGGTTTCACACTCACCCCTCACCCTCTGGCAACGGCAGTCTTTGATGTTGTGACATTGCTTTTAATTTCAGCTCGCCTGACAATACTTTGCCTTTGGAATCCCTCAAGAAAGCACAATGCACAAAATGCAGCAAGACTGCTGACTTTGCTCTGCATGCAAAGTTCAAGGTAGTTCAGTGATGTGTTCTCATTAGTATTCGTCGGTGTTCATATGTAAAGTGTTCTAGTACAGATGCAGTTTTACCGTTTAGATCTGAGCAATATCAACATATTGACATCTAAAACATAAACCGTGAGAGTGTTTAAAGGGCCAAAAATAAAAATTCAGTCATCATTTACTCACCCTCATGTCGTTCCAAACCCCTATGACTTTCTTTATTTTGCGAAACACAAAAGATATTTTGAAGAACTGTTTTGTATCAAAACAACATTGGACCCCATTGACTTTCATTGAATGGATTTCATACATGTTTGGAACGAATGAACTGATCGCCGAATTTTCATTTTTGGGTGAACTAACCCTTTAAAGGGATAGTTCACCCAAAAATGAAAATTACCCCATGATTTACTCACCCTCAAGCCATCCTAGGTGTATATGACATTCTTCTTTCAGACGAATACAATCGGAGTAATATTTAAAAATGTCCTGGCTAATCCAAGCATTATAATGGCGAAAAAAGAGGCGTTACACTTTCTTCGTAAAATGAAAACGGAAGGCGGTCCGCTGGCAGCTAGATATTTTACTTTATAACGTGTTAAATATGAATATTTTTCTTACACAAACCCACCGATTCACTTCAGAAGGCCTTTATTAACCCCCCGTAGTCGTATGGATTACTTTTATAATGGATGGATACACTTTTTTGGGCTTCAAATTTTGGGCTCCCATTCACTGCCATTATAAAGCTTGGATAAGCCAGGACATTTTTTAATATAACTCCGAGTGTATTCGTGAAAGAAGAATGTCATATACACCTAGGATGACTTGAGGGTGAGTAAATCATGGGGTCATTTTAATTTTTGGGTGAACTAACCCTTTAAGTGTCATTCCAAACACAATGAATGTACTTGTACATGTTATGTATGAACACATTGTGAATTATGATGGGCTGCAAGAGCACTACATGCACATTAAGGTAGGGCATGTGTCATACGCTAGTGTAATTTATCTAGATTTTGTAATCCCGGATTAGGGGCATCCCCAGGTTAAACGTGGAAAAGCACGCACACATCCCGACCGATACGTCACATCAAACGTTTGGTTCTTTGAGCACGTTCCTCAACTGCCCTTCTAATTTTATGGCTATTAAAGGCATATTAAACAATGGCGTACGTAAATATAGATCTTTTGAAGCATTGATCTTTCCCTTTAAACATCACAAAGCATGGACTGAGATCCTTCAGTTAAATTTAATGATGGATTTAGGGGCACTTGACCTTTAAAGGATTGATGTCGCAATGTGACTTTCCAAGGCTGCATATAATTGCTTCCACTTTAGGATCTGTCAGCTACACAGAATGAGCCAGTTCTCAGTGCAGCTCAGTGTTGTAGCATCAACATCAGCATAGCACTGAGAAACATGGAAAACAACTGTTGTATTATCAGAGGCGTAGCTGTAATTGAGTTATATAATGCAACAAGTTTCCCACGATCTTCGCCTTTGGTGAGCCGGCATGTTGCGAAACTTCTCTTAATAAAATAAGCTGTCTGGATGAAATGACAGGTGAGTCCAAAATCCACAATGAAAATCTGTTTCTTCATTTAAACCTGGAAATAATATTTTTGTCAGAGATATATTTAAGATTCTGCACTATTTATTGGTCACTAATCAAATAAACAAACGAGTGACTTTGAGCCTGTATAAACTCATGTGAACTTTGCACAGAGGGTCACATTTACTACTTCCATTGAAACCGAGATGTAGATTATATGTTGTAAGATTATACTAGATAACAATTATCAATTTTGGTCATGTCAGCTCAAGTACTGATGTATACATAAGTTTGAAGAAATTACTATTTTTAATGTTTTTGAATGCTCATCAAGACTGCATTTATTTGATCAAAAATACAGAAAAAACTGTTATACTGAGTTATAACTGAGTATCAAATCAGCATATTTGAATGATTTCTGATGGATCATGTGACACTGAACACTGGAGTAATGGCTGATGAAAATTCAACTTTGCATCACAGGAATAAATTATATTTTAAAGTATATTAAAATAGAAAACCATTATTTTAAATTGTAATAATATTTCACAATATTACTGTTTTTCCTGTATTTGATCAAATAAATGTGCACTCAAAAAAAACAAAAAAAACAAGCTGTTGAACAAACTTAATTAAGGAAAACTTTTCCACGAAATTGAATTATGTTTTTCCAACAAAATCTAATTGGTTTGAAATGATTTAGTGTAATCTTGTATAAACTTAAATTCATTTAGTCATTCCTACTAGATAAAGTAGTATAAAGAGGGGTAGAACTGATGACCATATTTAGACTTGACATATTTAGTAACCTCAAAAATCGACACAACATAACACAACTTTTAAATGTCAAATATAACATCAAACTTTAACAGGTCTTTCCCTTTATTAAAAAACACATTAAACAGCACTTAATTTCAACATTTACTCTCCTGATCTAACCCTATGCAAAGCATGCTGGGAACTAGAAATACACTGCTCCGTTTCAGTCAGTGCAACAGAAATGATTCATGTAGTCCCAACACAAAGGGTTTAGGTTAACTTAACATTTTACAAATTTAATTTCATTTAACATAATAAAATTGAGTGCAAATGGCAATTAAGTAAAAAACTAAAGATTTGTTGTTACAGCTTATTTTATTTAAATAAATTGAGCAAACAGCTAGAATCATTTTTTTTTTGAGTGTGGGCTTTGTGAGCATGAGACTTCTTTCAAAAACATTAAAAATAGTAATGTTTCCTAACTTTTGACCTGACTTTTTAATAATAAAAAAATAGCTACATTCCTAATTGTTGCAAATAAATATTGTCATCTTATAATATTTATTTTTATTGGTGGTCTCAGACTGAGCCCACTGAATATGGTATTAAAAATTAATTAAATTAGCATTAAGTGAATCTACTTGTCTGCTGTAGCATTATTTATATCGATCCATCAATTCTCCAAACCGCTTTATCCTCAACAGGGTAGCACGTTCATTTATATCCAGTTAATTTTATTACAATCATTAATAAATCACAACTATAAACCTGTGTAAATCACATTGTGATTATGAGTGGAATACATATTGAACATGATGATGAGAAGTAAACAGATGAATGGCTATTTTTAAATTTTTAGAAAAGCCGACAAATCCTTGGCAAAACATTTCAGCGCTCCACCTGCCAGGAATCACCTAGGGCATGTTTCCCCCTTTAGCAATTCACAAAGGCGGCAATTTGCAATGTTTTTCTGTGAGAACACATTCGTCTATTTTGACAAGCCTGTGGAACACCCCTCCAGTGGGTGTTGAGACCAACTTGTGCACAACATATAATGAGAGCGAGGAATCTATGACACGACTGTTGCACTGCTAATGCAGGTGACTGCCATTAATCAGCATATCCTCGTTTCCAATGACATATCAGGTGAAACCAGGTGAATATTAGGTGGCCGTTTTTTAATGCACAGTATGTTTATATTATATTAGAGACTTGATTCTGAAGAAACAGAAAGTTAAGTGGTGCTTGTTAGCCTAAACATTACTGCTACAATGTCAAAGGCTGCATCCGAAATCACATACTTCCCTACTATATAGTAGGTGAAAAACAGTATGTGGCAAAAGAAGTATGTCCGAATTTACAGTACTCATAAAAGAGTAGGCAAATAGTACCCGGATGATCTACTACTTCCGGCGAGATTCTGAAGTGTGCATGTGATGGACACTTGGGCTGCATCCGAAATCGCATACTTCCCTACTATATAGTAGGCGAAAAACAGTATGTGGCAAAAGAAGTATGTCCGAATTTACAGGACTCATAAAAGAGTAGGCAAAAAGTACCCGGGTGACCTACTATACTCTGGCGAGATTCTTAAGTGTGCATGTGATGGACACTTGGGCTGCATCCGAAATTGCATACTTCCCTACTATATAGTAGGTGAAAAACAGTATGTGGCAAAAGAAGTATGTCCGAATTTACAGTACTCATAAAAGAGTAGGCAAATAGTACCCGGATGATCTACTAATTCTGGTGAGATTCTGAAGTGTGCATACGATGGACACTTTTTTTTGGCTGCATCTGAAATTGCATACTTCCCTACTATATAGTAGGCGAAAAACAGTATGTGGCAAAAGAAGTATGTCCGAATTTACAGGACTCATAAAAGAGTAGGCAAAAAGTACCCGGGTGACCTACTATACTCTGGCGAGATTCTTAAGTGTGCATGCGATGGACACTTGGGCTGCATCCGAAATTGCATACTTCCCTACTATATAGTAGGCGAAAAACAGTATGTGGCAAAAGAAGTATGTCCGAATTTACAGGACTCATAAAAGAGTAGGCAAAAAGTACCCGGGTGACCTACTATACTCTGGCGAGATTCTGAAGTGTGCATGCGATGGACACTTGGGCTGCATCCGAAATTGCATACTTCCCTACTATATAGTAGGCGAAAAACAGTATGTGGCAAAAGAAGTATGTCCGAATTTACAGTACTCATAAAAGAGTAGGCAAATAGTACCCGGATGATCTACTAATTCTGGTGAGATTCTGAAGTGTGCATACGATGGACACTTTTTTTTGGCTGCATCTGAAATTGCATACTTCCCTACTATATAGTAGGCGAATAACAGTATGTGGCAAAAGAAGTATGTCCGAATTTACAGTACTCATAAAAGAGTAGGCAAAAAGTACCCGGATGATCCACTACTTCTGGCGAGATTCTTAAGTGTGCATGTGATGGACACTTGGGCTGCATCTGAAATCGCATACTTCCCTACTATATAGTAGGCGAAAAACAGTATGTGGCAAAAGAAGTATGTCCGAATTTACAGGACTCATAAAAGAGTAGGCAAAAAGTACCCGGGTGACCTACTATACTCTGGCGAGATTCTTAAGTGTGCATGCGATGGACACTTGGGCTGCATCCGAAATTGCATACTTCCCTACTATATAGTAGGCGAAAAACAGTATGTGGCAAAAGAAGTATGTCCGAATTTACAGGACTCATAAAAGAGTAGGCAAATAGTACCCGGATGATCTACTAATTCTGGTGAGATTCTGAAGTGTGCATACGATGGACACTTTTTTTTGGCTGCATCTGAAATTGCATACTTCCCTACTATATAGTAGGCGAATAACAGTATGTGGCAAAAGAAGTATGTCCGAATTTACAGTACTCATAAAAGAGTAGGCAAAAAGTACCCGGATGATCCACTACTTCTGGCGAGATTCTTAAGTGTGCATGTGATGGACACTTGGGCTGCATCTGAAATCGCATACTTCCCTACTATATAGTAGGCGAAAAACAGTATGTGGCAAAAGAAGTATGTCCGAATTTACAGGACTCATAAAAGAGTAGGCAAAAAGTACCCGGGTGACCTACTATACTCTGACGAGATTCTGAAGTGTGCATGCGATGGACACTTGGGCTGCATCCGAAACTGCATATTTCCCTACTATATAGTAGGCGAAAAACAGTATGTGGCAAGAGTAATACGTCCAAATTCACAGTACTAATAAAAGAGTAGACAAAACGTACCCGGATGACCTGCTATACTCTGCCGGGATTCTGAAGTGTGCATACCATGGACACTTGGGCTGCATCCGAAATTGCATACTTCCCTACTATATAGTAGGCGAAAAACAGTATGTGGCAAGAGTAGTATGTCCAAATTCACAGTACTAATAAAATAGCAGGCAAAAAGTACCCAGATGATATACTATATAAAACATACTTTAAGTAATAACTTATTCAAAATAAGTACCTACTCAATAGTATGCAATTTCGGACTCAGCTTTTACTATCCCATTAGACCTTGCGAGAGGATTTGTGAATGGCGGTCGAACTGACAGTGGTAGGTCACATCATAAGGGCAACATGGCAAATGTACACTGTAAAAAATATGATCAATAAGTTATGACAACCTATGTTTTTACATTGCTTTAATTCATCAAAATGTTATAATAATTTTCAACTTTTTTTTGTCAACAAGATTCAGCATGTTTTTAAAGTCCATTTAAGTTAAATGACTTAAACATTCAAGTTGATTGTACTTAAAAATGTACATCATTTCAACTTAAATTACATTAAACTGACTTAAAAAAATGAAATTACTTAAAAAAAAAACAGAGTTGAAAATGTTAACTCATCAAAATAAGTTAAGCCAATGTAAAAACATGTTGTCATAACTTATTGATCATATAATTTTTTTACAGTGTAAAATAAAATAATATGATCAAGAAGTTGACATATTTTGGTTACACTTTATTTTAATGTGTCATTGTTACAGTGTAATTATATATTTAAGTATAGAGTAATATTAATTAACAACATGTACTTACTATAGGGTTAGTGTTTGGTCGAGGGTTAGTTGCATGTAATTATGCATAATTTACTGTTATTACTATGTTAAGTACATGTAATGTGTAACAAGGACACTGTAAAATAAAGTAACCCATATTTTTTTACGTTACCTCATCAAAATAAGCAAACTTATACAAGATTCAACTCATTTAAGTAAGTTTAATGTAATTTATGTTGAAATGACTTGTAAAAAATAAGGCAGCAACTTTTTTTTTCCAAGTGTATACGTCTAGATTACATTTATACTACACACATTCATACTATAAAGAACGTACATTTTTAGCGTTTGTGAAGTAATAATTATTCAATTTTTAATAATTATTAATTATTCAGCTGGGAAGGTGTTTTTAAATGGAGTACCAAGTGTTCTGATTGGTTGTTTACTGGTCCAATTAAGACAAAGGACCTTTTTCACCCACTTTATCCACCAAGTTAATTGTAAATCTGACTTCTAATAAAAGCTTAATTTGAGATATCATTTATGTCTGTAACCCAAAACAAAGTTTAATGCTTAGGTTTAGTTGTTTTGTTCAACTCTGCCAAGCACCAGTATTAGTGAAACCTCATTTATAGATCACTAGCTAGAAGTTGGTCTAAAACACTAATGAAATAAAGTGAAGCAAAACAACAAATCAAACTTGTCCGATAAGAATTTCTTATTATTCCAATAAAAAATACATTCATACAGAAATATAACAATTTTGCAAAACAATTTCAAATAAAATTCATATAAAGCAAAAACAAATAAAAATCTTAGAAAAGTTTTTTTTTCTTTCTGTTTTTCGTCCTAACTTTTCTGTTTTTTATTCTTTTGTACAAATATTCTTTAGACAAGAGGGATTCATGAGAGAAAACATAAGTGATAGAAAGTGTTGGTAGAAGCAAGCAAATGGAAAACTTGATTAAGGCTCCATTAGCACTTGACTAATATTGGCCACTGTTGGAAAGACACAATGTTCTTTGCCCACAAAACCCTGGCTGGTCTGATTTAATGGCAGCACAAGCTGCTTCAAGTTACTTTTCTCCTGCTGAAACAATCGGCATCTACGAAGCTGCTCAACATGCAACAGTGTCAAACGTTCATCGCTCAACAATGCTTACAAAAGCTCAATTCAAAACTATGTACAATAAATGTAATCAATCGTTTGGTCCCTGAAAACATTATAGTTTACATATCAGATAGCAAAAGAAACACACACAGCCGAACGAGCGTGTGCCGTTTGCCTCCACGTCCGTAAATTCCCATTGTAAATGTTGAAAAGGTGTGCGATATATCTTTATCTTTCTGGATGGCTGTGCACTGTTTCCACAATACTGTCGCTGGACTAAAACAACGGCATCCAGACAGGTCAATATCGAACCGCCCGAGTCAGCAGTCTGTAGCAGGCAGGGCCTTCAGCAATTCATTACAGAGAGGCAGTACAAGGCAAGGCCTGTCTGACTGGAGCTTGTTAATTACAATAAATCTTTAGGCGTTTTTTTCTTTATTCTTGGTTACACGGGACGGGGGGAGTTGGCATTCCACAAACGTTCAAGCCTTGTGTTATACAACGGCCTGTTTTCCCACTTTAAGAGCTTTTGGTTTTGCACACACCCCCACAGATGAGAGATCTCGCGTCTAAAGCGTACTCAAAAGGTCGTTCGGTTGATACCAAATCCGTAACTTTAAGTGCTCTACATTTGACAACATCTAGAAATGTGAGGGGGAATATTAGTGACAGAATGAAAATCGCATGCTCAAGAATAACAATATATTACGTATCTACAAGGGCTTGGTTACAGTGGCCTCGGAAACGGGAAAAGGTGCATGTTCATGTGAAACAGAGCCTTAATAAAGCTTTTTCAATCACTTAAACAAGACATTTTGTGACAAGGTCACTTGCATAAGGCACCATTAAGGCCAACAGTGCATTAACAACAGGTAAAATGGAGATAGAAAGAGAGAATTTAGTCCTCAAAAGATGAAATGAGTCGCTGATTGATAGTATTCTTCCCCCCCACCAGAAAGAAAAAAGAGGGAATTTTGAGTGAAGAATGATCAATGCGTTTATGTACAATATTGTAACATTTAACCAATTGTGTTTAGCTGCGCTTTATTGGAATCTATTTTCAGTCCCAATTACAAAAAAACAAAAAAAAAAACAAAAAAAAAAAATAATTTACAAACCCCAATACCATGCAACACCTGTTTATGATAGTGAAGTTATAATTGTGTTACATCTCTAAGCACACAGCTTATACAACGGACTACAAATGAGCTTTTGTAGCCTGTCAAAAAAACAAGCTACCGAACACATTGCACATTTAGTAGCTGCACCGAACACCAAAAAAGCCACTTTCATTCAGGGCCGAGTTTCCGCCCCCCTTCAGATGGGGGCAGGGGGTGAAACCCTGGCCGCTTCGCCCCCCGCAATCTTGCGACACAGAGCCTGGGGGCGTCTGGCAGGAGTTCTCAGTCTCACGGCTTCATTCAGACTTTGCCGTTCTCGCATACCGCATGGAAACAAAAACGGGACTTGTTTCCCAACACCATTCAGCCCACAGTGATACACTGGTACCCCCCTCCCACCCTTCTTCGCACACGGGACATTCATCCGCTCACGTCAAAACAGGCTTTCGTTAGGATTTGTTTTAAAGTACCAGTGTAGAGTCCAGGAGTTGTCCCAAAACATCATGCACCATACAACACACCATTCATTCGCTCTTTTTTTTTTTTGTTGATTTTTTTCGTTTTTTTAAAGAAATCATCCTCCTCTCTTCGATTCTTCATACGTGATTTTGTCCCTTCCTTTTCCGTTTCAACAACCAGTCAGTCCGCCTTTACCCCGGGGCTCACGGAGGCACAGGATATGGTGCAAAATGGCATGCTTTGGCTGGAACACACTCCCCCCATTTCTTGCAGGGCCAGGTCAACCAGGAAGCTGGTCAGGACACAACATATCCCCAGCGTGAAGCTACGGCCCGCTCAAAGGTGCCTCTTCATGTGCAGGGCCAGGTGGTCCGACCTGGAGAAACACCTGGAGAAAGAAACAGCAAGAGAAAAGTTGAAAACAAGGTCAGGCAGAGGCCACCAATGCCATAAAGCACGATCAAAGGTAGAGATCCGTGCATTGCGTCACTGATGAGGCCCCTAGTGGCCCTCGAGGCGGATTTGTGAAACTGGAATAGGTGCCATGAAGGCTAATGACAGGAAAACTTGGTTACAAGTAGGATCAGAGAGAATTTGGATTTTCGGTGCTTGTTGAAAAATAAAAGTAAGCATTAAAATGCGTTAAAAATTATCAAAATGCATCATACACCATTTTTCATTCCAGTTTATAGCGGTCACAGAGTGACACTACAGCTTTAAAATTTCCAAATATTACTATAAATATAATTATATTATAAAAAGATTTTTGTTACACTTTATTTTAAGGTGTCCATGTTACAGTGTAGTTATACATTTAAGTACTGAGTAATAATAATAATAAAAAAAGTACATGTACTTACTATAGGGTTAGGGTTTGGATTAGGGTTAGTTGCATGTAATTATGCATAATGTATAGTTATTACTACAGTAACTACATGTAATGTGTAACAAGGACTTTGTAAAATAAAGTATTACCAAGAAGTTTATCAATAATGTTTTTTTTTGAAGAAAAAGTATAATGAAATATGTTTTCCCCCCTGACAAATTCATGTTGCTTAAAAAAAAAAAAAAAAAAAAAAAAAAAAATTATATATATATATATATATATATATATATATATATATATATATATATATATATATATATATATATATATATATATATATATATATATATATATATATATATATATAAAAATAACAAAATAAAAAGTTGGCAGGTTCCGTTCGGGCCAGGATGTGAGGAAAGACTTGATCGAATGGTTTGTTTTAAAGGAGAACTATAAAATGTTTTGCATTCAGTAACTACAGAAACAAAACGCCAAAAAGGGAAGTTGAGCAAACAATTGTTCAAAGCACAAAGCTCTCAGGGAGGGAAATGATTAACAGAGGAAGTGATGACAAACAGGAGAGGCGCGTTTGGTCATAAAACACGGAGAATATCAATAAAGTATTGCGACAGTGTGACTATTGCGCTTTCAAGCATTTAATGCGATTAGGTAATTAAGTGATAAAATCCAAACATAATGGGGCGACTCCCATCGATGAACCGATAAAACGGGATCAATGCTGAATGCAGAAATCCGTCGCATTTCACTGATACACGCATCAAAGTATCAGCCGTGCGGCGAGAGAGACAGACAGCTTTGATGACTGTCACAGGGAGAGATAGCGAGAGAGAACTGAACATACCTGTCACAGTGACTGCATTTAAATGGCTTTGCACCGGTGTGCTTCCTGAAGTGTCGGGTTAGCTCGTCGCTCCTCGCGAAGCGCCACTCGCAGCCTTCCCATGAACACCTGTACGGCTTCTCACCTGTAAACAAAAACACAAACACCTTTCAGTACATTTTGCCCGGTTTCAGCAGGAAAACATTCTCAAAGGAAAGTGGAATAGCGAGCTCGGTAATGCTCTCAAAAATGCATCTGTAAACAGGATGCATGTTTATGGATCAGGTGACGCAGTCTGCGAGACAGTCTTAACTTTAATAAGAGCCTTCAAGCTCTCAGGGATTGCGGGAATGCACGGTATGCCAAAAAGTCTGTCTCGATGCTGTATATGCATAAACCGAACAATGCGTGTCACACAGAGTCTGTTTTGAATGCGACGGGGCCCTTTAAAAAGGGGCCACCCAGATTCCCATTCAAAAGCCTGGTTCTTTCCCATGACGAAACCAAAACTGTTTTGGTAGAGCAGGTTGTTTTCACCCTGGCTGGTTTTCATCCCCTCCCCCATCAGATCCCCCCCTCCTTCCTCGCCAGGGCCGCATTCCAAACAGATTAGGTCACCGTTTAGGCGTGCAGTCATGCGGGGCAAATATTCACAGAGTGACATTAGCCTTGCAGCTGAGGACAGCCTGAGAGAACTCAACTCCATTACACAACTTCGCAGGAAACGTGAAACCTCAGTGAAGTGTGCAAGGTTCCTCTTATTTTGCTTTGATACAGTGTCAGAGACAATTTGGAGCAAAGTCACAACCAAAAGCAAAGGTTTCTTACCTGTGTGAGTCCGCTGATGTGCTTTTAAGTGAGAACTCTTTGTGTAAACCTTCCGGCAGCCGTTGAAGTGACACCTGTGCACTCTCCTCCTGCCATCCGGAGAGGCGTCCCCTCCGGCTGAAGCCTTATCCGAGGCCTTCCCCAGTCCGTTTTGCCGGATCTTCGCCGGCACGTGCAAGTCAGTCTGCGTGGAGCCCCACACCTGCGGGACGCCGGGTTCCTGGGGGGTTTCTGGGGAGGACGGAGGCGTGCTGATGATAGAGGAACTCAAGTGATGCGCTGACTCCGTCAGAACCGAGCCCAGTGGGTTGGAGGTAAAGATGTGAGTGGGCGAGAGTTCCTCCGAGCTGTCAGACGCCTCGCTGCTGGCATCCGAATTCATGCTGTTGGTTTCTAATATTTGGCAGTCCTGATTGTCTTCTTCCTTGACGTTGCCGTTCCCATCTCCCTTATCTCCACAAGCCAAGATGAGCTTGCTCCAAAGATCCTCCTGGCCTTCAAACTTGAGGTCAGACGCAGAGACGTACGGCTCGCTCTGCAAATATCTCTCCAGCTCCAAACATGTCTGATTCAAAACAGAAAACACAACGTTAGAACGTGCATGAGTTTCCTCTAACTTTCACAGCTGACTGCCAAGGGTTAGTGTAGGTTAACCACACGCTCACCTGAACTTTCACACACTTTCTGCTGAAATATGTCATTCCCGAATACGTAAGACCAATAAAATCAGTTTGCGGAGTATAAATATGGCTTTGAGGGCTGTATATTGTCTTTCTAGAACAGTTATCCCCTAGTGAGTCATGCAGACATTTCAGAGTCCTTTTAAGGAAGCCACACAACTTCCTCGGTCGAGTTTCCTCATTCAAACAGCCTGACGTCCCTCAGCGTACATCTGGACGCATTTTAACGCGTATTAAGTGTGAACGTACAACATTTGAGTGCAGAAGTGGTTCGATAAACACTTCAAACTGTGTTATATGAGCATTTAGCTGCATGTGAGGTTTAGCTCTGCACATTCTCGATAACAAATATGATGTTTACCGCGCAAATGTGTCTAATGTTACTGATTCTACAGACTCTCCGTCAGGTAAAACACCCGAAATGTTTACTTCTAAAAGCGATAGTTCAGAATTCTGACGTTTATTCAACGTTATTTCCACCAAACGTCAGGCAGACTTACAGTCTCAGTCACCATTCACTTTTGTTGTATGGAAAAAGATGCAATGAAAGTGAATGGTGACTGAAGCTGTCAGTCACTACTAACCTCCTACTAAATCTCTTTTTGTTTCCCACGAAATAAATAGCGATACAGGTTTGAAACAACATAATGGTGAGGAAATGATGACAGGTTTTCAATTTAGCTGACCCATCCCTTTGCTGGGAAACATTAAGCAACTAGATGCAAACGCATGTTTAAATGCCAAGAGATATTCTCATATGGCTCCATGCCAGAATCCCAAAATGCCTGAGGAAACTACCTGGATCGGTTTCAAGAGAAACATTCATGCGATCGAACTGTTCAAATCATATCAGTGTATCAAAGTATATCAGCATCAGGCAGCATAACCTGCTAAGACAGTTAATACACACCTCCTATAAACCCCGTTATGTGACAGAACATGTGCTGCAGACTGTCAAACCAACCAGTCTACGTTTGAGTAGGAACAGCACAAGAAAATTATGCATTTTCTTCTGTACTAAATGGCGTTTGTAGAGCAATATAGATCTGATTCGCAAGTCGCGACTCTTCAAAAAAGTCAAAAAACACTGTATGCCAAAACAAGCGCGTATAATAAGGCAGATGCACAGCTACATTCTATACGAGTTGATTGACAGCATTTACCGCGCGACAATGTAACCGCATCAAATACGCCACTTAGAACGTTACAATGTTTCATTGAGCGCAGCGCGGATTCTAAAGAACTCTTTCCGATTCCATTCAACCAATCGCAGCGTAAGTTTAAAATGGTTACCTGTTGCCAGTATTCTTCAAGCGATGGCAATGCAGAGAAATAGCCAGTGTCGTGAACGATCTGAAGTTCCTGAAAAATGCTGCACATTGGTAGAACATCCATTGCAATCCCAAGTATCAGGCGGTAAAAGACAAAAAAAATATATTGAATCAAGATAAAGTGTGACAAGAAAGCGTCCTCTTCGTGCAATAGCAACGCGGTGCAGCCGTCGCTTTGCTCAGAGTCCGCTAGTCCGTCTGTTGAGATCACTCTATATTTGCAAACACTGAACTCACGCAAAGCGCTGCGCTCTGTCAACTTCCCCTATTCAAACCTCGCAGCCTGCCTACCCCCTCGTGACAACGTGACGTTCCCTCACAGCGCGTCCAATCAAAGGCGACCAGGTTGCGCGGGCGCATATGATATCACCTTAAGCCAATCGCAGAAATACGTCCGCCCTCCTGGCTCCGTGATTGGTCGATTCAACCGTAAGGACCTAAGCGCGGATTGGACGCTATTTTTAGAAGCGTATATAAAGGCCCTGCGCTCAGGCCCTTCATTTCTGTTTCTTGACGACGGAGTGTCGCACGCGCACTGGTTTGGCCAGAGCGAGCGCTGTGTGCAATCGGTTGATTCTCCTGGAGAACTTTAAAGTGTTGAAATACGTTCTTTTTCCATTTTGCCTGTGTTTAGCTCCCTAGAGTAACCCATACAAACAAAAATATGGCGTTTTTTGAATACCACAAATAAAGTGTTCCTATTACTTGGCAGATGCCAGTGAAATAAATGTCTTATATTGCAATAAAATGTGTCTGTGGCAGCCTTGTTGGCTTTTTTAAAAACATAAAAAAAAAGATTTTCTGAAAATGTCTGCACTTGTAGGCTACACTGTCTGTCTGTCAATCATTGTATCCTGATATAACTTTGAATCTGTATTGTAACTTTCACATCTTTCTATATTAATAATGACCACTCAAATTTAGCCATGTATTGTGATAAAAAGTTGTTTTTTTTTCAGAGAATTTTGTTTAGATCAGTAACATAGAGACTGCAAGAACTGAGACAAGTATAATTATATATATATATGTAATCACCATAGACCACAAAACCAGTCATAAGTCACACGGGTATATTTGTGGCAATAGCCAACAATACATTGTATGGGTCAAAATTAAATTTATTTTTCTTTTATGCCAAAAATCATTAGGATATTAAGTAAAGATCATGTTTCATGAAGATATTTTGTAAATTTACTGCAGTAATATATATCAAACATTTATTATTAGTAGTAATATGCATTGCTAAGGACTTCATTTGGACAATTTTAAAGGCGATTTTCTCAATATTTTTATTATTATATATTATCTTTTGCACCCTCAGATTCCAGAATAGTTTTCAAATAGTTGTATCTCGGCCAAATATTGTCCTATCCTAACAAACCATACATCAATGGAAAGCTTATTTATTCAGCTTTCATATGAAATATGACTGGTTTTGTGGTCCAGGGTCACATATATTGTCAAGCAAGATGCAAGAACTGTATATATATATATATATATATATATATATATATATATATATATATATGGTGCCTAATTAGAAATTATATGAAATCATGTTACAGTGTATTCTTTGTTATGAAAATATGTAAATTAATATCTTTTAATTTATAAATCACATTATGGCACCATTCCAGATGTGCCAGCTGAGCAGCTACCAGTGAAATGAATATTAATACTAACAGAGAGCTGCTTTTAAGGTTACATTTGAGGTAAGGTTTTTTTTTTTTTTTTTTTTACTTTTTTTTCCATTTGTAGTGGGAAGATACATTGGCTAATCAAATGCACAAAAGCTCTTTATATAGAAAGCTCTTAGGTTGCTGTAGTTGCAGATAAAAGAGTGAAATTTGGCTAGTCACATTGTGCAGGGACGTGGTCACTCTAGTCAGTTAACACAGCCTAGTGAGGACAGCACTGCCCAGTTGATTTGTGTCCACTCTTTATATACAGTAGCTTGTTTTGGGTCTGTCTGGACTAACTAGATGTGTTTGATGAACCTAATCTGTCTGTTTGGTTACTTGGCCTTAACATAACTTCTGATTTAGTAGGCCAAATATGGCAATGGTTTCAAGTTTAAAAATACTTATTTGAGTCAAACAGTGCTCCAAAAGCGTCCGATATTAACTTAACTAAAACATATAACTGATATGACTTGGTTCATTCATCAACTGAAATGAAAAGTGAAGCGGAGCATATTGCATTGTGGGATACAGTATTGTGTGCAGTGTGCTCATTACAGTATGCATATAGAAAACTGCACACTGCATACTCCTGAAGTAATAAGATGGCACAGAATTTGTAGGGATTCATTTACCTTAACTTGGTTTGTAAAGTTACTTTTTACAAAGTCTAAAGGTGTTGTTCAGTGTAAAGCAAATCAAAAGGAATAACTATCAAACAGATTTTACTCTAGTACATGTATATGCGTATATTCCACGTTCAATTAATGGTTTTGGATGATCCATTTATTTATGAAACAACTGATTTAGCCTGCACTGGGTCTATCGTTTGTCTATTTTAACACTAACAATTCACTTACTCTCAACGTAATCACTTAATCCTCTGGAATGGCTCTGAAATTGAGAGATCCCACTTTTATTGCTGGCAGAAAACATGCGGGTAAAGTTAATTTACACGCCGATCTGGCCTCCCATCCTCTGAGTTCAGTAGTGATGTTACAAACAACATTTCCAGAACAGAGTGCCATTGTCCAGCGCCACAGTATAGTCTGGTGCTAACCTCTGGAGAACTGAGTCCCTATTGTAGCGCTCAGCTGGGGCCATATTTGTAACTCGTAGCATCTGATTCAGTCATATGGTGGTGTCTTTGGAGCTGCAGAGCCTGGCTATGATAGTCATTTCAAGGAATTTTTGAGCTGCTTGTCAGAGGGGAAGTGGTGCAACTGTTAATCATTGCCAAAGGTCAGACATTCCGGACAATGGCTTTGTACAGCCTGCTTTTGAACTGAAAGAGTGCCATTGAGGACAGTGTTCCACTCTGGACCTCGGCGTCTGTCCTTTTAAACCCATTGAAATTGAACTGCGACAATGAGTTGCAGTTTAACAGAGCGTCTTAATGTCACGCTTTACACCGCCCTGCGTTAAGCTGATCGGAGCTTTGTGCTGTCATAACTGAGACCGAACATGCAGAATCTCTGAAGTAAGAGTCATGTGACCCGGTACCCAGTGTGCACTGGAGTGAATGAGAACCTTTGGAGTCTCAATAAGCATGGCTATCGACTAATGAACCAAGTGACAACACGGCGGCAATGTTGTGCGACAACAAAGCAATCCACAATGGAAAGTTGCCACTTGACGGTCTTTTCATCCCCAATTGTATTGCCCGAACGCATTATCCAGCGGGATGTTTCATTAAGGATGTATCCAGAAAATACTCTGTGGTGGGCCCTGGCAGCCTTTATCTCTTTTAGCAAGGTTCTAAACTCTATCATCATTATGCAACCCTCCCCGCACAGTAGCCACAGGAAAGAGCAATTACGCACAGGGTCCATTTTAATACATCAATGTCAGTACAATCAGTAAGTTGTTGCAGGTTGTTCTTTTTCCCTTTTAAGCGATGTGCCGTATAGAAGGCCATTTATCCCGCGAGTACCCATCCCTTGATGCGTGCAAAAACAATTATTGGCTATTCTTTTCAGGAAAAGGTGATCCTGCACGCAGTGCGCGCGCACGGGTCAGCGGACAGAGAATGGCCGGAAACTAGTCGCTATGCAAATAGACTGAGACACTAATTAGCCTTAATACAGCGCAGACATGGAACAGGCCAAGCATTTCCAATTGGATTTGCTGAAGCGAGGAAACACACACCAATAGCTGTGTTTTATTAAAACTGGACGTGTGCCAAACCTGTTCGTTCTTTCCCCCCCGAGTCCCCAAAGTGACAGCAATACCATCAATGCCTGTTTTGTTTGTGGTTTCAAACAAAAGACACTGTCTGCATTTGTGCTCACCTTGTCTAATATGGCTATGAATGCATGAGTATGCAGTTAATTTGCTGTTCATATCCCTCGCTGACTTATTTAACGCAGTTTGTGTAGTGATAGAAGACAATTACAATTTGAGTGTCCAATAACTTGGCAAACTCATGAAAAAGCCAATTGTAATTCAGCAAATCATCCCTAAACAATTTATTTTACCAGGTGCATGTAATTGAGATGCATTGCTTTTCATAAGGACATTGAGCGATTGCTCAGGCATTAATAAAATGAAAATAAATTGATTGATTGGGAATCAATGCAGTGACATCAATCTTTGCTGGTAAAAGAGTAGGAGAGAGAGACAAAAGGAGAAATCAATATTCTTTCTAATGCACCATGTCATAAATCAGAATTGTCTTACTGTATGCGGTACCTGGCGACGCAAAAGTGATCATTGGCTTCATTAGTCTTTACACATGGTCTGTCTCTGTTTGCTCAGTCTTGCGGACGCTTCATTGAAATTCAGCCAAGGGTGGCATTAAACGATGTGTGTGTGTCTCTCGTCAGCTCTGTGTGTATTGACGGGCAGAGAAGTCGGCCACCGTGCAGCTGGCACTTGACCTTACAGAGGGCACTAAAGTCTTCTTTTATAAACAACTCAAATATTTATATGCTATTTTTGGTCAATATAAAATGAACCAACATTTTGAATGTTGTGATGAATTTTTATTTTGGCCATTAAGTCTCCTAATAAGTCCTACGACTTCTTGTGTCATGACCTATGAGTATTTAATAGTGTTTCTGATTTAATCCTCATTAATATGCTGTTAGAGTTGAGAGATTTTGTTTTTTCAATGAGTTTGGTTAATAGTTTGCTTGCAGCATCATTTAAAAAGGTTTTCCACAATTTTCAATGACAATTTTCTGTTACATTTTATTTTGATGGTCCACTTTAGACATTCTACTAACTATAGAGGGTATGCATTAACATCACTTTCCCACCAGAACACGCCCCCTCAGCCGGGACTGAGTGGCAAACGAGCTGCTGCATGACTGGATTTAATAGGGGAAGCTGCGAAAACATGAATAAAACAAATGATTTTCAGTTTAAATTAAAGGTTGGACTCGATATAAGTGTTCCTTACAACTTACCAAAGATCCAGTGATCCATGGATATTGACATGCAGCCAGGCATCATGTTTCCTGACATTTATATGTGCCTGATTTCAACGCCGGGAAAATACATAAAGCAAATTTGCCTGTGAACGCTTTATATAAGTACAATACAGGTCTAAATCTGGGTGATCATTTATATAAATGTTATATATTGTCATATCGTCCAGCCCTAAAACTTGTATAGTTTGTGCCAGTGTTTATTTAAAAATTCGGCAGTCTGTAAAAATATACCTCAGATTTCTTGTTAAATCAGTTTGTTCAGTCAATCTCAAAGCTCTTTCCCGTTTTAGATGTGTTTTGTGTGTTTTCCGCAGCATTCACGCTGAAAACCAATGCTGCCTCTCAGTCTTTTTGCCACTCAGTGGACATAACCGCAGTCACTCTGGCCAACGGTGACGTCACATGCATACCCTCTATAAGTAAAGGCCCTGATATACTCACGGCGACGTTCTTTTTCGTTCTTCGCTTAGTGGTAAAATGAAGTTCGAAATATGTTACCAGCGATATACTTTCAGCGAACATCCAACGCCGCCCACACTGCTAAGAGCAACGTTTAGATGAATATGTAAATATGTGCTGCACGCTTTCCTCTCAATAACAAAATAAACACAACAAAATTGAGAAAACAGCAAGCATTATTTTTAATAAAGCATAAGAAAAGCATCTGATCATAGGAACGTGGATATGTTTGTTTGCACGAGCTCTGCAATTCGGCACTCTAGTAAAGTCACGTTTATTTATATACCACTTTATACAATAGATTGCTTAAAAAAATCAGCTTTACCTTATTAAACATGAAAAACAGTGTCAGTATCTTGTTTCATCAGAAGTACAACTTCATTTTCTACTATAAAGCGGCTTTCCAGTGAGTTCATGTTTTTACTCACGGACGTCTGACCTTGACGGACTGAACGGGAAAGATTTCCACTTGAAAGAAGGCGGAGCCTCCACGCACACCTACCTATGCCGTAATCGCCACGGACCAATGGTAATACAAAGGTGTTTACCAGCCGAAGCAAAGTTTTCTGTAAGGTTCGCTTTTGGCAACTTCAAACGAAGTTTGTTTTGGCCTGATTTTGTTCAAAATGCCGTCACATCAGTTCGTTCTTCGATTTCGCTTGAAGTGTATCGTGGCCTTAACTTTCAACTACATGTCAACTAATTCTCATTAGAGTATTAGTTAGGGTTTGTGTTAGAAGTTGACATGTAGCTGCAAAGTTACTTATAGTCAGTAGAATGTCTGTTGGGGAGCATCAGAATAAAGTGTTAGCAGATATTAAGCAGACAATCCAGTAGCGAGGCTGGCACTGGCCCACTCAGATTGAGAAAAATGAGACAAATCACACATACATGACAATAATAATCGCTCAAATACATGAATTTAGTGGCTCTCACTCCCGAAACTTTGCAGTGTGTACGTAGGCACTAGTCAAGTATGAAAAACAAAAGATTTATTCCAATTCTGAACTGATTATATATTGCCTCGAAAGGGCACAAAGAGTGGTCCCTTTAAAATCACTAAAAAGTTGTCACTTATCTTAGTTTATCGCGATCTCATGAAGTTCTGTAATAATCAATGAAGCTGTCTACACTGCACACTGAATCTCTCATTTACATAATATCTACACTTTTGATTTGCGAGTGTGCAGAGTGGTGTGTGGATTCTAACTCAAACACTAAATTAAGTTTCTTAAATACAAATTAATTTGATATTTTTATGACAAGGCAAGGTTAGTTCAGGTTGTAAAATATCAGGTGGTGCAAAAACCCCTGAAACCCCATTAACAGCAAACAATCCAGTAGTTCTCAGATTCACTTTCTGTTGTTTCTGATATCAGACACTTCCCGCACAAATGTTTGGCACTGCACTCTACAATACTGAAATAACTAGCATCTAAAAATAGGGTATCTAAAAAATCGTGTCGAATGCACCAAAGCGGTATATTGATGGTTCACGTAATTGAAACTCTGGAGGAAGATCTTAAATGAGATGGAAAATCTAAAGGGCATTTGAATGGTCATTGTTTCACATTCTGGTTGAGGTTGGTTGTTTTCCCTTGTGATATGATATGCTAAAGGCTGCTACCATTATTCCACGACAAGGAATGTTAAGTATTTTATGTGTTGTTTTCACTGGAACTCTGTGGGAAAATCGCCTCTCTCCTTTTTTTTTTTCAGAAGGGGGGGTGGGCGTTTATCTGGTACAAAGTGTAAACAGAAGCCCAACCCCCTGATTAGAGGCTTGGGTGAATGAAAGCATGATGCTTTTAGAGAGTTGGGGAAGTAGACCGTCTATCAGGTTACCTTGACCATTAATGACACGGATAGACCCTGCGATTCAGGCCTGAACTTTTCACAAGCTCTGTGTGAAAGTAGGAGGTGAAAAAGTGCTTTTCCCACACCTAATTTTTAATTGTTCTAACCCAACATTCTGTTCCATTTGTACTACAAACATAAATTATTCCTAAAGTCATCATGCTTGTACAATTTCCACCTGGTGAATTATAAACTAATATTAAACCACACATTGAAGGAGCCATATCTAAAGATTAGGATATTACAGTGACTTTGGGATGCACTTTTTGATTCAGCAACTGAACAGAAACACTTTTCTTCAGAAAATAAAATATTCAACTTTTTTCCCTTGTTGCATGAAGAGGGGCTTTAAATAGACATTTGCAAAGCATTTCTGACTTGACTCGCTGCATGACTTTAGCTGTGTATTCTGTGCGCATTAACAGTGGGTCACCTACTGTCCTACTGATGGGGGCACATAAAAGAAAATCTCTTTTAACCTCCACTAAAATCTGATACCGAGCCAAGCCTCACAAGGTGGAGTGGACCGTCAGCCACCCTCCCCCATCTTCTCTTCCAGTCTGTCCGTCCCATCAGGGACACTGATCTCTGGCAGTCAGGTCAGTGCCCAGGAGGTCCACGTTCCTCTCTCTGCAACACAATGCGTCTCCAAGTCTTATCTCTTATCTCAGCTCCACATCTAATGTATATCACTGGAGTCTCTGTCACTCTGAGTTCCAGTGCAACAGACCTCACACATACTTGTTGGTAAATTCAAAACAAAGGGCAGATAAAACCAAAAGTATTAGAAAACCAACCATCCCTGAGTCCTTTCCTAAATAATGTAGCAGATTTTTTTTCCCCTCCTAGCCCAGTTGGGTCAATAGTTCAAATTTGTAGTGCCCTGCCAATATATTCACTGGTGAAAACTGCTGTATTATTATTTAGAAACATTTTATGTCATAATGAATGTAAAATATTTTTACAAAATGTCATAATGGATTGACAAAATGTGATAATGTCCTAATTAAAAGTGGCCTACTAATGAGGCAAAAAGAGTGTAGATTATGAGTCTATTTTGTATTTTCTCTCAGACGTTTCGTCACAGGTTGTTGGATTTTGCACACACGCATCCTTAACTACATTATAATGGGCATGTGTGCAATAATATGGGACATTATTTACAGAACTGTATTAAATTATCAAGCAAAAGACAGTATGGTATTGGTCAGTCAAACAGGTAGTTTGTGTGTATATATATATATATATATATATACATATACACCGATCAGACATAACATTATGACCACCTTCCTAATATTGTGTTGGTCTTCCTTTTGCTGCCAAAACAGCCCTGACCCGTCTAGGCATGGACTCCACTAGACCCCTGAAGGTGTGCTGTGTTAGCTGGCACCAAGATGTTAGCAGCAGATCCTTTAAGTCCTGTAAGTTGCGAGGTGGGTCCTCCATGGATCGGACTTGTTTGTTCAGCACGTCCCACAGAAGCTCGGTTGGATTGAGATCTGGGGAATTTGGAGGCCAAGTCAACACCTCAGACTCGTTGTTGTGCTCCTCAAACCATTCCTGAACCATTTTTGCTTTGTGCAGGGCGAAAGAGGCCACAGCCACCAGGGAATACCACTTCCATGAAAGGGTGTACATGGTCTGCAACGATGCTTAGGTAGGTGGTACGTGTCAAAGTAACATCCACATGGATGGCAGGACCCAAGGTTTCCCAGCAGAACATTGCCCAAAGCATCACACTGCCTCCGTCGGCTTGCCTTCTTCCCATAGTGCATCCTGGTGCCATGTGCTCCCCTTAGGTAAGCGACGCACACACACCCGGCCATCCACGTGATGTAAAAGAAAACGTGATTCATCAGACCAGGCCACCTTCTTCCATTGCTCTGTGGTCCAGTTCTGATGCTCACGTGCCCACTGTTGGCGCTTTCGGCGGTGGACAGGGGTCAGCATGGGCACCCTGACTGGTCTGCAGCTATGCAGCCCCATATGCAACAAACTGCAATGCACTGTGTATTCTGACACCTTTCTATCAGAACCAGCATTAACTCCTTGAGCAATTTGAGCTACAGTAGCTCGTATGTTTGATTGGACCACACGGGCCAGCCTTCACTCCCCACGTGCATCACTGAGCCTTGGCCATCCATGACCCTGTCGCTGGTTCACCACTGTTCCTTCCTTCGACCACTTTTGATAGATACTGACCACTGCAGACCGGGAACACCCCACAAGAGCTGCAGTTTTGGAGATGCTCTGACCCAGTCGTCTAGCCATCACAATTTGGCCCTTGTCAAACTCGCTCAAATCCTTACGCTTGCCCATTTTTCCTGCTTCTAACACATCAGCTTTGCAGACAAAATGTTCACTTGCTGCCTAATATATCCCACCCACAAACAGGTGTCAGTGTTGTTCACTTCACCTGTCATATATATATATATATATATATGTTATATATATATATTACTGTCTTGCTGTCTTGTACTGTAAGTGGCACAGAAATTAAACACTTCACCTTTAAATTAAATGATATTATCCTCTTCTGAAACTAGAGATCTGTGAATAATGTACCATATTATTGCACACATGCTCATTATAATGTAGTTCAGGAATGTGTGTGCAAAATCCAACAACCCGTGACGAAACGTCTGAGAGAAAAGACTAAATAGACTCATAATCTACAATCAAACTCTCTTTTTGCCTCATTAGTAGGCCACTTTTTATAAGCACATTATCACATTTTGTAAATCCATCGCAATAACACACATTCATCTTATCTGTTCAATGTACTGCTCATGTGCATTCACTCAGCTTCGGATGGGTGAAATAGGCAAATTAATAATTCCGTCACCATGGCAACGTGGCTTCCGAATCCACAGAGTGAGGCAGAATTAGGAATAATGACAGGAAACAGAATGAAAATGAGATTTTGGAGCGAGTTGGATTTGTATTAACATGGCCAGTAATTTAACCAATCATGATAAGACATTCAAAAGGGATTTTGAGGCCCTTTGTCATGGTAACAATAGCAACAGTGAGTACACATAGAGCGGTTGAAATAGTGAATACTAAGTGACTAACTCCATGCCTGAACTCTCACGGGGCTTTCTAATCAAGGAAAGTTTCTTTTTGATACTTTCGGTATGACTTGCACAGCTTGTCTCGCCCTATTACAGTATGACATTAAACGGTGCTATCCCTTTAAAACCATAAGTATGACATTCAGGATGCTTCTCATTTTAGGCTGGATCTGATACTATCCACAGGGATTTTACAGAAATAGTTTGCTTTCCTACCTCCACCAAAAATAAAATAAATTACAATGAATGTGGTCTGAATCTTTAAAGCTTCAAAAAGAACACAAAGCACAGTAAACACTTACAACTCCTGTACTATATTCCATGTTTTCAGAAGTCGTACAATAGTTTTGTGTGAGAAACAATCTGAAATTTAGGTCCATTTAGGTTAGGGTGATTACCTGGTTATTTCTCTGTTGCAGGACAGTATATGTGGTTTTGCAGGACATGTGTGTGAGAGATAAATTTCATACTATTATACTATGTAAATATTGATTTACATTAGTTGGAAAGCCTATTTGCCATCACGTTGGATAACAACGTTTTAAATCGTCAATATTTGTTAATTGTGACTGGCATTCTATTTGCCCAGGTTCAAGTGATACAATGTGGCCTGTTTTCTCTACATAACCTATATTCAGTCTGCTAAATATAATAGGCTACGCAACAGGCTAGTAGGTAAAAATCACATTTTATACTAAAATAAATTTAGATTTTGGTGAAACGTACGATCAAAACGGCGAAAGGTCTCAGATTTTCAATGAGGGGGTCAAAACTTTTGTACAACGAGTATTTAAGCTGTATATCACTAACCAAGCTTAATGACCATCATAGGACAACATGTTAATTCATGCTAGCAATGTGCTAATCATGCTATCAACATGCTAAGCCATGTTAGCAATGCTAACAAAGTGCTAAATCATTCTAGCAATGTGGTAAAAGATGTTAACTACATGTTAATTTATATTAACAAAATGTTAAAACAATGTTAAAGCAATGTGATTAAAAATGTCAAACATGTCAAATAATGTTAACAATGTGCTAAAACCTGTTAATTAATTTTAGCAAAATGATAATTCATGCTAACAAAGTGCTAAACCATGCTAGCAATGTGGTAAAAAATGCTAACAGCATGTTTACTCATACTAACAAAAGGTTAAAACATGTTAGCAACATACTAAATCATGCTAGCAATGTGATTAAAAATTTCAAACATGTCAAATAATGTTAGCAATGTGTTAAAATCTGTTAATTAATTTTAGCAAAACGTTAATTCATGCTAACAAAGTGCTAAACCATGCTAGCAATGTGGTAAAAAATGCTAACAACATGTTAATTCATACTAACAAAATGTTAAAACATGTTAGCAACATACTAAATCCTGCTAGCAACATGCTAATTCATGCTAACAATGTGTAAAACATGTTAACAACATAATTAACGTTAGCAATGTGTTTAAACTTGCTAAATCATGTTAGCCAAATGCTAATTCTATTTACAACATGTTATAATTGATGCTAACAACGTAATAAAACATGCTACATTCAATGTCTATCTCTCTTTTTCCTTTCTCTTCCCACTTTACTAAATGTAAAGCTTATAAAGCTTTCTCTCTTTCTTTCTCTTCCCACTTTACAAAATTTTAAGCTTATAAAACTTTCATGCGGCTTTGTCAAGCCAACATCAGAGTTTGTTCCAATTAACTTTACTTTCTAGTTATATTTGTTATTGTAGTATTGTAATTTCAGGGAAGAAAAAAAAACATGCTAGACGTCTTGCGGGACACGGGACAAAGCTCCTAATTTCAGGACTGTCCCGCATGGTCACCCTAATTTAGGTCCAGTGAGCTGTTAAACGCTGTGTCTGGATCACTGAGGCAGTAAGTTGAACTCGAACACCAGATCAGTCTGATTTGTGAACGAATCATTCAAATAGTTTTTTGTGAACTGGATCAAATGGTTAATACAAAAGATGAAACTTATTGCACTTATTGCTTCTCTTATCTGCACGTCTTAAATGTGTTACTATGTGTTAGTGTGGTAAAAATGTGGTTTCAGCCTTCAACCTTTACGTGAGGTCTGTGGTTATCACACAAAGGTCATGATTGTAGGTTGACTTGGTTTTTTGTTTGTGCATTGAAATCCACATGACATCATCCTCTTATGGACTTTAGACTATGATATCATATGTTTGAGCAATGTGTCATCCGCATTTTTCATGCGCTGCTCCCATCTTCCCATCACACTGCTTATGTCATTTTCCCATGAGTAAGGCATTCTCTCACCGGATTGTTTTACCTTGGCCGGGTCAGCACACTCAGAGACGGATCAGAGTTGTTTTGCAAACACCTGTGCATGTTCCCATTGGCTGGGGTTTCAGGTGTGACTGTTGACTCACCTGAGACTGAATAAGCCGGTGTCCATTTAATAGAAACATGTTTAACAGTGCGTTTTATAGAGGGTTGGCAAAGGCATAGCTAGTAAAATAGTATATAGCTTTAGTATAAACTACCGCAAGACTGTGTAAAACTGCAGAAGTAGACTGTATATCATAATTCATTGCTCTAGAATCTCTTGAAAAAGTCAAAGAGAGCAAATGAGGCATTTTATTCTGATCCCATTATTGTCTTTGCAATTGCAACCCAGTAAAACTGCATTATTTAAAAGCATTTTGCCTCAGATAGTATGTTCAGTATTGTAAATGCGCTTGTCGGGTCAAAAGTTTGGCAAGAGCATTTAAAATCTCCCTATTCCCCAGTGAAATGTGAGTAGCATTAGCTCTTCTCTCTTCCTCTATTTCTCTGTGTAAACACCTGAGAATGACTAACCCATATCTCATGACCAGCCTGCAGTGCTGCGAGCCCTATGTCCTGCATTCTCCAGGAAATGAGGCATGATGCGTGCCATCACCCAGACACAACCCCTCAGGAACCAGGAGCACAGATATAAAACAGACTGTTAGCTTAACACACAGCATAGCTGGGTCACAAAGAAAGGGTCGGCTTTCATATGATTGTAAATTAAACTGACATCATGTTGTGGATGCATCTCTTTGTTATTTCCTTTAGTTTGTTTACCCTTCTTGAATATAATACACAAAGATTGGTTGCGCCAATGCTTGATAAAAACGAGAGTGTGCTCGTATGCGGTAGCTAGGATGTGCTGTGTGGTTTGTAGTATGTTTCCATGTGTTTGCTTAGGTGTTGGTTGCGTAGTGGCCAAAAGAGTCCACCTCAAAGTATCCCAGACATCCCACCTCTCCTGGAAGGTCCGGGAGTCTCCCGTATATTGATAGTGACTCCCTGATGCCAACAAATCATATACAATATCCTGGAAATCGAGCGAGAGGGAGTTAAGCCCCATTTCCAGGTGATTCAATCAGAAGTTGTCAGCAGAGATACATGCATACATGCATTTTGAATGAGTCTCCTATGACAACTTCTGTTCGGATTTTGTCACACTCTACTGTAGATCACTTTCGAGTAATACTATACAGACGAGTACTATTGAATGAACCAACCTGCGGTGCAAATGAAATGGAGAAGGGAGGACAGCTGTGATTTTTGGTGTTAATGTTATTTAAAATTAAATTAGCTGACTATCTGCTAGGGAGCTACTCTATGGATGTACTACTACAGTGCGTGCAGAATTATTAGGCATGTTGATTTTCTGATCAAATTTTTTTTTCAGGCACATTTTACCAATTCCAAACCACATTAATATTAATAACTACTATTAATTTTGTATTTAATAATTTATAAGTGATATATAATTGTTCATGAAGGCTGGAAATGAAAAACACCTTATATTCAGGTGTGCATAATTATCAGGTACGTTTTCTTTTACAGATAAAATGAGCCAAAAAAGAGATTTAACTTAGAGATTTAAAAATTATTAAATGCCCATGAGAAGGATGCAATACTAATGCAATACTAGAAATTGCAGTTAAGGCATGACCATTGGACAGTGAAATGCTCATTGGGTCAGCAGGGTCAGACAAAAACAGGTGGACTGCAAAAGTTAACTACAAAAGAATTAAGAAATAAGGTGAAGAATTAAGTGTGAAACCATCAGGAACCCTTTAGTTTCCAGCGCCACCATTTTCCAGAACTGCAACCTACCTGGAGTCTCCAGAAGTGCAAGGTGTCAGGATCTCAGAGACTTAGGTTAGGTAAAGAATCCTAAAAAAATGACCCCCACTTAATAAGAATCACAAGCTGAAGTGTTGTGAAATATATGAAGACTTGTTTTTTATAGGCTATACAGACAGATAGGTTGAGAGTGACTCTTGAAGGACCAGCACCACATCCTCTTGTACCACTGTTTGAAGAATTCATCTTCCAGAATCTGGCAGTAAGTTTTGGGAGTTCATTTTTAGTCCATCTCCAATCCGTTTTGCAGAGATGGAATAAAAATGAATGAAACCAGTCTTCATGTACTTTACAACACTTCAGCTTGTGATTTTTATTAAGTGGGGGTCATTTTTTAGGATTCTTTACCTAATTTAAGTCTCTGAGATCCTGCCACTGTAACGGAGGCCAGCTAGTAGTTGCTGTGCGAGTAAACCTCACTCCTCTGATCTCAAGAGATGCTCTAGCGACTGACGCTAGGGGTTGCAGCCTTTAGCCTCCTTGTTTGAGCATCCAACTCTCATGCCGGCGGACCAGAGTTTGAGTCCCGCTTAGAGCGGGCGGGTTCGAATAGGAGGGGTTACACCACCTTGCCTAATAATTCGGCACGCACTGTATGTGATGAAGCCAAATTCACAGATTATATTATATTATATTATATTTAGTGCTGTCAAAATTAGCACATTCATTTTTTCATTAGCACATTCATTTTTTCAGTAAAATATTTAACGCAATTAACGCAGCATCCGTTTTTTTTTGTCATCCTTTGGCTATTGTTACATTATATGATCACGCTCTTATTCATGCAAATGCTTTTAAACCATTCAAGCGTGACAAGACAAAAGAGAATGCTCTGTCTGTGAATGTCCTGCTTATGCGACACCAGTGTTAATTTTGACAGCAAATTTTGATTTAGTTTTAGTCACAGTCATTTGACTAAAATGCCATTTAGTTTTAGTCATGTTTTAGTCACCTGAATTGTTTTTAGTTTTAGTCTAGTTTTAGTCGACTAAATCTACAGTAGATTTAGTCGACTAAAATCTAATGAGTTTAGTTGAATTGTAATGCATTAATTGAGCATTTAAGCATTACATAACCGACTGTTACTTGAATACATGTCAAAAATGACATTTTGACATAATTGTGTGTTTTTGACCGTTCAAGCGCAAAAATACACAAAAGAGAGCTCAAATCACTTTTTTTGTTTGTTTTTTAAACACATCTATATAGTTTTTATAATTTTGTATTTGTTTTAGTTAGTATATCAGGTTAAGCTAAAGCTTCAAATAACTTTAAATTTATTTATTTTTTAATTTCAGTTAACATTTATTTACTTTCAAGTAAATTATGGTTTTTTAATGGTTTTAGTTAACTATTATAAACCTGATACTTCATTGAATAATATGTGTCAAATATTGTGTAACCAAAAATGTATATATAATGCATGACTTTTAATTATAAACAAGCTCGAAATACACAATGACTCTTATTTTGAAATGTCTGCGCCTTACTATTGCAGTTGCAGCTGCTCATTCAAGTTCAAAGGGAGATAAAATATGCATTGTTACAACCGTCTAAAACATATTACTATATAAACATCGTAAAGTAAACATTGTCTTTATTCATCAGTGTTAGTTCATAAACAATTACCTGGCATAAATGTGTGCTATTCATTCATTGATTGCAAACCGCTGTTGCGTGAGCCTGTAGAAGCGCAACAGCGCCACGTTTTTCTGCGGTTAGATCAGCACATTACAATTCAAATGTGCGCATCTATTACACAGGACATCAGTTCTGACTGGATCTCTTCCCAACATTTCCGTCTCGTTTTTATTCATTGACGAAAATGACAGTAGATTTTCGTCATAGTTTTTGTCATCCAAAACGGTTTTTTTTTTGTTATCGTCTCGTTTTCTTCAGTGAAGAAAGGTCATTGACGAAAATTATGACGAAAATTATTTGTCAAAGAAATTAACACTGTGCGACACACACAGAAAGTGAGTATCGTGCGCACAGACAGCGCACCAGAATAGAGCTCTCTTTCACGCCTGAACAAACAATAACACTCAGAAGTGCCCATTTTGTTGAGTATTCTCATAAGAGCAGACTTAAATGAGTTAAATATCGTCTTAAATTAAGTTGTGAGAACGTAAAGAGTTGCGCGTGACAGTGCGTCAGATCCGCGTCATGTTCAACAGCGGCAGATCTTAAAGTGACAGCAGCCTAATAAACCAGTTGCTGTGATGTCTGTCATTAATGTCAAGAACAAAGGTAACAGAGAAAATTGTAGCTTTAATAAGGATTAATCTATATTTAATTTATTATTCATGCAGTGCAGACTGTTTGATAACTTTATTCAATTTCTGTATATTAGGAAGGCCACAGGTAAATATGACATTTATTATAATGGGTTTATGTGAAGATTGTTCACTTAAATTAAAAGTTATATTTTAAAGCCTAATAAATGTTGAAATTGATAGCATGCAGTTATACTGTAATGTTGAATGTCTATCATTAATGTTTAAAAAAAATAAATAATAATAATAATAATAGATCTCGGCCCCCGTTGACTACCATAGTAAGAAAAAAATACTGTGGTAGTCAGTGGGGGCCGAGATCTGCTTGGTTACAAACATTCTTCCAAATATCTTACTTTATGTACAGCAGAACAAATAAATGTATACAGGTTTGGAACAACTTGAGGGTGAGTAAATGACAGAATTTTTATTTTTGGGTGAACTATCCCTTTAAGTGTACTTTGTTTTTCAGCCTCAAGTAACACTGAAGAAGCCAAAAGTAAGCTTACATCCAAGGGGAAAAAAATTCTCTATTTTGATGCTGCACATCATAGGGGTCACATTTAAGTTTATGATAAATAAATCTTGACGGAACGTTGACCGACATTGAGCGCAAAACCTATTTTCATTCTGGATACACTTTACCAGTCCTCATCGCTCATGGTACTGACAGCTTACTGTGACAGAGCTCTAGCCATGATGAGTGGCAGACAGGAGACTGCTGGAGACTATCGCCTATGCCCCAGAGAGCTGCCAGACACGGCTTCCTATAAAGCAGGCCGGAAGGAAGCAGAGTGTGTCAACACAGCGCCGCACACCTCACTCATCCAAGCGCTAATGGATGAAGACGCCGCAGCTGTCCTCAGAGAGGGAAAAAGAGGGAAACACATAGCGAACATTAAACTCCGTTTCCCAGCAGGCCTAGTTTTTCTGCTCCAAAACAACAACAAGGAAAAAAACAACACAAATCATTACTGACAGACAGGTACCCAAGTGAGTTCTAATAGGAATCAACCACTTGTTGTTAACCTCTACAGTCACCTGAAATTACTTTGTGGTTCAGAAAACATCTGAAGGGTTTTAGGCTAGTGTTCCGGCTGAAGAGATGACATGGTTTCCTCAAAGTAGGTAAGTGATTCTAAGGTGATTCCAGTTCGAGCTTGTACAACTATTTGTCTGATGTAGCTGATAAGCATTACAGATGCGACATCTATCACTGATGATGTCAAAGTTTACTGTGCTAGCAATACTTTTAGACGTCAGGTGGACTACAGAAAGGGAAGGATGAAGAATTCAATAATTAGGTGTAAAGGTCCTTGCACACTGTGTCCGAAATTCTCGTCCGAAATTTTCGCACGCTAAAAAATAAATACAACCTCACGTTGTGTCAATCACGTTTACACACTGCCTCAGAAACTTTAGTCCGTCATTAAAAAATTAGGATCGGGTTACATTTTCTGCGTTTTTCGCATCCATAGCAAGCACTGTGAGAGGTGTTTTGACAATTCAGAGCCACCGTACGAACTAACGGCAAAATCCAGAATGGCGTCTGACAAGTTGATCCACTTCGTTCAGTTGGTTCACAGAAATTGGTGGTCTTCTTTTTAATATGTGGCTCCAGTATCACTAGCAAAGCATCAAACTGAGCCACTGACATCCTGAAGTAAACTTTGAATCACTCGGGATATTCCAACAGCTCCTCGATAAGGAGGTGGAACTCTCCTTCCTCTCTACACAATCTCAGGATTGGATGGACCCAATATTTCAACTCACAAGCCAAGGCACTCGGGTTTGTGAAAAATATAAAAAGCCTTTATTTCATCGTGGCTTAGGCATTAAAAACAAGTAGAAAACCACCCTGATGAAGGCTTATTAGCCGCATCGCGTCAGTGTACGGGTTTTCTACTTGTTTTTAATGCCTAAGCCATGATGAAATAAAGGCTTTTTATATTTTTCATAAACCTGAGTGCGTTGGCTTGATACCTGTTGTGAGTTAGATTGTCCCTACACCCAAAGAGCAGCGGTATATGGATTTTACACGCCCTACAGCACTTTTTTGCATTACTTGTTTTAGGACCCAATATTTCCTCTTTCTTTTTCAACAAAATCATTCTCACTGCTTGAAGACTTTTGTATTGTTTTGCGAATGTTTTCGCAATGGATTAATTAATACGCATCGGACTCTGTGTGCAAGGTTTCTGTGCGTGACAAATTTTTAGGATGACGAATACGAAAAAACACATCATTCATCCTTAAGGGTGAACAGCAAATCAGGCTTTACCCAAAAGAACCAGGATGGAATTTTCTGACAAAGACTTGACGGAGGACTTGCTTTGGATTGGTTTCCCTTGTGTGACTTAATTAGCGGCCCAGGCCAAGCTCAATGAAACAGCTCTCTGGGACTTTCTGAGTGGAGGTGCGAAAATCTGGGTCAGTGGGGCTGGGAGAACGTTGAGGTGTTCATGCCAGGGGTCTGAGCTTCCTCTCGCACTATCAACCACCGACAGACTCTACGATAAGACAGGGACAAACCTTGGCCCTGGTTACTGCAGCTGGCCAGCTCAGTTAGCATTCCCATCAATTCCCTCTAATCCTGGAATTTAACTCTGTCCCTTGCCCTACCAAACCAGAGACCATCCACATTCCTCTGCTGGCACACCAGGGCACTATATTTGAACAGAGCGCAACTCCCACAATGGCCTAGCAACAATTTGCACACTTGCATCGGCACAACCAAATTCCTGACGAGGCCATGCAAAGGAATGGTGCTAATTACATGCCATCACTTGCTCTTTTTTGGGCCACCTCTTGTTCATTCTGTCGACCCACCATTCACAGTTTATCTTTACCCTTTTAGTTTTCCATGTAAGCTGAGGTTGGCTCACATTAACTTCAATTATGCTGCAACCTGTCCTCAGAAAACCTCATCGCATGTACCACAGGTTACAACCTGAAAGAGATCCATCACCCGCTGATCCCATACGTTTCATCAGCAAGGACCATTTCTGTCAAGGCAGTTATTAGCAGCACAGTAGACGGAAGGTAATTAACCACAATACAGCGTCGCAACATTCGTTCCGATTGGTTCCTCATCACCGGAGAAGCCATTTTCTCTCATTCCCAAGGTCAGATGGATGAGATGGCCCACCGTGCCACTGGAACCTGACAACAGGGTGCTGCAATTACTGCCGTCCTTGATATTTAATGGGGAATGAGTGCAGTAACCTTTAGTGTTTGCTTGTGAGACCCCTCCTTCTCACCCACTTTCCCCTCCTCTGGCTCTCTCTCCTCCGTGGGGCGGTCAGAAAACAGAAGGATCACTTTGGAAAGACATGTGAAGTGTGTTTGCGTGCCAGGCGGTGCCGTGGGAGAAAGGGAGTGTGTATGCACACACACATATGCTTGCAGATTCTGCCAAATGGATGCATGTCAATGCTGTTTGGGTTGACAAGGGACTTACTAGTGGGCCAGAGGGTAGACAGAAGTGCAAAAATAAAAATAGTCACTCTCCTCTGCCAACTCTGCACTAGTGACGCAAAGAATTTGACACATTTTTCATCAAATTGTGAAATGTCTTTAGCTTGCATGGTAAGTTCAGTGTATATTGCTGCGTAATTGTACTAGAGACTTGATTTCAGTCAAAGATGGTACGATGGTATTCTTTCAAGTACCTTGCCTTTTAAATACAGGGGCATATTTTAAGCCTTATCAGATCATGAATATTAATTAGGTGATGTAACATGATGTAACAGCAGTAAACTGTTTTGCTGAGGGGCGGGTAAGTGGGCGCTAGCTGTAATAGGATTACTACTTATCCCTTGCACATTCAGTCCACTCTTAATGCAACCGGTTAGCAGACTCTTGTTTGGGTTTTAAAGTCATCATTTTATGTGGTTGGGTACTATTTGTTCTTTACGTTGCAGCCAAGCAAAACAAAACATCTTAAAATATGTTTACTCTTAAAAATATAAAGGGGTGTTATAATGTACCACTATATACAGAGCACACTCTTAAGAAAGATGGTTCTAAACTCCTTTTTGGTGCTAAATAGAACCCTTTTTTATAAGGTTCCATTAAGAACCATACTTTGAAAGTGTTATATAGGCCCTTAAAACATTGTAATAATAGATTATTTTTATTAATATTAGTATGTTTGTTAGTATCTTCATATTATTAATGTTAGTATTTTTTATATTATTTTTATATATTATTTATTAATATTGTTTTTTTTAGTCCTCTATCTGCCTGGTCTTATAACATCTTGTTGCTTCTATTTGGGTTTTACTAGGGGTGTTCAATTCCAGGTTTTTTGTAGTTGATTCCGATTCTCGACTCCCACTGTAGTCTATGGAATCGACTCCTCGACTCCATTTACTTTACATCAAAACAGGGTCAGAAATAAGACAAAATTGCAGTTGTTACACACTTAAATAATTTTCCACCGACACAAAGCCTTAAAATCCCCTTATTAAAACCGCACACTTTTAGCGTGACCGTCCAAATTAGTCCAATTTAGCAATGACTTGATGAGTGGCTATCAACGTTTCTACCTAGCTGTTGCTGATACCTAATTTTACAGAGTAAAAAGTCACGAAAAAAGCTGTTGTCGAGTGATGGCGCTAAACCACATGATCATTGTCTTAAAAGGTGAGTTAAAGATACTAAATACTAAAATACATACAGTAATGCACACTTATTGATGTGTTTCTTCTTGATGTGAGTTTTTTTTATGATTTATGATTAGTTTAATGATTATGAACACAAGGTTAACCATGGAAAACCAAATCTATATTTATTGCATTAATATACCATCAATTAAACTAAAGCTAGCATGGAGGAAGCCTATGTATAATTACAAACTAGAGTCGCTGTGACTGTTTTCTATTTCTAAAGTAAGCACTCAAATAAATGTGTGACAAAGTTTCTGCGACAGCTCTCTGACGCGGTGTATTACGTCAGAGACCAAGTTCCAGTGAAATATCTTCATAATCCTCTATGATGTTTTTTCTTCCTTCATTATTTGTGTATTCTGAGTGGCAGTTTCTCTCTGCAGATGATGAGGTTATGGTACGTGACAGCATCTGAAATACACAATTGCGTTTAGAGTTACAGTTTGTTTTATGTAAAAACAATTATATTTATGAAGGCCAAAATTAGCAAAAATGGACAGTATGCGAGCCCTTTACTGTGTTAAAAGGAAAAAGTGATATAAGATAGCTTTAATGTTTTTTGTGACTGGGTATGTTTAGGCATAAAGTAGCCTAATAATTTAAAAAAAATAAATAAAAAATCTAACAAAATGGATCATAAATTCAATATCTCTGTTACTTACTTTGTGGAGAAGAGAAGACGTATCCTCAACTGAACAGAGCTGCTCACACTTACATGTTCTGTTAAAGCAAAATGAGAAAAAGACTGGTAGGAAACCAGTTACAATATTTAAAGTTAAAATGTATAGATATTTTAAAAAAGAAATAATTTACCTGTTGAGAATGTGTTGACAGTCTGTGTATTTGTATAGCTGAGCTCCAGAAAATCAGTAATGAGGTGGCGTTGACAGTTACAGAACTAAGAAATAAATAACCCTAAACTCTAACACAAAGAACCATTTCAGCATATAAAGCGTTCTTCAAGATGATACATTTCTAAATAGAACTGTTACTACACTGTAAAATCCAACACTTTTTAGTTATTTTACTTAATGTCCTAACTTAATTGTAAAAATCTAGTAATCTGTACTATTCATGCACTATGCCTTTTTTACTCAGAAAATCTCTCTCTCTCTCTCTCTATATATATATATATCTCCGATCAGGCATAACTTTATGATCTAATATTGTGTTGGTCCCCCTTTTGCTGCCAAGACAGCTCTGACCCATCGAGGCATGGACTCCACTAGACCCCTGAAGGTGTGCTGTGGTATCTGGCACCAAGATGTTAGCAGCAGATCCTTTAAGTCCTGTAAGTTGCGAGGTGGGGCCTCCATGGATCAGACTTGTTTGTTCAGCACATCCCACAGATGCTCGATTGGATTGAGATATGGGGAATTTGGAGGCCAAGTCAACACCTCAAACTCGTTGTTGTGCTCCTCAAACCATTCCTGAACCATTTTTGCTTTGTGGCAGGGCGCATTATCCTGCTGAAAGAGGCCACGGCCACCAGGGAATACCGTTTCTATGAAAGGGTGTACATGGTCTGCAACAATGCTTAGGTAGGTGGTACGTGTCAAAGTAACATCAACATGGATGGCAGGACCCAAGGTTTCCCAGCAGAAAATTGCCCAAAACATCACACTTCCTCCGCCGGCTTGCCTTCTTCCCATAGTGCATCCTGGTGCCATGTGCTCCCCAGGTAAGCGACGCACATGCACCCGGCCATCCACGTGATGTAAAAGAAACGTGATTCATCAGACCAGGCCACCTTCTTCCATCGCTCCGTGGCCCAGTTATGATGCTCACGTGCCCACTGTTGCCGCTTTCGGCGGTGCGATGCACTGTGTATTCTGACACCTTTCTATCAGAACCAGCATTAACTTCTTGAGCAATTTGAGCTACAGTAGCTCATCTGTTTGATCGGACCACACAGGCCAGCCTTCGCTCCCCACGTGCATCAATGAGCCTTGGCCGCCCATGACCCTGTCGCCGGTTCACCACTGTTCCTTCCTTGGACCACTTTTGATAGATACTGACCACTGCAGACCGGGAACACCCCACAAGAGCTGCAGTTTTGGAGATGCTCTGACCCAATCGTCTAGCCATCACAATATGGCCCTTGTCAAACTCGCTCAAATCCTTACGCTTGCCCATTTTTCCTGCTTCTAACACATCAACTTTGAGGACAAAATGTTCACTTGCTCCCTAATATATCCCACCCACTAACAGGTGCCGTGATGAAGAGATCATCAGTGTTATTCACTTCAACTGTCAGTGGTCATAATGTTATGCCTGATTGGTGTATATATATGAATGATATATGACATAACTATATTTCATGTCAAATAATGATCTTTTAAAAGGTCATAAACACCTTGTGAAACTTTTAATTGTGTTGATATAATCCCTCTATATTTGAACAATATCTTGCAATGATCATGCTTGAGTCACACACAGACTTCAACATTCAGCATGCAAAACACAAAGGGTGTTAACAATTAAATTTTATTTAAATTAAATTATCAAGTACCCTCAGTTCTTTTTTAGTTAGAACTCTTGTGTAAGTGAATTATACTAACTAAGCATTTGTCAGTACAACATACTATTCTTATTTCACTTACTTGTTTTTTTTAAGGCAATCGGTTTGCATGCTTTTTTTTAAGCAAGCCTTATTTTACAGTGTACGTGTAAAGAACCTTTAAAGAACCATCTTTTTTTTAGAGTGTACCACTTTATAACTGCCACAGCTTTTGTAAGGGTAGTTACCTGATTTTGTTTCTTCATTAATCATTAATGTTGACTATGACATTGTGTTTCTGCTAGCAGTTACTTATACCATTTTGGCATCTGATATGCACATATGCATACAATATAATGCGCTTTGTGTTTTTGACGCTGATTATAACACAGCTAACAGCTAATTAACGTTCATGAACCCAATCAGAAACGATTGTGTTGCACACTGCCAGTGTTTAGGCAATGTAATGACAATGACAAATGACAATTTACTCAGTCCCTAGGTGAAGGAGAAAAACTCTACACCATCTTCAATCTACATACCTTCAGAGTTAAAACTGACAGACAAATGCTTTCAAAATCTTTCCTGTCATCACCACTCTGAGTCAAATGGACACCATATGCAATGTGAGTGTTATGGAAAATGTCCTCATGTAGTTGCTTCTCTCCTGCGCTAAATTGTAAGTTGTAACCGAGCCACAGTATGCAGCATGTTTGACAGCTTTAAAGATCCATCCTTCATTTTTGTACCTCTCTAGAGTGCTCTGCAAAAGACAGGTAAGAAAAACTCCCTCAACATCCTGCAGAAACGAGAAGTGCCTTATGTAACATTGGCTTACCTTCTCTCATCACCATATGCTGTCAGTGTTTACTTTAGCACTTGTTTTCTATGGATCCATGGGTATGAACACATGAAGATGAATGATGATCTGTTTCCAACATTCCTGGGCGTCACTGTCGTCATGCTCCACTGTGAACATACAGTCATGCAATTAATAACGTCAAACATGCATGTCTTATCTTTCTCACACCATGTGTCAGGTAGCCATTACAAGCAGGAATGTTTTATGATCAGGATTCGGGCCTCTGTTTGAAATATATCACATGCCAAGAACTGGATGAAATGAGCTTGTTAAGTTGTGTTGCATGCCGAGCATGCCAGTGGTCACGAAAGCTGTTTTCACACGGCACCCAAACAGTAAAACCGCAAAATGATGTGAAGGCTATATTAAACTTAAATGAAGTCAATGACTTCTTATCCATTTTACAATCTCTTCTGAACACCAGTGGAGAATCTATTTAAAATAACAATGAATTCCTACTTTTTGAACAATGATTGAGCCTGACCATATTGTTTATGCTCTATCTACATCTTCAACCATTGTCCATTGATGTCTTGGTGCTAGAATGGTGCTTTTGATTCTCTGTGATAAACTTTTGACCTCAGAATGTTTTCCTGAAAAGCCGCTTGACATCTGAGTGTCTAAGAAACAGAAGATTGAGAGACGTCTACGCTTGGAGGTTTGGCAGTAGAAATGTCAGATGTTGCAGTCTGATCTCTGCAAAGACTATCTTAAATAACTGTTATATCTAAAGCCTATCTACCTGTTTGAACGGAATTAGTTTACAAGACGTGTCTGTAAAGTAATTGTTACCGTGGACATGTAATGTTTATCATTAGTTTGCACAGGATAAGCAAAATAAATAAGTGTGATAAGTGTGTCTACTGCAATTACACATTGAGGTTACATATAACTGATCCATGACAAAATATGAAATGTGAGAAAATGTGAAATTGATTTCAGGCAAAATACCTGTATCTGTATTATACACTGTAAAAAATATATGATCAATAAGTTACGACAACATATGTTTTTACATTGCTTTAACTTATCCAAATAAGTTAAGCAATTTTCAACTTTTTTATGTTATTCAAGATTCAACTCATTTCTTTAAAGTCAGTTTAATGTAATTTAAGTTGAAATGACTTAAATATCGAAGTTGATTGTACTCATGTACTCTGATTGTATTTTATTTATTTTTTTTTACAGTATAGACAATCGATTTTGCAGCTTTATTTGTTTTCAGAATATTTATTTACATTTGGGGGGAAAAAGTTTTTGAAACAGTAACAGTGTCTGGTTTACTGTCTTTGTGGGGACTCTCCATAGACGTAATGGTTTTTATACTGTACAAACTGTATATTTTCTCCCCTTACACTAACCCTACCCATCAGACAAAACTTTCAGCATTTTTACATTTTCAAAAAAAAAAAGAAAAAAAAAAATTCATTCTGTATGATTTATAAGCTTGTTTCCTCATGGGGACGTCAATTTATGTCTCCACGGTGACACGAGTCCCCATGAGTCAGCGTGCATTCAGGTTGAAGTCCCCATCAGGATAGAAAAACATGAACACACACACACACACATACACACACACATACTTCATAAATACATATGCACAGAAATTTTTGTGCCTTCTTGAAGTTTTTTACTCTTTTTCCCAGCATTGATGCTATTTTCTGTAATTTATGGCACAATGCTTCCCTGCTACTGACGGAATTTTCCAGCAATCCGTGTTTTCACTATTATGCGGTAGGGGGCACTATTACGCATCTTCTGAAAGAGTACTGAAACTGCGGATCAAAATACAGGTGAAAAAGAAGCAAAAACAAGCGATAGAAGCATTGCTTACAAACATGTAAAATAACACGATCATCAATATTAAACCGCATGTAAATCAAATCTGCCTAATGTTACCGAATGAAATGTCGACCCAGGACAAGCTATAGGACTGTGAAGCTTTGGGGTGTTGGCGGACTCGATCTACTCCATCTGTGTTTTGATCATCGTTCTGAATCCCATCCGGACATAGTCTTTGACAAAAATGCAATTTTCTCAGCTTTTTGTTTAAACTGTTGCTTTTTTATGAAACTTACACTCTAAAAAAATCTTGGGTTATTTTTTCTACCCTAGTCCTGGGCTGAGCCTTTTGGGTAATTTTTTCAGTATTTGGGTAGTTTTTGTGATACCTAGCTCCTAGGTCAGACGTAACAACCCAGTGTTTGGGTAGTTTTTGTGTACATTTTATTTTATCTATGAATTCGTTATTGTTCTGTATATCGTTTAATTTTATGCAAAGCAACATACAGGGGCGCGATGTGAGTCACCTAAACGAGTGTCGCGTCTGTCTTTTCACGTGATGGAAACGCCTGATGCCTTGCATAAAATGTTGTAATTTTATTAAAAAAGATACAAAATATAATAAATACTTATGATGTTAAAATATGCTCTGAAAACTGTACACTGATTGATTATGGACAGGTTATGGAGTCAGTCACAGCATATTTTGGCTAGGAGAGAAACGCAGGGCGGTGGTCTGAAGTTAGAAGTTCCTCCGCTGAACACGATACAAGCTCCGGCACGAGATCCAATCGTGGAAATGGAAAAATTAAATGTTTAATTTTTACTTCTAATATTTGTTAAATGAGCTTAAATGTATATTAAAAACTATATAAAATATGCTATACTGTAAAATATGATCGAAAATAAAGGCATTATCATGCAAGCCAGTGGTGTCGAGTTTTTTTTTTAAAGTTTAGAGTATTTAAGTTAATCCGTAGACATTAATTCATGTATGAAGTAAAAAACAAAATTAAGCTAGTATTATAGTAAAAATTAATCAACTATGCTGGATAAATCAACCCATTATGCTGGGTTAAATAAACAACGCATTTGATATAATACATGTTCAGATATTCCTACAACAAAATATTCTGGGGCCTATGAAAGTTTTGTGAAAATGATCAAAAAATGCTGGCGCTGACTGGCAACTATTTAAAAAAAACATTGGCGGGGAAAGAGTTAAGTGCATCATTTCATTTTCTGGTGTCTTCTCATTAGTCAATGTCTATTTGAGACACTTTGAGTGCTTGATGTATAATGATAGTTACACATCTAAATGAAAGCAGAGAGTCGATTCACAAGCTTTTAACCAGATTTGTCAGATCGCACTACAGGTTGCTTTTAATGGTGTACATTTTATTGAATGTAAAAGACTTTACTGGCAAAGGAAAAAGTCCTGAAAAAAATAACCGACATGGCCAATTTGGATGGGATTAAACTCACAGAGAAGCTTTGGTAATTATTACATTACCCCATCTCCCTAACACTAATCCCACCCAAATAGGGCTAAAGAAACTATTTCCGTAGTAAACAACAAACATGAGGGAACAAATTACTGTACTATTTTGCAATCAAGACAAACTTGGCACAGCACTGAGATCACTGACTTAGTGAAGAACTATGAAATGAGACACTAGTGTTTAGAGAGGAATGTGTAATCTGTCAGTATCCATACAGGGCTAATGTACTAGGAGACAACCGGCTCAGACTTGTCTCTAGAATATTGCAACAAGCTGCGTTCGGTGCAATGTCAGGTTGCGTGTCTGGTGGCAGATTTGTAATTCATGGTACATGGGATCTGAAATACCTCAACTGCCACTATTTCCTGACAAGCAGTGAAGAAAACACCGGTATCCTGAGCTATTTTCAGGGATTTCCATGATGTGCGTGTGTCACGCTCACATCAAGTCCTCTGGAGAGAGGGGAGACTGATATTTTGTACGCAGAGCTTCATTATCGGCTCATTGGTGATTCGTGCTGCAGGCACCCACCATGCGTGTTCATAAGCGTGGATCTTACTCTGGCTTTGATGAGAGATCATTAGCACCAGGTCATAACTGATGCTTCAACAGTCTCCCCGCTCTCTTGGATACGTTTTTGCTTTGTCTGTTTTTCCCTCCTATCCCTGATAAAAAAGAGGCGTAGTATCATGAGATAGCGAGAGGTGCGCAGAAAAGATGAGGTGATTGCTAGTTGCCACTTCACTCAACTGCATTTTAATTTTCAACATCGCCTGGGGGACCAAAAAAAACGGAAAAGAAAATCTTGTCTAGCAAATGACTTCAGTGAAGGAGCCGGAAACATGGAAGTGAAGGAGATTCACTGCCAGATATTTCAGAACAAATCACCTGCATAGAAGGCGTCTCACTCCCTAATGGAAATCCATATTCATCTTGGTCCTGATTTGTCCCACGAGGCCTCAGATCTGGCTGATTCCACATCGTCTTATCAATTTTCCCATCCCCTTTCTCTCTCATCAGTCGTTCTACTCTGTTTCCTGGCCGCTGCATCATATTGCATCGCCATGGAGACATCCAGCCACATATGAGGCGCGTTATGCGATTATTAATGACGAGGCATGAAGTATGAATATGTAGATAAGCCAGCTGCATATGGTTTTCATATGAACTGGATTGATTCCAATCTCTGACGTCTAGTTTGACTGATGGTGCCGTCAGTGTTATTTAATATGCCTGAAGTCTGTTCCTCTCTGTAATAATGTTTGAGCACATACAAAGTCATTTGCTTCGACTCTAATTATTAGTAGGCAATCCATGTTTCTCCAGTGACATTCATTGAAACAACTCCTCTGTACTATAAAAAAACCCTACAAACAAAAATCCCAGCATGCCCTACTTTCTGCAGCAAGTTTGTGAGTGTTTACTTGGTTCTGCTGTCCTTCTCTAAAGGGCACCTTCACTTGTGATGCAGCGAGAGAACATGGAGACATACACATGCGATGGCATACGCGATAGGAGAAATGAAATATTACAGTGGGAAAGATCATATTTATTAAATCTCCTTGGCCGTGGCTGGACCTGAGCCAACTGTTGCTGTTCACTTCCTATCACCCGTAACGAGTCTGCGGCGGACGAATGAGTGCACAAGACGTTTGAAAAGATAAAACTAGATTGCATATTAAGAGAGCATAAGGGATATCATATTAAAAACAGAAGCAATCTCAGTATCATCTAAAACACTGGGAACTTCCCCCACCCACTTGTCGAGGATTATAGTGTGCATGCTGGCTTGAAAATACTTGAATTGTTCCTTAAGGTCACCTAAAGGGGAATGAAAACTCTTTCTTTGATTGCACAACCAAGATTCATACAAGACTGTTTTCTTGTATTCTGGGACACAATGCCATTTTGTAGGAGCCACTTACATAGGGTCAGATTTATTAACATCTTGCGCCAGCACAAATCCTCTTTTGGCGTTAAAAAACTACTGTCAGGATTTACTAAAGACATGCAGTGAAAAATTGGACGGTTATTTTTGCATACCTTGTTGCATATGCATTTCTAGGAGTTTCCCTTTCAGACGGAAAATTTATGGGAGGAGAGTATTTAAAAGAATCATGCAAGGTGATTTACTAAGGTTTACGCTTGTCAATTTACTGGTATTTGTGCCATTATTTACCGCCCTCCCAGAAAAGCATGTCTTAATCCAGATACTATTTTGGTCATTATGGAAATGATCCGGCTGCATCTGTTTTCTTTAGTTTGCGCGTCATCAGTAGATCAAACGCAGAATTTTCTACTCCTGTCAACGTTTTTTTGGAAATGCGCTCTCACGCTAATTTGCCTTGCTTAGTAAATCTGGTAGATCTTAGTAAATCCCTTAGTCTGTTAACTGTCAGTGTCCTGGTAAAGGGACATTTGGCTCACTTTTATTTATGGCCTTTTCCCCATCATTGGAAAGCTTAAACACTCAAAATTCATCCTGTGAAAACCCGTTTTGAAATTGGACATTGTGTTACTTTAAAACCTTATAGCGGGCTAAATTTTTGTGATATCAACTTCAAATTTGGAACACAACTTTGTTAGGCATTGATTTTCTAGTAATTTTAGAGTTAGAATTATTTTGTAAAATACAAAATGTTTAGTTGAGTACATTTGCTTTACAGTAAAGTGATTTCAATTCTGCAATCTGCTGAGTGTCTTCTTTTAAAATAGACCAACCTTAGGTGTGGGTTCCAGCATTCATGAATCACTATCATTTAAAGGCAGGGTAGGCAATTTGTTCCAGAAACATTTTTTGTTATGCTGGTTGAAAGTCTCTTCACATCCTGATAGCAATCACAATGTTCAGTTGTGTAAATGTATTTATATGTATATCGTCTGTGGAAGGCGTAGGACCATAAAATGTTTGTCCAATTTGTCCGAATGCAATAATATGATGTCCTACCTGCCTGTCAGCGTATGTATTTCCATACCTCCGCACACCTGCACGCGCAGACATCACATGCGTTTCATGCTATGAGTTAGACAGACGTCAGTCACTGAGCACTGCAACCGAAACAGCAGCCGCCTTTTACAGTTCCTCCTGAACCAAAACAACGAGCTTATGCTGCATTCACGCCATAACTACTGTAATTTGGAAGGGATGGAAACCCGTGATGTTATACCCGAAGCGGTATCAACGCCGAAATTAATTTGCAGCAGTCAGGTGATACAGGTCAGTGCTCTATAAGTTATTTATGTTCATTATTATTGTAATGTTATGTGCTTTGAGACATGAGGTAGTTTAATGCCGTCTCTCGTGAGCATAGACTGTAAAAAAAGATTCTTCCATTGAAGAAAAGTGAAGCCGCCAATGTCCGAATATAGCGTTGACATCTTGCGCTGAGTTGGGACCTGCGTCTGTGCAGTAGAGAGCAGGAAGTAGAGCCGCGATGTCAACTAAAACCAAACTTATTTTAAAAAACGAACACTTGAACTTACATCAGCGTGATAAAAACGACCTAAAATGACAGAAACCATCTTTGGAAAAAAATTATTTGAAGTGTAATTTGATTGTTTAGTTTGTCTCGTGTCCCATTAGAATACATGGAGGGGGCGGGGTTTATGAGCTATACTGGGACCAACCACCTGGGGGCGATTGAGACGCTTTGGCTTCACTTTTCAGGACGTGTGGCAAGCTTGCTCGTGACGCATTTGTTTGCTCCCTGCTGGACTCGTTCATGTTTTTTGAAGGAGGCGTGGCTTTGGAGACACTCTGAAGGGAGGGTGGGATCTCATGCTTTCAAAGCTAGCTCACTATTGCTAGCCTCTCCAGAAATTGCCCACCCTACCTTTAACAGGTTAAAGTAGGGACGCTATTTTCTAACTACATTTCAAGTAGTGTATTTTAGCTTTTCCAGCAACAAGCTGTGGGTTTTTTGGAGCAGTTAATGTGATGTGATCCAGTGCTATATTTCTGCCTTAGGACGGGTTTATACGGTGCATCTGTAGCCTGTTGTGTACATTACCGTCAGACTTTTTAGTGCAGAAATCAGTGTTGCTCGTATGGCAAGGGCTCGCATTGTGTGAAAGATATAAGGGGCTGGGCTGTGTTTCTGATGCAAATTCTGTCATTATTACCATAGTACAATGATGATCCCCGAAAACCATAGTTCAGACAAACATTTGCAAACAGCATTGTAAACTTGTGTGGCTGGAAGTATAGCTCTTGACCTTTGGTTAGAAGAATAGTTTCTTATTAGTATGACAAATGGCCTTAGATCATGCTCTTGAGCAAAATAAGCAAGCTAACATGCATTACAATCTATATCGTTCATTCCATTTTTATATATATATATATATATATATATATACACACACACACATTTCATTCTATATATTTTAGCGCGAGTATGATGTAAGAGGGAACCGGCTATGAAACAATTACAATCTTGAATCAGTTAATTAGTGTGATGGAGATGTGACCATGTTACTATGGTTTTGGGAAAACACTAGCTAGTTAATTTATTCAATGATGCATCGTACTATAATGGTTAAGCCACAGATTACGTTGTTGTACAGGAAACACACCCCTGAGTAAAATGAAAATGCAAAAAATAGCATGAAAATCAATTTCAATTGAAACTTGTGTCGTCTCATTTACTACTGCTACAATTATCAGATAAACAGACTTGTTTACCATTTCTCTCAAATATATTAAAGACTTCAATCAAAATGGGAGTTTTGTAGCTTTTAGTCAGTGTCTGTTGTCTCTGTGGTCATGCGTATATGCTATTTGATGCTCATATATGCTTGCTTCTCCTAAATGTTGACAAAATTCACTTTTAGCAAACATACACATTTCAAGTTTAGAGTTTGTCTTCTAGGAAACCAGACCAAAATAATGATGATTGATCTTGACTTTTAGGCTATTTAAAAAAAGCACAAGATATGATCTACCCCTACTTTCTGTTTCAACAGGAAATACTGTGCTTGTCAAGTCATTTCACAATGAACTCCTTAAAATAAAATCACTGACCAAAATCTCTCAGTTGTGTTTATGGTACTCCCTGTTTGTTCGTTCGTTCGTTCGTTCGTTCGTTCGTTCGTTCGTTCGTTCTTTCGTTCTTTCTTTCTTTCTTTCTTTCTTTCTTTCTTTCTCATATGTTTGATTCTGGATGACCTGGAAATGTTATGCAAATTAATACATCTTAAAAGTCAAATATAATTTCTAATATACTGTACATTTTTCTAGTTATGCTCAGTTCTAAAGTATATTTTGGAGTAATTATGTGATTTATATAAAATGTATTTTTTTTTATAAATTCTTATCCAGCCATCAAATGACTGACAAATCCATAGAAAAATCTTGGCAATTCATTACAGTTGCAAAGTGTGGAAACCTTGAATCTTGCTATTTTTTAGGTGAATTATATAATCCGTAATTATATACTGCGATATATGCTGTATCCATTTATATCTCTGCTGTCTTTAGCAATGTTTTGTTCGTCTTTAACCCTGTTAGATCCACATATGGTGTTATAGTTATAGAGTTTTATTAAAGACTTTCCAGACATTGGTGGATAATTTAACAGTGTCACTGTTATTTCTGTTGTGAGCCAAAGCGGTAATGAGTATCATCTCCATGCGCTCGCCGTGTGGCCCGTGCGTCAGCTGAGAGTCATATTTGTTCAGGGTTGTTATCCACTCTGGGAGAACAGCTTTTGGTAAACAAGAGAAAACAGGCCTTCTACACATAAAATGCATCTGAGGGTCTGAGCGACGCTCGCAGCAAGGAGCATCAATTTGCCATCGTCTCCTTACATGCCTGAGTGCGGTAGACAGCTTTCCTTGAAAACTCTCAGGAATCTACGGTGGTTGGAGATCAATGGGAGGCGATCTGCTTACTGAAACGTGTCTTGATTTTTTTCTTTTCCTCTTTTCTTGTGTGGCTTGATATCCTAGGATGACTTTGCTCACACAGGAAGGGGGCCTTCTGATAAAGCCTAAGAGCTTTTTTTCTTTTTCCAAGGAATTTCTAAAAGATGCAGACCATTGCATATTCTCAAGAAGTCATGCAACGATAGTAAAAAATGACACATAAATGCCTCATTCATCTGAATAATACTGTATTTGTAATCCAGGCATTCACAAGCCTGTTTGGACAACGCTTGAAAAGGACTTTCACCGTACAGTTGTGCTTCTTTTGTTTCATCAGCATTTAGATGTTTTTTGGTGGAAAAACATCCAGCTTGTTAAGATCTGATTTTCCAAACATCACATTTTCACAGGAAACAGCCTGTCACCTTTAACCTTTGTCATTACTCACTAGAAACGTGAGACACAAGTGGGCCGAAATTGGAGAACCCGTGCCTGTGAAAATGAAATATGGACACCTGACAGTCCTTTTGGCCTCTATCCAGAATTCAATTTCACTTCTGCCAACATATGTTGGAGATAACAGAACAATCTCCAGTGGAGCTCAGCTGTAGCGCTTGCTAAGGCTAGCATCACTATTACTACAGCCACTCATTTTCTAAGGAAAATGTAAAAATGTAGTTTTTCCTCTGTTCTCAGTGCGGTGTATTTCTGACTATGTGGTTCTTTAATAAACAAAGAGCCATTTATATTCCCAGAGACACATTTGTTGTGTAAGAGAAAGCAGATAAAATGGGATCTTTATCTTATCCTCATTTAGTCGGATGCATCTCGCCCGCTTTCTTAGAGGGGTCGCATCACCACGGTGATTATGTTTGGAACAGCTGAGATTGTTATTCTTTTTTAGGCTAGATGAAAAAGCGTTACTGCAGTCCATGTGGGGGGTCTCTCACTCGCTCTGTCTGTTGCTAACAGCCCTTCTCAAGAGACTCATGCTTATAGTCAGTGAGCTAAAACTGCCTACAAAGATCTCTCTCATCTCAGCTCTCTCTCCCTCTCTGTCACACACAAAAAGTTTCACAAGATACTGTCATCTGATGTTTGTCTCCTGCCAGGCAGTTTTTTGGTGTGGTTTTGTTAAAACCCGAGGTAAAATTGGGCCGGAACGATCCAAAATGTCATTCTGGCATGTTTCATTTAAAAAGGCCATATTGTGCCCTTTTACAAAGTCTTGATTTTGTTTTTGTGGTCTACTAGAATAGAATTTTCATGCTTGAATGATCAAAAAACACATTTTGTTTCACATATTGTACATTATTGCAGCTCCTCTCTTCCCAGTCTGTCAGTTACGCTCTGTTTAGTTCCTGTCTTTATGAAGCCCCTCCTTCTGAAAAGCGCAGTGTGCTCTGATTGGTCGGCTGGACAAGTGTGTTGTGATTGGTCAACCACTTCGAGTGTGTTTGACCAATCGTGGTGATTTCTGTGGTTGTGGCTCCTAAACGGTGGTCCTACGTCATACAGTGAGAGAGGTTCAAAGATTGCCTTTGATAATTTTTTTATGAAAGCGTCAGCAATTTAGCATGATCAGCTCACAGTGTGTTTGCTGCTACGACCTACGTCTACTGACTAGCCAATAAAAATGCAACATGAAATGGCGAATAGATCAACGCGACATGACGCTAAAACTTAAAACTACTTACCTCAAGCTCCATTTGCAAAATTGGCATGTCAAGTTGGGCTCTTGTCCCTAGCCATGACCACGTCCATATTCTCCTCTTTCGCATCCTCCTCTTTTTTTCAGCGCACATAAAAACCACAATTGCCAAAGTGCGATTCATCTTGCTCTATTTGTTTTCAACTAGCAGATGCTAATGATGTTTTATTGTTCTATGCTGAATCGTAGCCTACTATTCAATAGTTGTCATCATCGTAGAGTTTACATACATGTCGTACCCAAGTTTATTAGATCCATGTTGTACAGTGTGATCTGTAATCTTATTGAAAAAAATCCCACAGTCTGTAGCAGGCATTACCATAACTGCAAATTTCAACACACTACTAAATCAATTCAACCAGGCCCCGCCCCTTTATTTTGCGTATGCATCAGGCGGGACTTATTCAAATGAAGAATATTGTGACGTGTTCGTTCCTCAAGACTACAATGGAGGTGTTTCAGGGTGTTCAGAAACAGTCCGCACTGATATAAGGGGCTTTCGCACCAGGTAGTTCCAGGAACTAACCACCAGGGTGGTTCCCAGAGAACTAAAAGTTCCCCTAGGGCTATTTTCCTGGTTGCATTCGCACCGCCAGTAGGAACTCTGAAGTGACGTAACCCACGCTTGTTGTTGTGACTTTTGTTTTGACAGCGCGGCGGACATTTAATTTGACGGAGCTAAGAAAGCCAAAACCTGGGCACACAGCGCTCACATTCTCCGTCTTCATTCGTTTACGATCTGTTTAACAGTCCTGTTTAATACGTTATTAGACAGAACTGTTATACGAAGAAAGTTGACAGTATATGAAAAAAGTATTAGTGTTTGTCGTGTGGTTGCTAGCTGAGCAGAAATACATAATCATGTTTCGATTAGTCCCCTCAAAGTTGCGTTGTATTTCTCTTTGGCGTATTTTGTGGAGTAAATATATAGGCTATAATCTGTGTGTGTAGACGGCTTTTTTGCATGCGTTCGGCCAATCAGCGTACAATAACGTCACTGGTAGTTCCTATTTTTCTGGGTTAGACCCTACTCTGAAGTATGAGCTAAATTAGTTCCGCCAAAAGGCGTTCCTAGTTCACCAAAAAGACTTGTATTTCCGCCAATAGTTCTAGGAACTATAAAAAGGTTCCTCTGGTGCGAAAGCACCTATAGAGAACTCCATTACTTTGCAGACCCTTTTCATGCTCAAACAGCAACATTACACACTAAAGAAAGTTGAACATGTAAAAAAAGCATAATATGTCCACTTTAAATATATAGTGGCAGATTGTTTGCTCACCCTACCATTTTTTTTTTTACTCTGGTAAATATTTTAGCAATACAATTGTGCTACTTTTGTTAGTCAGCTAAAGATTAATTATACTTTTTGTTAGTAGCTTGTAGTGTCACTGCTTTCTTACCTTTTTAAAAGGAGTACTTGATTGTAGTTTATCTACTGTTATTAGATACACTAATATTGGCATGCTTGGTAAATATGAGCAAAGGCGGCTGTGAAAATAAATCTGCATTGTTTATCCTTTTGATCTTTCATTCAAAAAATTCACAAAATTCTAACCTTTCATTGAAGTAAAACAATTAAGTGGGGGAAAATCTCATTATGAAATAAATGTTTTTCTCTAGTTCACGTTGGCCACAATTATTGGCACCCAATTATTGCAACGCCCCAAGATATAAGCTCTGAGTCGTTTGGAGAACACCTGACAAGAGATCCGAGATCATTCCTCCATACAGAATCTCCCCAGCTCTTCTCTTCAGTTCACCCCACTCATTTTCTATAGGGTTGAGGTCAGGGAACTGGGACGGCCATGGCAGAAGCTTTATTTTGTGCTCAGTAACACATTTTTGTGTTGATTTTGGATTGTTGTCCTGATGGAAGATCCAACCACATCCCATTATAAGATTTCTAGCAGAAGTGGTCAGATTTTGATTCATCCATGATGTCATGTATCTGAACAAGATGTCCAGGACCTCCAGCAAAAAAATAGACCCACAACGTTAAAGATCCAGCGGTATATTTAACCGTGGGCATGGGGTACTTTTTATCCCTGTTTGCACCATACACATCTGGTGGGTTTGCAGCCAAAAAGCTCTTTTTTATAGTTTCATCTGACCACAGAACCAGGTCCCGTCTGAAGTTTCAGTCGTGTCTGACAACTGAATATGCTGGAGTTTGTTTCTGGATGAGCAAGAAGGATTTTTCTTGAATCCCTCCCAAACAACATGTGGTGATGTAGGGGTTGTTTGGGTTTTTTTTTAGGCTTTCTGACCCCAAGACTCAACTAATCTCTGTGATTCTCTATCTGTGATCCTTGGAGAGTCTTTGTCCACTCAAACTTTCCTCCTCGCCGTGCATTAGGACAATATAGACACACGTCCTCTTTCAGGCAGATTCATAACATCTTTAGTTGATTGGAACTTCTTAATTATTGCCCTGATGGTGGAAATGGGATTTTTCAATGCTTCTGCTATTTTCTTACAGCCTATTTCTATTTTGCAACAATCTTTTGCTGCACATCAGAACTATATTCTTTGGTTTTACTCATTGTGATGAATGATTAAGGGAATTTGGCCTTTGTTGTTTCCTCATATTTATACTCCTGTGGAACAGGAAATCATGCCTGGACAATTTCATGTTCCTAGTCACCCTGGTATGCTTAAAAAAACACGTAAATATGAATGGGAATATACTTCAGAGATATGTTACTCCATAAGAATTTGTAGGTGTGCCAATAATTGTGGCCAACATGCATTGGAGAATGTGAGTTTCCCCCCACTTTCAATTGTTTTACTTCAATTAAAGGATAGAATTTTGTGAATTTTTTTCAAAAGGATAAACAATGCAGCTTTATTTTCACAGCCGCCTTTCCTCATATTTAACAAAGGTGCCAATATTAGAGGAGGGCACTGTACCTTAGATGAAATGTATCAAAATAAAATAACAAATACTGGAAAAAATGTATTTAAATACAAATACAGTATTTTGTATTTTGAAAATACACAAAATACATGTGAAATTGGCCATTCAGTGAAGTAAACAGTCAGTAATAAAATAAGAACAAAGCAACAAATGACAAGCAATAGGACAAATAAAATACTGTACCATAGAACAAAGACACAAATTAAATAAAAAGTGATATTTTTTTCAGGTAGGTCTACCTAACAGCTAATCTCAGCCTCAGGCGTCACGCCCACGGACCATTGGCTGAACGTCTGATGCATATGGCACACTTATCTGGAAACACAGGAGTTTCGAAGTCGTAATCCGATTGGTTGAATTCTACAGGATGTCCGCGAGACGAGTGTGTTGCATTCTTTAACGGTCCGCCTATGCCGTGACACCAAACTCCCTCGTGGAAGAAGAACGTGTTTACAACTGTGACAATGAGCGCTTACCAGGTCAACTAAACGCGGGATTTTCAAAAGTATGTGAAGTTCGCGGCTCCATTGTTGCAGTAAACTTGCACAACGTTCTTGAATGAATCATTTATAGATGCACTCCGGTCTGTTATTGCAGGGACATCGACTTTACATTTTCACGCCGCTAAACATTACGCAGAAACAAAACAAACTGTGATTGGTTGCGTTACATGTCAGTCAAACGTCCTCTTGGGCGGTCCTCGACCAATGAAAGCTGCGATAGAGTCCAGACCTTCTGCCGTCAGTCTGAAGCTCTGGATACGCGAGACTAACCTAACAGAAGTAAGAAATAATACGGAAATTGAATAAAGTAATGAAATGCAAAATAAAACACTGCATAATCTTCACTGTATGAATTCAATACATAATGATATTTATTAAAGCTATAAAAGTTATTCAGTCAAGAGCAGTGAGTGATTTTTCTCTTTTTCTTTTGTTGTTTGATTAACATTAATGACACAGACAGCAGCAGTATTTCAGGTTGCTGTCACTTCAAGAGTGATACACGGACCCAATATATTGATACACATCTGATTCTCCCAACTGTTTACCTTCACTCAAGACATAAACCGACTGTATTTATGTGAATACTTAGATTTTGACATAACTAAGTGTGCATTTGACCGTTTAGCCACGCGCAGAAAACTACCTATCAGTGTGCAAATACTGTATATGAGTTCAATTTCGCTGCATATTGCGCTTTTAATAACTCTTTTTAACATCACGCACATCCTGCTCTTTGTTACTCATTCGTCCATGTTTCTTTATCATTCTAACGTGTCAATAACTCTCTGCATGGATCTGTATAGAGTATAAAAATCTGCATGGATAGTATAAAGTAGAAATAACAGAAAACTACATCCAGTTTACCATACAGAGATTCTCTGTGTTGGCCAATGTGAATACTTTTACTTGTTTAAAGTAATGCACTGAATTTTTTTGAGACATACATGTAGCTAGGCCTTCCAGGTGTTTTGTACCACCAGTCAAAGGTCTTAGTTTACAGTCGATATATATGTTACTAATCCCTCCAAGCATATGAACAAAATGAGTCATGTCAGCCAAATATTTAATTTCCACAGTGTGATGGGATTCAAAAGAATGTTCAAAGGAAGTTTTGATGTCCTGTGGTGATCACAATAGATCATTGTTCCAATAACATTAATGTTATTCTGCTGTGAACAGCCATCACTAAACCAAAGATGTGTTTCACCTCCATGCCCAGAGATGCATCATATGATTTATTGTTTGCTCAAGTAAGAAAGGTACACATAATGTCACCAGACTATCCATCTATTCTCTGCATTGTTGTCGGTTGAAATGTTTTGCTTGAAAAGTGTGCTGCCTTTTTCCTAACAATAAATGGCTATTTGATATTTTGCCATTTGATAATGATTTATAATTTTTTAAGTTTAACTGAAATGTTCAAAAAATTTTGGGCCACTCTATTCTGGACATAAGTCTAATAAATGCCTTTAAATGGTCAAAGTCATTTGCATATACACCATTTTTAGATAATTTTAACTTGCTATTGTGATTTAAATTCAAATGAATGGAGATTTTGCATGTGTGCTGAGAGAGAAAGAGAGAGAGACCATCATTTAGCCCTGTGTCTGTCCGCTGTGCTCGAGTTTCCTGTTTGCAGTCAATAAACAGGATACTGCTGCGTCATCTTAGACATCTCAGCTATAGACAGGACACACATGCTAACGTGTTTAGCAAACATGCAATAATACAAATATACAGGAACATCATGAGCGGACAAGAATTTAAATTGAAAACATATTAATGCTTATAAATTAAATTAGGTCAATTGCATTAAGCATTGTTTTTTACAAAATGGCATACCCTTACGAAAAATAAGTTTATTAAAGTGTGCTATTATACTACTTTTAAACGAAAAATTAGAAAGTATACTTTTAGTCTACTTTTTATGTACTTCTCAGAAATATACTTAAAATTGAACTTAAGTATACTTGACTTAAACTGACAGAAATGTCTAAGTATATTTGGCCTATACATGTCTTTTGATTGAGATATACTTAAAAGTATAATTAAGTATTCTAAGTGTACTTGGCTTGTAGTTGTGTTTACTCTTTTGATTTAGATTTTTTTTCACCTAGTTTTATGTCTTATGAGCTTACATTGTTTCAAAATATTTATTTATAAAGAAAACAGATGTGAATGTGATACTCTGAGTATCTGATTTTTTGTCTAGGCTAGTCCACTGGTAGTGTACATAGGAATTTACATCTACTTCACCTTTTCTCCGCCATTGGCTGAATTTTCCGGCTATCCGTGTTTTCACTGTTATACGGTAGGGGGCGCTATTACGCGTCTTCTAGTACAGAATCTCCGGATCAAAACACAAGTGAAGAAGAAGCAGAAATAAGCGATAGAAGATTGCTTACACACATGTAAAACAACGTGATCATCAAGCATTAAACAGCATATAAATCAAAACTGCCAAATGTTACAGAATGAAATGTCGAACACATGAAGAGGAAACGACTGTGAAGCTTTGGGGGTGTTGATGGACTCGATCTACTCCATCTGTGTTTTGATCATCGTTCTAAATCCCATCCGGACGTAGTCTAAAAAATGTGATTTTCTCAGCTTTTTGTTTAAAATGTTGCTTTTTTTAAATGAAACTTATCCACATTCAAGTGTTGATAAAAAAGTATGCATGAAGCTAGAATAAAATGTTTTTAAAATACAGTTAAAGTTATATTTCAAGTACAGTAGTAGTATACTTAAAGTGCAAAAATAATATATAAATACATAGTAAACTATAAGTATGATGCTATGTTCACTTAAAGAAAACTTACAAATATACTTGCAGTATAAAACTACTAAACTAACGAGAGTATACTTCAAAGTGTACTTTCATAAACTAAAAATGTGCTAAAGTATTTGACTAGTAACCAGAATACCTATAAGTTCACTGGTAGTATATTTGCAGTACAAACGAAAAACTTGTGTACTACTGTTACACTTAAAGTATACTTAAAACTACACTTTTATACACTAAAAAGTGGGCCAATTTAGTCCCAAGTAGTACTGAAACAGTACACTTACAAGTATTCTAGCACATTGATATGAGTATACTTACTACATAAAATATACTTGAACTTTACTTAAGTATACAAATTTTTCGTAAGGGTATGCCTGAAATAGTTGCACTTTATTTTGATGGTCGCCTTTAGACATTCTGTTGACTATAAACACTGCACCTACATGTCAACTAACTCTCATTAGAGTAGGCCTATTAGTAGAGTAATAGTAGACTGTTAGGTTTCTGGATAAGTTGACATGTACTTGGAAAGATATTTATAGTCAGTAGAATATCTGTCGTGGAGCATCAAAATAAAGTGTTATTACTCAGCAGACAGTCTACTAATACTAGATAGCTGACATAGTTGCAAAGTTACTTATAGTCAACAGAATGTCTAAAGGGGACCATCAGAGTAAAGTGTAGCCAAAACGAACTGTGATCGGTCACAGTTGGGAAGTGGGTGATTCTTTAGCAGAATACAGTTCTGTGTTGACCAGACCAGGCGTTGTTAGTCAAAGGACTTTCTAAGTGACGCTAATCTTGATGTAACACTCTAGAAGTTTAGGTGTGTGACTAAACTTACATCATCAATCTCTGTCTTTCCTTTTCATTTGCTTTATGACCCCCCACCTCATGACATTGGCTGATGACTTCACTGTTTCTCTTCCCACATCAACAGTCCCACCGTGAGACAATGAGTCCCCCGTGCACCTCCCCCAACCCTAGACCCCTCCACCGCTGGCACTAATGAACAACTCCATCCGTTCCTCTGTCAGAGGTTCAGCCCACATCCTTCCTCGTTTCCTACTATGTTTCCCATCCTCCTCGTGTATCCTGCCTCCTGCCTGCCTCTTAAATCTGGAGACACACTTCCTCAGCCCCCCATGTCCCACCCTCACCAATGCTGCACACTGCCAGGAAGTTGCACCTGCTTGAAACGGCTTGACTTCCTGCCTACTGCTAAGCTGTGTTACTGATTCAAATCTCAGTTCCATTGAATTCAAGACACCACGCATGATGAAACATTCCCTGGAAATCATGTTTCGAAGAATCTTATTCTCATGGGACTATGGTTTAGAAATAAGAATACCTTGGCTTTTTTTGGCATTTGATTTTTAAAAGTCCAGGTGCACATAATGCACTTATTATTATCATGTAGGTAGGTACAGTAGGTATTTATTTATCTATTTATTTATGCAGATTTTCCAAAACCCTAACTGGGTCAAATGGCATGACACTCTTTTTTTTCTGGATATATTGAGTAATTATATATATACAATGACCTGAATTCACTTATTTTTACATATTTTTAATTTGAGAATTATTATTATTTTTTTTTAATATTTTTCAAACTATTATTTGACGATATGTTGTAGTAATTTATATTAAATTATATATATATATAAAAAAATATAAAAATTAAATATTTGAAATAACTTTTGATGTGGTGTAAAAAACAGGAAATGACATCATAGACAGGATCACTGCAGACCCTCATTACTGTCTGTCAAAGTCATTAAGTCTCTATAAACATCAGAGAGTTTTACATTTTATGACAAAGAAACTAAATAAATAATAATAATAATAATAATAATAATAATAATAATAATAATAATAATAATAATAATAATAATAACTGTCCATGATATTGGTAAAAAAATAATATTTTTCACCTTGAAAAATATATTTAAAAATGTTTTTGAAAAATATCAATGTGTACACTTGCACATATTCAAGGTGTATGGAAAATGTTATTACTTTTTACTAGATGGTTAGACCACATGACATTTTTAGAGTCAAATTAAATGTAAATATTTTCTTGAAAAAGATGTGAAACGATTTGTCAACAATCTGCATGATCATCCATGTCTCTAGTATCAGTAGTAATACAATGTTTGCCTCATGAGCAAAAGGAAATTAAAAATATAATTTTGATGTCTTGAAATGTGGACAGAAATACCTCAACTCTCAGGGTCATGCCTCACATTCTCAAGCATGCTTGCCCATTGGATCAGAGTTTCTCCATGTCCTGTAAGAGATCATGCCTTTATTGATAAGCAGGTTCTCCTTCTCCCTATGAGTGCTGCCTACACATGTAATCTATCATGACCTTTGACCTCCCTCGACTCCAGCGCTGCCACCAAACTTGTATTTTCTTGCTGAGTGTGCACTGTGTAAATGATGTTACTGTTAAAATTTTTATAAGCACTTCTGTAGCTCATGACTTTTAAAGACTCTGCGCTCAGTTTGACATCTGACCCTATACTCTTCCCATGACACACTCATATACATCGGAGTGATTGTATGGCTAAACTCGATCATGTGTTTGACCATTCCTGATCACGCAGAACCGGCTCCAGTGAACTGCTGATCATCAGTTGAGTCTGACTCATCTCTCCGTATTTCTCTCTCTCTCTCGATCTTTCTCTCTTGCAACACATCTGACATCAGATACGAGAGCTGTGTTGACTCTTTCACAAAGAACACACATTGATCCTCTTGTTGCGGGCCATTTTAAGACAGCAATTATGAGTACAGGCTTCTTTTTGTTTTTCATTAAAAAAAAAAAGTCATGATATGCACAAACAGTGAGAAAATAGGTGCCTTTTAATTACACATAAAGAATATTTTTATAGCATTTTCAGCTTTTTATTAATCTAAATTTTGATTAAATTACTATTAAATTAGTTAAAACAAAGATTTTATTGCCAAATAGATGCTTATTTACAGACATTTCATTCGCCTAAGGTTAGGATAGGATCGGTATTCAATGATAATTAGGCCTACTGTCATAAATTAAAAAAAAAAAAAAAAAACATTTAAACAGTGTTTTATTAATAATTTTAGTATTTAATAACATTTAATAATATTTTAGTAATCATTTTAAAAAGTTTTAATTTTAATTTTAATTTGATTTCATTTAATTTGAGCTTTTGTCATTTTTATTAAAATATTTTCAGTTTTAGTAATACTAGTACTTCAACTTAAACATACTTATTTCAGTTAATTACCAAGACCACATTTCTAATTCGTTTATTAATTTTTACGTTTCATCTAATATTTAATTTTATTTAAAATTATAATATTTAATATCTAGTTTTATACTTATATTATTTTTCCGTTTTATTTTAAATTACCAATTTATTTCAATAAACGACTTTTAATAGTTTTGCTCTTTGTTAACAATAACTACACTGCATTTAAACCAGTCTATAAGATAAGGTGTAGATAAAAATACCAACCGTTAAAGCCAGGCTCAGATTACAGGAGTTTCAGGCCGATTTATGCCCAATTTACCCCTCAATAACTCTCGCGCCCAGGGCATTGGTCGGCTCCAATGTTCGGCCCAGATTATCTGGTAATGTGAGGTGTTTACAGATCAAATCTTAAAGCTCCCGATCTGCTCGCGGACACATCGGGGCCACCCTGACAATATCAAACACGTTTGATATTTAGGATTTTAAATCGGGATGATTACGACTAGGATTACGTCAGTACTTCCACAATAGCCAATGGCGGAGATGGAGGAATGGCTGGTCTAAATGTGGCAACAACATGGCTGTTTTTTCTCACTTCAAAGAATAAGTATTGATATAACAAGTTGCCGCGACACAGTATCTATTTTGTTTATATCCGCTTCCCCTTGAGATCACGTGACGTGCTAAATCTGGCATGATAATTTTAAGAATATCTTGTAGTGTGGGCAGCTTTGAGATTTGAATGAAGAAAAACTGTAAAGATTCTCCTGACGTGCGTGATAAAGGGACGGCATTTACATATGGCAGTTGCCATACCCTGGCATTCAGACAAGCAGGGGAAATAAACAGCTCATGATGCTGCTTGTGAGTTCTGTTGCAGCTTTGAAAAGCAATTTTAAACTGTCCTAACCAGACGCGATGCGACAAGATTTTCAGAGGCAAACCAGACTCGACCTGAGGTCAATCAAGCAATCAAAAATCACAGCCAATCAGAAGAGCGTGTGGGTGGGCTCTCTCTGCAAGCGCACTGATTGTAAAAAATATTGTGCTATTTACTTAAAAGAATTATGGTAACAATGTTACACATGATATTTTTGTCATGATATAATCATTGTGAATCGCCGTAGCGGCTGGTTAGTACAAAAAACTCTGATTAACATGGAGTTGTCGCGTTTGGTTAGGACACAGTGAAGGCTTATAGGGCTGTTTCAGTAGCCTATTTGCATTGATTTTGTATTGTTGTTAAGTTCTTTTAGTGGATTTTTTCTAGATATAATGTGATTATTTGGGAATGTCGTTGTTGTATGGCCAGAAGGACTCATGCCATACCCTAGGTTTTTGTGAAACGCCACCACTGGCGTGATGCAACCAGATTTCATCACAAACTCCTGTAGTCTGAGTCCGGCTTAAACCATTAAAGTCAATGCCTAATTCGCATACTGAGTATGTAAATTATCTACAGCAAAAACAGCTTAATCAGTGTTTAAAGCAACAAAAACAAACGATCGAACAAACAAGCATCCCCTGCTGTTGTTATAATTGTGTTACCAGGATACCAAACAATGTGCTATCGAAACTCCATAACAGGAAATGATTTCAGTATCTGTTTCCTTTAATGTGCAACCTGATGTGACCCAGCAAAGCACATGCATGATGTGTTAATGGAAATCGTAGTGTGACGTATGAATGTGTACGAGCAGAAGTGATAGTACAAATCACACAGAAGAGGTTCCACACACAGCAGGCGAAGCTAAACTTTTTGACAGCAGACCACATACTAGATGAATAATTGAGTCTAGGAGGAGGCTGGGATGTTTTGCCAACAAGCAGGCAATCCATCAATTAAAACTTGGTAAAACATCTTCCCTAATTCACTTTTCATGCATGTTTTTTTCCCCAGGATTTAATTTCGCCAGTGGCCTCTAAATGTATTTGGACAGCTAAGTCACACTTCAAAATGAATTTCATTGCATCAGATAAAACTGGCATTTATTTTGAAGAAAAACAGCACACTTTTCAAGCAAATTTCTTCGATGAAAAAAAAGTTCCTCATCATTTTTGTGTCGAACTACACCTGTGAACTTGAGAAGAGAAAAAAATTGAATATCACCCTGGGACCAATTAAATGTGTAACTAAAAATGTCTCCAAAAATGCTAGTTCTGAGAAAAGCTCATGCAGCATTTGTTTACACATGAAACTTGGCTGTTCAATCATTTTACTTAAATGCAGCATTCCCTCATTTCTTTATAATATTCTTCATAATATTCCTTGTCTCTTCAGAATATTTTTCTTTAGAATCTTCTTTTGTGTTCCACAGATAAAAAAAGACACATGGCAATTCATAACTAATTCATACCTAATCTCATTCATATGATCTGCTTAGGGGTGAATCTTCACGTTTACTTTTTTTCTAATAATTGTATGTGTTTGAACGCACAAATTCATACAAAATTGCCAACATAGTTACGTTTTCCCGTGAGATCAGTAAATGATGACAGAATTTCAATATTTCGGTGAAAAATCCTTTTAAGGGTGTGTTCACACTTGTAGTTCTGTTGCAGTTGCAGTTTGGTCCGGTTCAAAAAAAAAAAAAATGTAGTCCTGGTCTGCTTAGCGTTCACATTGGCATTTTGACACTGAACCTAAAGACAACCTGATTGGTCTGCTTTTATGACGTATATGGAAGATGGAACGTACCGAACATCCAAAACAATGCTGTGTTCTGGGCTAAATGCGCTCGTTGTATGTGCGCAGTCTACATATGATGGTATTTTGACCAGCTGAGAACTCGTGAAGAGCGTATAAAATGTGTAAAGGAGTCAAAACAGTAGCAGGAATCCCTCCGTCACACACACAAAAGAAGATTTGCTGCGGCGAGACGCGGTTCTGACGCCTGTACCGAACTGTGATGGGCAACATCGTAATTATGATAAGAAAAAACAGGAATGTGTGAGCATTCTTTCCTTTTTAGGGGCGCATCTTGTGACATCATGTCCTGTTTTTGGTTTGTTCAGATGTCTTTGGCCCGTGTTGCATTCATATTTCATTCCATCTTTTCAGCGGTCTCTGTCTGCTCTGCATTTATTCAAATGAACCGCACTAACAGAGCAATCGCACCAGGGTTCGTTTTAATCAAACCAAACATGCAAAGTGGTGCGATTAAAACAAACCCTATGCCTTAGGCCGTGTGTCCACCAAAGCATTTTTTGATGCGGCTGGCTGGCGTATCCAATTGTTTTCAATGGGAGCGCTGTGTTTTTAGAACGCTATGAGCGTAATGAGGCTCAAGCGCTCGACGGTATGGCGGGATTTTAATGCCATTAATAACCGAGCGCACAACTGATGCTTACGCGCACAGTAAATCACTCCCGCGAGAGAATAACAGAGCTACATGCGAGGAAACGGCAGCCCGCGAGCTCCTTTTAAACCCGCGCACGCATGACATCTCCTCTGCGTGCAAATCAAGCCCTTGTGTGGACGCCAATCACAACTGACTTCTGGAAAAACGGAATTAACCAATGACATTTCAGGTTACAATGAAATAAGTAAAGTCCCGCCCCACAACTGCCAAAAATAAAAAGTTTTTGCGTGAGCAAAATAGAAGATCGAGCGCATGGGGAATGATGGCGCGCGTGCTGCGAGTCGTATCCAAGCACGCAAGGGCTTGATTTGCGCGCAGAGGAGATGTCATGCATTAATGGCATTAAAATGCCGCCATATTGGCGTTTTTTTACTGGTCGCCAAGAGTTGAAGAATGTTCAACTTTGGGTAAAACGCAGCGTCCAATCACAGTGGAGGAGGGGCGGGACAAATACCACACCGACCAACCGCCACATCCTGCTTGTACAACGTCAACAGATGACAACAAGCACAAATAATTTAAAACAAGAGCCAGAGCAAATATTTTACATTGTATCTGCATTTTTTATATAGAATCAATACAGAAACAAACTATCTGTGAAATGAGATACTAGTAACACTTCCGCGGATATTCCGTATCATAACAAGCAAAGAGTCTCTGAAAAAAAAAACCCTGCACTGCCAAAACGCTCTCAAGCGCCCACAGCGAGGCGTTTTCAGCAGAGCGCCTAGCGTTTTTAACCAGTTTTTAACCGCCTTGCTGTGAGCGCTTGAGAGCATTTTGACACTTTGCTTGGAAGTGTTACTAGTATCTCATTTCACAGATAGTTGGTTTCTGTATTGTTTCTATATAAAAATGCGGATATAATGTAAAGTATTTGCTCTGGCTCTTGTTTTAAATTATTTTGTTCCGTTATTATGCTTGTTTTTGTCATCTTGACGTTGTACACACAGAATGTGGTGAACTGGCGTTTGGTCGGTGTTGTATTTGTCCCGCCCCTCCTCTACTGTGATTGGTCGGCTGGGTAAAAGTGACAGTAATGAGCGCTGCGTTTTACTCAAAGTTGAACATTCTTCAACTCTCGGCGACCAGTAAAAAACGCCGAGCGCTCAGCACTTGAGCGTGAAATAGACGCTCAGCGCCTCGTTGCGCTCATGGTGTTCTAAAAATGCGGCGCTCCCATTGAAAACAATTGGATACTCCAGCCAGCCGCGTGTAAAAACGCTTTGGTGGACACGCGGCCTTAGGGTCAGTATCTTTAGGTTTGGTGTTAAAATGCCAATGTGAACGCTAAGACCAGGACTAAATGTTTTTTTGGGTCCGGACCAAACAAACCAAGGGGCCACTGTATGTTATAGTTTGTAGTTTTTAAACTTTTTTAACCGCTAAATCCAAATGATGTATTTTCTTTGTCTAAAAATGTCTTTGTCTTTGTCGACATGGCTGTTATACATCTGGAGGTTGTCACAGAGGGTACACGTACAAAAGGGAGGGCGAATGGGATAAGTGTGGACGACAGGGTGCCGCTCAAGAGTGTAGGGGTCAGACGTGGTGACATCTCTGGGAATGTATGCTGATATATGCCAGGTCAAAGTCAGGAGGGCTCAACATGGAAGATAAGATTTGCAGGCTGAAGCCAACCAGGAGAACCTCAGGATCTTTCTGACCTCAGGAAGAATGTGAAGGCTATCACACATACACACATGCACTCACTTTCACTGTCACACAAAAACAGGCAGTATATATAATATATACTTTGTTTAATTGTAGTCTTTTACAATTGAAAGTTTATTATTTCAGGCATCTGAAATAAACTAAGTGCAATGTAGTGTTGTCAAAAGTATTGCTTTTTCGATACATATTGATACTGTTTTATACGGGGTTTGAAATTCACTTTTTCACTCATCGGCCAATTTGGCTACTAAATTTGTAAGATACCGGCCGTTCAGAACTTCTACTAGCCGAAAAAAAAGAATAAACAAACCAGATTAACTACGTTACAGCTATATATATATATATATAATAACATTTGGATTTCATACATTCATTTCTCATTCAAACAAAATCCTGTCATCCAGCCATATCCTCATCACCAAAATATATTTTATGTGGACAGATCAATACAGTACAAAGAACATCAAACACCACAAAACAAACGCCACAGTATTACGTTTTTTAATCTTCGCTATTGCTTCAATGCAAATGAAAAAGCGTGCCGTTATTTGTTGTGTAGTGACATGTATGTTCAAGTAAGCCAGATATGCGCATATTCTGCGCAATATGCTGTTTAATATATCATGATGACTCACGAGTTGAGTATTTGCGCTAAATCTGTGCAGATTTGGCTTACACGACCTTCCCCAGAAAAGTGAGTAAACATAATAAGTAACCCGCCAAATTGGCTAATGATTCAACAGTGTTTCCCGCCAAAGTTTGTACCCGCATTTGGCAGGTTGGAGGGTGTTAAATTCAAACCCTGGTTGTATATTAATGAATTGAAAATGCATCTGAAAACGAATTGAAACGAGGAAACATCTAAATCAGAGATGACAAATAAGAAACACCATGGCAGGCGTCAATTTAAATGTATGCGAGAAGTGTTTTTTTATTTTTATTAAGAGTTAAAAATAAGTATAAAATAATCAATATAGTAGCCTATTATAAATAAAATACAAGTAAAATATAATTAGAATAAATGTAAGTAGGCTTTAATAAAAATATAAGTATTCTTTTAAAATATGTTAAAATAATGCAAATTGGTGACTTTAACAAAAGCATAGAACTATCGATTAACAGCCTCAGATAGTTACAGTAGTTCTGTCTTTAACAGTTTATACACTGTTCATTGTTCACTGTTCAATATTGTGTTAGTCCCCCTTTTGCTGCCAAAACAGCCCTAGACCCCTGAAGGTGTGCTGTGGTATTTGGCACCAAGATGTTAGCAGCAGATCCTTTAAGTTCTGTAAGTTGCGAGGTGGGGCCTCCATGGATCGGACTTGTTTGTTCAGCACATCCCACAGATGCTCGATTGGATTGAGATCTGGGGAATTTGAAGGCCAAGTCAACACCTCAAACTCGTTGTGCTCCTCAAACCATTCCTGAACCATTTTTGCTTTGTGGCAGGGCGCATTATCCTGCTAAAAGAGGAACCAGGGAATACCGTTTCTATGAAAGGGTGTACATGGTCTGCAATGATGCTTAGGTAGGTGGTATGTGTCAAAGTAACATCCACATGGATGGCAGAACCCAAGGTTTCCCAGCAGAACATTGCCCAAAGCATCACACTTCCTCCGCCGGCTTGCCTTCTTCCCATAGTGCATCCTGGTGCCATGTGTTCCCCAGGTAAGTGACGCACACGCACCCGGCCATCCATGTGATGTAAAAGAAAACGTGATTCATCAGACCAGGCCACCGTCTTCCATTGCTCCGTGGTCCAGTTCTGATGCTCATGTGCGCTTTCGGCGGTGGACAGGGGTCAACATGGGCACCCTGACTGGTCTGCGGCTATGCAGCCCCATACACAACAAACTGCGATGCACTGTGTATTCTGACACCTTTCTATCAGAACCAGCATTAACTTAAGCAATTTGAGCTACAGTAGCTCGTCTGTTTGTTCAGACCACACAGGCCAGCCTTCGTTCCCCACGTGCATCAATGAGCCTTGGCCGCCCATGACCCTGTCGCCGGTTCACCACTGTTCCTTCCTTGGACCACTTTTGATAGATACTGACCACTGCAGATACTGAACACCCCACAAGAGCTGCAGTTTTGGAGATGCTCTGACCCAGTCGTCTAGCCATCACAATTTGGCCCTTGTCAAACTCGCTCAAATCCTTACGCTTGCCCATTTTTCCTGCTTCTAACACATCAACTTTGAGGACAAAATGTTCACTTGCTGCCTAATATATCCCACCCACTAACAGGTGCCGTGATGAAGAGATAATCAGTGTTATTCACTTCATCTGTTAGTGGTCGTAAATGTTAATTCGTTAAAAATAAATTTCCTTATGAAGAAAACAAAATACTATGAAAATAGTTTCAGTTATGACTTTTTTCACTTGATTTAGTCTACTTAGTTTTGTATCAAATACAATGTGATTTCCGTTGATCGACATCTGGCAATAACAGCACATTTTCCTCTTGGGCGAGCGATTCGCGGACAGCTTACCCAGTGCATGAAATCCCTCATATGCCAGCAAACCAATGAGAATGCGGGACAATGATGATGATACATAACAACAGAGCACAGGCGCCAAAGCTGCTGTGGATACGCTTACCCAGAACTCTGAGTGGCAGATTTGAAGATATTTACCGTCATTTGGCAAATAAATAAATGATGGAGAGTTATACACTCACCTAAAGGATTATTAGGAACACCATACTAATACTGTGTTTGACCCCCTTTCGCCTTCAGAACTGCCTTAATTCTACGTGGCATTGATTCAACAAGGTGCTGAAAGCATTCTTTAGAAATGTTGGCCCATATTGATAGGATAGCATCTTGCAGTTGATGGAGATTTGTGGGATGCACATCCAGAGCACGAAGCTCCCGTTCCACCACATCCCAAAGATGCTCTATTGGGTTGAGATCTGGTGACTGTGGGGGCCATTTTAGTACAGTGAACTCATTGTCATGCTCAAGAAACCAATTTGAAATGATTCGAGCTTTGTGACATGGTGCATTATCCTGCTGGAAGTAGCCATCAGAGGATGGGTACATGGTGGTCATAAAGGGATGGACATGGTCAGAAACAATGCTCAGGTAGGCCGTGGCATTTAAATGATGCCCAATTGGCACTAAGGGGCCTAAAGTGTGCCAAGAAAACATCCCCCACACCATTACACCACCACCACCAGCCTGCACAGTGGTAACAAGGCATGATGGATCCATGTTCTCATTCTGTTTACGCCAAATTCTGACTCTACCATCTGAATGTCTCAACAGAAATCGAGACTCATCAGACCAGGCAACATTTTTCCAGTCTTCAACTGTCCAATTTTGGTGAGCTCGTGCAAATTGTAGCCTCTTTTTCCTATTTGTAGTGGAGATGAGTGGTACCCGGTGGGGTCTTCTGCTGTTGTAGCCCATCCGCCTCAAGGTTGTGCGTGTTGTGGCTTCACAAATGCTTTGCTGCATACCTCGGTTGTAACGAGTGGTTATTTCAGTCAAAGTTGCTCTTCTATCAGCTTGAATCAGTCGGCCCATTCTCCTCTGACCTCTAGCATCAACAAGGCATTTTCGCCCACAGGACTGCCGCATACTGGATGTTTTTCCCTTTTCACACCATTCTTTGTAAACTCTAGAAATGGTTGTGCGTGAAAATCCCAGTAACTGAGCAGATTGTGAAATACTCAGACCGGCCCGTCTGGCACCAACAACCATGCCACGCTCAAAATTGCTCAAATCACCTTTCTTTCCCATTCTGACATTCAGTTTGGAGTTCAGGAGATTGTCTTGACCAGGACCACACCCCTAAATGCATTGAAGCAACTGCCATGTGATTGGTTGATTAGATAATTGCATTAATGAGAAATTGAACAGGTGTTCCTAATAATCCTTTAGGTGAGTGTATATGAATTACTAACATCTTATCATGTAAGCATTATGGTACACCTCAAACAAGGGCATTTATAGTTTATAATGTTATATTTATAATGTTAGTGAGTCCACGAATGGCTTGGGTATGCAGAGCATTCGCAGCTTATATGGACCGCACGCCACTGTAGTGTATATTATCTCATATAAAGGCCTGGGTATGTGTCAGTGTATCTTCTAGTCAGACATCTGTAGTTACTACAAAGAGTTCAATCGTAGAGCCACTATTAATCTCTCTTATGTAATCTTTTCAGCGTGGTTTTATCTCAGAGCAACTTTCAAGTCTCCACACAAATATTCACAGGACATCTACCCTCTCCCAGTTCTCTCATTCACTCACACTGTGAGTTTTTCTCTCGTGCAGATAAAGGGCCACTGGAGACTGTCACTTTGGTGTCTGCCTTTTAAATAATTTGTAGCGTTTGGCCCTGAAAGAGAAGCTTCTGCCCCTACCATGGGAGGATTTCAAAAGCAGAGTAATGTTCCCAGAAAACATGGCAGGAATTTGGCTGCAGGGCAGATGGGTATCCTTTCAGAGTGAAGGTGGAATCTGTCTCGCGGGACTCAGCCGTGCCAATTTTATGAAGGCAGAGAGAAAGACAGCGAGAGAAAGCAAAACAGAGAGAGAGAAAAGTGCAAATGTAAACAAATAGCGATAAAATTGTGGAAGGAGCCCTGTGCCGTTTGTTTGCCGATTAGAAGTACAGAGAATCGTTTCGCCACTGAGGAATACAGCACATCTATGTGATGTTTGCCGGTGCAAACAAACAAACAACAGGGGTTTTTTTGTGTTTCTTTTTAAGTCTACACCTAAAACGTGTGAAAACACACACATACAAGCCTCTGAGCTCCCAGAGTCAAGCTAAGCACTCAAAAAAACACATATTTCCCCAAAGAAATGCTATTTTTTCTGTTATTAAAAAATGAAAGTTCTGTCATTATTTACTAAACCTCATGTTGTTCCAACTCAGTATGACTTTTTCTCATCTGTGGAACATTTTGAAAGATATTTCGTAGAACGTCCAAGCTGCTCTTGACCAAACAAAAGCATATAGTGAGCGTCAAGCTGCAACAGAACAAAAAAGCTCCATAAAAGTGGTTCGTTTGACTCATATATGGCCTCATATTCAAGTCCTCTGAAGCCATATGATCGCTTTGTATGAGCAACAGCAGAGTAGTATGGACTATGCACTTTTATGGTGCTTTTCTGGGGTGTGACAGCCCCTGGTTAATGTATGCTTTCATTATATGGAAGAGCAGTGGAATGGAATGAAGGTCACTAGATGATGACAAAATGTTCATATTTAGGTCAGTAAATTTTCCCCTGTGAAAAAGAAGTGTGCTTAATTGCACTGCACTTGTAGTGTACTTTAAATCTTATTTGAATTACAGTACTGAAAAAAATGATTTTTGCTGCTTGTTCAAATTACTTCAATTAAAATGAGCTAAAGTAACACCATTGCTATACATTTTGTCCTAACTTAATTTGATTGTGTTCAATCCACTTAAATATATGTAAAACTGAAGTTTACTTAATCCATTTCTGTTGAGATTACATGAATGATTTGTGTTGCATTAACTGAAACTGGGCGGGACTTGTTAGTTCCCACTATGAACAAATTATGTTTGTTTAACTTAATTGATTCATGTGGGACTGATGTACAAGATTAAATCATGTAAATCCAACACACTTTTTTTTTTCAGTGTACTTGCAGATTACGTAATATTAATGAAATAAAAGGCCATAAAAGTGTGGTATTCCATTTAAAGTTAATGTTTTTAATGTGCTACATTTTCATCATGAGTAATTACAAATATATGCAAATGCATGACATACAACTTTCAATGGAATTGACATTAAAGTATATTTTAGTTTAAAGTACCAAGAATGCTTGTCAGTATATTCATCAGTGCACCATATAAGAAGTAATTATGAAATTACATATAAAGATGTACTTAAGTTCCACTGGTCAACACCATAAAGTTCAGCTAACTGCATTTAATATAAATTTAAACTAATACATTTTCATTTAACTGCAATTAACAAGTAATTAAGTGTCGTAAAACATTACATTCAGTTCACGCTTAAGTATAACCTTTTAAAGTGTATGTTTTTCTGTAAGGGTATTGCCTGGTCTTAAGCAATAGATTTAACAATACAATCATTTGCTGATACACCCTTGAACGTTCTTATAGTGAAAAGTTTAAGGTCTCACTAAAGGCCAGAACTGCTAAACAAATATATGCTAATTGTTAACATTGACACATGACCTCCTTCTACTTTAAAAAGGTGTGTCTTTCCAAATACAATATACACTTTCTGATAAAAAAAAAAGTGGACTTTGGATTAAAACCATGAAGACAAATATTAACCTAGTCTATTAGGATGTGAAAACGGCTAACACCCAGTCAGAGGGAGACAGTCATGCTGGTCTCTTTTGAAAAATTACACTTTAGCACACTTTAATATATTTGTGTGAACTGATTGTAATGTTTTCAGATTCTTGCAAATACATGAAAATGTATAATAGTTTAAATGTCTATTAAATTTACTTAGCTGAACTTTAGAGTGTTTTTTTGACATACTTCAACAGGACTGTATTAAAAAAAAAATTAATGCATGATGTGGAGGCAAAGAACCACCTGATGCCTCCGCGAAGTGCATTCAAATCGTTTAATGCACAGCTAGTATGTATTATCCCACTTATACCATGGTAATTTGCCACCATTGACAAAATTAAGCTGATGTTTGCAGCACAATATTTGACCAGAATGGTACAAATGGCGGCTATTTTTGTCAGTTATGGCTTGATAGATATAGATACATTTTTTTATAGATACATTTATTTGAAAGAACTTGAATTACCCAGAATGTGTCTGTGAAGTTTCAGCTCAAAATACCCCACAGATCATTTAGACGGAGCGTCCCGTGAGTATTAAACTAAGTTCTCTTTGACATCTTATTGCGCTTAAACTGTCAAATACACACAAGGTTATGTCAAAAACACAAAGTTCACATAAACACAGTTAGTTATGTCTGTGCACGTAAACAACAAGTAAAGAAATCGCATGTGTATATTAGATCTGTGTATTAAAATGATAGCAGCTTAATATACAGTACCTACTGCTAAATATGATGTTGAATCAAACAACAAAAAAAAAACAGAAAATCACTCACTGCACTTGATTGAATAACTTTAGTAGCTTTAATAAGAATACATTTCTTACTTGAATGCTGCTGGTAAATGCTCTGGCGAGAAGATAAACATGGCGGACTGTGTCTCTGAGGGCGGGTCTATGCTAATAGGGCGGAGTCCGTCAGCAGTCGTGGGCGGGGCCTAAGCATATGTGACATCACAAAAACTACAATTCAAAGGGATTGTTCTGAGACACTGCTTATAATTTATGGGGATTAAAAAAAAGAGGATGGCGTGGATTTTTTACTATTACTATTATTAAAAGTGAATTTTGCATAATATGTCTCCTTTAATAAAGGTTGCAGGGCAGTTTCTGTGCTCCTGTATGTTTCTGTGTATGCGCAGCGTGATCTCTCTGATCTCTGAGTGCGAGTGACGTATGCGAGTGTGTGCTTAAATGAAAAAAGCGCATTAATATATAGAACGGTGATTAAACTGACTTGGAACTACCAGTGCACTAAACGGTTTTATGGCACACCTTCCAGCCAATCAGAATCGAGTTTTCAGACAGACCATGGTATAAGGTAAACTAAAGTAAACTTTATTGTCATTAAATATATTTGTAATTATACATTTGTAATGATGAAGTTCCAATTTAGGACATTTAAAATATAATACATTTATATGTATGTATGTAATAGTACAGTTAAAATTATAATCAAGAAGGCCTACTTACATGTGCTTTAGTATGTTAGTCAACATCAAAATAAGTGTACTTTAAAGCATGACAAAGTTTATTAAACACTTTAGTGGCATTTTATTTAATTATTAATATATTAAGATGTGTAGTAGTGTTGTAGTACTCGAGACCGGTCTTGGTCTTCAGACCAGTCTTAAGACCATTTTTTGAAGGTCTTGGTTTTGTATCGGTCTCGACCTCATTTGTACTCGCCGAGTACTACTCGGTCTTGTCTCAGTCTCAGACTTAGAGGACTCAGGATTTTTTTTCAAGACCGGTCAAACTTCTTTAGATGCAATCAATAACTTATTTCTAATTTGATTTATTTATTGTGCCGGTTCAGAAATGAATGAGGGATTGTGTCAAAAATGTCATCAAAATTAATGCAAATGCTCAAAAAATGAAGGATATTGTTGCAAAAAATGTACTTGTTATAATATAAAAATCCAGATCTCATACATGTGATATAATTAAGCAATATCACAAGAGCAAGAGAGCTGTTTTCATCAATTAGCAATGACTGCAAACATGGTATTGCTTTTATACATTAAATATTGTTTTTAAAACATTATTCTCAACATTATTATGCATTTGTAATTTACCAATTCAGATCTTCTTTCTTTGCAGTGCAAAGATAAATTTTGTTGTTAATGATTTCATTTGATTGGTAACAGCTGTCTTATTCTAATCATATTTGCTGATTTAAAATATGTCATTTCTCAGGCGGTAATGTGGATCTTTATGAATTGCTGGTCTGGTCTTGGTCTTGTCTTGGTCTCAACCCCTCAAAGTCTTGGTCTTGTCTTAGTCTTAACACACACTGGTCTTGGTCTCGACTTGGTCTCGGATTAGGTGGTCTTGACTACAACACTAATGTGTAGTACACTACAAGTGCATATTCAGTACAATTACTTCTTTTTCAAAAAGAGTGAAAGTATAAACAATATAATGTAAGTATAAGGGATTTTTTTGGCCCTTTTTAGTATTCAGGTCTGTAGCATAAACGTGCAGGACTTTTTAAAAAATGTGAACCACAAGTTTGAACAATGCTAATGTGCACGACTATTAATATATACTGTCTTCTGAGCAGTCTCCCATGGGGAGTACGTGCAGCGTTCAGACTGCATATGGTGTTGGGCTGGTGGACATATTTGTTAAGGGAACTGCGTGGGTTGCTGAGCCACTTGCCCGGGGGGGAGGGGTCTTAAAATGTGCTGCATGTTCACACATGTTATCAACTGTACAGTTTGTTACAGCATCAGTTCCTCCTCAATGGAAATCAATGTTCCACTGGGAACTAATTGTCTCGCTAGGTCTTGGGTTCTTTGATGTAGCGCACAGCTCTGTTTATTCCCAATTACCAATGTTGAAACTACAGTCAACCTTAGTGAACGCGTTGAAAAAAAAAATCTGCGTCAGAGGTGAAGGAGCGAGTGTTTCTGGCCGTATATACCGGTTTAACTTTGCATGACCCAATTACATCAGCTCGCAGGCTCTCATTTCTACAGAACTGTCATCACTACTGCGTTTTTAGTGCTGATAAGAGGGTGCGCTTGTGTTCGGGAGATCTGTCTCGCATGTGTATGACGTATATGTATGTGTGTGTGTGCCGCTGATCGTTCAACAGGTGGTTTCTATTAACACTTTCAATCAGAAACACACTTGACCTGACTTACGGCAAGCCTTCCAACATCATTCAGAACACACGCTTGATATCGGGCCCCTGTCCTTACCTAAGCCTGAACCTCCCATGAGGCCGGCGCTTTTCTGTCAGATAACTGGGTTTTCAGTATGCAATGACATCTCAAGGTTAATCTATCCCAGCATCCTCTTCTCGCCCTGTAAGCTTCATAAAATCCGTCATTCCGCAAATCACAGTCATAATCGAGCCAGAGAAAGAAGGCGACCTCTGCTCTGCATTGTATCTTTCTTAATAACTCTAGACATCCAGGAAATGTTTAAGGTTCTACATCTTGTAACAATTCATCTCGGGTCTTTTCCGATCAATTAGAAGCAGAAAAAGATGCTATTTAACCCTCGTGCACTGTTCGATTTCTGGTTACAGTCTGTATGGTCCGGGTCAAATTGACCCTAATTGGATTCAATACAATTCCCCAAAAATCACACTATGAAAAAAGCAACATACAATCAGGCACAAATAATGAACTTTTAATATCAATACTTTTCACACATTACAAAGAATAAATATCTGAATTTATGATTTATAAAAATGTTTTTAACCACTATTTTTAAGACTGCCCCTCCCACTTGTAATGGACACTTGCCATTATGCATTTATAACAATAATATCTTAGTCTAAACCTAAAGTAATCTTGACAAACTATATATCATTTGAAAGCTTTCAGACTCTAGTTTTCATATTTGATTCTTTAATTGTGATGTGGTACCAATAAAACGTGCTCTGATTCTTTCCATATTTTTTTTATATGTGTTTTAGAGATTTAATTCAAATCAAATATTAACATTACTGCCCAAACTACTTCTGAATAGGATGTCTACTTCATAAATATATGGAAATCGAAATCGAAGAGTCCTTATAGGGTGTCCAGTGGAGCCTGGATGTCAAAAAATCTTACTGAAAGTTTTTTTTTTTTTTTTTAGATATTAACCTAAAATTTGGCACATAACTTGTTCAGATATTTAGTTTTAGAGTTTTGAAGTTTTAGAGTTGAACATGTTTTGTAAAATATATATTTTATATGAAATATTAAAATATATATTTTAATATATGAAATATAAAAATATATATTTAAAATTTTCATAAACTTAAACTTCTATATATAACTTTTTTAAAATGTACTTTTACAACAACTTTTCCTTACTTCTACAATAATCTGTGAAGTGTTCCCTTTAAAAAGATATCAAACTTGATTTGGATTTTTAACAATTTAAGTTGGAATAGTCCTTTTCATGTCTATGCGAAAAAAGTGGCACAGACAGTTAACAGGTAAAACCACTTTTTATTTTCACAAACTTTGAAAATAAAAGCAAGACACACTTCGGGACTAGTGTTGGAAGAGCTCTGACATAAAACAAAGAAGCGTTTTGTATTTTGGGTCTGTACGGCTGCTTTTGAATATCTGCCTATATGGGTCAAATTGACCCACGAATAGCAAGATCGTATAAAACGTCTGTATGCACATTTCACAACACATCAGTGTGTTGAAACTTTGCATGCATTTTCATGACCCTAAATGAGAAAAAGTCACAAAATTTTAAGTAAAACAACGTAGGTTTAATTGTATTTCAGATAGATTGAAAAAAGAAGTGATAGCTAATTTTTACCATATGTGGCCGACAAAATATTTTTCTGTATTGAAATAAGTAGGGGAAAGCTCCATTTTTTAGCTTCATGCGGTAGTAAAAAATAACAAAATATAACCAAGAAATGTTATTATTTTGGGTCTATACAGTTGCCTTTGAACATTAAAATATGCGGGTCAAATTGTCCCATGAACGTAACAGTAATTGTCAAAATGTCAAATGTCAAAACACATCAGTGTGTTGAAACTTTGCATGCATGTTCATGACCCTAAATGAGAAAAGTCACAAAAGACACAAAAATGTCAAGAAAAAAAAAAAACAAATATTAACTGATACACCATATTGCCAAAAGTATTAGGACACCCCTACAAATCATTGAATTCAGGTGTTCCAATCACTTCCATGGCCACAGGTGTATAAAATCAAGCACCTAGGCATGCAGACGCTTCTACAAACATTTGTGAAAGAATGGGTCGCTCTCAGGAGCTCAGTGAATTCAAGCGTGGTGCCGTGATAGGTTGCCACCTGTGCAATAAGTCCATTCATGAAATTTCCTCACTAATAAATATTCCACGGTCAACTGTTACAGAACCAAACTTCGTGTGGCCTTCAGTTTAGCTCAAGAACAGTGTGTAGAGAGCTTCATGGAATGGGTTTCCATGGCCGAGCAGCTGCATCAATGCAAAGCGTCGGATGAAGTGGTGTAAAGCACGCCGCCACTGGACTATAGAGTCTCTGTGCCAAGTGTAAAGTTTGGTGGAGGGGGGATTATGGGGTGGGGTTGTTTTTCAGGGGCGGGGCTTGGCCCCTTAGTTCCAGTGAAAGGAACTCTTAATGCTTCAGCATACCAAGACATTTTGGACAATTTCATGCTCCCAACTTTGTGGGAACAGTTTGGGGATGGCCCCTTCCTGTTCCAACATGACTGCGCACCAGTGCACAAAGCAAGGTCCATAAAGACATGGATGAGTGAGTTTGGTGTGGAGGAACTTGACTGGCCTGCACAGAGTCCTGACCTCAACCCGACAGAACACCTTTGGGATGAATTAGAGTGGAGACTGCGAGCCAGGCCTTCTCGTCCAACATCAGTGCCTGACCTCACAAATGCGCTTCTAGAAGAATGGTCAAAAATTCCCATAAACACACTCCTAAACCTTGTGGAAAGCCTTCCCAGAAGAGTTGAAGCTGTTATAGCTGCAAAGGGTGGTCCAACTCCATATTAAACCCTACGGATTAAGAATGGGATGTCATTAAAGTTCATGTGCATGTAAAGGCAGGCTTCCCAAAACTTTTGTCAATATAGTGTATTTCTGACAACTCAAATATCAAAACGGGTCAAACTGACCCGCAACAGTACATAAGGGTTAAGCTAGTCACACAATTTTGTGCAATGAAGAAAGTGTCAAAGAAAAAAAATTGTAGTGGTAGTCACAATGAACTCATTTTTACCCGGTTATGCGGTCTGCATAGAGAACAGAGACGGTCATGTTACATACTCTGCATTTCATTTGGATGTGAATGAAAGCCCTGAGTAAATGTAATTACTACATTCAAAATTCAAAACATGCCATGTAGAAACTAAGTGTAAGTTTAGAGTAAAATCGTAAAATTGCATTTTGTGGTTAATGTTCTTGGTAAACAAATCACAACTTAATTTTTGTACATATCTGCTTTATTGAACTTTAAAGTGGTTTATTATATGCTGCATGAGCTTCATATATAAAACATGTGCATAAGCGATGTTCCAAAAAACAGGTGAAGTTCAGGGCAAATCGTAAATTCTTCTTCTTATATAGGCTAATATCCATAAAGTTTAAACTTTACCAGGTGGCCTGCAGGAATATAGATCAAGATTTACATCTTGCCCCAGACAAAAGCTGTTTAATAAATGCATTTATTTGAACTGACGTTAATCTATTTATGCCGATGCATCCCTAAGCCGGTGATTACTTTTTGCCATTTACTTAACATTCACTGCAATGATGTTTTTATATAAAATACTATTTATTAATGTCAAACAAATTCCTGTAGATGCATTAGCTGGCCATCAGAGACGGATGCTTTACTAGACTCGTAAGCGCGGGATAATAGCGGTTTAAGAGCTGGTGTAATTTGTCACCTTTGTTTGTTCTCCTGGTAGTAAACTACACTAGCAAGGACAAGCAAAGATCCACGGGAACCTCTTGGCGGTTGGCCAAGGCTGGAACGCCAACACAAGGGGATATAAAATAGGAGGCCGCCTTCCATTATCAATCATTTTTAGGGCTGCCAAGAGAGTGATTGTATGTAGTGTGTTACAACATATTCAAGCGGATGGGCTCCTGAACATATATGGCCAAGAACATCACTATAAATACATCTGCCATGGTTAGTTCCCCAAACTCTCATATGTTTATCTAGGCACTGATCGAGTTGGTAATGCATTGGACGACTGACAAAAGAAAGAAAAGTGAAACAGATGTTAAGTTGATGAAAGGCATTTATGAACTGCTTAGCTTTGCACGTCATGCATGTCAACTGGACGAGGCCTAAACAGATGCTACAGAGCAGAGCAGAACATAACAACCACATCACCTGATAGCTGCCCGAAATGCAAAAAAAACAAAACACTTATACCACTTTAAAAAAAACTTTAAATCTAATGTCATTTGGTGTAACCATCAATTTTTTTTTGTGAAAACACGTGAATGTACACAATTTTAAACATTTTTTATCATTATCCATATTTGAAAAATATTTTTCTACATTTTTTTGTTTTATTATTTTATAAATATGATTTATATATTTTACAAGGGATGCACGATATATCGGCCACCATATCGGTATCGGCTGATATATGTACATTTTTAATGTTATCGTTATGGGCCCGATAAGAAAATTTGGCCGATATATTAAAGCTGATAAATAATGAATTTTTCCTTCAGCTAAGACACTTCAGATGCGCACTGTTCGCCATGATGGTTTTGAATTGCTTGAAATATGATTGAAATCACTTCAAAAAGGAAAATATGATTAAGTGAACATGTAGCCCAAGTCTGTCATACAGGCTACATAAAATTATAATAAAAACATTATAATTGTGTGGTTGGGACATGTATTTTAATGGTAAAATTTTTGTTTTTGTAATCAGGCTCTCAAAAATTATATAAAAATTTTGATTTAGATTTATCGGCCAATATATCGGTTATCGTCTTTCAAATATAAAGAATTCTCGGTTATCGGTATCGGACAAAAATTTCATATCAGTGCATCCCTATACTTTACAAATATAATACATTATTTATTAATAAATAAAATAAAAATCAAGTTCTTAGGAGTCACACCACATGACATATTACAACATGAACTAATCTTCAGGTCAAATGATCAGATATTAAAACAAAAATTGACACATGAGGGTCTGCAGGGGTCCTCTCTATGAAATCATTTCCTGTTTTGTTTTTGTTTTGTTTTTTCTGCATGTTGGTCGCACCACATGAATTATTTGGCTGACAAAAGTGTTCTGTAAATTAGTAAGCAGCAAAACAGTTTTTGTTATTTTCAAAGAAATAATAATAAAATGTCAAAGTACTTATTAAAAAAATGATAAATATTCAGAAATTAAAAGCATGTTCTTCGTAGAAGATGTGTATTTAAGTCATGAATTGCATTATTACCATATTCTTGAATAAATAAATACGACAAGTAAATGACACTGTTGCATTCATTGATCTATTACATTTTTTCTTTTAGAAAAAGCAATAATCTTCAAATTTAAATTAAAAAAAGAAAGAAAAAGATCAACCAACCAACCAACCATCCATCCATCCATCCATCCATCCAAAATCAATCAATCAATCAATCAACCAATCAATCAATCAATCAATCAATCAATCAACCAATCAATCAATCAATCAATCAATCAATCAATCAATCAATCAATCAATCAATCAATCAATCAATCAATCAATCACAGATTTTCAATGTAGTCCTTTGCATATCAATGTACATCCAGCACAGTTGTTTAATATTTACCCCCCAATTCCGTACTTGGTTTACCATCCCTGTTGGAGAAAAATTACTTTTCAAATTCATGTGATAGTTGTCTTTTTATTTCCAGTCAATCAAAGCAGTCAACGGACCTTTCCATGATTAAAGGACATGATATGACCACAAAACCCCGGTGCGGCGCGGCCCAATGATAATGGAGTGTGCACAAACACAGGCTTGCAAATTAAATGAGTCTCGTAAGAGTTTTTTGTGGCCGATATTTCAGTGGCTGGGATAGCATGACATTATTCTATACAAATGAAGCGGGCAGGGGGACATCGCTTGTAACATGAAAAATAGCGGCACTCTCCCAGTACTCTCACTGAATAAATTATGTGCAAGAACAAAGCCTGCCAGCGGCTTCAGAATCTCTTTTTAATACAGTGGGACCTGAGAATGGGTCAACCTGCCTGTATTAAATACAGCTTAACATTTTCAACCAGGAAGCACAATGTCCACCAGAGCTGTTAATTTCTCGTTATATTTGGAGAAAGTGGTTTTTTTTCCAGTTCATACGGTTCACTTATTACGAAAAAACAGGTACAGAAAATTTATAAGAAACTTTACGCAATTTTGTAGACTACTGTTTTACAAATGGTGCTTGGGTAATTTACATTTACAACATACATCGATCAGGCATAACATTATGACCACCTTACTAATATATTGTGTTGGTCCCCCTTTTGCTGCCAAAACAACCATGACCCTTTGAGTGATGTAAAAGAAAACGTGATTCATCAGACCAGGCCACCTTCTTCCATTGCTCCGTGGTCCAGTTCTGATGCTCACGTGCCCACTGTTGGTGGACAGGGGTCAACATGGGCACCCTGACTGGTCTGCGGCTATGTAGCCCCATACGCAACAAACTGCGATGCACTGTGTATTCTGACACCTTTCTATCAGAACCAGCATTAACTTCTTGAGCAATTTGAGCTAAAGTAGCTTGTCTGTTTGATTGGACCACACGAGCCAGCCTTCACTCCCCACGTGCATCAATGAGCCTTGGCCACCCATGACCCTGTCGGCGGTTCACCACTGTTCCTTCCTTGGACCACTTTTGATAGATACTGACCACTGCAGACCGGGAACACCCCACAAGAGCTGCAGTTTTGGAGATGCTCTGACCCAGTCGGCTAGCCATCACAATTTGGCCCTTGTCAAACTCGCTCAAATCCTTACGCTTGCCCATTTTTCCTGCTTCTAACTCATCAACTTTGAGGACAAAATGTACACTTGCTGCCTAATATATCCCACCCACTAACAGGTGCCGTGATGAAGAGAAAATCAATGTTATTCACTTCACCTGTCAGTGGTCATAATGTTATGCCTGATCAGTGTATAAAACTCACAAAAGAACCCAGAACAATAAGGTGATACATGTGAAGATATTTAATGTATTAGTTTCTGTTTATTAAAAAAAAAAATCAGTTGGTGTAGTGGTCTGCAGGGCATTCTTTGACAAATTGATCTGTAGTGCTCATGCACACTCAGTTTGAGTTTGGCTCATATGTTATTTTATATCCCATTACCCTCTTCTTTCAGATACATTCCTCCCTTCAGATACAACTCTCACTGTCAATAAAAGCACAAAAAAATAAATAAATAAAAGTGAGATGAAGTGTGTGTGTAATTTCTGCACCACCAGTGTCACCAGACAGATTTGAAAAAAAAATTTTTTTTCTAAAACACTCCCCCATCTGCCATTGGTTGAACTAACAGATTATCCCGCCCCAAAACTCACCCCATTGGCTGAGCCAGTGTTGCTATGCTGGGCCAGACGGGATGGTTAAACAAACAGAGCAATGTTTTGAAAGCAAAACACAATGTTTAAACTTTAAGTCAACCAAAAAGCTTTTTAGTTTGAGTTGTCTCTGTATATTAAACTGGCCCACTAAGGTGCCTTGAAACACGCAATATTATTTAACGTGCTAATGTAATTTCCACTGAAACAGAGAGACTGGGTGGGTGTCACAAACGCCGGTGAAGATTCCACCGTCGGCCACCAGAGGTCTAACTCACCAGAGTACTAACCTCCATTTCGGACTTCCTTTCCCATACACCCTCACTCCTGGACTGATTACTGCACACCTGTTCCTCATCACCTTGCCTATATAAACTCTGCTCTCACACTTATTCAATGTGAAGTCTTGTTTGCCCTGGCTACATTTCTGAGTGTTATTCCCTGTGATTATCCTGCCTGTGTTTGACTCTGCCTTGGACTACCGTTTATGACCCTGTTCTGCCTGCCCTTGATCTTTGTTTGCCTGGGCTTTGATTCTTGTTTGTTTGCTGCCTGCCCTGACCTATTGCCTGTTATGACCACGATTGATGCACTGCCTCTGATATTGCTGTTCACCCTGGTTTACCGACCCACACCTGCTTGTACTGTGAATTTGTGTTATTTTAATAAACTGCACATGGATCCCAATCTGCCTGAGTCCTCGTTACAGTGGGACATATCGAACAGCTCCTCCCCTTTTTTTAAATAGCCAATAGCATTTTGCATCACAGCTCGGCCAGAGCCATTGAGCTCATTAAAGCCGCAGTTTCCTCCAAATTTCTAACCATTTCTCCTCCTAATCTCCTCCATATCACTTTAAAATATAGCATTCTGTGCAGAATTCAAATGGGTCCTATACGTTTTCTGGTAACTGATGTGAATCCAGACTTCATTCGCCCCAATGGAAAGCACATTTACACTGTCTCAATCATTCCCTATCCCTTATTTAGTGCACTGTGTGCCATTCACCATGTAGAATATAGTAAATGTGTGAACAAGTGACCAATTTCAGCCACAGCTTCAGCGTCTATTTAGGGTGCGGGACGCTTTAGATTCTAGAGAATATTTGATTGGACAGAAAATCTGAAGTGCAGAATGATGTCATCAAAATCATTGATCCATATTGGCGGAAATGAGAGACTGTAAGTTTTGAATGCTTATATCTTCTAAATGTGAATTTTGCCATTGTTTTGGAGCACACTAGCTTATAGATAACAATAAGGCTAACATATTCATATTAAAAAACAAAAAACTTCAATTTTGATTTCATGGGGACTTTAATATCTGAAAAAAATACATCAGCTACAAGTATAACAAGGCTAATATGAGAGTGTAGTGAACCTTGGGAATATTTTACATCACCTGGATGTCCTGCAACCTTGATGTTCTCATGGTGTAATCCTTTTTATGTCATCCGGAATATGTGTCTGCACATAAGCATGTAGCCCAGGCTTGAATAATACACTCTTTGGCCCTTTGTGGTATCGTTCATGCTTAACAATAGAGAGTGTCAACATTCCCTGGAGAACACTGTCATAATTCAACAGTTCTCATCACATGATCCTCAAAAACAGGATAAATTTGCTTAACTAACAACACCATCAAACCCGTAGAGGACTTGGGTTCACCTCAATTAAAAAAATATTACATTTTCCTATTCCCCTGCTCTGTGACCTTCCAGAGAAAATGTTATGGGACCAACCACTCTCTGTTAGCGTGTCCCTTTGTTTTGCCGCTTGCTGCAGTAACTACATCCATTCTAGGCCTTGAGGAAAAGTTTTTTTTATGGTAATGACTGTGGAAAAGTTGGCTCCCCTCAAAGCCTGACTATCCTCACCTGTTTAATCAGACCAGATTCTTACAAAGGTCATTCCGACGCATCCGAAATACAGACGGCAAATGTTATCCCTTGTTTGGAATTGCAAAGGGCTCCACTTAAAACATTTGCCTTTGCACTATTTTTTCCTACAAGTCTGGCCATTAACCTTTGCAAAAATCGAGTTTGGATTTGATAAACGGGACAGCATAATGTGCCTCGGCCTCCAAAAGTGGATTAAGCAACTCAGCCCTTTATCAACAAGGATGGGAATCACGGATAGAGAATAAACTAGGCAGACAGAATGAGGTAAACAGTATATGGGTCAGGAAGACACGGTTCCCGCTCATTATTTAACATGGTTTCACCGCTGCCTCTCTGGACTCAATCTGCTTGCATCTTATTGATGGCATAAATTATAGTCGAAGGCAGTCGTTCCTACAGAGTTCTCTCTCATTACAAGTCTGTCTTTCTCCGAGTGGGATTGGCTGTATCGATCCTTCAGATAACTAACAAGTGCACCACCTTTCTGTTAAACCCAAAAGTGGCTCATTTTCCCAGTGAAGCGTTGTCAGATCGAGGCAGATTCAATTCTTGAAGGTAAAACCACAGCGTGGAATGCTTTGAGCTTCTTTCATAGTCATTATGGTCTGTAGGATGGAAAGCCAGTTTGTATTCCGTTCTCCAGCTACACTAAGATCTCCATCAATTGAGTGGAAAGTAGAGGTGCTTGAATCCATTGAATCACCAAACCAGGAGCGTTTCTCTCAGGTCTCTTTAGGTGAATCTTATTGTGATGTATGGGATGCATCAGATTAACTTTTCTCTTTGACTGTTACCATGTAATTGCACAATGGAGATATCCTTCATATGAGGGGCCATCAATTTAAAAAAAAATATAAATCAGATAAATATGCATTTCTTTTGATTTAAACCCTTTTAAAAAGATTTAATGAGCACTGATATGACCACTGGATTTAAGCCAAACGATGGACTCTAGACATGCCTGCCTCACTTGTCTACGATGCATAAAAATGTATGTAATGCTTCAATATGCTTTTAAATTGTCTCTCGGAGCGAGTCTCTATTTTGATTGCCGCTATTCACCGCTACCTCCATATGCATGCATGTATGGAGGTTACAGAATGCTATCACTCACAATCATTTTTCCGTGGACTCATAATGCAATTACCTCTCATACAGCTCTCTGGCAATAAAGCAGAAATATTCATGTAAATCGCACAATTCATCTCAGATACATTCAGCCACTCGAGAGCCGTCAAAAATGCAGTGCCGTTTCCCCTTAAAGCAGCCTCTGACAGCGGAATTGTCACGAATCACCAGCTATTCTCCTCTCTCACTTGACAGAAAGACAATGTATATGGATCACAGTGAGTCGGGTCCACTTAAAAAGCTCTGGTTGCATTGTTGGGAGTACTGTCATTACTTTACTGAGGCACAGCTCAAGAGAAGAGTAAAAGAAATGGGGTACGAGGGGAGGGAGAGATGAAAGCAGAGAGCATGTCTCAGGGTCAGCTTTCAAAGAGCATCTCTTCAAATGTTATTCTCGGCCATTTCACCATCATTAACGGCCCTTTAATCAGTGGAAACAGACCAAAAATATCCATATATTATGACTTATGAAGTTAGACCTCAACAAAGAACTTGTTCTTTGGAAACATGTGACCTGCATTGCTCACAAAGAACCTTGTGATTCGATTGCATTTTGAGTGGAACACAAACTTAACCTTTCAAGCAAAATATATGTAGGCTTATTGTGCTTTCCTTTCAAATCAGATGTGGTATATTCCTTTGCAGTTTTTGGGAGACCACACATAAAATGCCCCTATTATCTGACAGATTTAACTGAAATAATTTTTGAGAAGCCCAATCAGAAATCTAGCCAATCAGAAACATTCTTTGCCTGTCAATAATCATAGATGTATTTGATGAATATTAGGTTAATTTTTCATGCATATAGTGATCTTATTGTGAATGCTTCATTTATGCATGTTTCATTTTTAAAAACATTTTTGTAATTGTTCATCAAAACGTCAAAAACATAGTATCACCAACACACACACAAACTACTACAATTACAAGGATTTTTCGCGATTGATCGTTCCCGGACGAGCCCCCAATAAATTTTACGACCTCTTAGTTTGGTCTAGGTTGAGAATAAGTAACATTGAGATTATTTGAGATGATAGAATTTGGAGTGATAGTGGTGGCAAGAGACAACGCGAAACGAAGTCACGCGAAAGAAAAGTGAAAAGAAAAGTTATACCATAATGCGAAAGAAAAATTATACTGTATTGTTCCGAATATAAGACAATGTTTTTTTCTTAGAAATACAACTGAAAAAAATGGGTTCGTCTTATATTCAGGGTCTAGACTTTTACATGTCAATAATACACCCGCAACAATTAGGTGGCGCCAAATATGCGTAAAACGAGTGTGCCAAGAACTACGGTGTGTCAGAGTGTAATGTTAGAAGATCCTGAGTGCAAAAAGACAGTCTTATTAAAAGCGCTAACAGTCAAAGATATACCGTCTAAGAGCCGTGTGACTGTCGTGTTTGCGTGCCTCGCTGACAGGACCAAACTTCCAACGTACGTGATTTTAAAACGTAAGTCGGTATTCACTACAATAAGATTTCTGTTAATTAAATTTTGGTAGGCTACATGGTTTTCACTATGAGATGGATGGCATACTTGTTATATAATTCAGATGGCTGCAGGTTATTTTTATGGTATGCCAAAAAGTGAAAATCCAAAAATTTTGATCGTTTGTACATTTTACCAGTATTTACCATACTTTCAATACAAAAATTAAAATATGAAAAATATGCAATATGAAAATTATTTTCTAATAAAAGCATTTTCTTTATAAAATATAAGATTTGGTCTTCAAAAAGCCTTTTTCCAAAAGGTACATCTTGAAAAAGGTCTTATAATCAGGGTCGTCTTATATTCAGAACAATACGGTACATAAGTGAAAATAAATGTACAAGGAAGTGTTGATAATAGTAATAATAATCATTATGAAAATAAGCAAAGAAAAATATAAACAATAAATAAAAAATACAAAGCAATATAAGCTAAATAATTAAACCCAAGAGAAAAAGGCACTCAAGCGACACCGAAGAAAAGAACAAAACAAAACTCAGTTAAACCTCTAACCACAGTTCAAAATCTTGCTGGAAGTAGTAGGTCATCCTTTTTTCCTGCTCTTTTACTGTGAATTTGGACATAACTTCTTTTGTAACATACTGTTTTCACCTACTATATAGTTGGGAAGTATGTGATTTCGAATGCAACCTGACACTGACGTGTCTAGCGAAAGTTAGCATTTAGCATATAGCATTGTGTTGTCTCTGCAAACTTTTGCTAAACCGGTTTTATTATATAATGTACTGTGACTCACTGATGGATGAAATTAGCTTGAAAGTGAATGTTTTTTTAACAGGCCTATTTACAGTTGCAAGAAAAAGTATTTGAACCGCTTGCAGAATCTGTGAGAATGTGAATAATTTTAACTAAATAAGAGAGATCATACAAAATGCATGTTATTTTTTCATTTAGTACTGTCCTGAATAAGATATTGTACATAAAAGATGTTTACATATAGTCCACAAGACAAAAAAATTGCTGAATTTATTAAAATGACCCATTCAAAAGTTTATGAACCATTGATTCTCAATACTGTGTGTCGTTCCCTGGATGATCCACGGCTGTTTTTGTGTTTTGTGATGGTTGTTCATGAGTCCACTGTTTGTCTTCAGCAGTTAAACTGTCCAATGTTCATCCGAAAAATGCATTAAGAGCTGGGGGGTGAAAACTTATTGAATTTGAAGATAAAGATAAATTGTACTTAATTTGTCTTCCGGGAAACATGTAAGTATCTTCTGTTGCTTCCGTAGGGCAGTACTAAATGAAAAAAACTGATATTTAAACAAAATAAGAAAAATTTTGACATCTTCATCCTGTTCAAAAGTTTTCACCCCCCAGCTCTTAATGCGTCGTGTTTCCTTCTGGAGCATCAGTGAATGTTTGAACCGTTTTCAATAGTTGTGTTTGAGTCCCTCGATCGTCCTCAGTGTGAAAAGATGGATCTCAAAATCATACAGTCACTGCTGGAGAGGGTTCAAATATGCAAAAGATGCTGGAAAACTGAAGAATGTGCAGGACCTGGAGGATTTTTCTGAAGAACATTGGGCAGTTTAACTGCTCAAGACAAACAGTGGACTCATGAACAATCATCAGAAAACACGAAAACAGCCGTGGATCATCCAGGGAACGACACACAGTATTGAGAATCAATGGTTCATAAACTTTTGAACGGGTCATTTTAATAAATTCAGCTATTTTTTTGTCTTGTGGACTATATGTAAAAAAAAAAAATTATGTAAAATATCTTATTCAGGACAGTACTAAATAAAAAAATAACGCATTTTGTATGATCTCTTTCATTTTGTTAAAATTATTCACATTTTCACAGATTCTGCAAGCGGTTCACATACTTTTCTTGCAACTGTAGGTTCGCATGATTGCATCTTGGCGAAAACGGAATAGTACAAAATCGAGTGCTGTTCTATTGGACTTCCACTGAAGAAGAAAAATTTCCCACTTTCCAAGTTGAATAGTACATAGATCCATAATCTGAATCCACAAATGCATTCTAAAGTCAGGTGTTGCACTGGAGATGATTCCACTCCTGCTGTAACTAGTGCATTAACTGACTCGCCATGCAGCAGAACATTGATGGGAACGTTGATATGAACATGCAAAGTCAGCGAAATTATCTCACCTCACTGAATGAACCTCAGATGCACTGCTTTGCCTCTATTCCTAGCTCATGTGCTTGGACTACATCAGTTATGTAAGCATTTTAAAAAAATTACAAATGTTAAGTCCTGTCTGGGGAGTGCTGTTTAGCTTGGCATGCTGAATACAGTACCGTTAGCAATATTGGAATCACACCAAGATATATTCCATTATCTGTTACACTACATTATTTGTTCAGGCAGAGCGTGAGAACGCAAAAAGTAATGTAGCCCTGCCTTGTTTAATATAGGTAACTGGCCAAAACCACATTAAACTATGTAAATCCCCTACTGTACATTAGCATGACAACACTGTTTCTTTAAATGTTTGCATTTATATTCACAAGCTCAATAAATAAATAAATAAATAAAACTTTCATGAAAGTGGTCAATATGATGTGAATGCTATGTCTTCTTAATTAATAATAGCTGTTTCTAGAAACCAAAATTTAAACGGAGGAAAATATTCTGAGGATTTTTTTGGGGGGGGGTTGCACTTTATTTTTTCGATAGTCCACTTTAGAAATTCTACTGACTATAAGTAACTTAGCAACTACATGTCAACTAACTCTCATTAGACTGTTAGGTTAGGGTTCGGGTTAGTAGAATAAGTTGACATGTAGTTGCATAGTTACTTATAGTCAGTAGAATGTTTGTTGGGGAGCATCAAAATAAAGTGTTAGCAGATATTAATCAAACAGTCTACAAATACTCTAATGACTGCTAGTTGGAATGTAGTTGCAAAGTTACTTGTCTAAAGTTGACTATCAAAATACACTCACCTAAAGGATTATTAGGAACACCTGTTCAATTTCTCATTAATGCAATTATCTAATCAACCAATCACATGGCAGTTGCTTCAATGCATTTAGGGGTGTGGTCCTGGTCAAGACAATCTCCTGAACTCCAAACTGAATGTCAGAATGGGAAAGAAAGGTGATTTAAGCAATTTTGAGCGTGGCATGGTTGTTGGTGCCAGACGGGCCGGTCTGAGTATTTCACAATCTGCTCAGTTACTGGGATTTTCACGCACAACCATTTCTAGAGTTTACAAAGAATGGTGTGAAAAGGGAAAAACATCCAGTATGCGGCAGTCCTGTGGGCGAAAATGCCTTGTTGATGCTAGAGGTCAGAGGAGAATGGGCCGACTGATTCAAGCTGATAGAAGAGCAACTTTGACTGAAATAACCACTCGTTACAACCGAGGTATGCAGCAAAGCATTTGTGAAGCCACAACACGCACAACCTTGAGGCGGATGGGCTACAACAGCAGAAGACCCCACCGGGTACCACTCATCTCCACTACAAATAGGAAAAAGAGGCTACAATTTGCACGAGCTCACCAAAATTGGACAGTTGAAGACTGGAAAAATGTTGCCTGGTCTGATGAGTCTCGATTTCTGTTGAGACATTCAGATGGTAGAGTCAGAATTTGGCGTAAACAGAATGAGAACATGGATCCATCATGCCTTGTTACCACTGTGCAGGCTGGTGGTGGTGGTGTAATGGTGTGGGGGATGTTTTCTTGGCACACTTTAGGCCCCTTAGTGCCAATTGGGCATCGTTTAAATGCCACGGCCTACCTGAGCATTGTTTCTGACCATGTCCATCCCTTTATGACCACCATGTACCCATCCTCTGATGGCTACTTCCAGCAGGATAATGCACCATGTCACAAAGCTTGAATCATTTCAAATTGGTTTCTTGAACATGACAATGAGTTCACTGTACTAAAATGGCCCCCACAGTCACCAGATCTCAACCCAATAGAGCATCTTTGGGATGTGGTGGAACGGGAGCTTCGTGCCCTGGATGTGCATCCCACAAATCTCCATCAACTGCAAGATGCTATCCTATCAATATGAGCCAACATTTCTAAAGAATGCTTTCAGCACCTTGTTGAATCAATGCCACGTAGAATTAAGGCAGTTCTGAAGGCGAAAGGGGGTCAAACACAGTATTAGTATGGTGTTCCTAATAATCCTTTAGGTGAGTGTAGTGTTAACGAAAGTGAAAAAGTGTTTTTTCTTGTTCTTTTGTTTTTTTTTAAACAATAAAAGTGAATGGAGTGCAAATATGCATCCAACATTCTTTGAAATATCACTCATATTCTTCAGATGAAAAAAATGTCATACAGGTTTGGAATGACATTAGGTGAGAAATTTATGACATTTTCATTTTTGGTTGAACTGTCACTTTAAGCTTGACATCAGTGCAATCAAACCTGGTGTGATTATTGTGACTTTTATATACAGTTTATGGTGAAGGTGAAGCGAATAACACTGATTATCTCTTCATCACGGCACCTGTTAGTGGGTGGGATATATTAGGCAGCAAGTGAACATTTTGTCCTCAAAGTTGATGTGTTAGAAGCAGAAAAAAATGGGCAAGCATAAGGATTTAAGCAAGTTTGACAAGGGTCAAATTGTGATGGCTAGACGACTGGGTCAGAGCATCTCCAAAACTGCAGCTGCTGAAAAGGATCTGCTGAATGTCTAAAGATGTCTAAAGCCTTGACGGGTCAGGGCTGTTTTGGCAGCAAAAGGGGGACAAACACAATATTAGGAAGGTGGTCATAATGTTATGCCTGGTTGATGTATGTATGTGTATATATATATATACAACATCCATTTTGTTATATGGAAAAGAGCAAAAGAAAATAAAAAGGGTCAGAGCAAGTTAAGGGTGAGTACATGACATATTTTGGTGTGAACTGTTACTTTAAATATCATGAAAGTGCCTCTCAGTAGTTTTGGCCACCATGCTAGCACACTTTGATCAATGCTCTTTTAGTGCAGGGCTGGAGTCCAAGCTAAAACAGCATGAAACATTTCAGCGCCGTAATGCTTACAGAGCTACTAGCCTCTCCTGTTACAGTTCTCTCAGCAATGAGTCCTTAAGCCACCTCGATTTCTGGCTTTAAAGGCGTGTTCACTCGTATTTAAATGAAACCCAAGTGGACAGAGAATGTTACCCGGCCACCCAACTGTGCAAGATGCAATTAAAGTACACATCTCACGCATGTCACACCATCCGCTTATGTATTCTGTTAGAAAAAATACATGTATGTGCTAGACTAAAAATCCTCAGTCCTGTTTCATTTTTCAGGCTAATGGGTGGAGGGATGGCAGATGGGTAGTCCCAATCGTTCTGTCATTTATAATCGGGCATGTTATCCCAGACTGCCATTTCCCTGCCATATCCATATAAATCACAGGGTAAGGATTGTTCAACTCCCTCACTTATGTCTCCTTTAGGCTTAAGATATATAGTAATGTCCATTAAGCATGTGGGAGCATGGCATGAATGAAACATAACCTTGGTAAAATTCAATAAAACTAACTCGTTTTTTGGAAGGGCATTTTTGTAAGGAAAGTGGTGTGATAAAGGTCATTCAATGAACAGACTGGCCTCCTGCACACTAGAGTGAAATATATTTGTCATTTTTCTTAGAAGTGCTCAACTGTGTTCGGTACACAGTTCTACAACCAAATTTACTTACCCCAAAAATTAAAGTGGTCTTCAGTGAACAGAACAGAAGTTGTTAATTCAGTGACAACGCTCTCTTTTGGACATCCCATTGTTTCTTTTTTCCAGGAGTAATACTAGCAAATCACAGAAATTGATTTGTCTTCAGGGGTGATTTTAACTATTTATTTTTGTTTATTGATTTAGGTTTTTGAGTCCTGCCTCATGTGCCGCTCACGTCATGAAACATAAGGCATGGCCAATGGGAGAAAAAAGAGCTCAACAAGCATTAACAATACATGATAAAAAAGAAGAAAACTAACTGTAAATAAAGTGCGAAAGAAAAAGTACAGTAAAAAATTACATTACAGAAACTATTCCACCAAATTACAGTTGACTATAATCCTAAAAAGAAGGTTTATGGGCTACTAGTTTATGGGCTGTAGATCTCACTGTCTGGAAATCACATCCAACACACACACACACACACACACACATATACACTCACCTAAAGGATTATTAGGAACACCTGTTCAATTTCTCATTAATGCAATTATCTAATCAACCAATCACATGGCAGTTGCTTCAATGCATTTAGGGGTGTGGTCCTGGTCAAGACAATCTCCTGAACTCCAAACTGAATGTCAGAATGGGAAAGAAAGGTGATTTAAGCAATTTTGAGCGTGGCATGGTTGTTGGTGCCAGACGGGCCGGTCTGAGTATTTCACAATCTGCTCAGTTACTGGGATTTTCACGCACAACCATTTCTAGAGTTTACAAAGAATGGTGTGAAAAGGGAAAAACATCCAGTATGCGGCAGTCCTGTGGGCGAAAATGCCTTGTTGATGCTAGAGGTCAGAGGAGAATGGGCCGACTGATTCAAGCTGATAGAAGAGCAACTTTGACTGAAATAACCACTCGTTACAACCGAGGTATGCAGCAAAGCATTTGTGAAGCCACAACACGCACAACCTTGAGGCGGATGGGCTACAACAGCAGAAGACCCCACCGGGTACCACTCATCTCCACTACAAATAGGAAAAAGAGGCTACAATTTGCACGAGCTCACCAAAATTGGACAGTTGAAGACTGGAAAAATGTTGCCTGGTCTGATGAGTCTCGATTTCTGTTGAGACATTCAGATGGTAGAGTCAGAATTTGGCGTAAATAGAATGAGAACATGGATCCATCATGCCTTGTTACCACTGTGCAGGCTGGTGGTGGTGGTGTAATGGTGTGGGGGATGTTTTCTTGGCACACTTTAGGCCCCTTAGTGCCAATTGGGCATCGTTTAAATGCCACGGCCTACCTGAGCATTGTTTCTGACCATGTCCATCCCTTTATGACCACCATGTACCCATCCTCTGATGGCTACTTCCAGCAGGATAATGCACCATGTCACAAAGCTCGAATCATTTCAAATTGGTTTCTTGAACATGACAATGAGTTCACTGTACTAAAATGGCCCCCACAGTCACCAGATCTCAACCCAATAGAGCATCTTTGGGATGTGGTGGAACGGGAGCTTCGTGCCCTGGATGTGCATCCCACAAATCTCCATCAACTGCAAGATGCTATCCTATCAATATGAGCCAACATTTCTAAAGAATGCTTTCAGCACCTTGTTGAATCAATGCCACGTAGAATTAAGGCAGTTCTGAAGGCGAAAGGGGGTCAAACACAGTATTAGTATGGTGTTCCTAATAATCCTTTAGGTGAGTGTACATTATATATATATATATATGAATCAAAGAACTATGAATAATTTACTGCAATTGTGAGAATAACATAACATAAAAAAGTAATTTACAAGTATTTTAAAACATAATATAATCTAAGTACAAGTACTTAATTTTTGTAATCTGATTACGTAATCCCGATTACATGAAATAAATTACTACCCAGCACTGTACTATATATACAGACTAAAAACCATCTGGAGTGTGTTTGTTGGTTGGTGGATAGAGGTCATGTCATGGCCAAGGTGAGAGGCCCTCAACAGCTCTTTATTATTTATCAGTTTATTTATTTGGTTTCATTGGGTCTCTCTCTCTCTCTCTCTCTCTCTCTCTCTCTCTCTCTCTCTCTCTCTCTCTCTCTCTCTCTCTCTCTCTCTCTCTCTCTCTCTCTCTCTCTCTCTCTCTCTCTCTCTCTCTCTCTCTCTCTCTCTCTCTCTCTCTCTCTCAGGAACATTGCCTGGAAGATTGTGTTTAATTTACTATCACCCATCCTCCAGTCCCATCACGGAACACTATGCAGTTCTTTAATTCATGACGTGGGGGAAGGGGGAAGAGAGACGTTATAAATCTTCATTCGTGTTTGTCTCAGCCTTTCAACTGACTGTTAATTGGAAAAGACAAAGGATTAAAAAAAGAGACAATGAGAGCAACGATAGCTTTCAGCACTGAAGAAACAATGTATCAGAACAGCTTTGATAAGATGCCAAGTTTCTACACTATATTTTTACATTTTCGGAGTAAAAAACTTGTGCAAAACTCACTGACATGTTGCTAGAGTGCTGTAGTTGGTTGCCAAGGAGATGCTATGCAGTTGCTAGGGTGTTCTGGGTGGTTTCCAGGGAGTTGCTATGCAGTTGCTAGGGTGTTCTATGCTAGGCTGTTCTGGGAGGTTTCCAGGTAGTTGTTATGCAGTTGCTAGTGTGTTCTGGGAGGTTTCCAGGTAGTTGTTATGCAGTTGCTATGGTGTTCTGGATGGTTTCCAGGGAGTTGCTATGCAGTTGCTAGGGTGTTCTATGATAGGGTGTTCTGGGCGGTTTCCAGGTAGTTGTTATGCATTTGTTAGGGTGTTCTGAGTGGTTTCCAGGGAGTTGCTATGCAGTTGCTAGGGTGTTCTATGCTAGGGTGTTCTGGGAGGTTTCCAGGTAGTTGTTATGCAGTTACTAGGGTGTTCTTTGTGGTTTCCAGGGAGTTGCTATGCAGTTGCTAGGGTGTTCTGGGTGGTTTCTGGGGAGTTGTTATGCAGTTGCTAGGGTGTTCTGGGTGGTTTCCAGGGAATTACTATGCAGTTGCTAAGGTGTTCTATGCTAGGGTGTTCTGGTAGGTTTCCAGGTAGTTGTTATGCATTTGTTAGGGTGTTCTGGGTGGTTTCCAGGGAGTTACTATGCAGTTGCTAAGGTGTTCTGGGTGGTTTCTAGGTAGTTGTTATGCATTTGTTAGGGTGTTCTGAGTGGTTTCCAGGGAGTTGCTATGCAGTTGCTAGGGTGTTCTATGCTAGGGTGTTCTGGGAGGTTTCCAGGTAGTTGTTATGCAGTTACTAGGGTGTTCTTTGTGGTTTCCAGGGAGTTACTATGCAGTTGCTAAGGTGTTCTGGGTGGTTTCTGGGGAGTTGTTATGCAGTTGCTAGGGTGTTCTGGGTGGTTTCCAGGGAGTTACTATGCAGTTGCTAAGGTGTTCTATGCTAGGGTGTTCTGGGTGGTTTCTAGGTAGTTGTTATGCATTTTTTAGGGTGTTCTGAGTGGTTTCCAGGGAGTTGCTATGCAGTTGCTAGGGTGTTCTATGCTAGGGTGTTCTGGGAGGTTTCCAGGTAGTTGTTATGCAGTTACTAGGGTGTTCTTTGTGGTTTCCAGGGAGTTGCTATGCAGTTGCTAGGGTGTTCTGGGTGGTTTCTGGGGAGTTGTTATGCAGTTGCTAGGGTGTTTTGGGTGGTTTCCAGGGAGTTACTATGCAGTTGCTAAGGTGTTCTATGCTAGGGTGTTCTGGTAGGTTTCCAGGTAGTTGTTATGCATTTGTTAGGGTGTTCTGGGTGGTTTCCAGGGAGTTACTATGCAGTTGCTAGGGTGTTCTATGCTGGGCTGTTCTGGGAGGTTTCCAGGTAGTTGTTATGCAGTTACTAGGGTGTTCTTTGTGGTTTCCAGAGAGTTTCTATGCAGTTGCTAGGGTGTTCTGGGTGGTTTCTGGGGAGTTGTTATGCAGTTGCTAGGGTGTTCTGGGTGGTTTCCAGGGAGTTACTATGCGGTTGCTAGGGTGTTCTATGCTAGGGTGTTCTGGTAGGTTTCCAGGTAGTTGTTATGCATTTGTTAGGGTGTTCTGGGTGGTTTCCAGGGGGTTACTATGCAGTTGCTAGGGTGTTCTATGCTGGGCTGTTCTGGGAGGTTTCCAGGTAGTTGTTATGCAGTTACTAGGGTGTTCTTTGTGGTTTCCAGGGAGTTGCTATGCAGTTGCTAGGGTGTTCTGGGTGGTTTCTGGGGAGTTGTTATGCAGTTGCTAGGGTGTTCTTTGTGGTTTCTAGGGAGTTGCTATGCAGTTGCTAGGGTGTTCTGGGTGGTTTCCTGGTAGTTGTTATGCAGTTGCTGGGGTGTTCTGGATGGTTTCCAGGGAGTTGTTATGCAATTGCTAGGGTGTTCTATGCTAGGGTGTTCTGGTGGTTTCCGGGGAGTTGCTATGTTGCTATTGTCGACCAGGTGAAAATAAGTCTGATTTCTTAGAAAAGTAACAGCACTCTTTTTTTTTTTTTCAACAAACTGCTTTTTTGAGGAATTATTCATATCCGTAGCATAAACGGTGTGGGGTGATTTATCCACCAAAGTTTAACACTTAAGTAAGTAAGATGTCTTCACTTCAGCATGATTTGCGAATCCAGTCATGCCCACTGCCTTATCTCCAGAATTAAGCAATTAACATCTTTTGCAAGCACTGAGCTTTAGCACACATAGGATAAAATGGGTAATAACAACCATAAATCACCCAGGCTGAGGTGGATTCAGGGTAAATTTGCAAAGGAGTAATCTAAGATTAGCTGGCAAGGGATTGAAGCCGAGGACGAAGGCATTGAATGTTGAGAGCGACTCAAACTTTGGCAGAGTGAGGGAAATTGGCTGCGAGCAAAACCTTACCTGTAAATCAACATGTGACACGCAGGAATTTCCTACATGCTAGTTTGGCATGGTATACAAGGACATATTAGCTCATGAAACTGGGTCAGAAATTCACAGACAACTCTATACTGTCACAGTTCACACATCAGTGACATCCTGTAAAAACTGCATGGCCACTGACGTACAGTAGACAAAAGGAGCTAGTTGCTAGCGGCAGGTGAATTGGGAAAAATTTACTGGCCATGTTATTAATTAATTAATAATTTTTTTAGAATGCCATGTTGTCATGTGCAGGATGCTGCAAAACCGTCTAGTGCATGTTTACATAGAGAAACTATGAAAAGCAATGCAGTGGATATAAAAACACGGTCTGTGTTAACGCCCCTTAGGTTTTTTTTCACACTTTGTTTGATTGCTTTGTACAAACCAGAATTTGATTAAATTATTATGTTGCAGTTCCTTATACAGTTACTGAGCAACTGACTTTTACTAAACTAGCCTAAAGGCCCCGATATACTCACGGCAAAGTTCTTTCTCGTTCTTTGCTTAGGGGTAAAACAAAGTTCGAAATACGTGAGCAGAGAGATACTGTTATCAAACATCCGATGCCGCCCACACTGCTGAGAGTAACGGTTAGATGAATATGTAAATATGTAAACACACAACAAAAATGAGAAAACAGCAAGCATTTTTTAAAATAAATCATAAGAAAAGTATCTGATCAAATCAACGTGGGTATGTTTACAAGAGCTCTGCAATTCGGCGCTCTAGTAAAGTCATGTCACGTTTATTTACATAGGAGTTTATACAATAGATTGCTTAAAATCAAGCAGCTTTACCCTATTAAACATGAAAAACGGTGTCAGTGTCTTGTTTCATCAGAAGTACTACTTAATTTTCTACTATAAAGCAGCTCTCCAGTCTGTTCATGTTTTCACTCGCGGACGTCTGACCTTGACGGACTGAACGGGAGAAATGAAACGGCAAAGATTTCCACGTGAAAGAAGGCGGAGCTTCCGCGCACACCTACCTACAGTGGGGAGAACAAGTATTTGATACACTGCCGATTTTGCAGGTTTTCCTACTTACAAAGCATGTAGAGGTCTGTAATTTTTATCATAGGTATACTTCAACTGTGAGAGATGGAATCTAAAACAAAAATCCAGAAAATCACATTGTATGATTTTTAAATAATTAATTTGCATTTTATTGCATGACATAAGTATTTGATCACCTACCAACCAGTAAGAATTCTGGCTCTCACAGACCTGTTAGTTTTTCTTTAAGAAGCCCTCCTGTTCTCCACTCATTACCTGTATTAACTGCACCTGTTTGAACTCGTTACCTGTATAAAAGACACCTGTCCACACACTCAATCAAACAGACTCCAACCTCTCCACAATGGCCAAGACCAGAGAGCTGTGTAAGGACATCAGGGATAAAATTGTAGACCTGCACAAGGCTGGGATGGGCTACAGGACAATAGGCAAGCAGCTTGGTGAGAAGGCAACAACTGTTGGCGCAACTATTAGAAAATGGAAGAAGTTCAAGATGACGGTCAATCTCCCTCGGTCTGGGGCACCATGCAAGATCTCACCTCGTGGGGCATCAATGATCATGAGGAAGGTGAGGGATCAGCCCAGAACTACACGGCAGGACCTGGTCAAAGACCTGAAGAGAGCTGGGACCACAGTCTCAAAGAAAACCATTAGTAACACACTACGCCGTCATGGATTAAAATCCTGCAGCGCACGCAAGGTTCCCCTGCTCAAGCCAGCGCATGTCCAGGCCCGTCTGAAGTTTGCCAATGACCATCTGGATGATCCAGAGGAGGAATGGGAGAAGGTCATGTGGTCTGATGAGACAAAAATAGAGCTTTTTGGTCTAAACTCCACTCGCCGCGTTTGGAGGAAGAAGAAGGATGAGTACAACCCCAAGAACACCATCCCAACCGTGAAGCATGGAGGTGGAAATGTCATTCTTTGGGGATGCTTTTCTGCAAAGGGGACAGGACGGCTGCACCGTATTGAGGAGAGGATGGATGGGGCCATGTATCACAAGATCTTGGCCAACAACCTCCTTCCCTCAGTAAGAGCATTGAAGATGGGTCGTGGCTGGGTCTTCCAGCATGACAACGACCCAAAACACACAGCCAGGGCAACTAAGGAGTGGCTCCATAAGAAGCATCTCAAGGTCCTGGAGTGGCCTAGCCAGTCTCCAGACCTGAACCCAATAGAAAATCTTTGGAGGGAGCTGAAAGTCCGTATTGCCCAGCGACAGCCCCGAAACCTGAAGGATCTGGAGAAGGTCTGTATGGAGGAGTGGGCCAAAATCCCTGCTGCAGTGTGTGCAAACCTGGTCAAGAACTACAGGAAACGTATGATCTCTGTAACTGCAAACAAAGGTTTCTGTACCAAATATTAAGTTCTGCTTTTCTGATGTATCAAATACTTATGTCATGCAATAAAATGCAAATTAATTACTTAAAAATCATACAATGTGATTTTCTGGATTTTTGTTTTAGATTCCGTCTCTCACAGTTGAAGAGTACCTATGATAAAAATTACAGACTTCTACATGCTTTGTAAGTGGGCAATCCTGCAAAATTGGCAGTGTATCAAATACTTGTTCTCCCCACTGTACGATGTAATTGCCATGGACCAATGGGAGTACAAAGGTGTTTACCAGCCAAAACGAAATTTTCCGGAAAGCTCGCTTTGGCAAGCTATTTCAAACTCCCAAAACTAACTCCAAACGAAGTTCATTTTGGCCAGATTTTGTTTGAAATGACATCACATCAGTTCACCCTTCGATTTCGCTTGAAGTATATCGGGGCATTAACTTTTAATCACATTTAGTGCTTGACGAGTGTTAAATTTTAGTGCATGGAAAACACTTTAAAGCACACTAAGCAGTATTATAATTATAATACAGTGTTTATTCAAATCATTCTTAAATTCATTTTCCTCCATAACTGCAGAAATATGAAAACTTGTCAGGGTCTTTACTCCACTTGTAAAGGAAAGCAGATGTTTTGCTCATAAGCATGTGATTCCAGCTCTGGAAAAAGAGGAGCAGAATTTCCAAACATTTTTCAAACTGCAGATGAATAATGAACATGATGTCAGTTCACAGGCCCTACTTGGCTAAATACTGCCCGTGTTTGTCATCTGAGCCTGTTTGCATATTAGTCTATAAAGTTTCCTATTAAAGATCTTGTCCATTAACATTGACAAAGACATTTTACTGAACCAAAATACGCCATTGGGGAGGGTCAATGTACCATTGGCGCAGTAATTGAAAATATGTTTTTTGGGTTTTGTTACACTTTTTTTTGATGGTCCACTTTAGACATTCTACTATTTATAAGTAACTTTGCAACTACATGTACCTGCAATGTTACTTATAGTCAGTAGAATGTCTATTGGGGAGCATCACAATAAAGAGTTAGTAGATATTAAGCAGACGGTCTACTAATACTCGAAGTATTGAAACAAAATCAATAAATATACTTTGGGACCATTAAAAAACACATTTTCCTTTAATCCCATTGCACTTTATACTCATCCATATATCAAAATAATCTCTACTTCCGTCTTTGTTATATCTGCTGCTGTCGACTGGTAGATGTACCAGAGACTGAGGTGGCTTTGTGCTCTCTGAACAGCTTTTATGTGCAGCTTGTCATATCCTCCCTTCAGTGCCTCTGTTTTTTCCTCTCTCTCTCTATCTGAAATAGTGTTGTCTTTCATCCGAAGCTCTGCCTCGGACACATTTGAGCTCACCCCATAATGTGGGCACTTGTACTCTGTGATGTAGCAGACCGTGTCTCTTTGATTTGCTTGCCTTGTTCCAGTCCTTAGACAATCACGACATACGCATGAGGATGAAGACGCACACGAGCTGCAACAGCGGCACACACAGCGTCTCCTCTGACTTGGTGACTGATCATGAAAAGGCAGTAGGACATGTTCTGTGCAAGACAGCGAAGACACATCCAACCGAGCGCTAGAATGCCTTTGTGTGTGTCTGGTTGTGTATGTATGAGTGTTTTCCTTTTCCCACAAATCAGAGTGGTGGAATGATCACTCAGACACACTGACAAACACATGATTATTTTTGGGCAGTTGGCACAATGTGTTCATGGACCTTTTTATCTGTGAATGTATAATGGAAAGTGTAACATTTTTAGCCTCTTTTTTTCTGTACACAATAGAATTCATGCTACAAATACATTGAGAGTGTGGCTAAATGCAAGTGTTTGCAATAGTGACCAAATTTTTAATTGTGGATGCAAAAACAACAATATTGAAATTCATTGACCACATTAAAGTGTAAACTTTTAAAAACCATGCATGATTTGAAACTGACACAGCTCTTTCCACACCTTCAACATTCATCTTACACTTTCCTACCAGTCAAACGTCAGATCTTTCTCTAGTGCCTTGAAGGGAATCATTTCACCCAAAAATGAAATCATGCCATTGTTTATGCATTTGGAGCATGCTTTTGTTTTTATCCATGCAACAGAACTTTTTGAAGAATCAGTTCATACCGAAAAACGACAAAAAACACCAACCTGATCTCACGAGAAGTCAAAATATGATGGAGAAATGGCAAGAAATCTATTATACCAAACTATGATTTAAATATAGAAAAAACTAACTTTTCATATGATTTTCATACAATTTAGACTTGTTAAATGTCATAAAGACCGAAAAGCCCCATAAAAGTACAGCCCATATGACTACTATGCTATATTTCAAGTCTGTTCTGAAGCCATGTGATAGCTTTGTGAGACAAACAAATCAAAATTGTTGTAAAAAATGTCTCGTGACCAAACGTCACCAACTTGATGTGATGCTTCCATAGGCGCTATATTTGAAAAGCTACAGCGGAGTTAGATTTAATGAATAATGACTGAGAATGACTAACATTTTAAAATGTTCCTTGACAGGATCCAAAAGTTTTGTGGTGTTCTATATGCTGTAGTGATGTTCAATTCTTGAACAAATTGTTCTTTTAAAGGGTTAGTTTACTCAAAAATTAAAATTATCCCATAATTTACTTCCCCTCAAGCCATCCTAGGTGTATATGACTTTCTTCTTTCAGCCAAACACATAGGAGTTATATTTAAAAAATATCCTGGCTCTTCCAAGCTTTATAAAGTGACCTCTGACCCAACGCATGACGTATTGACGAACGCGCAAACAAAACAAAACATTGGTCACAAATTAAAGATCTAAAATGAGAAATTTTAAAGAGAAATGTCGGAGGAGCTTGAGTTTTTTGCGCAGCCTTGTGTGTTTGAACCGCAAAAGGAGTCTACTTTCACCGAAGCTCCTACATCCTACGTCATGCATCAGGTCAGAGGTCACTCTTCCACCGGAACTAAACTCATGTACGGCCGTTACTGGAAGCCAGTGATTATAGTTTATAAAAGTTATATAAAATATTTTTCTATGTTTACAAAAACACATCGCTTATCTTCAGAAGGCCTTTATTAACAGACTCAATTCATTACCATTATAAAGCTTGGAAGAGCCAGGATATTTTTTAATATAACTCTGATTGTGTTTGGCTGAAAGAAGTCATATACACCTAGGATGGCTTGAGGTTGAGTAAATTATGGCATAATTTTCATTTTTGGGTGAACTAACCCTTTAAGCCTGCAACCGGTCGCTTCACAGAATTGAACTTTAGTTCCAGGTTCATGACGCAACACACATCCAAAGTAGCACACATGCTTCTTGCTCAGCACCGATGAGCATGTCTAGACAGGTTATTGAACCAAAGAACCAGTTTGAAATAAATGAATTAAAAATAACTGACTCAAAAAGAACCAAATGAGGTTGGATTTGTTAAAGGCACAATATGTAAGATTTTTAGATTAAAATATCCTTTAGATTAAAAGGCACTAGAACAATGTTATATATTTTGTTGACTTTATCCCAAATGTTTCCAAGAATGTTTAAATCCAGAGAAATAAGCAATTTTAGCCAGGACACGGACCGTGTCCGTGCGTCGCCTATCAATGATATCATACCCGCGTTAACTGGTTTTATTTTGTAGAAACCATGGAAACACCAAAGACGCTTTAATATATGATGTGTTTTATTAGACATTTGAGCAACTGTTTGGATACATTCATCGAAAGAAAACTAATCATTGTTATACAGCTCAAGACAGTTAGTCTTATTGTTTAAATCTCGTTTTCTTGATTTACCGCGAGTACCATGTTTTACCACGCCTAATATCGATCTCTTACTGCAGTGTGCAACAAGTGTCTCATAGTAGCCGTCGAGCAAACGCACAGAGTGGCATTATAACATAACTTTCAACACACTCAAATGTATAATATGATAAACAGCGCAGCATTATCCCACATACGCATGAGCGGAAGAAGCGGAAGCGGCCACTGTGGCATAATAAAAGCCCGAGCTGTGTGTTGCGCTTGTCTCTCATTAGCAATCGCTCCAGCGGCCTCGTTCCGCTCCAACGGCTTTCAGCCCCACCCTGCTTCATACTACAGTAACATTGATACATCTTTAACACATTAGCTCATCCATGAATGTGATTTCTGCCCGAGTCCCGTTGGATTCTTTTCCACCGGCTGTAGAGGTGAAGACAACAACTCCCATGATTCAGCAAAATCAATGCATCATCAAGCTACGCCTCTGTTTTGAATAAGCGACTTCTAGTGCCGAAAATTACATATTGTGCCTTTAATTTCCAGACATGCTCATTGGCTCATTCTGTGCTGCTTCAGATGTGCATCTTGTGTCATCAACCTAGAACTAAAGTTTGATTCTGTGAACCAACTCAACCGGTAACTGGCTTAAAAGAGCAATTCGCTCAAGATCACTATGTTGCTGTTTTGCTTTTTTGGAGCTTGACAACCTATAGTGCACTTTGTGCAGGCTAAGACTTCCAAGACTCGCCATTCAGATCAGACATCCACCCTCACAGAGCAGGTCGGGCATCCTGGGGAGGATGCACCATATCGGGCACGAATTGAGCTCAGACACCCTGGAGGAATGTCCTCCTCAAAAAAACGACTAAGTCAAAACGGCCATTCTTGGCCAAACATCCATGCTCTCCGACCTCCCCCTCTAGCCAAGGGACGGTAGTTCGATCCCAGTCAAAGTCAGATCTGTTCTGATCTTGCATTCTCAAGTATGGACCTTATGATCATCGTGAACTTTCTGTGTGGAAAAGAGCGGCATGATCATTCTTCAAAAATTCTCATTCTGTCTTCCACAAATGAAAAAAAGGCATTTGGAGCAATGTGAGGGTTGGTAAATAATCAAAACATTTCCATTTTTGTATGAATATTCCTTTAAAATGTTGTCATCATGAGGACCTCTAAGGTTACACATTAACAAAAAGTGTCCAATACACATCCTCACATCTTTATATCTTTATAGAGACAGAAAAATCAAACAAAAAACACACATGGCCTTATAGCAGGATAAACCCTTGAGTTTTTGTCAAAGGTCTGATGGGTATTTGGCCAAACATTTATACTTGGAGCAGGCTTTGTACAACCTCTATGAATTCAGGAGAGAGGCTATGAAAATGTGCACACCTAAGGGAAAAAGAAACAGAGGAATAAAGAGATGTGGGGGGAGGACGAGGAGCGGGAACCTGGATGCTGTCCGGCATACTGACCCTGGGTCAGCTGGCTCTGATGTATGATCGAACATTAGTGTGCTCACACCACATTTATTAAATTGCCTAATGATGAGAAGATAGGGAGAGAAATATATGATATTAAAAGCAGAGCCCACACACACCGCAGCCGCCTGTCCGGGCGGCCCTCGCTCCTGGAGGTAATATCGTCAAATAGGCGGGGGAGTCACTCACGGGGAATACAAATGTTGCCTTTAAGTCTTAGATGGGTGGCTGAAAATGTGGAAGCATACGGAAAGAGGAAGATTCAGTTCTTTAGTGGATTAATCACTGTCATCATCTGAACATTGTGAAGAAGCAATTTAGATGGTAAATACCAAGTTTGCACATATATCAAATGTTGATAGTGTGGCGTGCCAAACTTGGTCTGCACATTTCGGTTGGAAAGAGACTTATGACGAATAAATGTGTTTATTTGTTGTCAATGCAGCTGCTTCGTGGTGAAGCAAGGAGAATTTAGATTAGCTTATCTGAATATCAATGAATGAATATCAATGTTTATTGCTGAAGTTCTTTGGAAGAGCAAATGCTTGACATCTTACTCCATTCAAGCTAATGGACCACTTCCAGAGGTAGTCGAAAAAGCATTCGGCCGGATTGTGTAGACGTAGTGTAGACGCTCATGTGGTCAAATGGTCAACAGCCACAAAAGACCACCTACTGACCTAATGTGTAAACATTATGGTAAGCACGCTATAGCCAGACGGGGTTTAAACATTGTTGGCTGAAGAGAAAAAACGTACCAAGCACATTGTTTTCTCACCATTTCTGATTTCTAGCACACACTCACAGCGTTCGGCATGATCTTGTGGCTGTCAGAGCAGAAACGAAAGCTGCTGCTCTCCGTATGTCTTCCGTTGTCTCTGGTCGCGTTCATATGTAATTTGTGCGAGTTTATTTTGTCCATTAGCTCAAAAGATCTGCAAAAGCCCATACATTTACCCGTCCATAGACCCTCCCCTCGAAGAAATCAGGACAGAAGTGGTTGAAAGTGGACAAAAGAGATGGATTAAAACCAGGTGTAAATGGGAATGTGTCTCCCTCGTCTACTTGTGATCCAATCAACCAAAACGCATCTTAATACCAGGTGTAAACAAGGCCTTTGTTTTAACAAGGGTGTGTAGACTTTTTATATCCACTGTAGCGATATAGACATTCTATAATACAATATATTATTAATTATAAATTTTGATTTTATTGCTATAATCTGTATTACATTAATATTATCCAATGGTAAATTATTCCTGCAAGATTTCTTTTTAAAGCTGCATTAACAGTAGCCTAAAACAGACATCTAAGTAGATATGTATCTATTGGTTAAATGTATTTCTAGCCTAGATGACAGGAAAGTTGTTTTAGAAGTGGAGCAAATTGCATTTTGTTAAAAGGTTAAGATATAAAAAAGAAAACCATAAATGTGTGTAAAGAAAGAATAAGTTCAATTTTGACTTCATGCTGACTTGTGAGCAAAGATGGGAGCTATGCTTGGTTATGAAGCACATAATATATGCATATGATTATATAGGTTTTGAATCTGTGGCGTGTACCGGGAACAGCCTTTTAACCTTTATTAAAGATAATAGTAGGTACAGTGTGGAATGCCTGTTTAGATAGGGATGCCACATGGAAAACTACAAGGCAAACAATTCAGCAACCAATGCTTTGATCAGCAGCAGATGTCAAAATCATCTCCTTACTTTCAGATCAAATGACAAGTCAAAGTCAATGAATCCAGGCGTGTGCATGTGGGGTGAGAATCACTTTCATCTTTCGCTCTCTCATATGCGTTGATGGGACCATATAAGCCGGAGTCTATACAGCCAGCGCTATCTATTATTTACGAGTCATCTATTTAACAATGCCGGTGGAGTATAGGTTTTCTCTGAAAGATCCAAACATCTTAATTACACACCTGCCACCTATCAAGGAAGTCACGTCTAAATGAGTATGATGTCAGTCTTGGGATTTTCACCAGAATCCTGAACTCTGTGGGCGAAAAAAGTGATGAAATAAATTATATGTTGGTATTTCTGTAGTGTTGTTTGCTTCATGCGTAATATTAATTATGAACAGAAGGCACTTCTAGGAATAGAGTATAAAAAAAAAAATAGGGCTTAAAACTTTTAGTGGGAGAAAGGAGGCGGTTGACCTTCAGAAAGTGTTAAACGTCAACCTCAGGAGGTGAAAATAAATATTAAATGAGCTGATTTCTTTTCTGTTTATTTTCTGTTAGGTTTGCCATTTTGATTTAGCAATGTCAGCCATTTAGGTTCCCTTATGAAAAAGAAGTTTATTCAAGTGTTCTATTAGTATACTTCTTTTAAACTAAAAATAAGAAAGTATACTTTCAGTCTACTTTTTATATACTTCTCAGAAATATACTTAAAATTGCACTTACATAAGTATACTTGACTTATACTGACAAAGTAAAAGTAAAAAACTTATACTGAAAAGTATACTTGGCTTGTAATTGTGTTTAATCTTTTGATTGAGTAGCCTATTAAATATACCTTCTTTTTTTTTTTTTACATAGTTTTACATACAGTCTTATGAAACTATTGAAAATATTGATTAGAATATTGATAAAAAACAGATATGTTCCTAATTCTGAATTTTTGCGTAGGCTAGGTACACTGGTAGTGTACATAGGAATTTTAAAATCTACTTTACTCCTTCATTGACTGAATTTTCCAGCTATCCGTGTTTTCACTGTTATACAGTAGGGGCGCTATGACACATCTTCTAGTACAGAATCTCCGGATCAAAACACAGGAGAAGGTTTGCTCACGCAAATGTAAAACAACGCGATCATCAAGCATTAAACAGCATATAAATAAAAACTGCCTAATGTTACTGGATGAAATGTCGAACACATGAAGAGGAAAAGACTGTGAATCTTTGGTGGTGTTGATGGACTCGATCTACTGCATCTGTGTTTTGATCATCGTTCTGAATCCCATCCGGACGAAGTCTTTGACAAAAATGCGATTTTCTCAACTTTTTGTTTACAATGTTGCCTTTCTTTATGAAACTTACCCACATTCAAGTGTTGATAAAAAGGATGCATGAAACTATAATAAAATGTTTTTAAAATTAGTTAAACTACAGTAAAATTAATAGAAAAAATTAATTAGAAAAAAAAATTAATATCTACATTTGAACATAGTAGTATGCTGAAAGTGCAAAAATAATATATAAATAGTAAACTATAAGTACAATGTTATGTTCACATGTTAAAAAAAAAAAAAAAAAACAAAACACAAGTATACTTGCAGTATATAACTACTAAACTAGTAGTTTACTGAGAGTACACTTCAAAGTGTACTTTCATAAACTAAAAAAAATGTACTACTTGTACAAACCTGATTCCAAAAAAGTTGGGACACTGTACAAATTGTGAATAAAAACAGAATGCAATGATGTGGAAGTTTCAAATTTCAATATTTTATTCAGAATGCAACATAGATGACATATCAAATGTTTAAACTGAGAAAATGTATCATTTTAAGGGAAAAATAAGTTGATTTTAAAATTTCATTGCATCAACACATCTCAAAAAAGTTGGGACAAGGCCATGTTTACCACTGTGTGGCATCCCCTCTTCTTTTTATAACAGTCTGCAAACGTCTGGGGACTGAGGAGGCAAGTTGCTCAAGTTTAGGAATAGGAATGTTGTCCCATTCTTGTCTAATACAGACTTCTAGTTGCTCAACTGTCTTAGGTCTTCTTTGTCGCATCTTCCTCTTTATGATGCGCCAAATGTTTTCTATGGGTGAAAGATCTGGACTGCAGGCTGGCCATTTCAGTACCCGGATCCTTCTTCTACGCAGCCATGATGTTGTAATTGATGCAGTATGTGGTCTGGCATTGTCATGTTGGAAAATGCAAGATCTTCCCTGAAAGAGACGACGTCTGGATGGGAGCATATGTTGTTCTAGAACTTGGATATACCTTTCAGCATTGATGGTGCCTTTCCAGATGTGTAAGCTGCCCATGCCACACGCACTCATGCAACCCCATACCATCAGAGAGGATGGATTGTGGATTGTGTTCACCGACAATGTTTTCTGGAAGTATTCCTGAGCCCATGTTGTGATTTCCATTACAGTAGCATTCCTGTATGTGATGCAGTGCCGTCTAAGGGCCCGAAGATCACGGGCATCCAGTATGGTTTTCCGGCCTTGACCCTTACGCACAGAGATTGTTCCAGATTCTCTGAATCTTTGGATGATATTATGCACTGTAGATGATGATGATAACTTCAAACTCTTTGCAATTTTTCTCTGAGAAACTCCTTTCTGATATTGCTCCACTATTTTTCACCGCAGCATTGGGGGAATTGGTGATCCTCTGCCCATCTTGACTTCTGAGAGACACTGCCACTCTGAGAGGCTCTTTTTATACCCAATCATGTTGCCAATTGACCTAATAAGTTGCAAATTGGTCCTCCAGCTGTTCCTTATATGTACATTTAACTTTTCCGGCCTCTTATTGCTACCTGTCCCAACTTTTTTGGAATGTGTAGCTCTCATGAAATCCAAAATGAGCCAATATTTGGCATGACATTTCAAAATGTCTCACTTTCAACATTTGATATGTTATTTATATTCTATTGTGAATAACATATAAGTTTATGAGATTTGTAAATTATTGCATTCCTTTTTTATTCACAATTTGTACAGTGTCCCAACTTTTTTGGAATCGGGTTTGTATTAAAATAGTAAACTACTAGTATACTTATAAGTTCACTTGTTGTACAGATGTAGTACAAATGAGAAACCTAGTTGTGCATTTAAAATTTACTACTGTTACACTTATAGTACACTTAAACGTATACTTTTATATACTAAAAGTGGGCCAATTTAGTCCCAAGCAGTATTGAAATAGTACAAGTTTACTACTATTACGCATTGATATTAGTATACTTACTACATAAAATATACTTAAAAATATACTAATATAAATATAAATATGTTGCTCAGATATATGTTTTATGTTTCCCATAAATTTAAAGAAAAAAATATTTACAAAAAAAATTCTTACAGTAAATTGGGTATCAGGGTGAGCTTGATGAATACAGTCAAAACAGATTTTACTACAATCAATTGATTATCAATTTAATCGATTATGTCACAATTTTGTAAAAGGGATACAACTTTTTTATACACTTGAACACTTAATAAAAACATTGGAGTATGTCATTACAAATCATCAGACACCAAACACTTTATTCATAAAAAGTGCCAGAATGAGATTAAATGTTGTTCCATAAAAAAAGTACAAGGAATCATCACCATCCCAGCCATTTTCAGAGCAATAATTTAATTGAACCAAGTCTTATCTTTCTGCCCATAAGCAAAGAATGTCTTTAAAAAAGTATTATGTACATTAATATATGAAGGCAGAGTTCTCCAATGCCGAAGTGATCTACTATTTTAATAACATCCTAAAGAGATTCCTCCCATTAAAATCACTCCACTGTGACTGTACAGTTTTCCATTAAACATTTATTGATATTGAAGGCATATAAAAATAAATTAGTAAAAGGACTGGATTGTTTTACATATGGCACTGAATGCAGTGGGGAACAATGGATCACAATGAGTTAGAAATAAGAGGCAATTCCTTTCATGATGTTCTCCTAGCAGCCCGAGTTAATAGCAGGTCCGCATTACAGGGACCAACTGAATTATACATCCAGTGCAATTTCTTGTGAAATAGCTCCACGGATGGCCTGAAATAGCTTGGCAGCTGAGTCCTAATGCGGCTAAAATTTCTCAGTGGAATATTTTCATTCTAAATAAGTCTGGTGGAGTCACCACGTGTTCTTAGGAACTGCTTATGTTGCGCCGCTTACCGATATCCAGACACCTACTGGGAAGCTTTGAGGTCATATTTCTTATCCTGTCATTCCTCCGCCATCTCAAAGAGAACCTGCTCCAGCAGGAACCCCCTCGGCAAGGGTGATGTCATCTGCAGGCACTCATGTTGACCCTGTGTGGCCCAGACAAATGAAAGCCATGCGGTTCAGCTTTGGAGAGATACTGACAGCGCTGCTTTGAAATGCTGATTATGCAGAATATCCGCAGTCCCGCTGACTGAGTGTGTGCTCTACAAGAAGGTTTTGATCAGAGTGATGACCCTACCAGCAGGGGAAAAGCCCCACTCAGCTAATCATTAGACATCACAGAGCCAGGGATACCATATACCCGCAAAACACCCCACAAGAATTAAAGAGCTTCTGATATTCGTATGTATTTTTGGTTCAAGTCTGCACGGTAACTTTTTAGGCTTGACTTAATTTGTGCAAAACTAGATTTAGACCAGTGGTTCTCAACTGGCTTTGCTTCAGGATACAGAATTAGTGAGCCAATGCACTCGCAAAGTAGTTTTACATTAAAACTGCATATTAAAATGTATTACTTTTTAAAAAATATATTATTTTTATTACATTTATTTCAACAAACTGCACTGGCCCAACAATGGACAAATCAACATAAAAAAAATTATATTTATGGATTTTACCTTGCAAAATATTTTTGAAAATAATAATTTAAATGTGTGCACTAACATGCATTTAATGTATTATGAAAATAGGTTATTTGTTTTTATTTGATGGTTACACCACATGACATTTTTAGAGTCATTAAATTTCAAAATATTTGAAATTTTGATGAAAATGCTATAAAATGTTTAAAAAAACTATGAAATCAATATAAATGCAAAGAGTACATTTCTAAGAAAATGGCACACTTTTACACGTCATTGACCCAAATATACAAATCTGATTTTTAAGAGTTAAAGGGACAGTTATGGAAGCTTGTTTCCACCACGGAATAAAAAAAATTAAAAGATAATTGTCTTTTTATCTCACAATTCTGACTTTTTTTATCTCACAATTGCGAGTTTACATCTTGCAATTTTGAAAAGTCAAAATTGCGAGATATAAACTCTCAATTCTGACTATGTTTCTCACAATTGAGTTTGTCAAGAATTGTGAGATATAAAGTCAAATTTTGAGGAAAAAAACTCACAATTGAGCGTTATAAAGTCAGAATTGCGAAATATAAACTTGCGAGAAACAAGCTTCCATAGATAGGTCACCTAAAAAGGACAGTTCTAGACTTTCTTTCTTGAGTGGAATACAAAAGAATATCATTTTTGGCCATACTCTTTTGAGTTCTGCAGAAGAATAAAAGTCACACAGGTTTGGAACAACATGAGAGTGTATATAAATAACGAACTACCCTTTTAAAGACCCTTCTTAGGCCTTTACATCTAAACCAACTCTGGAACACCATCAACCCCAGAACAAGGTCAACATCAGAGACCTCGTTCATCAGCGAACCTTGATTAGAAATATTGGCAGGTGAGAAATGGTGTTGAGGAACCAGGTAGGAAGTGACAGAGCTTCTTGACCATGAATAACAGCTGTGACCGTACAGTGAGTCTGGATTAAAAGCCACGATGAGGATGTGACACGTCACTCAACGCAAGACAAATGGGCATAGCGTGTCTGTATACACGTAAGCACTCCCAACACGGTCAATACCAGCAGGTTGGAGACAAGAAGGTCAGGAATGAAACAAAAGAGACAAAAGAGGTTCCCCCAATGTTTCTCACTCCTTTCACTCTCTCTGGTTTCCTCAAGGGATGTCTGGAATCTGCCTCAAGGGAGCAAAAGATCTGGCTGCATTACTCACCCCATGACCCCATAACCTCAGTGCCTTACAAAGACCAAGTGTCCTTTAAAAGAATGATGAATGGCCACTAAAGTATGGCTGTTCACTTGTGATTTATAAGGAGGTGGTATTATTTGCACTGCTCTTCCATGCTAAAGACCAGCCATAACCAACCAAAGGCCATTATCTAGCTGGTTTAAGAACTAAATGATTCAGATAGTTGACATATCCTTTCCTTTGGTGTGAATAAAGTTGGGTTTCGTGTCATTGTCACAGGAACTGCACATCCTGATTTTGAAGAGTTAGACGCGTTCCTGGGTCAACATATTTTGTTGATCCTGGAACAACATTCCTGTCTGAAAATTGAATACCCCTACCCCTAAACCTAACCTTAACCCTACCCATAAGTTATACCTAAAATCAGAGGGAAATGATAGGTGAATAACACTGATGTAGTAGCACCTAACCCTGGTTTTAAGCCTAAACTTGACATAAACTGTAAACTTGTCCCTCAAATCTGATTGGTTGATTGATATGTTGTTCCAGGATCAACAAAGATGTTGATCCAGGAACATTATGTACTTAGTGAAATCAGGTTCTGCCACAAAAACCACTGCGACACACACAGTGTGCTCCAGTTCAGAGAAACGACTGAACAGAATCGATCATATCCGTGAATCGACACAGACCACAAAATGTATCCGTAGTGTTGTAGTACTTGGGACCGGACTTAAGTCTCGAGTCCAAATGTTCCCAAGTTCATGACAAGACTAAGGCCCCGTACACACAGAGACGCGTTTAGCTGTATACGTAAAAATGTTGTATCGTATCAGAGTTTCGTGCGTTTTGGGAGCCTGAAACTGCTATTCTTTGAAACCGGGTCCCAGAGTGGATTAATCTGAAAACGACACCCTTGCGTTTTCGTGTGTACAGCCAATCCATATATTTTGTGAAACGATGATGTCATCACCCCACGTCTTCTCCATTTTTAGTGTATCTCTGTGGCAGAATTACAGCGCCACATACTGGTCTGGCATGTATACTACATGTTATACATACTCGTTTTGAGACGGTTTCAGTGGTTTCGTGTGTACGCAGATATTTCTTGAGATGAGGGAAAAAAAAGATTGGATAGGGAAAGCTCTGGCTTTGTGTGGATGTGGCCTAAGAGCATGAAAATATGGTCTTGGACTCAAACTCAAGATACTTGAGATTGAGTTCAGTCTTAAGTAGTACAATACTGTTGATTGGTAGAATCAAGTAGGCAAATCAAGACAAGCAAACCACACTATTTACTTGTTCAAAATGTTTTTGAACGACTGATTCTTTACGGCAATGCTCACAATTTTTAGAAATACCCAATTCCCAACCCAATTCCCAGATTTCTGAAACGGCTTCAATTTGAGAGAAAGGCGTTTAGTGAGGCGTTTGTTTTTAGTTTTTTTTTTACCCACAGCATTGATTAATTTTGGTTTGAATTCAATGGATCATTGTAATAAAGGACATTTTGTTTGTATTAATATGATAAAGCCATATTATATACAATTATAAGAACCACATTTCTGGTTTGGAGTCAATTAAGAGGTACTAAAGCCTCACTGATTGGACTGTAGGTGCACAAAATAATTGAGAAACACCGTTCTACTACTCCATTCTTCGTCATTCTGACGCACTAATTAGTTTTCTGCCTGAAGGCCAATCCATCATAGTCTGTTGATGCAGAGCAGATTGAGTGAGAGATATTCAAGATCTATTATGTGTGACTTGTGTTAGCCTGTAATAACTCATATCTTCCACTTTCATGTGTCAGCATTTTGCAGTGAAGTTTTACAATTCCTACAGGCAAGAATCTCACCTAACCGTAGAGCTCAACAGGCTGCCCTGGGTGCAGAAGAGCAGTGGAAAAGTACAAACTCCAGAGACCTGCGATCTAGGCCAAAGACTATTACATAACCCACTGACAGGTTCGAACAATGGCATTCATACTTTCCCTTAGATAACTGGCCTCAAAACAGTTACTTTGTGATGAACTGGATTTTACTCCTCTTTCTTCTTTCTTGCATTCTTGCACATTTTGACATTTGCCATCGCTAGTCTGTGTCCTTGTCAAAATCGAAATTCAACCAAGTGCTTTTGCAGGAGTTTGTCTTTTTTTATTATAGTGGATAATAGTAAGTAAAAAACTGTTGTAGTGTGGAATAACTAGCAATGCTAACAAACTACATTTTTCTTTAGCATCCCATGACAGTAGCTGAGATGTTATTTTGCAATATGTATCTCTAAATATATATATATCATCCGATAGTAGGCCTAATAAATTGATAACTTTATTGAAGTTAGCATTAGCTAATAGCTTGAGATGCTACAATTTTAAAGTAGCTTGACATGACCGCAACTACAGTATAAAATATAGTCTAGCTTTTACAGCAACAAACAACTTAGCATTAGCACATCTTGTAGTTAGCATTAGCTTATAACTCAAGAAGTTACAGTTTCAAATTAGCTTAACATGACAGCAGCTGAGTTGTATTAAAATAGTCTAGCTTTTACATCAACAAACAACTTAACATTAGCATATCTTGTAGTTAGCATTAGCTTATAACTTGAGAAGCTACAATTTAAAAGTAGCTTGACATGACAACAGCTGAGTTGTATTAAAATAGTCTAGCTTTTACAGCAACAAACAACTTAGCATTAGCTTATATCATGTAGTTAGAATTAGCTTATAACTTGAGAAGTTAGTTTCAAAATAGCTTGACATGACAAAAGCTATGTTGTATTAAAATAGTCTAGCTTTTACAGCAAAAAGCTACTTAGCGTTAGCTTATAGCTTGACATGACAGCAGCTGAGTTAAAATAGTCTAGCTTTTATAGCAACAAACAACTTAGTATTAGTTTATATCATGTAGTTAGCATTAGTGTATAACTTGAAAAGTTAGTTTCAAAGTAGCTTGACATGACAACAGCTGAGTTGTATTAAAATAGTGTAGCTACAACATGTCTGATGTCATGTCAAGCTATAAACTAATGCTAAGTAGCTTGTTGTTGTAAAAGCTAGACTATTTTAACTCAGCTGATGTCATGTCAAGCTATAAACTAATGCTGAGTTAAAATAGTTTAGCTTTTACAGCAACAAACAACTTAGCATTAGCTTATAGCTTGAGATGTTACAGTTTCAAAGTAGCTGTGTGGTGTTAAAAACAGTCAAGCTACATACTTTTTACTAATGAGTAGCAATGTAGCACAACAAAATTAGATGTTTTTGTGCCACACAATTACAGCATTCGATAGCAGGATATTCCCCCTTTATATAGATTTATTGTACTTAGCATTAGTTCATAGCTTGAGACGTTACAGTTTAAAGTAGTTTTCTCAATACTGATGTGAGGTAAAAAATAGGATTTTCAGGATTATGAAGTTTAGAGGCAAGAAAATTGTTTTAAAAGAAAACAAGGCGGCGTGAGATTATTGACATGATAATGTTGATAAAGCCATTATTAACCAAACAAATGGGATTGAAAGTATTCTTCTTGACTTTGGCGTAGTCAGAGCCCAAGGCATTTGTTTGGACAGCAGTGCTCTGTGGGTGGGGACGGTCTAGCTAATGAAGACTATTGAAACCAGATTTTGGGGTCTGTTCTCTATAACCTCCTGACATCACCTCGTTCTCCCCCAGCGCTACATTTTTGAATAAAAGAGTGTGTGGCATTATATTAGAGAATATGAAACATCAAGGGAGTGCATTATTGACTCCACCCATAGTTGAAGCACATGTCAAGACATCTGCTAAATGAGAAATAGGACATGCTGTAATTGTAATATGTACTAATGCACACAAATTTACAATCGCATAAAACGTGGGCTGTGTCACCAGCGATATCCGACACTTTCTAAAGTGGAAAATTATAGTAAAAAGCAGCTGACAAACGTTAAATTCCATTATATTTCCCTTGTGAGGGTGCTGCGCTCAGTTGAAAGGAGCCGCTCAGTCAGCGCATGTGTTTTGTCATGTTCCTGTCTCATATGTCCTGTGGAGAGGTGAAGGTCACGCTCTTGGAGGCCAAAGGTTAAAGGAGAAACCATGCTAGTACAGGGTTTAAACTTAAGGACTGATAAAGGTGGATTCTTTTTACTGTCTACCTTCAATGTGAGCTGGTTTTGTTCACTGAAGACCACCTATTGCACTTTAGACAGCTGGAGTTGCGCTGTTTTGCATCTCATCACTTTGAACAAGAAGCCTGATGGCGAGAATCTGTTAAAGCAAATTCTTTTTACTCACCTTCATGACGATCCATACCCGTATGATTTCTTTCTTCTGTGGAAAACAAAAGATACTTCACCCTGGTCTTTTCCATACCATGAAAATGACTAGGTGGTCAAATTGCTATATTGAAAAAAAAGCACCATAAAAGTAGTTTGAAGGTGTTTTCCTGTCATTTTTGGCTCCGGTTACCAACAGCCAGTAAATAATGACATTTTTGTTTTTGCATGAACTGTATCTTTTAGTTAGGGCTTCACAACAGGCCTCGACCATTTTACTCGCATTTGCGACTAAAAATAGATACAATGTATTTTGGAGCACGTGCGAATAAAAAAATCCTTTAGTTGTCTTAAATGTAAGATCATAAAAAGTCTTCAATACCTTAAATGGTATAATAAGCATCTTAATGATCATTTTAAGGCATCTTATAATTTGGGGATGGAAAAACATAAGTCACGATACTGCCTAATGTGATTATTACACTTCAAAAGGCTATGATTTCATTAAATAAATGTGAGTGCTTCACGTTTCACGCTCTTGTGTGTTCTACAGGCTCGCGCTTCAGAGCAGTTCGCAATCAATGAATAGCGCACATTTATGCCAGTCGAATGCTTATGAACTAATACTGATCAATTATGACAATGTTTACTTTACGGTGTTTATATTGTAATATGTTGTATACAGTTGAAATAATGCATATTTTATCTCCCTCATCTGAATTTGAATGAGTATCCTGCAATAATAAAGTATAGACATTTCAAAATAAGAGTCCCAGTGTATTTCGGGCTTGTTTATTAAATAAAAGTCACACAGTGTGTCCAATTTCCACCCCTGTTATTATTTGGTTACATAAACTGTATGTAATTTAATTTAATTTCCATTTAATTTAAAGTAAACTCAGTGATACTAAAATAACACTAGTATGGCAAAATCTGTTACAGTAGCTATGTTTCCATCCACCTATTTTTATGCGCATTTTGGGATATCGCATCAAAAAAAGCTGAATGGAAACGCCAAGATGCGCATAAATTCCAAAAATGCGCATAAAAAACGTATGCGCTCGTTTGAGTCGGATACATTTTCTATCCGATACGAAAACATGCGCATAAACTATGATGGAAATGCATTTACCGAATAAATTCCTTGATGCGCATTAAAAAAAATCATGTGACTTTCGCGATGTAACAGTATAACTGTACTAACCAGTGGAAAAATCTTGTTTGCAAAGCATCTGAGGTATATTTCCCTCCTAGAACTGTCTTACATGACTGCATTCCCAAACAGCAGCATCTGCCTCTGAAAGCAAGACAACAAGTTTATTGAGACGCACAAGTTTCTCTGAGACGCAAATAATTTACTATATACGAAAATGATTATATATGGTGGCTTCTCCTATGTTTCTTAGTGATTTTTTAACGATAGTTTATCAGAAAGTGACGATTATGTTCTCTTCGACTCACTGGATGGAAACGGTGCTTTATTCTCAAATGTTTTATGCGATGTTGCAATTTTGCGCATAAGTTACATTCACAACTTCGGATGGAAACATAGCTAGTGTGTTTTATATATATAAATGCAGAAATAGTTAGTTGCGCCCCTAAAGTTTCTAAATGCTTAAGTTTCTAAATGCACAGGTGCTCCTTGGGAAAAAAGTATGCATCAAGCACTGCACAATTAAATTCAACACTAGCTTGGTAAGTCAATGTAGACATGTTCAGACTTAGACATCATAGACAATATGACTGATTAAATCTCATACGCCTTAATGACACGTGACGTGAGCATTGCAGGCTTGCAGGAGGAACATTTAGTTCCTGGTAACTCCTAAATTCCTAGAAATAAAGCCGCACCACACCAGTCTTGCACAGTTTGTAGACGACACGTTAGATCAAGGACGGAAAACTGGATGTGCTGACCCTCCTCCTGACTACTCCTGAGGGTCTTTAAACAGAGAGCTGCAGTGCAAGTGACCATGGATGTTTTTCCTGCTGTTCTCAGTTTAGCTCCCATTCTCTCAACCACATAATCTCAATCTCTTTCTCTTGTTCTGTCTCTCTTCGTTATGTTTGACAAATAATGTGAAAATACATCTCAGAATACAAACTTCCAGGAGAGCTTGTTTGCAATTTTTGTAGCTTAGAGAGAGAAGGGAAACACTAAAACTGAGCAGTGCCACTTTTGGGTCTCTGATCATGAGGAGCAGGTCTCAAAAACAACCGAGCAGTGGTCATTACTGCATTCAAAACACATGCCACCGGATATGTTTAGCCTTTACAGTGTCACAGCACGTATTACATTGGAAAATAGCCTGTAAGAGCCTACCTGCCCATTAGGAGGAATGCAGGAGGTTTTGCACCAAAGTGTGCCGAGACTCAGAGTCTATCATTTACTGCTGACTGAAGCCTATACAGCAGCTCTTAAAGTCACAAAAATGTGCCGGGAGCGCAAAATACCACAAATATGCAATAAGGGTGTTTGTGTGTTCTGCAATGCACAGTTTTGGCTTTTTTGTAACCAATGGGGGTTTTTAAATGAGGAAAACCTGATCCCTAAAGCTAAACCTTATAGTAAATTATTCAACATCTACAAATAGATCAAAATCATACGCCCATTATTAATTCAGTGAATTTAAATGTAGTCAAATTGAGTGTTGTACAGCAGACAGAGATATCTTTGCAGAGCTTTTTTTTAGGATTTTGTAAAACTTTGGGGGATTTATGTTAAGGTGAATGTCACATGAGCTGTCAAGACCATTTCTGCATCATATGTCATCCCGGAATCAAAAGAAAGGAACATTTAAGGTTTATATGACTATTATTATTAGTAGTAGTAGTAGTAGTTGAAGTAGTTTTTGCAATGACATAAATAAAAACATTGTGGCCTGGTTTCACAAACAGGGCTTAGATTAAGCCAGGATTAGGCCTTAGTTCAATTAGGACATTTAAATAGCTTTATAAATGTGCCTTAGAAAAAAAAAAACATTACTGGTGCATCTTGAGACAAAACAATGGCAGTGACATACACTATATTGCCAAAAGTTTTAGGACGCCTGCCTTTACATGCACATGAACTTTAATGACATCCCATTCTTAATCCGTAGGGTTTAATATGGAGTTGGCCCACCTTTTGCAGATATAACAGCTTCAACTCTTCTGGGAAGGCTTTCCACAAGGTTTAGGAGTGTGTTTATAGGAATTTTTGACCATTCTTCTAGAAGCGCATTTGTGAGGTCAGGCACTGATGTTGGACGAGAAGGCCTGGCTTGCAGTCTCCGCTCTAATTCATCCCAAAGGTGTTCTATCGGGTTGAGGTCAGGACTCTGTGCAGGACAGTCAAGTTCCTCCACACTAAACTCGCTCATCCATGTCTTTATGGACCTTGCTTTGTGCACTGGTGCGCAGTCATGTTGGAACAGGAAAGGGCCATCCCCAAGCTGTTCCCACAAAGTTGGGAGCATGAAATTGTCTAAAAAATCTTGGTATTCTGAAGTAAGGGGCCAAGCCCAACCCCTGAAAAACAACCCCACACCATAATCCCCCCTCCACCAAACTTTACACTTGGCACAATGCAGTCAGGCAATACCATTCTCCTGGCAGCCGCCAAACCCAGACTCGTCCATCGGATTGCCAGACAGAGAAATGTGATTCGTCACTCCAGAGAACACGTCTCCACTGCTCTAGAGTCCAGTGGCGGCGTGCTTTACACCACTGCATCCCACGCTTTGCATTGCACTTGGTGATGTAAGGCTTGGATGCAGCTGCTCGGCCATGGAAACCCATTTCTTGAAGCTCTCTACGCACTGTTCTTGAGCTAATCTGAAAGGCACATGAAGTTTGGAGGTCTGTAGCTACTGACTCTTCTGCCCACTGTGCGCCTCAGCATGCGCTGACCCCGCTCTGTGATTTTACGTGGCCTACCACTTCGTGGCTGAGTTGCTATTGTTCCCACTTGCTTCCACTTTGTTATAATACCACTAACAGTTGACAGTGGAATATTTAGTAGTGAGGAAATTTCACGAATGGACTTATTGCACAGGTGGCAACCTATCACGGTACCACGCTTTAATTCACTGAGCTCCTGAGAGCGACCCATTCTTTCAGAAAATGTTTGTAGAAGCATCTGCATGCCTAGGTGCTTGATTTTATACACCTGTGGCCATGGAACTGATTGGAACACCTGAATTTAATGATTTGGAGGGGTGTCCCAATACTTTTGGCAATATAGTGTATTTAGATATGTCTATGCAAAATGCTTTCAGTTAAAACAGCTCAAACATGCATTTTAGTCTGAGGCTTGGCTTAAGCCTTGTCTGTGAAACCGGGGGTGTATATAATACATTTTTATTCTGATTTCTGTAATATGAATAAAAATGCATTTTTTTCAGTATTTGTATCCTATGATATTACTATTATTACAGCTATAAGAGAACATTTCCACAATTTGGGGGAAGGAAATATGCTTATTTGGCATGAAAATGAATGTTATGATGCAAAAAAGGCGCCATATATACTGTATAAGGGGTGAAATATGACAGTCCTTATAAGTAATCAGCATTGGTTGCAAGCATCTGGAATTGTGTTCTTCACACATGCAATGTTCCACCAACGGTAAGCCATTTTTTAATATTATTACATATTTTATGCACAAACCAGTATGAGACATTCCTGGTTCATCAGAGAAGAATATAGTTTCCTCTGTGGCCAGCGAAAAAAAAAAAAAGTGTTTAATTGTGTTTCCGCATTGCTCTTGGGTAGAAGCAATAAAGAATTTACATTGCACGTGAGGTAGGGTATAGCACACATTAACATCTCTCTTGTAGTGTATAAAGCATTCATGTCTCTGATGTGTGGAAGCTATCAAATATAAGTGACAGTTGAAGCATGACCTTACCTTTGAAACTCATTTCCTTTCATATGTGAGCTGCAAAATAGATATTATTAAAGTTGCTGTGGTGATTCAATTTCTTGCAGATCCCACCCCGCATCCACCTCCACCCCACCCCCAGCCTTCATTTCATCTTCTCAACAAATGCACAGATTATTTGGAGTTCCCTTTCTGAGGATGCTTTCATCCATACAGTTAGATAAACGTATTGACAAGACCTAAGATCTGTTTCAAAACCTTTTGACCTGCCTACCTAGACAGCATTTTTAAGGCAACATACATGCACTCCAGATGCAAAGGTTGGTCCAAAAGTTAGGGAAGGTATCATCTAAGACAGGGCCTTTCAAACTTTTAGATGCCATGGACCCCCAAATATGAACATCCTCTTGTAAGGGACCCCCATCCTGAAATTTAAGACATCTGTCTTTTATAAACACCCAGTTAATACACCTATTAAGTTACTTTATTATATATCCTTTCTACTCACTATAATAATGTACTGTTAAATGTATCATTTTTTTGGTTTATTTCAATCTAATTTGTGTGTGTGAAATAAATAAATAAGTGATTAAATGTTAAATTAACATATAATAAAATACAAAAAAAAAAAAAAAAGAATAAAAATGTGATTAAAATACACATTTTTATTAATTTAATAGATTATAAAAATATTTAAATCACCGTTTTTATTCATTTATTTTAATCACATTTTTTACATTTTATTATATGTTAATTTAACATTTCGTAATCACTTATTTATTTATTTTAATCTAATTTATTTATGTACATTAGGTTCTAATGTTATGTATATTTATATATGTATGTGTGTGTGTGTGTGTGTGTATGTGTGTATATATATAAAATGGTATTTCTCAAAATTTTGCACATTTATTTAAGCTAATTTACTTATTTTATTATTATTATTATTATTATTATTATTACAGTTTTACTCTAGGCTTTTTCACATATATTTATTTTAATCTCATTTATTTATTTATTTTACATTTTTATCATATGTTAATTTAACATTCAATCATTTATTTATTTGTTTAATCTAATTTATTTATTTATTTATTTTTCTCTATAGACTTTTAAGCAAATATATAAATAAGAAATGAATTAAATTTATAATAAACTAAACAAATGTATTTATTTAGTATTTAATTATTTTAAATATGTTTTATCATATGTTAATTTAATATTTAATAACTTATTTATTTATTTATTTTAACCTTATTCAATTTTTTTTTTTTTTTCATTTTCATGTTTTTCTCTAGACTTTTCCACGGACCCCCTGTCACTCCTTTGCGGCCCCCTGAGGGTCCCTGGACCCCAGTTAAAACCCCTGATCTAAGATACCTTCTTTTGGTCAAAATCTAAGTCTATCCTTCACAGCTAATTGTATATTGACAATGAGAGAAATGCTGATTATAAATATCAAATCAATATTTGTCTGTACTATGTATTTTTATTAGACTATTATATCATCAGCCATTAACCAGTTCGTATCAGTTTCTCATGGTTAGCACTATGTACTGTTTCAAATCACTGACTTATGAGGTTGTGTTTCATTAGAAGGTTGTTGCCATGTAGGCAGTAGAGAGTCAGACAGTTCACTATGTTTTGGAGCAGAGCTTTTGAGTTCCTTAGGGTTCATTTATGGGTCTCTTGGTCTGTACATTTGCTTCCAGGCAGAAATGATGTCACTAATGCTGGGCCTATTTACAGTCCAAACATGAGGGAATTTCTATCTTGGACTGGTGTTTCTATTAAAAATAGAAAACTGTCTTGGTTAAAGTGACGCTTGATATGCTGACTTCCCATAGATCCCTCAACGGAGGAGGTCACCTAAAGATTCATCATTTAATCACCCCCAGTGTTGGGAAAATGTAATGTATTACTCATTACTTGTTACTTCTTTCATAAGTAATATTATTACTTATTACTTCCTGGCAACAGTAATTCTACTTTTCCATTAAACCCAACAGAAATTCTGACTTTGCATGTGCATCTCTTTGTGAATGTTATAGGGTATATTTAAATTATTTAGTCTGTATTTACTTAGACACAGTCATAATTTGTATTCATTTTCCCATTAATTATTCGATCTGGTGAGCATATTAGCTTCCAGTGTTGTCTCCCGGTGTTTTCACTATCACGATCGCTGTTATGACTATATCATTCGCTGCACGTCACTCATATTAGGTGTTCAACCCGAAATGTCTCTTCTTTCCACTACATTTCCGTGGTCTGTTCCGTACCTAACAGACCCAGAGAAACGTTTCTACACATGAAACATGCAGCTAAACACAAGATTGACAGCATTTTTGTATGTGATTTTCATACAGTTTAAAAAGTGATCAGCTGACTTAACTTAAAAAAGTGAGTAAACCTGCCTTAAAATTATTAAGTAATTAACTTCATGCGTAATTGAAAAAATTAAGTAATGTGAAAAGTTTATTTACTTAATAATTTTAAGGCAACGGGTTTCCTTACTTTTTTTGAGTTAAGTCAACGGATCACTTTTTACAGTGTATGATCTGGGCTATTTTTAAGAATAACGGACATGGGAAATGCTAAGCAGGTGTAGCAATTAGCTTTTTCTAAAATGCTACAAATAACATATTTCTGCCTCATCATATGACCAAAATCCATATTAGATCGGAAGTTATTACAAACACTCGATGGTGGTTTACAGTGAGTTTAAGCATGGTATTAATCTCATAAACTGTCATATGTAGCTTGATGCTAATTGTAGATACTGTATGTTACCTGTTCACCTGTTACCCAGTTATGATTATATTTTATGATGCTGTCAAAAGAATTCACATAAGGTTGTAAGAAAATGTTTAGTTTTGTTTTTCAGAAAGACAAAGGAATGTGGGTAGGCAAGCCATGTAATGCCACAATTTACATTTGGCAACGATGTTCTTATTATCATTGCTCCTGACAAAATCATTTCGACAAAAGTAATGTCAATATTTCCAGCAGCTGAATGTAAACTTTTCCATATTCCAAGCTATCTTGCTGCGATGGTGACGTCACATGCACACGCGAGCCGTGAAGATTACGAAAATTAATCTAAGAATTATTATTGGATTGTTGGATTTCAGATCAATAGGGGTTGAGGCCACAAAAGTAATGTTGTAATGAGCTGTTTTATGGACGGTAACTGTAATATTACTGGAAACTTATTAGTAATTATAGTTACACTAGTTACTGCAAAAAGTGATATTATTATTGTAACGCGTTACTAGTAACGCATTACCATCCAACACTCGTCATTACCCAACTGATTTTCTTTATTATGTGGAACAAAAAAGTGTAGAAAGTATAATCTGGTCTTTTCCAATCAAAATAAATAAATAAATAAATTAAAAAAAATAATGTTACACTTTATTTTAAGGTGCCTTTGTTACACTGTAATTATACATTTAAGTACTGAGTAATATTTAGTAACTACATGTACTTTCTATAGGGTTAGGGTCAGGGTTTGGTTTAGGGTCAGTTGCATGTAATTATGCATATTTTATAATTATGGCTATAGTAACTGCATGTAACACATGTAACAATGACACTGTAAAATAAAGTGTTACCCTTTATTTTAAGGTGATGTTGTTACAGTGTTATTGAGTAATATTAACTACTGTACATGTATTTTATAGGGTTAGGGTTAGTTATGTGTACTTATGCAGTTATTTTAAAAAATGATCGTGATTTTAACGGTAAAAGACTGTAAAAATGCTACGGTTAAAAACAGTTAGTTTTTAGTGTTCTTAGTTTTTTCTAATCAGTTATGTACATTAGGGTTTTATGTTACATTTAATGTTGATAAATTAATGTTTATTGCATTTTTAAAATTTCATGTGTTACCATGATGGTGTTTAGTGTTTGTGTGAATGACACGGTGCACCTTCTATATATTAGTATTGTCCTCCTAAAAGCTGCTTGTGATGAGCTTTGATTCATCATGTGACTTTCATCACCACTGTGATTGGTGGTTGTCAGTATATATCAAAGGTGCATAACAGATATTAGTATTTCAATAGGTTGGTAATTTAACATTATTTCAGTTAATGAAATATGGTTATTTACTGTAAATTTAACTTAAATCTGTAAAACCTGTTGCTACCGTATTTTTTACGGTAAAGTTCTGGCAACCACAGCTGCCGTTTTTTAACTGTAAATTTTACGGGGATTTTTTTTACAGTGTGTAAGTACATGTAACATGTGTAACACCATAACTAATTATTAATATAATAATAGTAATTTGATAAAACATTTAAATCAGATGCCAATTTTTGTGTCAAGCTTCAAAAAGAAAAAGCATCATAAAAGTAATCCATACACTGAGAAAATGATTTTTTGTAACCTGTAAATAAAACAGATTATTGGATTAAGTTTTTCAAGAAAATACTATTTCAGTCTTTTTACTTAAAATTCAATGTGTTGCTTGTCATTTCTTTGTAAATATTTGTAAAATGTAGCAATTTGTTTGTGAAAATTGTTCCAAAGTAAATCTTATACCACTTTTTTTTCTAGTACATTTAAAGTCTTCTAAACATGCAACGATAACTAATGATGTTTGACATTATCAACGTCAAATATGGTGCGACATGTCTCTGGTTGAATGCGCACAAGAACTACAATGGAGAGGAAAATTTGGTCTTTGCCTCATACAAACCTATCAAACTTTTAAGAAGTCATATAGATTACCTAATACAATATAATATGTTAAATAAGATTATTATGTTGGAACCTGGGTGAAAGCTTTAAAGTTGTGAAAGTCCCTTTTTTGTACCATTTTATTGTGTTCATGTGAGTAAAATCTAAAAGGCTGTAGTGACATGAAAGAGGAGGAGTGTTGTTGACTAGTTGACTGGAGACTGTTGTGTTAGCTTGAGTGCAGAATGCCATCTTGATAATCGTCCAGTTCAGCAGCCTTGCAGAAATGGAGTGTGAGATTCAGATGTCGGTCTGTTCCTTCCAGTCTCTCTCTTCTTTTCTTCCCCAGTCCCGTTCCTCCACTCATGTCTGCCATTCCGTGGCCATCTGCCATGTTGGATGGATGCCTTGAGACAAATAACTGAAGTGTGACTGGGGAAGTACAGCACTGCTTGAAATCCTTTTTCAACAGCAATTCTTGGATTGATTCTGGGCCTACTGTGAACCAAAGCCCTGTATCATAACAAATTATGTATTCCGGCCTCAAATTCAAATCGCATGTTCACCACCGTTCCTGAAGGACTTGGAGTTTAGCTGATTTTTGGCAGTAAGCAGTTACGTCTCTGTTTTTTTTTCCCCCTTGCCTGGCTTGAGCAACTAGTGCTGCTATTTAGCATTTGACTGCAAACTAGATGATTTCATAAACACGAGAACCGTTAGCAGGGAAACCTCAAACCAGGAATGCCTAAAGTCAGAGCATGTGACTGTGCTAATGCGAAAGGGAATCCCGAGATTTCCCCTCTCTGTTACTGTAATCGCCGATCAGAGCAGCGAAACACAAAGGTCTCCATGGTGATGTGTGTTTATGACAAAACACCCGTCCAGAAATGACAGTCTCATTCACTAATGTCTATTTATAAGAGCTTGAGGAAGGAACATATGTGTGTGAGTGGGCAGTGCTGTGGAAAGCTTTGCTCACACTCCGTCCACCGCTGCTCATGCACCCGTATATACGCTGGTTGGCGATTCAAAAAAAGAAAGGGAAAAAACGGACGTTGTAGCAGCGTGCTGAAATCACCATGGCAACTTTGTCACAGCAAATAATTGTCTGTTGTATAAACAAACAGGGCTTCCTCGTCTTGTGTAATTCCCCTTTTCTTCAGTTTCTTCTGTTTCAGCACTTGAACCAGTGTTATTTTACAGTAATATTATCTATATACTAATATAGTTTCTATTCATATTTTGAATTGGCTTCTATTTTTATATTTTCAGTTTTCATTTTAACTTCAGTTTAACTTTTAGTGATAATTTTGCTGTGTTCTTTTGTCATTTTTTATATTACTATTTAGGTTTTAAGTTTTTATATTTTTAACATATTTAGTTAGTTGCCAAGGCAACATTTTCAATTCTTATTTACTTGAAGTTTTTCCATCTAACATATTTTATTTCATCTTCATTTCAGTTATTATTACCAAAAATGTTTTTAATAGTTTTAGTTAACAATAAAAATCCTATCTTGAACAATAAATGACCATGCAAGTTTCTGCATGTTAATTCCACACACTACAAGAAATAAACATAACCTTCTTAGGGAAGCTTGTTTCCACCACTGAATAAAAAAAATTAAAAAGTTAATTGCGACTTTTTATCTCACAATTCTAATTTTTTTCTCAGAATTGCGAATAAACTTGTAATTGCGTGTTATAAAGTCAGAATTGAGAAAAAAAAAAATATATAATTGCGATATATAAACTTGTAATTCCTTGTTATAAAGTCAGAAATGCGAGAAATAAACTTGCAATTGCATGGAAAAAAAATCAGAATTGCAAGATATGCAGTGGGGAGAACAAGTATTTGATACACTGCCGATTTTGCAGGTTTGCCCACTTACAAAGCATGTAGAGGTCTGTAATTTTTATCATAGGTACACTTCAACTGTGAGAGACGGAATCTAAAACAAAAATCCAGAAAATCACATTGTATGATTTTTAAATAATTAATTTGCATTTTATTGCATGACATAAGTATTTGATCACCTACCAACCAGTAAGAATTCCGGCTCTCACAGACCTGTTAGTTTTTCTTAAAGAAGCCCTCCTGTTCTCCACTCATTACTTGTATTAACTGCACCTGTTTGAACTCGTTACCTGTATAAAAGACACCTGTCCACACACTCAATCAAACAGACTCCAACCTCTCCACAATGGCCAAGACCAGAGAGCTGTGTAAGGACATCAGGGATAGAATTGTAGACCTGCACAAGGCTGGGATGGGCTACAGGACAATAGGCAAGCAGCTTGGTGAGATGGCAACAACTGTTGGCGCAATTATTAGAAAATGGAAGAAGTTCAAGATGACAGTCAATCTCCCTCGGTCTGGGGCACCATGCAAGATCTCACCTCGTGGGGCATCAATGATCATGAGGAAGGTGAGGGATCAGCCCAGAACTACACGGCAGGACCTGGTCAAAGACCTGAAGAGAGCTGGGACCACAGTCTCAAAGAAAACCATTAGTAACACACTACGCCATCATGGATTAAAATCCTGCAGCACACGCAAGGTCCCCCTGCTCAAGCCAGCGCATGTCCAGACCCATCTGAAGTTTGCCAATGACCATCTGGATGATCCAGAGGAGGAATGGGAGAAGGTTATGTGGTCTGATGAGACAAAAATAGAGCTATTTGGTCTAAACTCCACTCGCCGTGTTTGGAGGAAGAAGAAGGATGAGTACAACCCCAAGAACACCATCCCAACCGTGAAGCATGGAGGTGGAAACATCATTCTTTGGGGATGCTTTTCTGCAAAGGGGACAGGACAACTGCACCATATTGAGGGGAGGATGGATGGGGCCATGTATCGCGAGATCTTGGCCAACAACCTCCTTCCCTCAGTAAGAGCATTGAAGATGGGTCGTGGCTGGGTCTTCCAGCATGACAACGACCCCAAACACACAGCCAGGGCAACTGTGTGAGTGAGTGGCTCCGTAAGAAGCATCTCAAGGTCCTGGAGTGGTCTCCAGACCTGAACCCAATATAAAATCTTTGGAGGGAGCTGAAAGTCCGTATTGCCCAGCGACAGCCCCGAAACCTGAAGGATCTGGAGAAGGTCTGTATGGAGGAGTGGGCCAAAATCCCTGCTGCAGTGTGTGCAAACCTGGTCAAAAACTACAGGAAACGTATGATCTCTGTAATTGCAAACAAAGGTTTCTGTACCAAATATTAAGTTCTGTTTTTCTGACGTATCAAATACATATGTCATGCAATAAAATGCAAATTAATTACTTAAAAATCATACAATGTGATTTTCTGGATTTTTGTTTTAGATTCCGTCACTCACAGTTGAAGAGTATCTATGATAAAAATTACAGACTTCTACATGCTTTGTAAGTGGGTAAACCTGCAAAATCAGCAGTGTATCAAATACTTGTTCTCCCCACTGTAAACTCACAATTGCGCACAAAAAAGTTACAAATGCAATATATAAACTCACGATTGTGCGAAAAAGTCAGAATTGCGAGATATAAACTCGCAATTGTGCAAAAAAAGTCAGAATTGCGAGATATAACCTCGTAATTGCATGAAAAAAATCAGAATTGCGAGATATAAACTCATAATTGCGCGCAAAAAAGTCAGAATTGCAATATATAAACTCACGATTGTGAGAAAAAAGTCAGAATTGCGAGATATAAACGCAATTGTGCACAAAAAAGTCAGAATTGCAATATATAAACTCACGATTGTGAGAAAAAAGTCAGAATTGCGAGATATAAACGCAATTGTGCACAAAAAAGTCAGAGTTGCGAGATATAAACTTGCAAGTGCGCGATAAAGTCAGAATTGCGAGATAAACTCGCCATTGCGCGAAAAAGTCAGAATTGCGAGACTTGCAATTGCATGAAAATGTCAGAATTGTGAGATATAAACTCGCAATTGCTTGAAAAAAATCAGAATTGCGAGACTCGCAATTGCGTAAAAAGTCAGAATTGCGAGATATAAACTCGCAATTGCTTGAAAAAAGTCAGAATTGCGAGATATAAACTCGGAAGAAAAAATCAGAATTGCAATATATAAACTCGCATTTTCGCGAAAAAAGTCAGAATTGCGAGATGTAAATTCGCAATTGCGTAAAGTCAGAATTACGAGATATAAACTTGCAATTGCATGAAAAAAGTAAAAATTGCGAGATATAAACTCGCAATTGTGCGAAAAATTCAGAATTGCAAGATATAAACTCGCATTTTCGCGAAAAAAGTCAGAATTGCGAGATGTAAATTCGCAATTGCGTAAAGTCAGAATTACGAGATATAAACTTGCAATTGCATGAAAAAAGTAAAAATTGTGAGATATAAACTCGCAATTGTGCGAAAAATTCAGAATTGCAAGATATAAACTCGGAAGAAAAAAGTCAGAATTGCGAGATATAAACTTGCAAGTGCGCGATAAAGTCAGAATTGCGAGACAAACTCGCCATTGCGTGAAAAAGTCAGAATTGCGAGACTTGCAATTGCATGAAAATGTCAGAATTGTGAGATATAAACTCGCAATTGCGTAAAAAGTCAGAATTGCGAGATATAAACTCGCAATTGCTTGAAAAAAGTCAGAATTGCGAGATATAAACTCGGAAGAAAAAATCAGAATTGCAATATATAAACTCGCATTTTCGCGAAAAAAGTCCGAATTGCGAGATGTAAATTCGCAATTGTGTAAAGTCAGAATTGCGAGATATAAACTTGCAATTGCATGAAAAAAGTCAAAATTGCGAGATATAAATGCAATTGCGCACAAAAAAGTCAGAATTGCGAGATATAAACTTGCAAGTGCGCGATAAAGTCAGAATTGCGAGACATAAACGCAATTGCACACAAAAAAAGTCCAAATTGCGAGATATAAACTTGCAATTGCATGAAAAAGTCAGAATTGTGAGATATAAACGCAATTGTGCGGAAAAAAGTCAGAATTGCGAGTTTATATCTTGCAATTGACTTTTTACGTAATTGTAAGTTTATATCTCGCAATTCTGACTTTTTCATGCAATTGCAAATTTATATCTCGCAATTCTGATTTTTTCCGCACTTTTTTTCTTGAAAAAAGTCAGAATTGCGAGATATAAACTTGGAAGAAAAAAATCAGAATTGCAATATATAAACTCGCATTTTCGCGAAAAAAGTCAGAATTGCGAGATATAAACTTGCAATTGCATGAAAAAAGTCAAAATTGTGAGATATAAACTCGCAATTGCATGAAAAAGTCAGAATTGCAAGATATAAACTCGCAATTGTGCGACAAGCCAGAATTGCTAGAAATAAAATCGCACTTGCACAAAAAAAAGTCAGATTTGTGAGATATAAACTCGTAATTGCGCGAAAATGTCAGAATTGTGAGATATAAATTCACAATTGCGTGAAAAGTCAGAATTGGGAGAAATAAACTTGCAATTGCATGAAAAAGTCAGAATTGCAAGATTTAAAAAAATGCAGTTATCTTTTATATGTTTTATTCTGTGGCGGAAACAAGCTTCCATACCTTCTAGCCAATATTAGCTAACAAATATTAGCATTGCTCATACGAGTAATGTAAACTCTAGTACAACTCCTTCTGTACTGATTGTTTACAGCTTAACAATCATCAAGAATGTAAACACATAGCAATGCACTAATAACAAGCACTAACTGAATTGCAGCACCTTGGTAACCCCCCAGCCCCCCAAAACCCTAGAAACAGCATAGCAACCAAAACGCAACTCACTCAAACCCATGTAAAACACATTACCAGTCATGTCTTAAAGTAGCAATGTCTTTAAAAACATGTTACAACCATTTATAACAACGCCCTGGCAACCACCCACAACACCTTATATGTGTTTTGCAAGCACCACTCATATTTTCTAAAAATAAAAATATACTTTTATTTTGATGACAAAACATCTATTTATACATAAAATATAAGAAAAATATCAAAAGCATCTGGATATATATTCTAGAATATGCTTAAATGCAACCTTGAAATGATTTTACCTTAGTTAGTGTTATAAAACTGTTATTTTTTGCAAACATTTTGTTTCATTACTTTTTTTTAAATACACAGCATAATTTATAAACTATAATATTTAATATTTTAATTTTTCATTTTAGTTTTAAGTTTGTGGTTTTGTAATTTTATAATTTTTTTGTTTAAAATATTTCTGTTTAGCTGTAATTTATTTTCATTGCCGTTTAAGTTTACATAACTTTAGTATAACTTAAAAAATATTTATTTAACATTTAATCATTTTAATTGTTAAAATATTTCCCTTCAAAGTAATTGAAAGTCTAACTCAAGTCACACAATTGTGTTCAAAAAGGAAACTGTGTGTCAGAAAAGTTTGTGTGTGCTTCTTTGAGTTTATCGCCATGGAGACGGCAGTGGCCCTGACTCCAGATGATCACAGTGCTTCGCAAGGATCTATTTGTTATGTTCACACACACACACAGGGCCCACAGTGCCAGACCACAGTCACATTCACTTCTGTTTCATTGCTAAAGAAAATGACTTCTGTAACGTCTGTCACAGCAGTAAGAGAAAAGGAAAGCTCTCATTTACGCTCAGATTTAACGATCTGCAGGGTCTCGTTGCTGAGCTGACAGAAACTCTGCTGCGACCTCTCTCTCTCTTCTGCCAGCCATTTACAGAAAGTTAAAAATGCAGTATTGAAATAGCTTGACGAGACGTTTAGATTTTAGAAACCTCCTTGCGACTTCCTATGGCTGTTTAAAAAATAATGAGACTGAATAAAAAGGCACTCAAGTTAATAGCCTTGAAAAATTGTGCAGGAGTCATTTATCAGCCCTTCCAGGAAGCTGCATATGTTAGAAACGTTGGCACAGTGAACAGCCTTTATTATAACCGTCATATGCATTTGATAACTGTTGCCGGTGTGAACTTCAAACTACTAATCATTCATGAAAAAGAAGGGATTTCTTTCGAATGTCACAGAAATAGTCAGCAGGTTATAATCACTCAGAGGAATATATATACAGTACATGTATACGGTTAATTTTTTTACTTTTAGAGTACTTTAGCATGTTATGTTGTAGGTTGCGTGCACACACAAAAGACGCACATTAATAAATTGTGAGAATAAAAACTGAATTTATTGGAATTAATCCTTGCTTACATAAGAGAAGCCAAGCCAACTGCAAACAACACTAAACAAAGCAGTGTTTTTGAATGAAGCAGAAGACAGACACTAGCATACACACCCACCACTCACTGGGGGCTCCGTGCCTTTACAGTGAATCATCAGGGCAGGTCTGGATTTGGTTGGGTTGGGTTAGTCGGGGTTGTGTGTGTGTGTGTGTGGGAGGGACAGAGCAGGGATATCCCTCCTTGGCTGCATGAGCATGAGTCATTCAAACCACTGCTTATAGACAGAACAACGTGTCCTGTTTGCGTTACCACAGGAAGTCCATTGCAGGATATAGCAATGCCTCACTATCACGCCACTCACACAAATATGCACTCATGAAACCGCACACGTACACAAAGAAGTTTCTCAACTAGAGACAATGCAAACCACAATAAACAAACATTTTTTGGAACATGGGCTCATTGGACTCTAAAAACGTAACAATAGGCTACAACTCCATGCAGTTTCCAGCTGAAACGAACACTAGTGGCAGTAAAACATCAACAACTTTTCACATTATTATATTACAGGAGCAGATTATCAATGAATAAATACTTCTTTTCATGTGGTTCCTTGCACAGTACTGTAAAGCACTTTTACCACATTGCATGATTTGTAAACAAATACATTTTGATGCTTGCATCACATAACCAACTCCATATGTATGAATTTTCTGACATAGTAAACTTGCTCGGTAGCTCACTTGGTACAGCATTGCACTTGAACGCTTGTGAAAGTGAAACATGAAACTTGATAAAAGAGCTCGAAGTAGAATCAAGCTAAATGGGCATGGTTGCTTCAGTAAACGTGTTTTTATCTTACATTAGATTTGTTAAAAATCAGTTAGGTTTAGGGTAGTCTCATGTAGCCAGACATTAAGACTGATGGCAGAAGGTCTGGACTCTATAGCAGCTTTCATTGGCCAAAGACATCTGACTGACATGTAAAGCAACCAATCACAGTTCGTTTTGTTCCGTGTCATGTTTAGGGGTGTCAAAATTTAGGGGTGTAACATTGATGTCCCTACAATAACAGGTCTATGCCAAAACTTTACATACTTCACATACTTTTAAAAATCCAGCATTTAGTTGATCTTGATAAGCGCTCATTGTCACAACTGTAAACACGACAGTGTTCTTCTTCCATGAGGGGTTTGGCATCCTGGCATCTTTGTTTCCAGGTGGACTGTTAAAAAAACTCAACACACACGTCTCCCGGACATCCTGTAGAATTCAACCAATCAGATGAGGACTTCGAAAATCCTGAAGTACTTCCAGTTAAGTGTGCCATATGCATCAGACGTTCAGCCAACGGTCCGTGGGCGTGAAGTCTGAAGATGAGACAAGGTTTAGGGTAGCGTTTAGTGTCGGTGGTACATTATTTTCAAACACGATAGAACATTTACCTTTTAGCGCCATTAATCATACATTTAATTTCCAAACGATTTGGGAAGGTTACAGATTTCAAGTTACCCTATTTAAAATGTAATAAGTAGTGTAACTATTTCAATTACTTTATTAAAGTAATGTAACTGATTACATTTGATTACTTTTTGATTACTATGAACACATTTTTATCACTCGCCATGGTGGCCACTCAGACAGGTTGTAGTCTAAAGCTTCCAGTGGCAATGTGGATTAATGTAATTGGCAGACGTGGTGCACTGCAAATTCAAACGAGAGCCAATCAAAAGCATCAGAATAGCATCGCTTCACTAAACGGCCTTTAAATGGCAGGAGGCATTGTGCACATCAAAAACAGGCAAAGCAACTAATTAATATAATTCAACATATCCTAGCTTTTAACAGAAAATATTCAGATCTAACCCCCTTTGTAATCATTAAGATTTTCATAAGTAACTGTAATTTAATTACACATTTTTTCTCAGTAACTGCAACTGATTACAGTTACATTTATTTTGTAATTAAATTACATAATCTAGCTACATGTAACTATTTACTTCACAACACTGCACGATACATACAACAACCAACATCATAAAACGTTGCCAGATTCACGTTCATCTGTTTCGTAAAAACTGGACACACTTTTAGCGCCACTTACTGGGCATTTTATTTTGAAAGTGTCATGAAACGTACATAAAGCAACGCAATATAATATAATTTTGCAGAAATGTCCCCATAGGAAAGTTTTTCTGGGTTGTTTCTTTCACATTTGCTTTACTTTTTCTGAAAAAAATGTGTGCTATGGTGTATACAGTTGCTAAAGTGTTTTGAGTGGCGTTTTTTTGCATGAATATTTCGCCAATTGTCATTACATATTCGGGTCTTTAGTGACCCGGGTCTATATCTAACACGGATGGATCTCAACCTGTTGCGATAATATAAAACTCTCCTGATATTAGAGTAACAATTACTATAAAATATAAATATAAAACATATTTTGTTACCTTCTGGAGCTTAGGGTTCAGTGTGAGCAGATGTTTTATCCCATCATCACTGTCCTTGCCAGAGCTCATTTCCCAGAACATCTGGCTCATATTCGGCATCTCAAACATATTCTCAAAACTATCATTTTCAACGTCTTCAAAATCAATATTTTGATCGCTGACAGCTTTAGATCCATCATCAAGTGACAGTGACACTAATATTTGATTGTGTTCAGTCCTTGCTCTGCAGTAAATCGCTTGAACTTGAAAGTCATTTCAAGTTTTGCTGATGATACTTCCTATTCTTTTGTTTTCTGCCTGCCTTAACTATGAGTGAAACGTCACCTCATCCTTGTATATCAGACATTGCCACCTTGTGGAATAAAGGGGAATTACACTTATTCAGTCATCAAATATTCAATTATTGTTGTGCAGAAAAAATATACTTACACTGTTACACACCCCGGGTCATTATCGACCGTATACAATTTGTACAAAAAATGAACGGGAAAACAGGCATTCTTTTATCATTTTTTTTTTTTTTTATATTGTTTATAATGAATTGATTGAGGAATACTAAGAAGGTTGATGTCTAACTTTAAAAAATTAATGAGGAGGAGGGTAGTGACTGACATCCCGGGTCACTAAAGCTAGCTAACTGGGCCAAGCTAGATTAGTCTCCAGACCCTAGATACAGCTTTCCTTTCTATCATTGGATTTTTTTTTCATCTACTAGGCGAAATTTGTCCAGTCGCTTAGAAAACTCCAAACAACACAATATGAAGTTTCATTCGTGGCACATATGGGGGAAAAAAAGTATTGAAACTTGCCTTAAAGACCTTGAAGGCAAGTTAAGGTGACAATCTTGCAAAATATAACCAACATACAGTATTTTAGAGCAGCATAATGTCTTAATTTTCCTCAGAAAGGTTGGATTAGATTTTGTGGGACTTAAACAACACAAACAAACCCAGAGCTGGCCAATGTGTAATGAGAAACATCTGTGTCTGTCCGGCCTGGCTAGAGGTCTCACATTTAAGCATTATGTTTGTCCACAGTTTCCAAAGCCCCCCTCAGCTTGTACATATCCCACACTGATTTTATGCAACTCCTTTTGAAGTCAGGAAAAGGAACAATTGCAGATCTGTAAAGAATGAAACATTTGTTGTAACAGCATGCTTATGAAACACAAGTCGAAAACACTCATAAAGTTTTAATGAACTTAATGGAAGACTAATGAAACCAGGGTATTTGAGGTGAGGCGAAAACAGGGCGATGAGTTCAAACCCAAGACCGTGCTGATTACTGAACAATAAATGCTGTCTTGGCTGCGTCTCTAGTAATTGTGCAAACAGCAGGGATTAGATAGAGATATAACAGATCAACAGATACCAATACTCTCAGACTAAATTATTCCATTGCTCACAATGCCCACCCTCATGCCCTCCTCCCAACACCAGCATTCAACTCAAGGCCTGATGTCGCAATTTACTCATACTTTCCGGGGGTCACAGAGTCGCCACTCATGGCTGATGGGAATGTGTTGTTTTCTTCTGTTTTGATTGGCTGCAGTGTTCATGGGAAAGGGCCACTTGTCCTCTGAGGTTTCCCTTCTTCCAGCCAACCAGAGTGGAGTTTCTGACTTGATAGGGTTTCCGCATTTGTAACCCCTCATACGCTATAGTGGAAATGCACCCATATCCTCCCACTGGAATGTGACCTGAGAGAATCCATTCATGGGAATTGACCGGAATGCTGAGATAAATCTAAATCCTAACAAATCATTTGATTTCATATAATTTTTTCCAATTTTTACACAAATTGTAATGTTGACTGTATTTGTCAAGCGCAGTCATTCAACACTTGTAGTTACTGTAAGAAAAATGATCAAATAATTAGATTATTTAAATATAAGTGAACTACAAACAAAGAGTTGGTCCTTAACTGCAGCAGAAAGCCCCTAAGTGATAGATTTATTTAGGATAAATCTGCAATCTTGTTGATTTTTTTAATTAAATGTATTTATATTTTTATATAATTTTGATTGTTATAAAATATGGAGTCACACATATCAATGTTCTTAAAAAAGAACAAGAATTTGTCATATTTTTCACTATTTCCGTGGAAAGTGGCAAATGAATTGGTCTATGTAAATTTGTCTATATATGTTTCAGTAGAAATAGAATTCTGGAATTCCATTCTGGAAATGGAACGGAAATACCAAAAACCTCTGCAAGTTAACGATCCCTGAATAAAAGCAATGGAAACTAATACAAGATTAAATATTCAAGATCAAAGGAATATTCTACATATTCGTCTGAATGAAGAATTACTCTGAGGACTTTGTTTATTTTCATCCTTCTTCTCGCTAAAAGCGAATATTAATAGGTATTTAAGCTTGTAGTGCATTCTACAAATTGTTCATGAAGTATTTTTTGCCTTGTGCAACAAGCTTTGGAATATAACAAAATCAGTAACAACCAAGAAAGTTTCTAAACTGATTACACACGTCTTAAAATGGAATCATTTTAAGAACTGTGCATATCATTAATAATATATAAAATATGCAATAAAAATTCTACTGATAAAAATCTGTCAAGCAAAAGCACGCAGCTAAAACATACGTTGATTTTTCATATCTCAGTATATGCCTAAATTATCCATTAGTCTGACTTTTATTGACCATAATTCTGACCTAATCAATGTCAGCACTTTTACAAGCATTTGATTTTTATGCATAATGACATGATGGACAAAATCTCTCCCTTTAAACAAACATATTCAGTTCCATTCATTCACGTTTCCTTATCCATTAATAATCAGACAAATTTGTGTAAAATATTTGGACATAATAAATCTATAACAGAGCAAGAACCCTTAAGTTGTATCACAATCTGTCCTTTATTCAGCCAGAGCATGTGTGATCTTTCAAACAACTCACCAATCCAACAAACATTTATGTTCTGGGGATGGAGAGAGATAAAAAGCATGTGAGCTGAAAAAACATGGCATTGCAAATACATTCTTTAGTCTTTTAATAACATTGTACATGCTGCCAGTCAAATCAAAAAGTCTTCTGACACAATGCTAAATACACTGTATCGTATATATGGATGTATTTCAAGACTACTTAAATGAGTACTGCATGAGCATGCAAAAACTATAATAAAGTGCTTGCATGCTTGAGTAAACCACACCAACATAAACAATGAGCACGCCAGAGACTAGTATTTGGTGGTATTCCCATGCTGGCGGGAAAGTCTACAATCTTCTTATACAACACACATGTACTTGATCACAATGAAGATCTGGCACAATGAAACAAGCAAATGTGTTTATGAAAAGCTTATCTGCACATCTTACAATTCATCAATCATTGACCTTGTCATATGCATTGTTTTTGTTTAAAAAGTCAATTGGGTGAAACACCAGATGCAAATGTACCTTCACAGTTGAATTTTGTAGAGAACATAATGGGGAGGAAAGGTCTTTGACATAACACATCTGTTTTCAGACTAACCCCACCGTCATATGTTTATCACTATTAGAGAGTGAGAGTGATTGGACACCCCTCAAACGTTTCCTAGAGCTTCTTGAGACTTCTAGAAGCATAACAAGCACCATCTTCCACAGTTGAAGACCACAGCATAGTTAAAGAATGAATAAGAAAGCAAACAGTGTTTGAAGGTAGTAAAAAGAAACATGAGTCACTTGTGAATCATTGAGTCACTTTGAATCCTGCCAGTCTTTTATTTTTGAACTCTCAGATTTCTAACCAAACCCAGGCTTCATCATGTGACAAGAATGAATCAGAACATGTGGTCTGTGAAAACAATGGTGCACCACTCCTGGTTACTGGACAGAGTAAATCAGCCATTGTAGATGGGAGTCCTTTCTGGGTGGTGGACCTAGGTGCAGCTTCAAACGCATGGACCACCTACAGTCGGTTCAATGGCAAGAACTGCTGAAAATCTGCAGTCTCAATCTTATTGGCTGGCTTTATGCAGATTCCAGGAGTCGGTACCAGTCCGCCTAGAAACAGTTGTGTTTATAAGGTACCAGGTTGACCAATGTTGGACAAACACACTCTTGTTGGTTGCTTTACATGTCGGACAGACAGTGGTTCTGGGCCAGAATAGGCTACAATAGCCACATTTTCACTGTCGGGTCAAATGCAGGCGTGCTAGTATGTGCCAGGGCCAGTCCTGTTTCCACTGTCACTTCCGGGGCTTGATCAGGCCTCGTCGGGGCTTCCTTGGGGCCAGGGTTTTTTGGCCCGCGAATACCTTTGGTCCAAAGCGGGCCAACTCGGGCTTGAGGATTGGTTCCGAACAAAGGCAGAGTTTATCTAATGATTTTATATACCAGCTAACATCAGCATTAAAGACTTTTAAAATAATTTTAGCTCAAAACTCACTTTAAGACAGCAGCGCGTGTTCAAAATAACATCTGTTTGTGATCCGATGTGGATTCTGATCACCGTATAAACGTATATGCAAAAGACTATGCATGCTAACCATTACTATAGTAAACATGGTAAATACGAACGCTTGACGAAATCAGACAAATCATATAGGCTATCCCAATCATGTATTTATTTTATCTGTCAGTACGTGTCATCTCTTTATACTGGATTGTCTGATATCCATATTTAGCTCCGCATATGTCATAAAATAAAGCAACTTCGGGACCTTCCTCTGCTTCTCTGACTGAAATATAGGGACTGTCACTGGAGAGAGAGCTAAAGCTCCTCAGGTTGTATTTTTGGTGGAAATTTTGTAGAAATGATCATTCTTTCTAAATGTAATGTAAACTGTCCTGTGACTACAATTAAACAGAAACAGACGCGACTGAATAAGTAGGTATGTCCACTTTCTTTTGTGAAATAACGGTAAATACCACTTTATTTCTGTAGGACTAATGCACAATCTTGACACAAATTAATTAATTATTATGATCAATGTATCTCACTTAATATTGTAAAACTATGGTAAAACATCAATGCTTGGGTTTTAAATCTTTAAGTAAACGACAAAAATGCCAACAAGCGGCCGCTTTTATTATGTTGGTTTCGCGATCTCGCTAGTTTCCAGTAATTTCTTTCTGATTAGTTTTCTGATAAAACTTCCATTTGTTTGGTGAAATGATGGGTTTGTGTGACGTTGTTCCAGAGAGGCGTGTTACGGGTGGGTTTTAGTGAAGCGCTGTGGAGCTTCTAGCCCGACGGTGGAAACGCAGTGTGGTTTTGGGCTCGGTGCTACAGGTCCGAGGCTATTAGCCCAGCCCGGCCCGTTGAAAGCCCGGGCTCACAGTGACCCAACAGTGGAAAAGCGGCTAATGTGGACCAGACTAATGTTTCCCAACCCTGTTCTGGAGGCACCCCAACAATACACATTTTGGATATCTCTCTTATCTCACCCATTCATTTCAGGTCTTGAAGTCTCTGCTAATGAGTTGTTTCAGGTGTGTTTGATTAGGAGTTTGAAAATGAGTAGTGTTGGGATGCCTCCAGGAACAGGGTTGGAAAACATTGGACCAGACTAGGACGGTCACAACCCTGCTTCTTGGTGTGGCCGTTTAGCCATTGCTAAGTTCCTATTCCAAATGCCTGGAGCAAGCAGTGATAAAGAACAGCTGCTCGAGGGTTGGGGCTCATGTTTTGGGACCGTAGCTGGAACAGGAGGATGAGAGATGGAATTTAAGTAGGTGTAATGGATTCATCCCTGCATCCAGTGTCCTTCCAACCCCCTTGCAATTTACAAACACCTCCCCCTTGTTCCTTACACTTTCGGGAGGTTTATTGACTGACATTTCAGGAAAGACGAGGGGGCTGTGTACCGGCAGTAAGTGGAGTGGTGACAAATCACTTTATGGAAAGAGCAACCTGTTTACTTTGAAGCCAGAGTGTCCCCTCGCCCTACCGTAAGCCTGGAGGGCCTAGAACCGGACAGACCTTCACCTTATCCCGTATTGATTGGTCCTGCCCCCTCCCTCATGGGACAGATCATTTATTTTCAGGGTGATATAAGTGGAACTGATTAGAACATGGGCTGATTGATTTGCTTACGCATGTGTCGTGGCACTCCGGAGATGATCAAGCCTGGCGGGAAAGGAGAACAATCACCTGATCTTTGCCGGGACCTCAGACAAGGGGCATTATCGTCGGCGTCCGAGTGAGCATGAGTGTGCAACCGCATTTGTGAATGTGACAAAGAGTCTTCCGAGAAAAACACATGCAGCATTCATTTGCATTTCATTGTGTTTGCAAAAACTGCAGCTCTCAAAAACGAGGAGATAAATGATGGTGTCGCTTAAAGAGCTCGCTGTAACTACGCTGCTCTGATTTATTCCGTTTGAGATTTTGACCTTAACGCAGGTGTGTGTGCTGCAAACGCCGCTGGCGTCCTTGTCTGAAGAGTTTCCACCATCCAAGTAATTCTGATGAGCCCACTTCACTTGTGATTGACTCTTTTTCAGACAACAAAGTGATGTGTGTCCTTCTTTCGAACAATGTTAAAAGGAGCAGGAGTCCTCAGAGAAGTCTGCCTAAAATGCATTCATCTTGTCACATGCATCGTCCTACTGCTGTGCTCATAAACTCAACGCAGTCTTTTTTCACCGCTATGATCTTTTTGAAAAATTTTAAACCTGCTAGATTAACATCAATCATTTTTTTCTATGCAATTCATACCTTGCGTACATTGCGTGTATATTGCATATAAAGTAAAGACGAATTTTTGGTTCACTTCTCTCATTCCGTATTTTCTGTTGTGAACGGGAAATCATCCAATTTCTTGAGGAGAAGAGAGGTGTGCTGATCAAGCTTCTGATTTTCACTTGGTGGATGATACCAGTTGAGAAAAATCTCATTCACTTTGATGCCTCGCTCCGAATGCTGAGGATTGAGGTGAAAATCAGCCATACCTAGAGACCAGAATATCATAGAGACTTGGGGCCAGATTTACTAAACAGGGCAAATTAGCGTGAGAGCACCAATGGGTGTGAAAATTCTGCACGTGATTTACTGACGACACACAAATTAAAGAACACAGATGCAGCTGGATCATTTCCATAATGACCAGCACAATCTACCAAGAGCGTCTGTTTTAAGACATGTTTTTTTTGGTGGTAAATAATGCCGCAAACACCAGTAAATTGACTAGCACAAACCTTAGTAAATCACCTTGCGTGATTCATTGAAATACTCTCATCCCATAAATTTGCGTCTGAAAGGGAAACTCCTACAAATGCATATGCAATAAGGTCAGCCGCAAAAATAACCCTGTGTGTTTTTAGTAAATCCTGACAGTAGTTTTTTAACGCCAGAAGAGGGTTTGTGCAGGCGCAAGCTGTTAGTAAATCTGGCCCTTGGAGTCTTTTGACTTGGTGGACAGTGTACAGATGCCACAATGTGGGGAGGCCCTTGCATGGCAGCCCCACTCTTATCTAGCAACCAGAATACCATAGAGACTGGATAATGGGTTCCTCTGACTTGGAGCAGTAATCAACTATTGAGTAATGCCTTAGCAACCCCCCAAAATATGTTAGAAACAGCACAGTATTTGAAGAAAACAGTACAGGTGAATGACAAATGCTTGTCTCCATGGTAAAAAAAAATGAAAAGTTTAATACACAAACATGCCAGGTAGAAATGTACTCTTTGTATTCACATTGGTCTCTTATGGTTGTAAAAAAAACCTTTACTTTAAGAAAATTTTAATTTATTGACTAAAAATGTCATGGTGTAACCAATTAATTAATTAATTCATTCATCCATTCATTCGTGATATTTGCAAACAAACAAACAAATAAAACATTTTACAAAATTATTATTAATAATAATAATAATGATAATAATAATTTAGTTAGTGTGTTTGCAAATATCATGAATCATTAATCCATAAACATATGTATTTACGTTTTTAGTGAGTTGTGTCCGGTCCTACTAACTCTCTCCGAGGGGGATTTGAACCGGGTCTCCGGCGTGGGAGGCGGGCACGCTAACAAGGACAGTAAAGACGCTAACGCACCTCTTGAAACCAGGGGAGTGAGGTTTACACGCACAGCTCTTACTGGCCTACGTCCGTTACACTCACCCCACTAAACCTCACTCACATCCGGGTCATGGCACCAAATGAAACCGGTCCTACTCGCCCCACGAGCTGCTAGCGTCAGTCGCTCACCTGCTTCTTGAGGCCAGGGGAGTGAGGTTTACACGCACAGGCCTTACTGGCCTACTTCCGTTACAGTTGCACATGACATTTTACAACATAAACCAAACTTGCCTCATCATTAAAAGGTCAAATTATTTGCTATTTGTAAGAGACTTACTGATCTTGACACACAGTCATTGTGGTGTGTAGAGGTCCTCTCTATGAAATAACTTGCAGTTATTTTTCTGCATGGTGGTTCCACCACATGATTGGCGGACAAAAGTTTAAATATTTGACAGAAACAAAACTATTTAAGCTTTTCTTTTCAAGAATTTCATTGTTGTAATATAGCTTTTTTTCTTCATGAAGATCAGATATCAAAATGTACTTTAAAAAAACGTTAATCATAGAAGAGGTTTTTTAATAACTGTGTATTAAATTCATTTGAAATTCTGTATGCAATGTATGAATTGTATTTTAATATTTTCATGAATGCATTTATAGATTTGGACTAAATTTGAAAAAAAAAAAAAAAACCAGTATGGACTTCAGCAAAGTCTACAGTATATTTAGTTTCTCTAGGTATATTACTCTCTCTCTCTCTCTCTCTCTATATATATATATATATATATATATATATACAATGGGTTATTATGCAATTTGTGAATTCCCCACACAGTCCCCCACAGATCCACATCCACCTTTAGCTAAAACTTTCCCTAAATGCCGCGGTGATATTTTCACGCCAACTTCCTTATTCCATGTTCTCCCACTCCTCACCAATGAACCTCATCTGCCTACGTCCCTAAAGGAAACTAGCACTGCTTTATGTGTGTGTGTGTGTGTGGGCCCCCAAAACTCCCTTCTGCTCACATTCCAACTGGGTTAAGTAGAAAGACACAAATAGCCCATCCTTCACGCACACAGACTGCGAGGAGATGGATTTTCCAGCGCTAAAGACTCATTCCTAATTCCTTCTCCAATTTTGTATATCTGTCAAACAGCTTACTACAGCACATTTAAATGTCAGTCCAGTTGATGAGTCATAAGAAAGCTGCTTAATTACACGTAGACAAAATGTCTCTCTCGCAAGGTTTTTTAAAACGTTTTTCCTCATCTCACCCTGAGGTCTCTCGGAATACAGGCTAACACCATACCTCGTCTCCCTATCATTAGCTTAAGTCATTTATCCTAAATGCTGATATAGGGAATGGGGGAGGGGCTATACCCACCCACCCTTATGACTTATTCAGCATGATGTAGTGCTGTGTCACCATAATGGCTCCTGATGCTGTCAGTAACGGATGGTGGACTCGGAGTGTCCGGCCGGTAGATTAATAAGCAGGGCTTGTGTCAATCGATTGGGTGCCGGGTATTCATGGTGTAAAACTGACCAGGAACAGGGCTGATGAAGAGGAAGTCGCCCATGTGACCAGATAGCAAATCCCTGCTAAGGTTCACACTGTCAAACGGTGCACTTAGAGACCATTGAAGCGAGGTAGAATGTCTTATCCTTCCTGTATTAGTCGGTGATTTTAAGCTGAATGCTTTTATCTTACAGACAACAAGCACCTGCTGGAGAGCTGTGACAGGGAAATCACTGGGTATTGCTTTAACTGTGGGCAATTCAAAGTCTTTTAAAACACTTTTATCACACACTAGTTTATTTGATTTGTCAACTAACAATGTCGAAAGATCTCAAGTCATTTTTGTAAAAAGCTAGCATTTTATGTAGCCTAATCACATACATTTAAATATGATTTTTTTAAATAATAATAATTATTACAAAATAATAATTTAAATTAATCTGCAATTAGCCCGATTGTGAACAAAACATCACACATCACGTCTCATATTTCAATGTGCTCTTTACTGACGCTGTTGTCTCATTGGTTTATTACTGGATGTGTTGGAAAAGGTGCCAGAAATACTTGTAATCTTTGCAAAAATGTATATAAATTCTTTCCACACAAAAATAAAATAGCAGTTATTTTTTAAAATACTCTTATGATGGATTTTAATAGTGTACAATTGAAAGTGTGTCTAGGAAAATGGTGAAATAATAAAATATTTGCACTACTGTTGAAAAGTTAGTGGTCAGTATGTTTTTTCAAAGAAATTAACTTTTTCTCCACCAGTATTTTTTTTTTAAAGTTGCCAGCCACCGCCAGCATTTTTGATCATTTTCACAAAACTTTCATGGCCACCAGAATATTGTATTGTATGAATATCTGAACATACAATATGTCAAAAGAAAGAACAGAGCCTCTTCTTCTTCTTTTTAATTCTAACTTCATGCTTTATTTTTAACACTTGAAGTTTCATAAAAAAGCTAAATTTTGAATAAAAAGCTGTGAAAATTAGTCTTTTCTTTTTCCAAAGACTACACTGTGGCACTGTTTTTTTTCTGCTTGTTTCTGCTTCTTTTTTCTATGTTTTGATCCAGAGATTCTGTACTCTTTCAGCAGATGTGTAATAGCGTCCCTTACCGCATAACAGTGAAAACATGGAAAGCCGGAAAATTCGGTCAATGGCGTTAATCTAGCAAAGATGCGTTAAATAAATCAAAAATTACAGTAAAGACTTTTACTGTCATGCTTGCTGGCTGTAATGATCGCACAACGGCAGAGAATAAATAGAAACAGTCTTTAATAATAAATCCAATATAGAACACATAGGAGAAACGCTGGAGAAATATAGCATAACCACATACAACACGTCCGACATGGAACACCGAACTGAGGAAACTAATGACAAAGGGATAGTTCACCCAAACATTTTGCCATTACTTACTCACCCTCAAGTTGTTCTAAGCCTGTATAATGTTTTGAAGAATGTTGGTAACCAGACAGTTGTCTTTAGCTATTGACTTCTATAGTATTTTTTTTATGGAAGTCAATGGGGTCCATCAATTGTCTGGTTACCAACATACTTCAAAATATCTTCTTTTGTTTTCAACAGAACAAAGAAACTCATACAGGTTTAAGACAACTTGAGGATGAGTAAGTAATCACACATTTTTCATTTTTGGGTGAACTATCCCTTTAAATACACAATGGCTGCATCTGAAATCACATACTCTCTTGAGTAGGTACTTATTTTAGTCATTTCTTCATGACCGCTAAAAATGTATGTTCTATACAGTATGAATGTGTGTAGTATGAGTGTAATCTGGACATACTATATTCGCCATGTTGTTATTATCATGTGATCTACCAGCATCATGCAATTCCGGATGCAGCCAAGGAGTGGTAATGAACTGAATAGAAACAGCTGTGTAATTGCAGCTACAGTTTGCTAAGTTTCAAATGATTATTAAACAGCAAAGCCCTTCCGACGCACTCATTTTCTCGTTTTTATTCACTCCTTCAAGTGGACTATATTAGTGGAGTAATGTAGGGAATAGTGAATGAGGGTATAAGGGGCAATTTCGAACACAGCACATGACAATAAAACCGAACTAAACAGAACATTGCCGTTGCATTTACACTGTTACAAAAAAAAAAAAAATATTACAAATAAATGCTGATCTTTTGAACTTTCTATTCAAAGAATCATGGTGTCCAGAAAAACATTGAGTAGCAAACTGTTTTCAACATTGATAATAATAATAAAATGTTTCTTGAGCAGCAAATCAGCATATTAGATCAATTTCTGAAGGATCATGTGACACTGAAGACTGGAGTAATGATGCTGAAAATTCACTGTTTTTATCAAATAAATGCAGCTTTAGTCAACATGAAAGACTTCTTTCCAAAACATTTGGTAGCACTTTAGTTTAGGGTCCAATTCTCACTATTAACTAGTTTCTTATTAGCATGCATATTACTAGGATATTGGCTGTTTACTTTAGGGCTGTCGATTGAACGCGTTAATTAGATTAATTAGTTACGCTAAAAAAATAAGGCGTTAGAATTATCAACACATTTAACGCACTTGCCCAGCCCCAGACTTACTTAGGTCATCTAACACTTCATACAGTTGATTGATGAAGAATATAATGCAGGGCAACAACTCACTGTGTGATGAAGCCTATAGAATGCAGTTAAAATGTCCATAAAATTCAAGATATGGGGCAAAAATGTCCGTTTTAGCCTCAGGGCATTTTTACACTGGGCACATTTGTTGTGGTCTGCGTCAGAGTGCGATTGTTCCCGCCGGTGCTATGCACGAACACACTTACAGGCTCACTCTCGCTCGTATCCAAAGTAAATCATCAACACCATCATTACATGTGTTTTATTGAACTAAATACATCGTCATCTGATAAAACGCATGCGCGTTACTTTTCTTGCGCACCCGAGTCCGTGTTGCTTTCACATTCACGTGAATCGCGGCACAGTTCGAGTGCAAGTTGCAACCGAACTCAGACCAGCTCCATCAGGCAGTCTCGAATTCGGTACCCCTGAGCTCAGCTCACCCGGGTCCGCATGACTTTCACATTACCAATTTTTTTTATGTGAACCGTGCCCCGTTTCAAACTAAACTGCCAGTGTGAAAACAGCTTCACATTTACCTCATGATATATAAGCAATATCTCACAAGTTCTGTTTTTCTGTCCAGAATAGCACAAGTGCAACTGCAAATGCCATACTGATCTCATACAACAGTTTAATAGAATACATAAGTTAATATTATGTTGTTTTAGACACAATATTGTCTGTTTTGCTCAGTTTTGCCAACAAAAATATAAAGACAAAGCAGAACTGTTCAACTCTGAGCAATTTTAGTTCACTCCTGAATGAATCAGCAGTTTGAATGAATCGAGTGAATGAATGACTCAATGACTCACTCAATTGGACATTTATTATAATAAATTATTTTAATTTCTTATTTAGAGTATAATTTCATTAAAAATAATTTCATATTTCCATATTAATAAAAACAAACATTAAAGGTATAGTTCACCCAAAAATATTTATTTCTGAAGCAACTTTTTTTTATGTCTATTTGATTTTTTACACAATAATGACTTAAAATTATCTTTTGGGAGTAATTTCTCAGCCAAATTTGGTGTGCGATTAATTTGCGGTTAATTAGATTAATTAATCGTCACATTGTGTAATTAATTCGATTAAAAATCACTTGACAACCCTTATTTACTTATAAAGCACATATTAATGCCTTATTCTCTATGACCATATTCTACATCCCTCAATCCAACCCAATACCTAAACTTAACAACTACCTTACTAACTATTATCGTAATTAGGAGTTTATTGAGGCAACAGTCATGGTTAATAGTTAGTTAATAGTGAGAATTGGACCCTAATCTAAAGTGTGACCAAACATTCTTAACGACCCCAAACTTTTCAGCGGTAGTGTGTAAATAAAAGGCATTGAAATTTAGGGGAAAAATCTTCATATAACAAAACAGAAGGTGAAATATGTTGACTTTTAACAGAAATCAACCCCTGCCACACAAAAGAAACACAATCTTCCCTCAACAATGTGTGAAAAGGGCCTATCTTCAGGTCTCTTTACTCTTAAGAGGGCATTCAGTTCATTTGATGCTGATCCAACTATGGTTAAAAAAGGCTCTTCGACTGTTTGGTGGGCTGCCAGAAAAAAAAAAAAAAACGTCACCAATAAAACATGGACAACAAGAGAAGTCATCGAGAGCAAAGCTTTTAAGGTGCCGGCGTGATCTCTTTCTCTTTGTCTCTTTATTTGGGTAAACTCCCAAATGATGACAAGCCAATTAACCTGCATCATTAGTTTGAGGGCCCTTTTAAACAGAACCACAAGGAGGGAGCTTAAGAAGGTTTTTGCATTATTGATCTCATGTCAGTGCCGGAAGGACTCTGTCATTGGGGAGAGGAAAGCCAGGATGGGGCGTATTACAGTAATGGCTATCTGCAGCATTTGAGAAGCTGTTCTCATTGTTAACCGCTAATGGACAGTAACATACTGTTTGCATGTTTGCTAATGCATTGCAGATTATCTGAGCCATTGTCTCTCCTCCCTCCCCCCCTCGCATCTGGAAGCAGGAGAACATGTAGTTAACTGAGCGCAGCAGTTACGCCAGCATAAATAAGAGTTTAATGTAGCAGTTCTCAAAATTTGTTTACATACAGTATTAAGGCTGTGCAATGAGTGTGGGCAATCAACTTTACAAACAAGCTTGATTTTATGAAGATGCCTATGGAAAAGCACTGTCACACTGCTAATGTGTTCTGACGCTAATATAGTTGTCGTTATAGTTGTCTTTATAGTTATCGTTTTTGGTGTGAACGGGCCTTAAAGTCCCCAGGAAATCAAATTTTTTTGACTTTTAGTATGAATATGTTAGTCTTACTGTTATCTATAATCTAGTGTGCTCCAAAACAATGATAAAATTTGCATTTAGCAGACACAACCATTTAAAACGTACAGTCTCTCACTTCTGCCAATATGGATCAATGATTTTGATGACATCACTCTGCACTTCAGCATCTCATCAGATTTTCTGTCCAATCAAATGCTCTCTAGAATCTGAAGCCCCGCCCCCTACATTATAAATAGACGCTGAAGCTGCGGCTAAAATCAGTCACTTGTTTACATGTTTACTATTTTCTACATGGTGAATGGCACATAGTGCACTATATAGGGGATACGGAACGATTGAGACAGTGTAAATATGATTTGCATTGGGGCGAATTAAGTCTGGTTTCACGTTAGTGTCACGCAAATTGCCGCAGCTCCGGTCCAGAGACACGATAGCACAGAGCGGATCATATGCGCGAGTCGGCGCAGACCAGAAAATTTTAACCAGAAAGATTAGGAGGAGAAACAGTTAGAGATTAGGAGGAAACTGCGGCTTTACTGAGCTCAACGGCTCTGGCCGAGCTGTGATATAAACTAAACGCTATTGGTAATTTTAAAAAAGGGGAGGAGCTGTTCGATACATCCCGCCCTGTCTTCCTGTTTCAGTGAAAATGACGTCAACACGTTGAATAATGCTGTGCGTTTCAAGGCACTTCAGTGGGCCTTTAACTCTCAGCGAGGTGTAATAGCACATTCAAGTCCTACTAGGAAGTTAGTATTTACGAGTTGGGAAGTCGCATGACATCAAGTGCATTCAAGTCACTTTTATTGGAGCAAAATGGGATGTAGCTTTTCTACAAAAAACAAAAAAATCTGAAAGATTTTTTAACTCTACATAAATAAAATGATGAATAAAGAATGCACATTGTTGATCAGTTGATCCGTGAACGGTTCGGCATGCATGTGATTCGTGGATTTATTGCTAAGTTTAACCATCATACAGTGAAAGTATATCATTTGCATGTGTTTTGTCTTGCCAATTTACACATTCAAGCGATTTTAAATGCGGAAGAAGAGGCGAAAATCAGGATTATCTTAACGGACACACAAAATTATGTCAAAATACTCATCTCGGCAAGTATTCTCTCAGTTATGTCTTAAATGAACGTAAACAGTTGAGAAAGAAACCAGATGTGTGTCAGTATATTCGGTCCATGCATTCGTTCTTAAAGTGACAGCAACCTAATATTCCTGCTGCTGTTTGTCATTAATGTTAATAAAACAACAAAATACAACTTTAACAAAGATTAATCTATATTTAATTTCTACATTGAACACAATAGTGTTATTTTACATTTAGGCCTAATTATTACATTTCTGTACCTGAATACTACTGTTAGACTTTGTAATATAGTATTCATCTACGCTTTTAATTTGTGTGTTTGTTCTTATTTTATTACAGACTGTTCACTTGTCTTTAATGGTGTTTGAACTTTATTAGTTAGGCTAGTAGATTTTGCTGTGGTATTGAAGTACTTAAAGTGAGCTTTAAGTAATAAATGAAAAGCAAAGTTACATTTGCACCAGTAGTGTTTTTATTCGATTTATGAAGGTGCCGTAAATTGAATTCTATTCATTCTGTCATAATTGTACAGTACTATCATATTTTGTACATGGTACTTGCTAGTTTTATTGTAAATAAAAAATTAAAAAATTGTCAATACAATATTGCATCCGCCAGTTTTTCTCACTGATACTCCCTCAACTTGGAAACTCAGGGCTTAAAGAAAGTTGAGTTTCCCCACTCATAACCTCCTGAGAACCAGGAAAAAAAGTTTCATGTCATGTCATTACATTGTTTAGAGCATAAGAAAAAAAATGGAAAAATAACATTTTTGAAAAATGATATTTTATTCATATGTTATGCTATGTCTTCTGTAGAGGACACCAGGACTTAAAAAAACAAAAAACGAATAGACATGAAAAGGCAAAAGATTTATTTTTTCTAATCAATTTTTAGGTTTCAGGATTTTTTATACCAGACTTTGTATAAAGATGATTCTCAGCTATGTTATGAAAGATATAACAATGATTTGATATATCATTTTGCGTTATGCAATATGTGTGTAAAATGGCCTTAAGGGTTTTCCCATTATATACAATGTATCTATACATTGTATCTAATTTGCATATTAATGTGTTCTTGGGGCAACATGTAATGAAAAAAGAAGTGTAATAATGGGAGTAGCAATTTGCAAGATTTTCATAATAGTATCTAATATTTCATAGGAATATTGAAATATGATTTCCTTCCCTATTCACTTGTTGTGTCGCCCAAAATGCCTGATAAACATGCTTTAATGTCCTCTACAGTGGACATGTATGAAATCAATGCCCTCTTTCGTAACAGAAAGTCATATTTTGATTTGAAACCCCATATCATTTTCCTGAGATGTTGATTTATGACAAGTAAGATTTAAATGATACTTACAAAATATTATCACATTTCCATAAGAGTGTTAAATTTGATCACTAAATGAATGTCAGTCATTTTTAAAGTTCAAGTAGAGGCAGTTGTCGTTGTCATTGAGTTTAAAACTGTGATGTGTGGTGTCAGAGAAATTCACTAAAATATAATGTCCACTACAGAGGACAAAAGTCTATTCCCGGGTCCCAGGGCTTTGTGGTGGCATTCATGTGCGTTCAACATTTAAATATGATCTTTTCTCATGAGTTGAATGCATCATAAGCAGATCCATACAAATTCACCATCAATTTTCCAAAATGTAAAATTGTTGTATGTGTATTAAATATTCTAGTCCCAAAGTACTAGCATTAGCGATGGCAAGAGCAAAGGAACCTGCCATTTTTTCCACATTTTCAGTAATGACTGTTCCAGACAGCAACATAGTGTCGGCCCAGATCCGGGCCACATCCGGTACATGTGGATTCCACTTGTACCAGATGTGGGTTGGATCTGGGCCGACACTATGTTGCTGTCTGGGGTGGGAGAAAATCGGCAGAATTGTGTGGAAGGGATTTAAAATGGGTTGTATTCAGATTTTAAATGCCATAAACAGAGCTTGTTATCCGCTGTTAAGAGCCTTTCTTTCTCACAAAATTCTGCTGGTGTGGATTCTGCTATTGTTTTGGCTAGCTGTGACTGCCACTTGTCTATCCAGACTACTTGACCAAATGATACTTGATTTTAAGGACCCTTGTGAGGTGCTTACTTGAATGAGTGGGTGCTGTATTACACAATCCTTCGGTCATGCGCTAACCCACTTCAGACGCCGTTACTGATTGAAATTAATTCTATACTCCAATGAAGCATTATAAATTAGGGTCATTGAGATGCTGACCTCCGTCTATTTGGGTTCTATTACCACACATCAAATTACAGTGGAAAAGTTCAGTTCATGCAGATCTTACTTTGCTTTACACAGAAAATCAAGCAGCATGTAAAGACAAGCTCACGCTAGTGGTTCTAATAACTCTGAATGGCGGAGAGCCAAAGCAAACAATCATATCATATAACAGTCAGAATTTCTTTGTTTTAAACCCTTTGAAAGCCCATGAAATTTCCCATTAACCCTCATTCAGGACAGCGTACTTCCGTTATATGGCAAATCTAATTTACCCACAGGCTGGGAAATAAAAAAAAACTAGTAAGTTCAATAGAGAAACCTGATTTATTTGAACTTTACAACGACACTCTCTCACACATGTGAAATACACCTTTTGCTTATCAGTGCCTGAGTAATTGAAAAAAAAAAAGCCTCAAATCAGAAATCCGGAACATTCTTTTCATCTCAATTTCAAATAAAAGCGTTAGCAGAAAGGGCCACATGTAAGGGGAAGAGAGCACACGATTACACCGCACTTCACATCTTGAAAACATGCACAGTTAAAGTGTTCAGTAAGCAGAAAATCACCGCGGTTGGGGATTTTTTTTTTTTGCTGTACTCCACGTCTCCTCTTTCAGCCTGCCCTCCATGGCCATCAGCACTCACCAGCATCAAAGAGCATTTTCTATCCGCCTTCCCACGTGCACTTTCCTACTTTATGAAATGTTTGCCAAATTTCTCTTTATTCTCGCTGAGCCCTTTTGGTGCTTTTATAAGTTAGATGCAGTAAAATTTACGTTTCTGTGTCTGTTCTTGAGGTCATTCTCAGGAAACTGTGTCATACTGATATAGTTATAGGCAAAATGAAATTTCGCTTTATTTGATGTTAAACTTCTCATGTTTTTTTTGTTTTTTTTTCTTAGCTCTGTTTAGTATGGAATGTTTCTGCCACAGAATAAAAAATAAAAAAGGTAATTGCGACTTTTTATCTCACAAATCTGACTTTTTTTTTTCCCTTGCAATTGTGTTTACATCTCGCAATTCTGACTTTTTATCTCAGGATTGTGTTATAAAGTCAGAATTTCTGATATATAAACTCACAATTGCGTGTTATAAAGTCAGAATTGCGTGATATAAAGTCAGAATTGCGTGATATATAAAGTCGCTATTGTGAGTTATAAAGTCAGAATTTCCGAGATATGAACTCACAATTGCGAGTTATAAAGTTATAAACTTGCATGTTATAAAGTTAGAATTGTGTAAAATAAACTGACTTTATATCTCACAATTGCATGATATAAACTCGCAATTGCGTGTTATACAGTCAGAATTGTGAGATATAAAGTCAGAATTGTGAGATATAAACTTGCAGTTGTGAGATAAAAAGTCGCAATTATCTTTTAAAATGTTTTATTCTGTGGTGGGAACACGCTTCCATAGTTAAGTGTGCAAAAATTTATCATTTAAATAAAATAATTATATTTTTTAATGTCTGTTTTCCAAAAAAAAAAAAGGCTAATTTGCATGTCCCATTAAAAAATCTACAGAAATATTGTTGGAATTTAAAACATCATGATTTCACTGTGCATTTTCTCAGAAAAATGCAAAATTTGTCTTTTGTTTCTGCACTTCCTGTTTAATGCGTTATTCCGTGACATTCTCCAATTTAAAGAAAAATGGTTCAATGTTTCTGACATTCTATTTAAGAGTGAAAGGTATCTTTTATAGTATTTGACTATGATTATTTTACACATATATTGGCTTTGTGAACTATGTAATAGGGAAAAATATTTTACATTATTTTTAACATAAAATATATGTTCACTATACTTTTCAAAAGTTTGGGATCAGTAAGATTTTATTTAATTGTTTTTAAAATAAATTAATTACTTTTAGTCAGCAAGTGTGCATTAAATTGTGCAAAAGTAACAATAAAGACTTTTACATTGATACAAAAAATTTTATTTCAAATAAATGCTGTTTTGTTGAACTTGATCCATCAAAGAATCCTGAAAAAAAAAAACATGTATCATGATTTCCACAAAAATACTGTATAATGCAACACAACAGTTTTCAATATCGATAGTAATAAAAAATGTTTCTTGCCTATTAGAATGATTTCTGAAGGATCATGTGACTGAAGACTGGAGTAATGATGCTGAAAATTCAGCTTTGTCATAAAATGAATAAGTTTAGAGGAAAAATTAATTTTGAATTGTAATAATATTTCACAATATTACTGTTAAACTGCCGTATTTTTAATCAAATAAATGCAGCCTAGGTGAGAATCAGAAACTTCTTTCAGAAACATTATATTTGATGATCTCTAATCATTTCTGTTATTTTTTTTGGGGCCTGGAGGGAAGAAAATATGATTTATCAAGAGTTTAGTATCCATTTACAGTATCCATTACTATACAATAAATAAATTAATACATTAATACACTGAAATAACCTAGCAATGCTCCATTTTTATTTCCCGAGAATGACTCCATTTATTCACAACAAGCACCATTCACAAATCTTTATGTTCCACAGAATGTGTAATCGTCTCTCACATATATAATAACCGCATAATTGGCCATAATTTCAAAAGGTGTAAAGATCTGTGTAATTGTGTATTCTAGTCGTTTGTTTCCAAGTGGCCACTAGATCAGCGGAGCAAACATATCAAGTTACAGTCTCTGGCTTTAGCCAATGTTTTATCTTTTCTTTGCATCTCTTCCAGAGCCATTCTCTCAGGTAAAGCACTCACGGCAGGCAGCAAATGTATTCTTAACGCTACAAAATAGCACAGGCTCTGAGGGGTTAGAGCTAACGCTCCTGCCAAGAAAACGAGCACACAGCCTCTCCTACTCTCTCTTAGGAGCTCAAGTCAGATATGAGCTTTAAATACAAGCGTGCTCAACCAGTCAGAACGCCATTTGTTTAATTTTCTCTGACTTCGTTGCAATATTGCCAGAAAAGCCCCAAGGTTATTTTGTCCTCCTTTTTTTGCAGGTGAAGATGCAATTATAGATGCTCTTTTATATGTCGAGATTGCAGTGCGCGCGTGTGTGCGTCTGTTTGTTTCGCATGTGTGTATGCAGAATATGCTCTCTGCACGACCGCAGTACAGAGCTGGATTATGTTCAGCTAGGGCATTTGCTCCCCCTTTCTCTACCGTAAATGACATGTTGCCCCCAAGGTGAGTTTTCCCTGCTGCACCTGTAACCTTTCTCACCTATGTTTCTTCAACTCTAAGCCAGAGGGGGGAAGTGGATTTTGAGAAAGCAGCCCGGCCTGATAGATATGACAGTAAACGCTTTTTTGGATCTCTGTGTTTGTGGGGGCGTGTGTAGGCTTGCTGATAGAATGGCATGAATCCTTTGGATTTATTTTAACATGACTATGTATACTATACTTACATTTTTATTAAATTCTGTTGCTGAATTGTTGATTTTGGATTAAAGAAGCAAAACATTTTTTTTTTCATGTTGAAGTCAACATGAAATGGCATTTGCAACCCATTTTACTTTTGTAACATGACATATTTCACTGCGAAACAAGATATTCAACAAGAAAAAAAAAGTAGGATGATTTTTCTCGAATTGACTGGAATGTGAAAATTAGGCATGGCTGTCAGTTTTGCACTATAAGACTAGGAATGTGTATTATGAACATAAGCAGAGTAATTTTTAATTTCATGTTGGCTTTAGCAATAGCAATAGTGGAGTCCCTTGTGACCTTCACAATAGGAGCACAATTTGTATGGCTTGCGTAAGTGACCTTTATTGGAGTTGCTATGGATTCAGTTCACTCGCATATGATCAGGGCTGGAAATTGCAAAGATTCACAAGTTGGGGAGTCAAGAGGTTTATATATACACTATATTGCCAAAAGTTTTGGGATGCCTGCCTTTACATGCACATGAACTTTAATGACATCCCATTCTTAATCCGTAGGGTTTAATATGGAGTTGGCCCACCCTTTGCAGCTATAACAGCGTCAACTCTTCTGGGAAGGCTTTCCACAAGGTTTAGGAGTGTGTTTATGGGAATTTTTGACCATTCTTCTAAAAGCGCATTTGTGAGGTCAGGCACTGATGTTGGACGAGAAGGCCTGGCTCGCAGTCTCCACTCTAATTCATCCCAAAGGTGTTCTGTAGGGTTGAGGTCAGGACTCTGTGCAGGCCAGTCAAGTTCCTCCACACCAAACTCGCTCATCCATGTCTTTATGGACCTTGCTTTGTGCACTGGTGTGCAGTCATGTTGGAACAGGAAGGGGCCATCCCCAAACTCTTCCCACAAAGTTGGGAGCATGAAATTGTCCAAAATGTCTTGGTATGCTGAAGCATTAAGAGTTCCTTTCACTGGAACTAAGGGGCCAAGCCCAACCCCTGAAAAACAACCCCACACCATAATCCCCCCTCCACCAAACTTTACACTTGGCACAATGCAGCCAGGCAAGTACCGTTCTCCTGGCAACCACCAAACCCAGACTCGTCCATCGGATTGCCAGACAGAGAAATGTGATTCGTCACTCCAGAGAACACATCTCCACTGCTCTAGAGTCCAGTGGCGGCGTGCTTTACACCACTGCATCCCACGCTTTGCATTGCACTTGGTAAGGCTTGGATGCAGCTGCTCGGCCATGGAAACCCATTCCATGAAGCTCTCTACGCACTGTTCTTGAGCTAATCTGAAGGCCACACGAAGTGTGAAGAAGTGACTTAAAAAAATGAGTTGAATCTTGTATAAGATAAAAAATCATCTTTTGTGTTCAACAGAAAAAAAAAAATCAACTTGAGAGTGAGTATATGATGACAACATTTTCATATTTGGGTGAACTATCCCTTTAAGGTAGACATTTAGGCGAACATAACCATCGATATTATACTTAGCTATAATAAGGGCTTTTCACACTTGAAATGAACCCTTGGTCATTCTAAACCCTGGGTAAACAGAATCCTGGGTTATCTTGCTTCACATTTCACACTGGTCATAATTTACCCGGGGTTAACAATCAATCCTGGGTATTCATAAACTGACGTTTCCCATTGTACATTCCTAAACCCTGGGTTAACGTTCTTATTAGCATAGTCAGTGTCATTGATTAGATGAACGAAGCATGCAACCTGTTTACATAAAAGTTCTAGCATTGCGCATCTTCGTATTGCCGACTATACTATCGAGTTTGTACTGAATGGACATTTCAGACTATAAAGGTAAGAATGAAACGGTCTCTTCTTCACTCCAGTTGTTGCGTGCTCTGTCAGCATTTGACATTCTTCCTTTCAAATGCTGAATTTACTGTTTATATACAGTGTGCAGTGTTTCTGTGACTGTCTGAAACTGTCTTAGTTGTCTATTGCTAAGCATCTAGCTTTAACATTCTAACACCGCATTGTTTCACACTGTACAAGTTTACATAACCCGGGTAAAAAGCGATGCTAAACCCACTTCTAAATTACAAGTGTGAAACGTTCCTTTACCCGGGGTTAAAAGCGGTGTTTAGAACGATGATAACCCGGGGTTAAGCGTGAAAAAGCCCTATAGTGAACATACATAAAGTTGACCCTGGGAGTTAATTAAGTCTGAAGTAACTTCTTGCTCTGAAATAAATTTTGTTGCTGAGGACGTACACTGATTGAATATTCTGACAGCATTCATGAAAGTCAACATTGCGCAAGCCCAGAAAACTGAATTACTGACTTGTACAGCTTCTTCTTTTGAAATCATTTAATTTCCCTTAAAAAGGAAACCAGTTTGAACCAGAACAGCATCCCTCTCTAAATTTAGTTCCCAGACTCCGCTTCACCCCATTTCCAGCCCAATTTATGATCATTCCATTTCGCTTAGGAAGCTGCCTTAGAAAGTAGCTGGCAATGAAGACAGTAGACAGCGAGGCAGCTCACTATTGGAACAGAACTATGGAACACACAGACCAAAGAGCATGTGTCTTGCAGACTGAATCTGTCACGAATAAAGAAACGAGCAGGAAAAGAGCAGGAAAAGAACCGTTCCATGACCTTTACATGAACGTCTTTGTGTGACATCTTTTGCCGTTCACTCTATATGGGTGGAAATAGTTCTTCCAATGTGGACATACAGTGTGCTTTTCCACTGCATTATCTCATGTCACTCAAGACAGGGTTAGTGCAGAAAGTCACCATCTGCTTGGCACTAAATAAGAGAGTTCCCCCAAAAACGATAACTCATTATTTTCTCAGCCTACACCAAACACTGATCCCTAAACCTACTCGTCACTGTAATCTTAACCAATGAAATTAGCTGCAGGGCGGGATTTCTGGTGAAGTGGTTTGGGAAAAAAATCACGCATGTAACAAGACTAGAGCGATCAAGCTCCTAGATGACAAAAAGCTCTATAAAAGTGTCATAGACGTAGTCCATGCAACTCATGTAAAGGCGAGGACACACCAAGCAGACAGCTGACCATCAGACAATGTCAGGCCATTGTTGAGTGTCTGTCAACCTAGTATTTGTGTTTCCCACCATTGCACTAGTCGGACACACATTGGTGGCTTTTTGGCCAATTGATCACTCTGATTGGCTATTCAGCTTAACGAACCAGTGCATGAGAAGATAAACTGAAGTGATAAAAGCAAGCAAATGATGAAGTCAAGAGAGCACAAACAGAAGGTGATGAGCATTGGTTAAAGTTTGTATCAACAGTCCTAGCTTTTCCAGTTTCCCTTTTTGAATGATGAATACAGACTACTGCCACCTGCTGGTATGGATCCTCTCATGTAGGCGAAGAACATACTGTACTAGTTGGCCATTGGCTGTCTTGGTTGTGTATTCAACTTTAGTCCAGTTACAGACTTTCGTTGACGCTAGTTATTTGATGTTGGTTTGGTGGTCTGGGACTTTAAGTGCACAAGAGAGTCAAAAATGAATTTGATTTGAATTGGAAACACTTTATTTCGATGGTCTACTTTAGACATTCTACTAACTGTAACTTTGCTGTAACTTAACTAACTCTCATTAGAGTATTAGTAGACTGTCTGCTTAATATCTGCTAACTCTTTATTTTGATGCTCCACAAGACATTCTATAAGTAACTTTGCAAGTACGTCAACTTATTCTACTAACCTTAACCCTAACCTAACAGTTTATTAATTCTATAATGAGAGTTAGTTGACATGTAGTTGCAAAGTTACTTATAATGTATTGTCCCGAATATAAGACAATGTTTTTTTCTTAGAAATACATCTGAAAAAACGGGTTCGTCTTATATTCAGGGTCTAGACTTTTACATGTAAATAATACACCCGCAACAATAGGTGGCGTCAAATATGCGTAAAACGAGTGTGCCAAGAAATACGGTGTGCAATGCTGGAAGATCGCAAGAGCAAAAAGACAGTCTTAAAACGCAAACAGTCAAAGAAAATCTTGCCGTCTAAGAGCCATGTGACTGTCATGTTTGCGTTGCTGATGGGACCAAACTTCCCCCGTATATGATTTTAAAACGTAAGACAGTATCCAGATTTCAAAACTACTGCTAATGAAATTTTGGTAGGCTACATGGTTTTTCACTATGAGATTGCTATATAATTCAGATGGGCTACAGGTTATTTTTATGGTATGCCAAAAAGTGTTTATTTTTAAATGTGATCATTGGTACATTTTACCAGTATTTACCATGCCTTCAATACAAAAATTAAAATATGAAAAATATGCAATATGAAAATAATTTTCAAATAAAAGCATTTTCTTTATAAAAATGTTCCTTATAAAATACAAGATTTGGTCTTCAAAAAGCCTTTTTTTATATTTGGAACAATACGGTAGTTAGGAGATTGTCTAAAGTGACCATCGAAAAGTACGTAAAGTATAACCTCTGAATAATCTGCCAAGTTAATCATAAAGTATTATGAGACTGAATGATATGATGCTGACTTAGAATTTGGCCACACGAAGGTATCATTGAAGGCAACAAATAGTCCCTGTACCTTTTGGAACAACTTTTGGAACACACTAGATTTTGGAACAGTCACAAGTGTTTGTTTTTTTTTCTCTTTTCTTTTCTTATCAATGAAAATGTTACCCAGCTGCAAACATGGCACCACTCTCATTCCTAACTGATGTTTAATGTGATGATCTCTGCAGGTCTGAGATCAGTATCAGTGTGTGTGTATGTGTATGTGTACACGTCTCCTGCTGTGATAGATCTGGAAGGTTCTGCCACTCTGAGGTCAGTATCAAAGGAAGGCAAAGCTAGAGCCAAGCCGGGGGCCTTCGGCAGGCTGGGGTTCAAAGGCTGTTATCACCTCTTCTGTCAGATCCAGCAGAGCCCTGCGCTTTGATTGGCTTCTTGTCTTGTTAGAACTCTGCTCTTTCTCTTTCACTCACACTCCCTCCGATGAGACTCAATCTCTTTCAGGAGATACAGAAGAACCTGATGGACAGTCTCAAGAGTGGTGGCTGAGGACGTGAGGATGGGAGCTGATTTGTTGAAAACAAAAGCTGGAAGCCTCTGCGCATTGAAAGTGACACACATCATGTTCTGGAGACAAATGCTATTTTTAGTGGTTGTAGGCCTCATGAATGACCAAGACCAAGGGACCAAGTTCATATAAAAACAGCTTTTGTGTGTATATATATATATATATATATATATATATTGTGTATGTATACTGTACTTACATTTTTATTAAGTTGCTGAATTGTTGATTTTGGATGAAAGAAGCAAAACATTTTTTTTTTTTTTCATTTTGAAGTCAACATGAAATGGCATTTGCAACCCACTTTACTTTTGTAACATGACATATTTCACTGCGAAACAAGATATTCAACAAGAAAAAAAAAGTAGGATGATTTTTCTCGAATTGACTGGAATGTGAAAAGTAGGCATGGCTGTCAGTTTTGCACTATAAGACTAGGAATGTGTATTATGAACATAAGCAGAGTAATTTTTAATTTCATGTTGGCTTTAGCAATAGCAATAGTGGAGTCCCTTGTGACCTTCACAATAGGAGCACAATTTGTATGGCTTGCGTAAGTGACCTTTATTGGAGTTGCTATGGATTCAGTTCACTCGCATATGATCAGGGCTGGAAATTGCAAAGATTCACAAGTTGGGGAGTCAAGAGGTTTATATATACACTATATTGCCAATAGTTTTGGGATGCCTGCCTTTACATGCACATGAACTTTAATGACATCCCATTCTTAATCCGTAGGGTTTAATATGGAGTTGGCCCACCCTTTGCAGCTATAACAGCTTTAACTACCGGAATAAGTTCATATAAAAACAGCTTTTCTCTTTTTTTCTTAACATGAGGACACAAACCACTAAAACAGCTAGATAGATAGTTATTTAAGCAATAGTTCACAAATTATGAAGTACAGAACCTCACACATGACATGCAGAGGAAAAAATAGATATCATGGCCACAAATCAAGAATTTGTTCCCACAATTTATTCATTTGTTTTCACGTTTTAGTTAAGTCATGCCCAAGTTGTACTAATTCATTTTAAATAAGTTATTTAGTATACGTAGTGGCCACAATTTATTGTTGGCCTAAAAAAATTCACCTAAAATCGGGTGCACATTTGACCATGATTTGGCCGTCTGAGACAAATTTTGCAAATCCTAAAAGATTCCTCTGAAATCTAGGCTAAAATCTGTAGCCTTTGATCGCTAGTGTAACGTGTTCACCAACAGACGAGTCTCTAAAGGGACATGGTGATTGAAAAAATAAATTTGAGATGGGAGGAAAAATAATGCTATTCAATGCTATTGCGTTCACTCACAAATGTTTTGCGTTCCCATGAGAAACTTTGCATTCGCTATCAAAACCATTGTGTTACCTCAAAGAACGATGTGCTCACTCGCAAAACCTTTGCTTTCCTTCGAGAAACTTTGCATTCGCTCGCAAAACCTTTGCGTTCCTTCGAAAAACTTTGCATTTGCTCACAAAACCTTTGCGTCCCTCGAGAAACTTTGCATTTGCTCGCAAAACCTTTGCGTTCCCTCAAGAAACTTTGCATTCGCTCGCAAAACCTTTGCGTTCCCTCGAGAAACTTTGCATTCGCTCGCAAAACCTTTGCGTTCCCTCGAGAAACTTTGCATTCGCTCGCAAAACCTTTGCGTTCCCTCGAGAAACTTTGCATTCGCTTGCAAAACCTTTTGCGTTCCCTCGAGAAACTTTGCATTCGCTCGCAAAACCTTTGCGTTCCCTCGAGAAACTTTGCATTCGCTCGCAAAGCCTTTGCGTTCCCTCGAGAAACTTTGCATTCGCTCGCAAAGCCTTTGCGTTCCCTCGAGAAACTTTGCATTCGCTCGCAAAGCCTTTGCGTTCCCTCGAGAAACTTTGCATTCGCTCGCAAAGCCTTTGCGTTCCCTCGAGAAACTTTGCATTCGCTCGCAAAACCTTTGCGTTCCCTCGAGAAACTTTGCATTCGCTCGCAAAGCCTTTGCGTTCCCTCGAGAAACTTTGCATTCGCTCCCTCGAGAAACTTTGCATTCGCTCACAAAACCTTTGCGTTCCCTTGAGAAACTTTGCATTCGCTCGCAAAACCTTTGCGTTCCCTCGAGAAACTTTGCATTCGCTCGCAAAACCTTTGCGTTCCTTCGAGAAACTTTGCATTCGCTCGCAAAACCTTTGCGTTCCCTCGAGAAACTTTGCATTCGCTCGCAAAACCTTTGCGTTCCCTTGAGAAACTTTGCATTCGCTCGCAAAACCTTTGCGTTCCCTCGAGAAACTTTGCATTCGCTCGCAAAACCTTTGCGTTCCCTCGAGAAACTTTGCATTCGCTCGCAAAACCTTTGCGTTCCCTCGAGAAACTTTGCATTCGCTCGCAAAACCTTTGCGTTCCCTCGAGAAACTTTGCATTCGCTCGCAAAGCCTTTGCGTTCCCTCGAGAAACTTTGCATTCGCTCGCAAAACCTTTGCGTTCCCTCGAGAAACTTTGCATTCGCTCGCAAAACCTTTGCGTTCCCTCGAGAAACTTTGCATTCGCTCGCAAAACCTTTGCGTTCCCTCGAGAAACTTTGCATTCGCTCGCAAAACCTTCGCGTTCCCTCGAGAAACTTTGCATTCGCTCGCAAACCTTTGCGTTCCCTCGAGAAACTTTGCATTCGCTCGCAAAACCTTTGCGTTCCCTCGAGAAACTTTGCATTCGCTCGCAAAACCTTTGCGTTCCCTCGAGAAACTTTGCATTCGCTCGCAAACCTTTGCGTTCCCTCGAGAAACTTTGCATTCGCTCGCAAAACCTTTGCGTTCCCTCGAGAAACTTTGCATTCGCTCGCAAAACCTTTGCGTTCCCTAGAGAAACTTTGAATTTGATCGTAAAACCTTTGCGTCCCTCGAGAAACTTTGCATTCGCTCGCAAAACCTTTGCGTTCCCTCGAGAAACTTTGCATTCGCTCACAAAACCTTTGCGTTCCCTTGAGAAACTTTGCATTCGCTCGCAAAACCTTTGCGTTCCCTTGAGAAACTTTGCATTTGCTCGCAAAACCTTTGCGTTCCTTCGAGAAACTTTGCATTCGCTCGCAAAACCTTTGCGTTCCCTCGAGAAACTTTGCATTCGCTCGCAAAACCTTTGCGTTCCCTTGAGAAACTTTGGATTCGCTCGCAAAACCTTTGCGTTCCCTTGAGAAACTTTGCATTTGCTCGCAAAACCTTTGCGTTCCCTCGAGAAACTTTGCATTCGCTCGCAAAACCTTTGCGTTCCCTCGAGAAACTTTGCATTCGCTCGCAAAACCTTTGCGTTCCCTCGAGAAACTTTGCATTCGCTCGCAAAACCTTTGCGTTCCCTCGAGAAACTTTGGATTCGCTCGCAAAACCTTTTGAGCTCTTTGTGAGCGAACGCAAAGTTTCTCTGCGGTACGCAAACGTTTCTCGGGGGAATGCAAAACATTTGTGAGAGACCAATATTTTTTACTCCATACCATTGCAATCAAATTTTACTTCTGATGGAATTCTGGCAGTGTCAGAAGTTTTGAGCCCAGTCCTGCAGTGTGGCTTCTCCTACGACGACCATCAAATCAAAACCCAATAGGACCGCAGAACCTGATGATGCAATTAGTGCGATGACAACAACAAACCACCACATGCTCCACACACACGTCTTTATTTTTTCTATTTTTTTAAAAACAGGTCATGATGTGATCCCGCCTACTGACAATTTACCCAATAGTATTTAAGCACCCCGGGTTGCCAGTTGGCGGAAAACACAGCAATAGAAGCAAATTCTCCCCGACCTAAAAAGCCTCAGGAATAAAAACATTGCAAATGTGTACATTAGCTGATCAACTTATACTGTAAGGCTCGTTGTTTTCCATTGTCAATTAGGCTCATTTCTGTTACGTTTCCTCAATCTGGCAACCCGCGTGAGCATCAATTTGGACTGCAGTACCCAGTTAGCTGCCAATATTATATGCGCCTTTAAAACAAAACAAATTAAATATAGTGGGACAAATTATTAATTTATGGCCATTTTTTTTTGTGTAACCAGCTGTCAAGCGGCAAAAGTAAAAATACAGTATCAAATCAAAAGTACAACCGTTTCTAAAACATAAACCCTTTTACACATGTATAACTTTGGAGATGCTACAGAACTATACTTAACAAATACCTAAGAATATCAATAAGACCATGTTGAATATTTGGGCACTAGGCATTCATTTTTGTTTCCAAAGTCTATAATTATAACCTACATGAATTAAAGATCCATTATCTTCCAAAAGTACTATTCATTTCAATTTAAAATTTATACTTTACTACGTAACTTTCGATATTCAAAACAAAGTAAATCCTGTAATACTTGAGGAAAAGTGAAGATTAGCTCTGATGGAAATAAAAGTTTAAATCTGAATAAGAGCATTTTATTCATTTCTTTTTAAGCATTTTTCCATTTTTAATTTCATATTTGTAAAAAAAAATCCCTTAATTTGTACATAGAGACGCCCAGGGAGCACTTAGTAAAATTCCATAGTGCTAACAGGGCATATTCAGGAGTTTGACTGAGTGAGGCTGCTAAATCAAGTGAATGGTTGTGAAACGCTGCGGCGTGTGATGCATGTGACAGGCTGGCCAGCAGCGTCGCACATGAAATGTATTCTAAGTATGTGGAGAAGAGGGCGCCCGGTTCATTCACTTTCCTCTGATGTCCTTCTCGCTTTGAAGATGTCCTCCAGGTCTGCTCACCTTAGAATCTTTATCTAAGTGCAATAGATGAGCAGTGAAATATAACCTCCAATAGCTGGGGATTCATGAATTTTATGCTGAAATCTCTACTATTTCAGAGATAGACTTTCACACCATAAAAAACTGTTATGAAAAATTTAGCACTTACATGCAGAAATGTAGACCGGAAAGGAAGCTTACAAATAGTATTTTATATGAATTTGCAAAAGAGTACTGTATTGGTATTCCTCAACCATTCTTAAGGATTGCACATTATAGATTTAGATTATCTAAAGATTTTAACTGTGAAACATTCAGAGGTAACATTATAGAAATGTTTGCATTTTGAATTGTGATAGGCCTTTCTTGCATTTGTTTTCATATTCCATTTGCGATTTATTTTCTTTCTTTGTTTTATTTGCTTTGTGATTGTAAATGGTCTAGTCTTTGTAACATGCAGCATATTTAACTATCCAATTTTTCCAGCATTCTTGCTTCCAAAGTACACCAATCAAGCATAACATTATGACCACTGACAGGTGATTATCTCTTCATCACGGCACCTGTTAGTGTGTGGGATATATTAGGCAGTAAGTGAACATTTTGTCCTCAAAGTTGATGTGTTAGAAGCAGGAAAAATGGGCAAGCTTAAGGATTTGAGCAAGTCTGACAAGGGCCAAATTGTGATGGCTAGACGACTGGGTCAGAGCATCTCCAAAACTGCAGCTCTTGTGGGGTGTTCCCGGTCTGCAGTGGTCAGTATCTATCAAAAGTGGTCCAAGGAAGGAACAGCGGTGAACCGGCGACAGGGTCATGGGTGGCCAAGGCTCATTGATGCACGTGGGGAGCGAAGGTTGGCCTGTGTGGTCCGATCAAACAGACGAGCTACTGTAGCTCAAATTGCTCAAGAAGTTAATGCTGGTTCTGATAGAAAGGTGTCAGAATACACAGTGCATCGCAATTTGTTGCGTATACCAGTCAGGATGCCCATGCTGACCCCTGTCCACCGCCGAAAGCACCAACAGTGGGCATGTGAGCATCAGAACTGGACCACGGAGCAATGGAAGAAGGTGGACTGGTCTGATGAATCACGTTTTCTTTTACATCACGTGGATGGCCGGGTACGTGTGCGTCGCTTACCTGGGGAACACATGGCACCAGGATGCACTATGGGAAGAAGGCAAGCCGGCGGAGGAAGTGTGATGCTTTGGGCAATGTTCTGCTGGGAAACCTTGGGTCCTGCCATCCATGTGGATGTTACTTTGACACGTACCACCTACATAAGCATTGCAGACCATGTACACCCTTTCATGGAAATGGTATAAATCCAGTCGAGCATCTGTGGGATGTGCTGAACAAACAAGTCCGATCCATGGAGGCCCCACCTCGCAACTTACAGGACTTAAAGGATCTGCTGCTAACATCTTTGTGCCAGATACCACAGCACACCTTCAGGGGTCTAGTGGAGTCCATGCCTCGACGGGTCAGAGCTGTTTTGGCAGCAAAAGGTGGACCAACACAATATTAGGAAGGTGGTCATAATGTTATGCCTGATCAGTGTATGTTCCCCATTAATTTTCAATAAAGATTTCTAAGATTTGAGACAAGCCAACCAGCTCTAAGATGAATCACAACATACCAACTATGTTTTGAATTAAAAAAAAAAAGCATTTGAAAATGAATGGGAAAAAAGTAATGGTACAGTTAAATTCTATTGTGAGGGAATGAACGACTCAGCCCAAATCAATGATTTACAATAAGACTGAAGAAATTATTAAATTGCAGTCAATGATTATACATTTCAATCAATTAAAGATTGTGTAGATTTATTTTTGTAGAAATATCTGATTAATCACATTAATGTTTGCTGAAAAATAACCCATAAGAATATACAGTAATTAAAATATATTACATTATTGTGCCAGACAAGTAAATCAATGAAAAGTTATTACAAAAAGTGTCTTTAAAAGTCAATATATTGTTAATTTCATATATATTTCATATTGCACATATGTCTATGTTTATTGGACTACAGTCCGTAACAATTCATTCTCATGAACTGCACAAAAAGATGTTCTTAGTAACTAAACTTACCTAAAACTAGTTACTAGTTACTGTTCACTGGGTTTGCTGCCTATTTCTTTCAGGTAATGCAAAAATAATGAAAATTCCAAAGTAAAAATGTTTTGAACATTTGAACAGTTTGTTGTTAAATAGACAGTTTTTTTATGTTTGCATTTTTTTTATTTACATTTGATTTAATTTCAGCTTTATTTTAGTTCTTGAAAACAACTTTAATAGTGTTATTTTTAGGTTTAGTTGAAAGTAACAGTGGATCACTATTCATTATTGAGTATAAATGAAGCATTTAATTAACCAAAAATGAAATCCTTAAGCAGACATGCACATCAGATCTTAATGTTTCTTCAAACATACTGTATCTGTATTCCTCCTTCAGCTGATTGGTTTCACAAGCATCGCTTTATGGTGTCTGGGACCGATCATAAACTAACAATCACTGTGTGGAATGTGTTTGTGTGTCTTTAGCAGTCGAACTGTTCAACTCATGTGCCTTTAATCACTCACATACTCCCTTCAGGAGAACTATAAGAATGGGCCAACAGATCCAAATAAACATGAATGATTTACACACCCACCATCATAAAATGAAGGCGGTGGATGTCAGAGTTTCAGAACGGCTGAGGTGACTGTTCCTGGACAAATCGTGTGACGGAAGCAGCTGGAAAGACAAAGAAAAAGAGATGAGGGGGTGGGGTGGGGGTTCCTCGGCAGGATCAGGTCAACATCTCTCTTATCTTCACACATCTGTTTCCTCAAGCTTCCACCAGGGTGACAATCCCTATTGGATTACACAGATTGGAGGAAACCAGAGCTAGTGTTTGGCCAGTCATTTGGAGAAGACGTAGTGGAAGTGCCCAGCATGAGCTACTGACAGGAAGTGATATCCTCCAGCAGCATTGCATCATCAAAGTATTGTTTTGAAGTTAAAAGAAAAGGCAAACCACTGCTTTTTACAATATTATTAGCCGTGTTTGGCAATATTTTGGCTAGGGGTGTGAAGATAATCCCATGGATGTACACTGAAGGAAGGACTTTATCTAGAGACCAGAATTCCATAGAGACATGGGGGTCGGCTTGTTTGACTTAGGTCAGTAAGAAACCACCTAGTGATACCACCCAGATCATCCAAACAGTGTGCTAATAAACATTCAGAATGCCTTAACCACAAAGCAATGCTCTGGAAACAGACTCTAAATTCTGATTGATTAATACTAACAAATACTGACAAATTTCTGCCATCACAACAGTATATTTCCTTAAAAAAGAAACTGACCAACAATCCATATGATTTAAGGTATCACTCTTGTCCATATCACAAGCATTGCACATTATGCACCTAAGTCTAATACTAAAGGCCCCAATACACTCACGGAAAAGTTCTTTTTCGTTCTTCGTTCAGGGGTAAAATGAAGTTCGAAAGCATCACGTGAGCAGCGATATACTTTTATTGAACATCCAACTCCGCCCACACTGCTGAGAGCGACCGTTAGATGAATATGTAAATATGTGCTGCTCACTTTCCTCTCAATAACAAAATAAACACAACAAAATTGAGAAAACAGCAAGCATTTTAATAAAGCATCTGATCATAGCAACGTGGATATGTTTGCATGAGCTCTACAGCACTCTAGTAAAGTCACGTCACGTTTATTTATATAGCACTTTTTATACAATAGATTGCTTAAACTCAAGCAACTTTACTGCATTAAACATGAAAAACAGTGTCAGTGTCTCATTTCATCAGAAGTACAACTTAATTTACTACTATAAAGCGGCTCTCCAGTGTGTTCATGTTTTCACTCACGGACGTCTGATCTCGACCGAAAATGAACCGGAAAAGATTTTCACATGAAATAAGACGGAGCCTCAGTGCCACACCTACGGTGGCCCAGTAGTGCACAACACAACGAAATTTAAAAAGCATACATAAGTTCACAACACAAAGAAATCAAGCCACAACACAAATTCCAATGTTGTGTTGTGCATTACTGAGTCAGTTTTACCAATACAATCAAGCGGTGGAATTTTAACGTCTGTTTTTAAATGTTAAAAGTAATTTTAATGAATACAAATTATACGTTTCAACCACTTGGTGGAACTGGCAGCTGTTCCCTTAGGCGTCATGTGCCGTGGTAGCGGGTCAAAGCATTCTTGAGTATAAATATGCAGCTATATTGCATGTAGGTGATTTTGAATTAATATTTCATGTCGATAAACAATGGTTAGGCTACATACTGTTAAAACTAATTGTGGTATTGATATCTTTGTAAGATTGCCGACTCTATAGAACAGTGGCAACTTTACCGCGCTTCGAGAGCCCCCTAGTGGTCGGGAGCATTTCCGTTGTGTTGTGGCTTTTTCGTTGTGTTGTGGCTTTTTCGTTGTGTTGTGGCTTGTTTCCGTTGTGTTGTTGCTTGATTCCGTTGTGTTGTGGCTTGTTTCCGTTGTGTTGTGGCTTGTTTCCGTTGTGTTGTTGCTTGATTCCGTTGTGTTGTGGCTTGTTTCCGTTGTGTTGTTGCTTGATTCCGTTGTGTTGTTGCTTGATTCCGTTGTGTTGTGGCTTGTTTCCGTTGTGTTGTGGCTTGTTTCCGTTGTGTTGTGGCTTGTTTCCGTTGTGTTGTGGCTTGTTTCCGTTGTGTTGTGGCTTGTTTCCGTTGTGTTGTGGCTTGTTTCCGTTGTGTTGTGGCTTGTTTCCGTTGTGTTGTTGCTTGATTCCGTTGTGTTGTGGCTTGTTTCCGTTGTGTTGTTGCTTGATTCCGTTGTGTTGTTGCTTGATTCCGTTGTGTTGTTGCTTGATTCCGTTGTGTTGTGGCTTGTTTCCGTTGTGTTGTGGCTTGTTTCCGTTGTGTTGTGGCTTGTTTCCGTTGTGTTGTGGCTTGTTTCCGTTGTGTTGTTGCTTGATTCCGTTGTGTTGTGGCTTGTTTCCGTTGTGTTGTGGCTTGTTTCCGTTGTGTTGTTGCTTGATTCCGTTGTGTTGTTGCTTGATTCCGTTGTGTTGTGGCTTGTTTCCGTTGTGTTGTGGCTTGTTTCCGTTGTGTTGTTGCTTGTTTCCGTTGTGTTGTGGCTTGTTTCCGTTGTGTTGTTGCTTGATTCCGTTGTGTTGTTGCTTGATTCCGTTGTGTTGTGGCTTGTTTCCGTTGTGTTGTGGCTTGTTTCCGTTGTGTTGTTGCTTGTTTCCGTTGTGTTGTGGCTTGTTTCCGTTGTGTTGTTGCTTGTTTCCGTTGTGTTGTGGCTTGTTTCCGTTGTGTTGTTGCTTGATTCCGTTGTGTTGTTGCTTGATTCCGTTGTGTTGTGGCTTGTTTCCGTTGTGTTGTGGCTTGTTTCCGTTGTGTTGTGGCTTGTTTCCGTTGTGTTGTGGCTTGTTTCCGTTGTGTTGTTGCTTGATTCCGTTGTGTTGTGGCTTGTTTCCGTTGTGTTGTTGCTTGTTTCCGTTGTGTTGTGGCTTGTTTCCGTTGTGTTGTGGCTTGTTTCCGTTGTGTTGTTGCTTGATTCCGTTGTGTTGTGGCTTGTTTCCGTTGTGTTGTGGCTTGTTTCCGTTGTGTTGTTGCTTGATTCCGTTGTGTTGTTGCTTGATTCCGTTGTGTTGTGGCTTGTTTCCGTTGTGTTGTTGCTTGATTCCGTTGTGTTGTGGCTTGATTTCTATATGTTGTGTCTTGATTTCTATATGTTGTGTCTTGATTTCGTTGGTTTGTGTCTTTTTCGTTGTGTTGTGTCTTGTTTCCGTTGTGTTGTGGCTTGTTTCCGTTGTGTTGTTGCTTGATTCCGTTGTGTTGTGGCTTGTTTCCGTTGTGTTGTGGCTTGTTTCCGTTGTGTTGTTGCTTGATTCCGTTGTGTTGTGGCTTGTTTCCGTTGTGTTGTGGCTTGTTTCCGTTGTGTTGTTTCTTGTTTCCGTTGTGTTGTGGCTTGTTTCCGTTGTGTTGTTGCTTGATTCCGTTGTGTTGTTGCTTGATTCCGTTGTGTTGTGGCTTGTTTCCGTTGTGTTGTGACTTGTTTCCGTTGTGTTGTGGCTTGTTTCCGTTGTGTTGTTTCTTGTTTCCGTTGTGTTGTGGCTTGTTTCCGTTGTGTTGTGGCTTGATTCCGTTGTGTTGTTGCTTGATTCCGTTGTGTTGTGGCTTGTTTCCGTTGTGTTGTGGCTTGTTTCCGTTGTGTTGTGGCTTGTTTCCGTTGTGTTGTTTCTTGTTTCCGTTGTGTTGTGGCTTGTTTCCGTTGTGTTGTTGCTTGATTCCGTTGTGTTGTGGCTTGTTTCCGTTGTGTTGTGGCTTGTTTCCGTTGTGTTGTGGCTTGTTTCCGTTGTGTTGTGGCTTGTTTCCGTTGTGTTGTTGCTTGATTCCGTTGTGTTGTGGCTTGTTTCCGTTGTGTTGTTGCTTGATTCCGTTGTGTTGTTGCTTGATTCCGTTGTGTTGTGGCTTGTTTCCGTTGTGTTGTGGCTTGTTTCCGTTGTGTTGTGGCTTGTTTCCGTTATGTTGTTTCTTGTTTCCGTTGTGTTGTGGCTTCTTTCCGTTGTGTTGTGGCTTGTTTCCGTTGTGTTGTGGCTTGATTTCTATATGTTGTGTCTTGATTTCGTTGGTTTGTGTCTTTTTCGTTGTGTTGTTGCTTGATTCCGTTGTGTTGTGGCTTGTTTCCGTTGTGTTGTGGCTTGTTTCCGTTGTGTTGTTTCTTGTTTCCGTTGTGTTGTGGCTTGTTTCCGTTGTGTTGTTGCTTGATTCCGTTGTGTTGTGGCTTGATTTCTATATGTTGTGTCTTGATTTCTATATGTTGTGTCTTGATTTCGTTGGTTTGTGTCTTTTTCGTTGTGTTGTGGCTTGATTTTGTTGTGTTGTGAACTTATGTTTGCTTTTTATATTGCGTTGTGTTGTGCACTTCTGGGCCACCGAACACACCTACCTATGATGTAATCGCCATGGACCAATGATAGTACAAAGGTGTTTACCAGCCGAACTCCCAAAATGAACTCTTAACGAACTTCGTTTCAGCCTGATTTTGTTCGAAATGTACGACCGTTACCGGAAACCAGTGATTATAGTTTTTTAAAGTTATAAATATGGATATTTTTCTTACAAAAACGCATGGCTTCGCTTCAGAAGGTCTTTATTAACCCCCTGGAGCCGTGTGGATTACTTTTATGATGGATGGATGCACTTTTTTGGGCTTCAAAATCTAAGTTACCGTTCACTCCCATTATAAACCTTGGAAGAGCCAGGATATTTTTTAATATAACTCCGATTGTGTTTGGCTGAAAGAAGAAAGCATATATACCTAGGATGGCTTGAGGGTGAGTAAATTATAAGATAATTTTCATTTTTGGGTGAAAGAACCCAAATGGGTTAGAGTTTCATTTGAAATGACCTGTTGGCACAGCAAATAGTAAGGCTAGACCTTACTTGACCTTTTCAATTATTATTATAGAATTACATATTCTGCTTTAAGAAGTTATGCACCCAGATTATGGCTGGGAAAGAAAAATTCACAATTAGTCATGTATTGTGCGGTCAGTATCACATGGCAAAGAAAGATTTACGGCTGTAGAAAAGTTCCTCACTCCACTGGAGTCTCTCCATCCATCTGTATGGCAGAAAATGAGCGACTGATTGCATTAGTTTCTCTTTCTCCTCTCAAAGGTCTCTGCAGATGTTAGAAGGAAGGGGGAGGGAGCGACACTTCATAGACATGCTGGGATTCGGCCCACGGGGTTTAGGAGGAGTGGGTTAGAAAACCAGCTGTAGCAGATAAACTCCGTCATTTCCCATCTCATCCGTGTTTACAGAGAACACTCAGCATTTCCTCTGCTTTTTGAAAGCGTTGGTCACACTTCATTTAACGGAGCTCGGGTTACGTGTTACCTAAGCAGATACTGAGTAATAATAAAGAGCCATGTACTTGAAGGAACAGTCCAGGTTATTTCCAGTATCCCTCAGTTTGTCCAACTAACAGGAAATGCATTTACAGTAATATAGTTATGGACTTAATGGAAACTTAGCAGGCAAGCGGGCCGGAGGGTTTAAAAGCAGAAATGTGAAGCTTGTATTTTTGTTAAAGCACTTAAATTCTTCAGTAAAAATGTCTGCACTTGAGTCATCCTTGAGTGTTTGTGTGTGATATTAAGCAGCACAACAGAAATGTTTCTTGAGCACCAAATCTGAATACTAGATAAAAAAGTTTGTAGACAAACTTTAAGTTGGCTTGAAAAAGCCTAGCCAAGTTTTAGTTTAGTAGTTTTAAAAGATAGATAGATAGATAGATAGATAGATAGATAGATAGATAGATAGATAGATAGATAGATAGATAGATAGATAGACAGTTGCTAAGGTAGTTAGGGTGGTTGCTAAGGTGTTGCTATGTGGTTGCTAGGGTACTCAGGGTGGTTGCTAGGGTGTTACTATGCAGTTGCTAGGGTACTCAGTGTGGTTGCTAGGGTGTTGCTATGCAGTTGCTAAGGTACTCAGGGTGGTTGCTGCAGTGCTTTTAATTTGTAATAATATTTTGCATTATTACTGTTTTTACTGTATTTTTGATACTGTATTCTATGTAGTTGCTAGGGTACTCAGGGTGGTTACTAGGGTGTTGCTATGCGGTTGCTAGGGTACTCAGGGTGGTTGCTAGGGGGTTGCTATGCAGTTGCAAGATACTCAGGGTGGTTGTTCTTTTAATTTGTAATAATATTTCGCAATATTACTGTTTTTACTGTATTTTAAATAAATGCAGCCTTATACTTATTAAATCTAAAAGCGATTAAGTAGATATATGTCAGAATGTGTGTTGTGTGGTATTATGAATAGTTGTGTAAGCATTTTTAAGTGCATTACTGTAAACATGTTCCTGTTCATTTATACACAATTGTTTATTTAAAATTCATGTTTGGGACAATAACTTATAATATCTTTGTATATGCCATGGTGCTACTTGTAAATATGTTTTTTTATGCTTAGAATTTGTGGCTTAGGCAACAAGCAAAGCCCTAAGCAACTGTATACGAACAACAACATTGCTCACATTGTCAAATATTTTTTCTATAGTGATTCATTCTTACATTTAACCTTAACCCTAACATGAACATTCTAATAAAAATTATGAAGAAAAAAAGACTTAGTTGGCTGTGCATCAACATCTCTCTCCCTCTCTCTCTTTATTTAAACCTGGGGCCTCTCTGTCATATAATGCATTCATTCCACCTCCAAGTACAAACTTAACCAAGGTGAAGCATTGTACTCCTCTAGCAGGGAGGTGGGCCAGTTCTTGCTTGCTCTGCAATCCTCCACAAAACTCAAGATGCCCCCAACCCTTTTCTATTGAAACAGGGGTTTGGAGAGCAATGAATGAAACCAGAGGAGGAAAAGGACAAAAAAACAGCTTAAGGGCCAACACACAATACCACCAAACAAAGCCAGACTTGAACATTTTCTTACGAAAAATGGTGCTTGTTTGTTCCAGCCATGATGCTATGCAGTTACTATGGTGTTCTGATTGGTTTGTAATGTGTTTGCCAGGCTGTTATGAGTGGTTGATAGGTGGTTTCTTAGCAGCCTAAGCCAAAAGAGTTCCCTCCCAAGACTCTCATTCATCTGAAATCGAATACTTACCTACTATATAGTATGCGAAAAACAGTATGGCAAATGAGTAGAATGTCCGAATACACAGTATTTGAAAAACAGTAGACGAAATGTACCCAGATGACCTACTACTTCCACTGAGATTCTGGAGTGCGCATTCGATGGACACTTTGGGAGGGGATTTATGAATGGCAGTGAAGCGACGCAATTGGCGCTTGTATTCTGACTGCACCAATATTCATATTATATAGAGCCAGGGCTTGACAAACTTTTTTGCTCACTAGTCACTGTGGCTAGTGGTTTTCCAAAGTTTCTAGCCACTCAGCATTTTCACTGGCCACAATTTTGGTACCATGGGGGAAAACTACCATATAGATATTTTTAATATCTCGTAATTTGGCTGAAATATCTGAAACGATACTAATACTCCTTTCTACAGTATCGATACACCGATACCAGCTGCGCTTTCTTGCTCTCCTCTCCGACCGACAGTGAGCTGACATGCACACGCCTCCTCTCATTCACTCCGGTTAAATAGTGTTGGTGTGACGGGTCTGAATTTCGCACGGGATTGCACATAATTCTACTCATTCCCGCAGATTTCGCACTCACATCTGAAGCGAACACACAAACAGTAATAAAGCCGCCTCTGACATACAAGTGCAAAAATTAGCTCCTTTTCCCAGCTTATTAATGGTCAAATACACTCAAAAATAATGTCACAATGCCCATCTTGGTGACTATTAACGTAAACACAGTCGTAAACAGTTCAGGAAGAATGTGTAACAGGAACAGTGTTTTGGATCCAGCCGAATAAACGTGCCACTCTCAATGTTGTTACACTACAAACTACAAAAGAACAAACGATCACCTACTGCTCTTGACTGATTAACTTGTGTAACTTTAATGGATTAATCTGTATTTAATTTTTTACAATGAAGATTATCCAATGTTATTTTAAATTCGATTACTTTGTTTTTTTATTCAGTTTCTTAATATTTAAATTTAAATTTTAATATTTAATTTACCTGAATACCTACTGTTAGACCTACCTGAAAAAATAAAGCAGTCTATTTCATTTGTATCTTTATTCTATTGTATTTATTTTTGCTATTGTTAGTAATTTGTTTATTTGTTCTTATTTATTACTGTTTACTTGTCTTTTTAAATTCAGTTTACCATTTGAAATCAAGCTTCCTTGTGCTGTGTGTAAGCTATTGCAACAAAATTACCCCACTGTAAAAAATACATTGAGTTAGCAAATATTTGTGAGATAATTGTAATGGTAATTGATCAACGTTTATATATGAAAAAAAGCTTAAAAGCTTTATCATATAAAGGGATCTCTTAAGAAGAAATTTTTGATTGCCTAGACTTTCAATAGATGGACAAAAAAATAAATAATATTAAAAATATCTATTTGACAGTGTATGCACCGTTTTTTTCCCTGTGATATCGAAAATGATATCGAATATTGATACTTTTCCAGGTATTGTATCGAAGTTAGAAATTCCAGTATCGTGACAACACTATTAGGCTGCTGTTACTTTAAGACCTGACGCACGGATCCATTATACTTTTACACACGCAATTTCTTTCTCATCTGTTTCCGTTCACATAAAACATAACTGACTGAATACTCGCCAAGAGCGGCATTTTGACATTATTTTGTGTGTATTTGACTGTTTAAGCGCAATAAGCAGCGAAAAAGAACTCAATTTAGTGCTGAGAGGAGGCTTTTATGCTCGTACACTTTGGGTGTGAGCACAAAATCTGTGGGAATGAGTATAATTATGCACAATATGCACAATCCCACGCCGAAATTCTGGAGCAAAACAAACGAGTGAGTATGGGGAGGCGGGTTTGTAACTCACTGTCGGAGAGAGAGAAAGAGCAGCTGGTATTCTGTATCTATTCTGCGGAAAATTAATAAGCGTTTCAGATATTTCAGTAACGATATGTATCAAATTTTTTTTTGACAACACTACATTGCACTAAGTTTATTATTTCAGATGCCCTTTTAAAGACTACAATTGAAAACTGTATGCATTATAAAATTCAAACCGCCAAAGTGGCTAGTAGGAGTGACTCCGTTACACGCCACTGATGAAATCCACCCGTCAAGTCAAGCCCTGTATAGAGTATACTTTTTTTAACAGTTGCGAATTAATAATAAATCGCTTTCAAAACCATGTTAGTGGGCAGTAGATTATTTGTCATACCTGCTCTCTCCTCATTTCCATCACTCTTTCTTTTTTCTCAGTCTCCTTCTCTTGCCCCGTCTTCCCCTCCTAAAGCTGAGCTCTGACTGATAGTCTTTTCATTTTCATCTGTGTCAGTGAAGAAAGTAAACATAGGGTCAACTGATATTTAGCCTATATGTTTTATTAAGCATTTTCTTAGACCAGTTAATTTACTGAAGGCTACAAACAATATGTCACAATATGTACACATTATCTTATGCCTAATCTGATGAAATCGGCTTCATTAATGTTTCTTGTCCCCTCGTATTGACAGTTAGGCTACTGACTATTACATGACAAACTCACGTAAATTATAAGCCTTTTTTTAATTAAAAATGGCGAAATTAGACAAAATTTTATTAGTTTGCCTGATTATTTTTGTCGGTTGTTCAACATTTCTATCCTAAAACAGCTGTCAAATACGAAATGTTTAGTTTAGCACATACATCTCGCACCGTTTACTGAAGCGTCGCCCGACTTGTGCTGCGAATTCGCGCTCAGCAGCTTCTGTGAACATAAAGCCTGCCTACTTTGATTTGATTGGTCATCTCAAATATTTTGACATTGACGAGCAGTGACAGACCAATGAGGCAGCTCAGATGAGACGATCTTGGTGTTGTGCAATATCCTTGCAGCACTAAAGTAGTGTTAATACTACATTAGTCAATTATTTCCCAACATTTATTATATACACCTCGGAAAAATACTTAATTGCTGGCTACGGCCATGAAGACAGTATGCAATTTCGGATGCAGCGTCAATTATATTCTAGTCTCCAAATATACTTTTTTAATCTAACTATGGAATTTTTTGGCCTGTTTTTTCATCTTCTATGTAACAATTGTAAGTCAGATCACTTAGACAACTAAAAGCACACATCTCCTCAACACATCACATGATTTGAGCTATCATTCATGTCCATATGACAAATGGGATGAGTTATATACCAAAGTTGAGGGATGAAGTCATTGCTATCATCTCTAAATGCTCTGCCGATGCTCCCCTGCTCCGCTGCATTCTTCTTTCTTTGAGAGGAAATTTAAAAGCGAAATATTCAAATGTTCTCAAGGAACATTACAGGCTTTTGCCTATTCATCTGGAGCAAGTATCACTCGAGACGTTTTACAGCGTGTTGAATCTTCACGAGAAGGTTGAGCGATGCCAAATCACTTTCCTTCCCTTGATCCCATCTTCACACACAATTCTAATGGTTCATTTGAAGCTCTTTCTTGGCATACAGGAGTATCTGGAGAACATTATGTGACTATAATGCCTGTCAGCTATTCGATCTTCAAGAAATAAGAAGGTCATGAAGATCACAAAGCTCCTCTGAGGTGCCATCAGGAAGCTAGGATGAATACGCAACTCTAAGCACGTTCCGCTACAGGAGAACTTTTCCTTATTACCCAGCCCCTTCAAATGTTTAATTTTCCCCATCTGTCAGACAGGGCAGAAATCAATGCCCGTATTTATGTTGCCCCACACATGGGAATAAGAACAAGAAAACCCAAAGACATTTTAAACAAGTCGCACCTCAAGCAATGTGAACACAGAGAAGTTCCACAAACGCTCAGGCTTTGTTCGCTATTTTCTTTTACATCTGTTCTCGTCTTGTTCCACAATTTTCTACAATGTCTTCAAACAAAGACACATACAAAACATTTTTAGCGTGGTACCAGAAGAGATTCGCAGTGGAGCGACACTGAGGCAGAAGAACGCGGAGCAGTGTATTGTATCGCTGAGCTTTTGAACATATGCTAGGGCGTTCTCATCTTCAAAAGCCAAGAGTAACAAACACAGCGTGATGTTTCCAAATCAGACTCTCAAAAGATGATGTCTTCATACCCATCACTCGCACCTAAGACGCGACGGCAAGATTAAAGCAGATGTAACAGATTCTTCCTGGTTAACAAGACATGCAACAACAAAAACAAGCCGATCTGTGTCAGTCACATCTGTGTCTGCCTGAAGCCACCTCCAACAACTTGACTGAAACTCTATTTGATCTCTCAAAGGCATTGAATCTAATATGACAATTATACACTTGAACCGCATGCTAGCTGAGAGCTCTCCACGATAATGAAACTCAATATGAGTTAATTACATCCTTCTGTGGCCACAAGCCCGGTTATGGCGCGCTCCAGTGTTTCATGCCACTTCAGAATGTGATTATTGCAAGGGCCATTGAGGAGATATTAACAAAAGGTTATTACAAAGGGATGTCCACAGGACCACTCAGCATGCGTCTTTTCCAGTCCCATCCACACCTCGCCGCCATCGTGACATTGTTCTGAAGATGCTGGGATCCCATAACCGCCATTAAATCAATGTAAGGGTGCAGAAATTAACAGCTGGCTGCTTTCGGGCCTCCAGGGCAGCGCCATATGGAACAGGGAGGAAGGGCGTATCTTACTCACCAATGCCTGTGTTCCAAACGTCTTCCTCTGATCAGCTGTCGAAGAACTGACCAACAGCTGCTCAACTGCCTTTGCCTTGAGCTTTACTGAAGAATAACTGAGGAGAAAATCAAGGTCATTGCGTTTAGCATATGGGTCAGTGACTTTTTCTATAGAGTTATTCAAAAATACATTCAAAATGCAATTTGCACAGGCTTGAATACACCTCATCAATAATATGCATGCTTTCAGTTTCTCCATTAAAATTCATTTTCATTATTTTTGTGGGGCTCTGAAATAAAAAAAATGTCTGAAATTCTTTGAATATAATCTTGAATTATTATGTCCTAAAAACAAACCACAAGGTTTTAAAATATTAAAATATTTGAACTTTGGTCTATTTATATATAGCTTTCTTTTAATCAAATGTAATACATTCAAATTACATTTGATTAAAAACATAACATTTTATTTAAAAAAAATCAAATATTCTCAAATATTTTAATATTTTAAAACCTTGTGGTTTATTTTTATGAAATAATAATTAAAGATTATATTCATAAATAAGCTTTATATATAAATGTAAATACTTTTATATATTACATTTGATTTAAAAAGAGCTATATATAAATAGACAAAAGTTCAAATATTTTAATGTTCGCGTTCGCTCTATACAGAGTGTTAGCTGCTCAGTTGCTTACTCTTATGACACATAGCAACACAGCTAAAAGTTTCCTAATATATTTGAACATTTATTGAAAGTAGTCTACATTTACCTGCTGATGCCTTCACAAGCACCTGTAAAAGCTGTTGAGTTGAGTCAACACGCAAAAAGGGTGTTTTTCAAAATATGCTGTATTTTTGTAATAATGTCGCAGAAACGACATGCTTCACCTTTATACAGCGCATCGGCTGAGGACACACTAATCTAAATCAGAGACGACAAATAAGAAATATTATGGCAGGCGTCAATTTAAATGTAGCCTATGCCAGAAGTGTTTTTTTTTTTTATTAAGAATTAAAAATAACTATAATATATTAAATATCAGTAGCCTACTATAAATAAAGTATCATTAGAATAAATGTAAGCATAATAAAAATATAAGTATTCTTTCAAAAAATAAGTTGAAATAATTGATTAACAGCCACGGATATTTACAGGTCTGCTTACAGTAGGTCAGTCTTTAACAGTTTATAAGTTAAAATACATTTCCTTGTGGAGAAAACAAAATACTATGAAAATAGTTTCAGTTATGACTTTTTTCACTTGATTTAGTCTACTTAGTTTTGTATCAAATACAATGTGATTTCCGTTGATCGACATCTGGCAGTAACAGCACATTTTCCTCTTGGGCGAGCGATTCGCGGACAGCTTACCCAGTGCATGAAATCCCTCATATGCCAGCAAACCAATGAGAATGCGGGACAATGATGATGATACATAACAACAGAGCATAGGCGCCAAAGCTGCTGTGGATCCGCTTACCCAGAACTCTGAGTGGCAGATTTGAAGAAATTTACCGTCGTTTGGCAAATAAATAAATGATGGAAAGTTACACACGTATTACTATATGGTACACCTCAAACAAGGGAATTTATAGTAATTTAAAGTGTTAATACTAATCAGCGAGTCCACGAATGGCTTGGGTATGCAGAGCATTCACAGCTTATATGGACCGCACACCACTGATTGATATATATATATATATATATAATTTATTAGGGGTGTAACGGTACACTTATTCGTACCGAACCGTTTCGGTACAGGGCTTCCGGTACGGTGCGCGTGTGTACCGAACGGTACGAATGCAATCTTTAACAGTTAACAGTAGGCTTGTTTTATGCGCGGAACATACTTCAATCCGAGTTCCCACACAAACATATTAAGTATTCTGTCCATTTTATCAAGAAATTCAAACGATAAATGCCGCTTTGACGCTCTTTAATGTGACGTGACAGATCACTGTATAGGCGAGTCAGGTCAAGCGGCAGCGCGGCGCGAGTGAACACGATCATCTCTTTAGTCAAAGAATAAACATAAATCAACATCTAAAGGTATGAGGATACATTACAATTTACTGAAACGTATCATATGTTGTAAACAATGTCAGGTAGCATTACATTTACCTCAGAAGTCATTGAGTGTCCACAGCTGGTTATTTCACTAGAGAGATGAACTCTTTCACTAAATATATGCACTATATTAGCCTATATATATATTAATTATATTCTACTTAACCTGTTAGTGATGTCTTGATTATTTAATCTAAGTCATGAAAATGACAGCCACTGTGTACTAAATGATTATTTCAACAACGAATTGGAGTAAAAACATAATGTTATAATTAGATTTAGAAGTTAATGCAAAAACTGCCTTATGTGTGAAGTTTACATGTTTGCAATGTTATTTGAGTGTTGATTATTATATCTAAAAATACTGAATTTAGGCAAATTTGGGCTTTTTGTTATATTATAGTAATGTGCAAGTAATATATCCCTATATAGTTTACACTTTACAGCATTAGCAGAGATACATTTTTTTTTTTTTTTATCTTTAAGAAACTTTTAGTTAATTGAGTTAATTTAAGGACAGACACAATTTGTTCAGTAAACCACTGTTTAATAATAATTAAAAAAAGGAATTTTATATTTAGTTTTCTCTCCCCTGCTGTACCGAACCGGTACCGAACCATGACTTCAAAACCGAGATACGTACCGAACCGTCAGTTTTGTGTACCGTTACACCCCTAATATATATATATATATATATATATATATATATATATATATATATATATATATATATATATATATATATATATATATATATATATCAAACGTAAAATGGGATAACCGCAAGAAAAAGTTATGAAAGTCATGATTTTAATATTTATGGTATTTGTGTTTTACCTTGAAAAATATAATTACAAATATTTTTAAAAATGATGATAAAGATTCAAGCTAGGAAATATATTATCTTTTACTTTATGCTTACTGTCACAGATCAGCCAGGCTCTCTCACTTCCACCACACAGCAATCACAATCACCAGAGTTCTGATCCCCGCACCTGTCATCAATCACCTCATCAGCAGCGCACTATATATTCACACGGCTCACCTTCAGTCCTTGTCTGACCTTGCACTAGGAAAGACTCACTTACCTGATCTCCTTGGTTTTCCCAGAGTGTGTTCCTGTCTCCTTGCGACTTCATCCCAGAGTGTTGGCTTTTGTTACTCACCTTTCATCCCGGCTGCTGCGGTATCCGTTTCTCCATCTCCATATTTCCTCTGTAAGACAACCATCAAGACTGTTATTCATCTACCATCTCTCACCGTGATACAAGTGCATCTGCTACACCCCATTCTCTGCCCTGTGTTCCCAAATAAAGTGTGTGTTTGGATCTTCACTAACTTTGTCCAGTGTGTATATCCTGACACATCACTTGACATTTCAATTATTCAATACATTTTTTTCGAAAATGGATTAAAAGCATTCATATTGAAATGCATGAAACGAACATGAATACAAAGATTAGATTTCTTAGAACTTGGCACAAATTTATAACTAGTTTTTTTTTTCATTCTTATTTGTCATTGACCCAAATACACTCAACACATCACTGTGGCAATGGGCTGTAGATTGTAGCACATTCGCACAAAATGACATTGTTTTGAGTCTCATAATATTTAAAAATATTATTTTAATGTTCCATTTAGTCCCATTCCATGACAATAACAGCACTTAACTCAGTTAATTATTTAAAAACACAGAAGCTGCAGGATTTAATTTGATTTTTATGTGCAATGCAGGGCTCCTGGGGTAAGAGCTGTGCTGTTCGGTATCCATTTGAGGCAAAAGTAATCAAATGATTCGTAATGCTCTTTCTCTCTGCTCTGTGGAAAAAGGGAAATGCAGCATCTTAAGAGATAAGAAATCAGTTTCTGCTGTGTTTTGATTTGATCAGATCTAGTGAGAGTAATGCTTCAAGGTACTCACTCGCTAGTGCTCCAGACTCACTCAAGACAAATGATAAAGCTGACCTCCAATGCAAAAGTCCCAACGCACTAAATAAAAGTGACATCAGAGCTTTCCTTTTCTTCCTTATTCATGTCTTCCATGCTGTGCGGAACAGTGTTGTAATCTTATTTCATATAAAACAAAGTGCATTCTCAAATCACACAAACCTAACAGACATAGACTAAAAGCCACAAAACTTAATTTTGACTTAGCATATTGAGTAATATTAATTATGCATTTCACTTCCAAAAGGAGTCTAGTACATTTTACAATATTTCAATCCATTCCACAATCAGCACACAGTGTGCCAGAAAAGCCCACAGATGCAGCCTGCTGATTAGCATTTCTAGCTCATTAGAAAATGCAAATCCAAGACTGACGATGGTAAAACAGCGCAGAGGCTCTTCCAGTAGTTTAACAGACGGAACCTCTTGAGCTGAGTCAATGTGACCAGTCTTGACCTGCGTGACTGCACATAATGGAGCCATCTAGCATCTGTAAACTCCCATCCCTGAGGCTTCAGAGCAAGTGATTTGATAAGGGGTCTTAACGTGACGGCCTTCTTCAGATAGCAACATGTCTTAACCACTGAGAAACACAAGGACCTCCTAAGCCCCCCATGTCCCACATGAAAGAAAGAGTTCACTTTGAAAGTACTATTGCAGGGTTTTATTCTATAGAAGTCAGAGGTGTCAAGTAACGAAGTACAAATACTTCGTTACCTTACTTAAGTAGAAATTTTGGGTATCTATACTTTACCGGAGTAATTATTTTTCAGCCGACTTTTTACTTCTACTCCTTACATTTTCACGCAATTATCTGTACTTTCTACTCCTTACATTTTAAAAATAGCCTCGTTACTCCTATTTCATTTCGGCTTGTTTTCATTCCGGCTTGTCGTCGTTCAAAAAAAAAAAAAAAAAAACCTATCCAGATAAATCGCGCCATCCGGATAGAGTGTATTTGATTATGGTTGGATGAGAAGTATAAACATATACCATTCCGACACCCTATTGGTTTTTACGCGATCCATCGCACCTGCACATGACACAAATCACGTAATGCTCAGTAGTACACATATAAGGTTCTTTAATGTATTTACATTGTACTAAAATGCGTTCATTTTCAATGGGCATATATGAGGCTGAAACAGGTAGCCTAGTGCATCCCAAATTTTTCAACATTAACATTTTAATATAACATTATAGTCATTATGGCCTTTAGAGAAATGTTTTTTTGAGGAGGTGGGGTAGTGCACTATAGGCCCCTGTGGCGCGGCCTAAGCTTTTGTCCTTAATGGCATTGTTTTCCTTACATTACTTTTACTTTTATACTTTTATACATAAAGTACTTTTGAAACCAGTACTTTTACACTTTTACTTGAGTAAAAAGCTTGAGTTGATACTTCAACTTCTACAGAAGTCTTTTTAAAGCCTAGTATCTATACTTCTTCCTGAGTAATGAATGTGAATAATTCTGACACCTCTGATAGAAGTCAAACATAATCCATCACGCTCATATTTTGGTAACACTATCATGTAATAAAGTACTTACAAATCATTTGCAAACTATTAGTTTATAGTTAATATTTTACAAACTGCAGTTAATACAAATAGTGAGTTCTTCATTCATTGTCACTGTATTTAACAAATTATTGTTGTTTAATTAGCTCATATGTAAAGAGTTAGATAATGATTTGTTAACAGTAAATAATTCTCACTTTAGATTAGGTCACGGAAAATGTAAAAATGACATTAATTAAATCCTTTAAACCAACATTTATTAGACATTAATTGCATTCATATTCAGTGTTCCTTAAAATGTTTACACACACACACACACACACACACACACACACACACACACACACACACACACACACGTGTCTGGTTCACTATCTTTGCAGGGACTCTCCATAGACGTAATGGTTTTTACACTGTACAAACTGTATATTCTCTCCCCTTACACTAACTCTACCCATCACAGAAAACTTTCAGCAATTTTTCATTTTCAAAAAAACGCATTCTGTATGATTTATAATCGTTTACTCATTGGGACCTCAATTTATGTCCCCACGGTGACACGAGTCCCCATGAGTCAGTGTGCATTCAGGTTGAAGTCCCCACCAGGATAAAAAAAACATGAACACACACACACACTGGGTTTCCATGTTTTAAAGGGACTTTCCATAGAAATAACGAGTTTTATACATACTGTACAAACTGTATATTCTTTCCCCTACACCTACCCCTAAACCTTACTGATGTATTTTAAAAACTTGATCGTATGAATATTTGTATGTAATTCATTTTGACAGCATTATTTATTTATTTATTTAAATTTTACATATTTTTTGTTTATGTTTAGTTTTGGGGATATGCTTTGTAAATTTGTAAACATTTTAATGAACTTAAAGCAATTATTGTCTATAAAGGTTGGTTTAAAGCACTTAATTAATGTCATTTTCCGTGACCTAAACTAAAGCGATAACTATTTACAGTCAATACATCGTTAACAAAGCATTATTTAACTCTTTGCATATGAGTTAATTAAACAATAACACTTTGTTAATGACAGTGACAATGAATGAAGAACAAATATGAATTTGTATAAAGTCTATTAATGTATTAACTACAGTTTATAAACTAACTATTTGCAAATGATTTGTAAATATTTTATTACACTATACTTATTATAAAGTGTTACCCATATTTTTATTTAAGACCAAAATAAGCAACATGCATTATGCATGTTTAAGGTTTGATTGATTGATTAAAAAAAAAAAAAAAAGATATACAATACACTCTTAAAAGAAATAAAAGTGCCAAAAGTGTCTTTTTACAGCAAAGCCATTAAAGAACCATTTTGGGTTACTCTTTCAGTGAATGGTTCTTAAAGGGTACATTACACACAGTTTTTGCCAATCTCATGTTAATCTTGAGTACCTATAGAGTAGTATTGCATCCTTCATATCTCTGAAGAGTCTTTAGTTTTATCATATTTATAAAAGACAGATACGCTGTACCGATTCTTTCCAAAAACAGCCGAGGTGGGCGGGGCTAAAGAGTCACGAGCAGAACTCTGTTGCTGCTCCGGAAAAACAAACTACATCCACTGTTTCCTTAATGCTGGGTTATTTGGGAAGCTGAACAAGTTTGTCTTTCCCTCACAACCAAAAACACACTTCTTTAGAGACATTGTTGATTTCGTGGTCTAATGACAGCGCTGCCGACAGCTTCCCTAACCCGAACGAAGCTCGTTGATGGGCGCGATCTTGTTTGTACACGTGCACATCCGGGAGAAGTGCCCATACAAGGAATTCCACCCTTTATGACATCACACAGGGCCATACTCGAAAAAAACTTTCTGTTCGAGTGTATTTGGACCAGAAATACTCCAAATACATCCAACTCATTTTTTGAAATTTTGGCCATGTTTAGCATGAGAATCCAACTCTTTAACAGTGTAAATAAGTCAGAATGCATGAAATAGCCACAGTTACTACCACTTCTAGTGCCCAGCGAAAGCCCCTCAGACCCCCGTCTGTTTGGGGCGGGCAACTCACGCAGGGAGAGTCACTGCTGCTGTTCCGCAAGACCCACTCAGCAGAGTATTGGATAACGCTGGGAAAGCGTGCCCCGGGGGGGGCGCTGCGGAAGCCACATCCTACCCGTAGGGAGGTATCATGTGGAATATACACATATGGACTGGCCGTGGGCAGTACAACATACGGAAGTCCCAGGGGTGGCCCCGGCCAATGCAGGCGGGAGACTACACCGCACAGAGACGGCAGAGCGAGCTCTGCCAAGGGAAAGACACGGGCTCGCCGTAGGGAGCCGTACCGTGGAAGAATACACATATGGGACCGCCGTAGGGGTCACAACATATGGATACCCAGCCTAACACAAGTTCCACCAATGCATACGAGTGTTAGACCTGGCGTCGGACGCTCCGCCACGTCTGACTGCCACGGGTTGCGGAGGACTCAACAGGGTTCGCCGTTCTGGGGAACTCGACTGAAGCATATCAGCGCACGTATCCGGTCCATGAGGAGGGGAATGGCGCAGCAAGCCGACACTAGAACGGGCCCTTCGGTGTTACTGGCTATTTGAAGCGAGCACACAGGAAGAAACCGACTCTACACGGAGGCTATAGAATCTAGCGAACGTGTTAGGTGTCGCCCAGCCCGCAGCTCTACATATATCTGTCAGCGAGGCGCCGTGTGCCAGCGCCCAGGAAGAGGCCACACTCCTGGTGGAGTGGGCCCTCAACCCGAGCGGGCAAGGCGCGCCTTGGGTTTCATATGCCAAGGCGATGGCATCCACTATCCAGTGAGCCATCCCCTGCTTGGAGACAGCCTTTCCCTTCTGCTGGCCTCCGTAACAGATGAAGAGCTGTTCTGAGGTCCTGAAGCTTTGCGTTCTGTCCACGTAAGTCCGCAGAGCGCGAACGGGACAGAGAAAAGCCAGGGCTGGGTCTGCCTCCTCCGAAGGCAGCGCTTGCAGGTTCACCACCTGGTCCCGAAAGGGAGTGGTGGGAACCTTGGGCACATATCCGGGCCGGGGTCTCAGGATTACATGAGAGTTACCCGCCCCGAATTCCAGGCACGATTCGTCGACCGAAAATGCCTGCAGGTCCCCTACCCTCTTGATGGAAGCCAATGCAGTCAAGAGTACTGTCTTCCAAGACAGGATTTTTAACTCTGCTGACTGCAAAGGTTCAAAGGGAGCTCTCTGCAATGCGGGTAGCACCAGAGATAAGTCCCAAGAGGGTATAGAGTGAGGGCGAGGCGGATTTAATCTCCTCGCCCCCCTCAGGAACCTGACGACCAGATCGTGCTTCCCTAAGGACTTAACATCAACCATGTCGTGATTTGCGGCGATAGCGTCAACATACACTTTGAGGGTGGAGGGAGACAGCCTTCGCTCCAACTCTTCTTGCAGGAAGGAAAGCGCAGAGCTGATCGAACATCTTCGGGGGTCTTCTCGTCAAGAAGAACACCACTCGATGAACAGGTTCCACTTCAACGCGTAGAGGCGCCTCATAGAGGGGGCTCTGGTGGAAGTGATGGTGTCTACCACAGTCTGTGGTAGGCCACCTAGAACCTCCGCGTCCCATCCAGGGACCAGACATGGAGTTTCCAGAGGTCCGGACGCGGGTGCCACAGGGTGCCCCGTCTCTGAGTCAGGAGGTCCTTCCTCAGAGGAATGGGCCAAGGAGGTGCTGTCGTGAGGAGCACTAGTTCCGGGAACCAGGTCCGGTTGGGCCAGTATGGCGCAACTAACAAGACCTGCTCCTCGTCCTCCCTGACTTTGCACAGTGTCTGCGCAAGAAGGCTCACTGGGGGAAACGCATATTTGCGTAGGCCCCGGGGCCAGCTGTGTGCCAGCGCATCTGAGCCAAGGGTCCCCCCGGTCAGGGAATAGAACAACTGGCAGTGAGACGTGTCCGGGGCGGCAAACAGGTCTACCTGTGCGGTACCGAAGCGACTCCAGATCAGCTGGACCACCTGGGGATGGAGTCTCCACTCTCCTGGGAGCACTTGCTGTCGTGAGAGCTCGTCGGCTGCACGATTGAGCAGGCCTGGAATAGACCACCCTGTTTGTTGATGTACGCAACGGCCGCAGTGTTGTCCGTACGGACCAGAACGTGCTTGCCTCGTAGCGGCCCTTTGAGGCAGCTCAGTGCAAGACGAACTGCTAACAACTCGAGGCAATTGATATGCCATTGCAGTTGAGGCCCCGTCCACAGACCCGAAACTGCAAGCCCGTTGTACGTGGCCCCCCACGTAGCACGGGGGCGCTCTCCTTCGACACGGAGGTGAAGTGAACGTCCCTGAATTTGGGGGGCCGCCGGGCGAACTGAATCGCATAGCCGAGTCTGATAGTACGGATGAGCCAGCGGGACCGGCTGGGAAGCGTTAGCCAGGCTCCCAGCGACCGAACCAGCGGGACCAACGGCACCACGGCGGAATGCAGGGACCCGACTCGGACGGCATAGCGGCCCGAAGTGGGGTCTGAGTGTGCAATGCAACACTTACCTGCTTCCGCTGAGGGGGTGCACGGGTGTGAGGAGGCCTCTTGTGTGCGTCCTGGACACAACCAGCACCCCCTGCTGGCGATAAGAGAGGCACTGGAGGGTGACAAGGCATGGGAGCGTCGTACACCGCCAAGCGCGCTCTCTTGGCACCCAGAGATTTTAGAAACAGCTCTTTTTCTGAAGTTTTGGGTACCACTGGCACGAAGGCCAGTGGCGGAACAGAAACCAAACATGAACAAAAAATTCTCTCCTGGCCCTCCTCCGGGAGAAGGAGCGGTGCTGTCACCACCTCCTGAAGAGCTGTCTCCTCCATCTCTGGGTGGCCCGTCTCAAGGTCTCTTGCGACGGCGCTTGCCACCTGGCTTGGCAGCGGCCTGAGCGGGCTGGACGGCCTTCCCGCGGCCGGCTCCACGCCGTTGCCCTGGTGGAGGCTGCTGCTGGGCTGGGGCTGGGGCTGGGGCTGGGGCGGGAGCGGGGGCGGCGGCGGGCGGCCGCCCTCGGCGACGAGCAGGTGGAGGAGCTGCGGCCGGCGGCTGGGCAGCAGCTGACTTGATGTGCTTGATGGCCTCCGTCTGCTTCTGGACGGCCGAGAACTGCTGGGCAAAGCTCTCGACCGCGTCGCCGAACAACCCAACCTGGGAAATGGGGGAGTCCAGGAACCGATACTTATCGGTCTCCCTCATATCGGCCAGGTTGAGCCAGAGATGTCGCTCCTGGACCACAAGAGTGGACATCGCCTGACCAATGGAATGGGCGGTGACTTTCGTCGCCCGGAGGGCGAGGTCCGTCGCCGTCCGGAGCTCCCGGAGGAGCTCTGGGTCAGGCCTACCCTCGTGCATGTCCATGAGTGCCTGGGCCTGGTGTACCTGGAGCAACGCCATGGCATGCAAGGCGGACGCAGCCTGTCCACAAGCTTTGTAAGCCTTTCCAGTCAGACTGGAGGAGAACTTACAGGCCTTGGATGGGTGGCCTGGGTCTCCACGCCAGGTGGAAGTGGACGCCAGACACAGTTGCATCGCAACAGCCCGTTCCACCGGCGGGATCCGCATTTTTTTCGTACCCTTTGGCTGGCCCGCCGTCGAGGGTAGTGAGGAGGAAGGAGCCACTCGGCCGGTTTCTGGCAGAAAAAGGTGCCGTCCACGGCTTCGTGAGCTCCTCATGCACTTCCGGGAAGAAAGGCACCGGGGCGGGCTGCCCCGAGAAACCAATCATCTAGCCTAGATGGGTCGGGACACGGTGGAGGGTTCCACGCGAGCCCGACCTTTTCGGCGGCCCGGGAAAGCATAGCCGTGAGCTCGGGGGCCATCTCGGGCAACGCCACTCTCCCAGAGGGAGGCAACGCAGCCGAGTCTTCATCCCCCGAGGACTGAAACTCCCCCTCCGATGCAGCGATCGACATCCTATCGTCTGCTGGAGCTCCAAAGGTCACCGCTGGACCACCCCGGGAGGGGCCAGCGACTTCCTCCGGAAGCTCAACCGGCTGCAGAGGGTTTAGGGGCCCACGGAGGCTGGCTCGGCGGGTGTGCCCTAAACGTGATCCTCAGGTCACCCTGGCTATTCGCCGAAGTAGGTCTATTCTGCTGGGCAGGAATAGCACTAGATCGGGGCATAGGTAAGGGGACTCCACCCTCCCGAAGGTAGGCGAATCTCGACCTAAGCGCCGAGATAGTCATGTTCCCGCTTTTTTTTCTTTCTTAGTGGGAAAACAAGCTATCCACAAATGCTGCCTCAGCGTGTTGAATACCCGGACACGTAAGGCAGCGATTGTGACCGTCAGCTGGTGACAGGCAACGACCGCATCCAGAAACGCACGGGTGGAATGACATCTTGAAAAAGACGCAGTGTCGCTCTTTTAGAAGAAGCTCTTTTAACGTGCCGAAGCACCCAGGGAACAACCGCGGCAAAACACAGGGAATAGTGCAGCCTGTGTATGCACTCACCGTTGGAACGCCCTCATGGAACCAACAATCAGAATGCTGTAAGAACAGCAGTATTTCACCGATTTCGGTGAGCTCGCGGTCGTCACTGAATGTGCCTTTTCTCTCAGCACAAAAGCCTCTTCTCTCGCTCTCTTTCTTTCTCTCTGCTGTAGCAGGAACAGTCTTCATGGATACCTGTTCGGCTCCAAAGTGAATGACAAAGGTGCACTGCATCTCCTTCCGCTTTATACCCGCGATGCGGGGCGGAGCGCGAGATGCAAATCTCGCACGCCAATGGCCATTGGCCCGTTCTCTATACACTCGAAGCTGATAGGGGCTCCCAGAAGTGATCCCAATTTGTCGGTGACGTCCGACGTACGTCGAACGTGACCGACTGAAAGGGAACTAGACTTGTATCTTACATGACACTGATATTAAAATCGGCAGACTTTATCGGCAGTTTTCGTGATTTGACTATTTATTAATTGTATACTTTCATTTTTTCATTGGATACCATTAGGGTTGGAAATTGAAAATTGATTCCAATTATGAAATCAGATACTTAAGGTCAAGAATCGGATACTTGTAATAAAATAAAAAATTTGATTCCACTTAGCTGCTGATTTTTGTTTCTGGAAATCAGCTGCAAAAAAAAAAAAAAAAAAAAAAAAACGTTTTGCCAAAAGACACAGAATAAATACGTTTGAAATATAAAGGTTTGACCAAATGTTTTTACCTTACTGGAATCAAAACTAGGAATCGATAAGTATCGGAATCCCTAGATACCATCCATACATGCAAAATATTAGGTAGGTCAAAAACACATGAGGAGAAGCGTTAGTATAATACAATATCGGCAATCATAGATACAGTATTCGTATTTGGACGAGATTAGAGTTCTCAGAGGGCCGTTGAGTTTGCGAAAAACAGTAGATAAATTGCCCTGGAATTTTTACTGAGGTTGTGTGAGAAAAACACAGCCATGGCAGATTCAGACGGGATTAAAATCACAAAGTTGTGAAACACAAGGTCCTCCATGAAAACTACTCCTGTCCAAATATGGCTATAGATGCCAATAAAGAACCTTTACTTTTTGGAGTGCACAATCCAAACCTAATGGTTCTGTATTATATAATTGGACAGGAAAAGAAAGCGGCAAAATAAACAAAATCATGAAGCTGTTAAGTTAAACACCTCCGAGGTAATGGATCATATTGACAGAGATCTCAATTTTCGGCCCCAACCGCTGTCAAGGCAGCACAACAACCAGGAGCGCTTTCAAGTGCCATTGCTTATTTGTTTACTATGTAAATATCTTAACAGGCAACGTGTCGGACAGCCCAATAAATCAGTTAAGCCTGTGATCATTATCTATACCCTGTTTGCAGGCATTATGTAAGACAGCTATTTACTCAATATGTGTCATTTGCCAGCTAATGGACAGACATTCATTGCGAAAATTCAAAACAAGCCGTGGCATGAAGGCGCAATTGAGAGATGGTTTTCAGGCTCATTATTTACTTTTCTCGAAAACAGATCTTTCATTTAGCTGGTTCAATATCACAGACAGTCGATGTGTCATTTGCTGAATCTTTGGCTGCGTGTCTGCGGTTCCATTTTATTATGGAAAGTGACGTCGCTGGACGCAGCTACAGGGCTTTTAGCATTCACCTTTGCAGTCTGGGGTTAAGTGTTGACAACTGTTAGAGCTCACACAGCGCACTTTAAGTTGAAACGAGGTGCTGTGATAGCGAGGTCAAAGGGTCGAATCGGGGTCATGCTCTCTATCAAAGAAGGCCGAAACTTTCTAACCGCAGATATGGCAACTGTTTGTTTTACCTAGATACTGCACGTCAAACCCTCCACGGGAGCTGTGTTATGTTTATGTTTTAAGGTTGTCAAGAAACCCTTGAGTTTTGCGCCGTTACGTAAAAAGCACAAGTGCTGGTTCACGTCAAGGATAGGGGTTGGATCGAGGTCCGATATGATCCACGTTCTCATCTCTGACACGCACCAGCTGCGTCTTCTGTTCGCGCTCTGACAAGAACGTGAAGATAAATCAACTAGAGCAGCACTTTTTCTTATCCACAAGAGTTCTCGACTATCTGCACTTCACATTCTTGCAAAACCAGAGGCCTCTTGCTTGTTTTGTTTACTACGATCCCTCCTCACATCTCATTCTGGTTGGCCTTAACATGTCACGCTAGCCGCAAAAATCCCAGCAATGCTAAAAATCCACCCTAAACGTTTGTTTTGCTTTTGGTGGAGCGTGCACGCATTTGACTGCAGGCTACAGTGTAGTATAGGGGGAGGAACCCCACATCTGTTCAGCATAAGAGCTTGTTTAGAGTTACTCGCTCTCTTTTTGGATCAGACCTTGTTTGGATGCAGCGGCTTATCTGTGATTGAACAGACTCACGGCATACTGTATTTCTTTGCTACGGGGAAGAACTGCCTTCATCTTCAATATCTCGAAACTTTAAGCTCAGGATTTCCAGTGAAACGCATTTTTACGCACAATTCCTGTAAATCTTGCTGAAATTGTGAAATCCTGCAGCGGTTGGCCACGTACCATGCATGATAATCAGCTTAGATTGCTAGCAATGGAGGCCAGCGCTATTCATTTGCTGAAGCTTGACAAAACTCGCCATCCAAACTCCTTCAATGTTTCCATAGTAAAATGTGGGCGACTTTGTAATTGCTATCAAATTTCATTCATTTGAACTGAACTGAAAGTTGTTGTGTGTAATGGAAAAAGAGGTTAAGCATTTTGTTACTACTCAAAAAGTTACGGCCAAACGGGTATGTGAGTGAAGGATAAAAATCCACCCAGGCTGTATAATTGGAAAAAAGGCCATCCGACTTGTCCATTTGATTTTAAAGGGATATTGATCCCAGAGAGATCTAAATGGTTCTACCACCACAACATGCATTTCCTGTTTTAAAGATATGTGGCTTTATTTATTGGCCTGGGTTCAGTGTTGAGAGCCGTGTTTGGAAGCAGTGATGCTAATTAGACTCACGTAAAAGTCTTTCTTTGCACTTAAAACAACAAAAACAGAGACACTTTTATCACTGAAGTTTTGTACTAGCTCTTAGTGTAACTTTGAGCGTAATGATGTAGGTTATCATACTCCTCTTTGAATTCTTCACACTGCCGCTTTATATTGATTTATGCTTTGCGCTACTGAGAAGAAACAAATCATTTCATCTTCAGGCTTATGAGAATGAATTCAAGCACAGCCAGTGCATATTACATTATTCCAGGAAAATATATGTGGGTGATTCTTCAATTAGCGGAAGTTTTCAGCTCCCTAGGACGAATTTTAAAGAAAAAATAACAATTTTTAAAGGATAGATTATAATATCTTTGCACTTTATTGTGTCTTTTTAATTACTTTTTGCTAATGTTTGCTAACTTTTTTTCACATTAAAATGTTACATTTGCCAGAATTTCATTCATTATGTTTGTCTTTTTCTTTCTGTTCGTACTTTTCCCAAAGAACGCAAACTCTCTCATTTCTAATTTATTAGGTCTCACTTATTTGTAAATGATTAGGTTTGCTATCATTACCACCACACACACACACACACACACACACACGATGACAGAATTTTCATTTTTGGGTGAACTATCCCTTTAATCAAAGAACAAAGGTAACAGAGAAAATTACTCACTGTTCTTGATTAAATAACTTTTTTTAGCTTTAATAAGGATTAATCTATATTTAATTTATAATTTATGCAGTGCAGACTGTTCGATAACGTTATTTAATTTCTGTATATTTGAGCACATGGGTTTATGTGAAGATTGTTTTAAGTTCACTTAAAATTTGTTATAAAAAGTTGTTATATTTTTTAGAGCCTAAATAACTGTTAAAACATCGTAGACATCAGTAGCAGTATTAGTAAAAGATGCCATTAAACAGGTATTTAAAATATACTGTCTTTATGTTGTTTATGGAGATTAACTGTGAAATTATTACATTATAAAATATATAAAAAAATAGTGCTGTCAAATTGATTAATCGCGATTAATCGCATCCAAAATAAAAGTTTGTGTTTACATAATATATGTGTGTACTGGGTATAATTATTATGTATATTTACACATACATGTATATACTGTATATATATATATTTATATCATTTATATTATATATAAATATAACAAAATTCTTAAATATATATATGCATGTGTGTGTATGTATTATACTATACTGTACTATACACACTATGTAAACACACACTTTTATTTTGGATGCGATTAATCGCGATTAATCGATTTGACAGCACTAATTAAAAACGAATAAAAACTGAAAAAATGTGTGATTAATTAGTTAATTCTTTTAATCGATTGACAGAACTAATATATACACACACACACACACATATATATATTATATAAACACAAACTTTTATGTTAGATGCGATTAATCGACTAGACTGCCCTAATATTATTATTAGGTGTCGCCTCATTACACATTATACAAAAATCCAGGTTGATCAAGGCAATAATTATGTTTCTCTAATTATTATTCATAATTAGATGCGTCTCATTTTCATAAAGTAGCCTAATTGAAGAATCAATCAAATATATTAAGGCGTTCTCTTAGAATCTATTAAAGAAAACATTAAAATATATTATACAATAATATTTAGTGTTATTTAGTGGATTGTTGCAATCAGTAACTTTGCGATGAAGCAATAGAAATGGTGATACAGTATCTACCACAAATTACTGCTCCATATGTTCACTCAACCATTGCGTTCGTAACGTATAATCTGAGCAAAAAAGATGTGAGAAGAAAAGTAGAAGTTCCGGAGACCCTAATTCACCCTAACAGCTGTTCCCGAGTTTTCCTAAGAAATAATATATAAAACAATGCTGTTAAACCTGCACCAACATGCCTCCATGTATAGGTGTCCTTAGAGAAGAGCCATCTTGGGTTTTACAAGCGTACATACTGTATTTACAATGACAAAACTATGTCAGATCTATGTGGTGAGCACAGATTTGAGTCATTTCAGGCCTGTTTCCCACAGGTCACCTGTGCATGCCACCATTTTCGGCTCTGTTGCCGTGCTGTGGCCCGTAACAATATGCGAATCACCACATTTTTTTGCGTTGATCCCTCAAGCTCTGGGTGCTGGCACAGTCTTTGATGATAGCAGTAAGTTTTCATCTGTCAGCCTTCATGACTCCCCAAAGGTTCTCTCTGGGTTGCTGTCTATTAAATTGGGATTGATTGAAACAATACGAATCATACATTCAACACTGTACCGCAGAAAGAGAGATTTGTTCCTTCTGCTGTCTTTCCTTTCTTTTGCTTTCATTTTTTGACAGGCCCCGAGGGCTTGTTACCGTTTCCCAAAATGCATTTCATTGCACTTTTGCAATTTAAGGTGACCGCTGAGATACTTTGCACCCAGGCTGTACATCCATTCCCATCCTGTGTAAAAAGAGTTTTATGCTATTAATATAAAATCAGGCTGTGGTTTTCTGTATAGAATGGTTTGAAAGTTAATAAAGAATACTTAGATAATTGCATTCTGGCTGCTCAGTGTTGAAGCAGAAATATTAAGCAGAAATATCCAATCTGATTTCTTCCTATGGATCAGGGTTCCATTGTGTACTATGACTTAATAACTACTGATAGCAATATATTCAAATTATTCACATTATTTAATAGAATTAACTGTTTAGTGAGTAATGCAAAACATATTTCAAAACATCATAGTTTTGTAGGAATTTAATTCAGTTTGCTTGTACCCATTCATCACCATAACATTTTAATTGCCTATATAGAATAACATGCAAAATTGCTTTTACTGAAAACAAATCTGTATTTGTTCATGAATCTTTTGCTCTAACAATTCTCCTGTAAAATAGTGCTTCACTAGTGATCACATGGTCCAAAAACACCCTTGTGAAAAAGAGGTGTACTAAATTGAATTGAATGTGCATTTTCAGATCATTTAATATTTATGAAATAAAAGGCCACCTAAGTGTACTTAAAGAGAGTTTCTTAAGTCCATTTACACGACAGCAATGTACTAAACAGTTTATGCATTTTGGCCTTTAATTTACACGATAACAGCTTTTGAAAACGGGATTAAAATTGCAAGTTTTTGAAAATTATACCTTAATTGTCTCTGTGTAAACTAAAAAAAAACCCGCGAATTTGTGAAAACGGCGATGTTATGCGTATTACGTGTTCAGTCTATAGGTGCGTAGTGTTTCTTTACAAAGTGACATCGCAGTTAGCCGAACTTTAGAGTTTAGGTTTTTTCGTGTGCAGACGACAACGCTGTCAAAATGATCCCCATTCACACGGATCCGTGAAAATGACTAAAAACGCTGTATTATTCATGCCAGTCCAGTAGTTGGAGATGTCACTTTGTAAAGAAACTACGCACTTATAGACTGAACACGTAATACACATGGGCATGATGTCACCGGTTTTTTTTTTACAGATTTGCATTTTTGTAGCTTACACGGAGACCTTAACAGTATCGTTTTTAAAAACTTGCACTTTGAATCCCGTTTTCAAAAGATCTGGGCCCCCAAAATGCCGTTATTGTTTAAATTAATGGCATAAAAAGTCTTCAGTTTTTAGTTGAAAATGGTGTCCTGTAAACGCCCCTTAAGTGGGTAAAAAAACTACTCTAAAGTTCAGCTCTAAAGGCCGCGTGTCCACCAAAGCGGTTTTAGCCAGCTCGCCCCTCCACTGTGTTGAACATTCTTCAACGCAGAGTGCTCAGCGCTTCAGCGTAAAATAGACACTCAGTGCCTCGTTACGCTCCTGCCGTTTTAATAACGTGACGCTCCCATTGAAAACAATTGGAAAAATAGGCTATCCGCGGGAAAAAACACTTTGGTGGACACACGGCCTAATGCATTTAATTGCTATTAACATCCATTTAAGCATCTGAAATCATTGCATTCAGTTTGGTATATATATATATACCGATCAGACATAACATTATGACCACTGACAGGTGCAGTCAGTGGTCATAATGTTATGTCTGATCGAGATATATATATATATATATATAGTGGGTGGGATATATTAGGCAGCAAGTGAACATTTTGTCCTCAAAGTTGTTGTGTTAGAAGCAGGAAAAATGGGCAAGCGTAAGGATTTGAGCGAGTTTGACAAGGGCCAAATTGTGATGGCTAGACGACTGGGTCAGAGCATCTCCAAAACTGCAGCTCTTGTGGGTGTTCCCGGTCTGCAGTGGTCAGTATCTATCAAAAGTGGTCCAAGGAAGAAACAGTGGTGAACCGGCGACAGGGTCATGGGCGGCCAAGGCTCATTGATGCACGTGGAAAGCGAAGGCTGGCCCGTGTGGTCCGATCAAACAGACGAGCTACTGTAGCTCAAATTGCTCAAGAAGTTAATGCTGGTTCTGATAGAAAGGTGTCAGAATACACAGTGCATCGCAGTTTGTTGTGTATGGGTCTGCATAGCTGCAGACCAGTCAGGGTGCCCATGCTGACCCCTGTCCACTGCCGAAAGTGCCAACAGTGGGCATCAGAACTGGACCACGGAGCAATGGAAGAAGGTGGCCTGGTCTGATGAATAACGTTTTCTTTTACATCACGTGGATGGCCGGGTGCGTGTGCGTCTCTTACCTGGGTTGCCAATGTTCTGCTGGGAAACCTTGGGTCCTGCCATCCATGTGGATGTTACTTTGACACGTACCACCTACCTAAGCATTGTTGCAGATCATGTTTCATTGAAACGGTATTCCCTGGTGGCTGTGGCCTCTTTCAGTAGATAAAAAAAATATAATCAGATATATATATTATTTCTGTAGTAAGTATTATTTTTAAAGGTATGCTAAAGTGTACTTTTTCACAAGGGCAAGTTTATCTTACAGTCTTTGAGTATTTCATGTGTTTATACTTATGTTGGCCTTTGTCAAACTAAATTCTTCAACTCTGTTATGGGAAAAAAAATCAGTGATAAATGTTTGACAGAAAACAAACATTTCTCTTCCCTCCACAAAGTATAAGAAAGACTTACATAATTTAGTGTGATAATATTGGCAAACGTTTCCACACTTTCTTCAACCTCACAATATTTTGAATATAACAGGGTTGACCATGTTACAGCCCTGTTATCTTGGGCCTGAGGTGGGAAACTATTTCTTAAACATTCTAACGTAATCTTTCTCAAATGAAGCATAAACACCAGCTTGAGAAGGACTGTGTACGATGTACGTGCTTATATTTCAGTACAATAATAGGAGGGACCACAATCCCACCGAAAAAATTTGATGAAATGATTTCTGTGAAAAGAGATTTCAAGGATTTAAGAGTTTAAAGATGACTAGAACCGAAACTCTAAGGTACATCTTCTTCTCCAGATACCCATCTCTTGTAAGTCCCTGGTGTTTATTTACAGGAAAGCCTTGAGAAATATCCAACAGAGGTTAATCTGTGATTAGCAAAGGTATGGCCATGCTTGAGTCACTGAGAATGAGGGAAAAGAGCGAAATGATGAAGAACAGAAGAAGAAACGGAGAGGGCACCTCTGAGCAAGAATTGCCCCCAGCAGTTGCCTGATGTCAGGTGTGGGAAAGCAGATGAAAGTGGGGCAGGGATGCCGTGGCGCCCTTTGATCTAGCCTTTTGTGTGCTAAATACGGCTGTGTGCCAGCTCCTCTCTGAGGGTGCAGCCTTTGAGTGCTCTTCCATGTGCTCGCTATGCCAGTCTGTATGCCAACATGCTGTCTTGTGCTTTCACAGAAGTGTCTGAAGTATCTTGTCCACCTTCTGCCGCTCTCTTTTTCTCCTTAAAGAGTCTGCACGTAGCACGGAGACCTCGGAATGATTGTTAAAAGGTGGTGTTCGCATTCCGGAGGCACATGTCATGCTGAGTCAGGCCTATCCTTTATCCTTTCTGCTTTACTATCATAGAACAAGTGCTACTGACTTCCAGCAGTGCGATGATAATGATATGCGTGTTCAATTTTTTATGTCTGCTGTGCCTTTGAAATGCGCCTGTAGTTAGCCCATTTAATCTCACCAGTCGCATTTGTGACCGCTATTTAGTTTTGAGATTGAAGAGTCTAAAAAGAGTTGATGTATTTCACACCTGTCAACTATAAATGAAAGCACAGGCTGTATTGAATTCATGTGGACATTTTTACATGGCCAGGGTCAAGGAGGTCTATAATACCTGGGGAAAACTATTCGTTAGCATTCTCATTCATGTCAATGCCAGTGACCCGGCTAGTAGTACGTGATTTGAAATCTGTCATGTTTTGTCATAGGCTCTCAGTTCTGGGCACATGCGTTTTTCAGCAAATCACCTGTGCCTGTCTCAAATGGTTGCAAATAAGGTGAGAGAGGATCTAAACGCAGCAGTATTTATCAAACAAAGAACTAGAACCAAAACACACTTGACTATACAACTGGAACAAAGCACACGACGTGAACTGACAATGAACTGAATGAAACACGGAGCTTAAATAGACAGACCAAACCAATAAACTAAATGACTATCAGGTGAATTTAATTAGGCTAACTAGCACACGGAAACTGGGGCCTTGTCCACATGAACATGGGTATTTAAAAAAAAAACACAGCTTTTTCTATGCGGTTTAGCCGTTCGTCCACACGCAAACGCAGTATCCGCTCACTGAAACCAAATTTTTTTGAAAACTCCTGCCAGGGTGAAGATTTTTAGAAACTCCGGTTGCAGTGTTGTCGTGTGGACAGATACACAAAGTGTACTTAAGTAGAGTATTTTTTCAGGAAACTCATGACTTTAACTTCACTACATTTGAAAGACAAATATCGTACTTTTTACTCCACTACATTTCTATCAAAGTCCTCAAAGTCGAAAGTCGTTTCTGTAGCAGCTTTGAAAGTCAGTGGATGTTTTTTTTTTTTTTTTCCTTTAAAACTTTTTTTTTTTGCAGACAGCCTATCAGTAATCACTCTTGTAGGGTCATTTTTTGAACACTGATCAGTTTATAGAAGACTGTTCCTCTGTGTAGTATGTGCACCCATGGCCATACTTAGAAAGTATGTTTCAGTTTTCTGCAAAGATTAAAGATTAGTTTAGTTGGCATACACTTGATGCGTGTCTCATAAAATGTTAAATGTAAACGTCTGGGAAAAAGAGAAGAGCAGACATATGGATGAATCTGAAAAAGCATGATGGAGCGAAAGAGAGCTCAGTTCAGTCCAGTTTTCTGTGCGCACACAGAAAGTTGCCTCTCAGATGCCAGAGCATGAGTATTGAATAGAGCTCAATTTCGGGTTTTCGCACTTGAACAGACCAATACACACAAAATGATGTCAAAATGTTCATTTTGGCGAGTATTCACATAAACAAAGTTGAACGTAAACAGTTGGGAGAATACCGGATGTGTATCAGTGTATTGGATCCGTGCATTCGGCCTTAAAGTGACAGCAGCTTTGTAACTTTAGTATTAAAATGAGTTTAAGGTAGTCGTATGCTAGCATGTCGGATGGAGCATTACTGACTGGCTTAAAAAAAAAACATGATGGCATAGCGTGCATTCATACAACAATAATAAAATAATGCGTTGACAAAAGGAAATTTACTTAAGTAAACAAGTACTTCTGTACTTTTACTTCAGTAAAAATCTGTTTTTACAACTTTCACTTGTAACAGAGTAACATTTGACCAGTAGTATTTTTACTCAAGTAATGGAGTTGTGTACTATGTCCACCTCTGAAATGATTGGCCAAAGCGCATAAAAAGTTTTGTTTTTAGCTGAAAACGGTGTCGTGTAAACAGCCCCTAAATCTGACCGGATTTCAATCGGATATGCATAAAAATCAGATTTAGACTGACAGTCTGAACGTAGCCTAGGTCAGCACACACATAGAACAGAAACAGAACCAAACCAAAACAGGAATACACACGTTACAGTGCCTGTGTGATAAATCACTCTGGAGCTGAAAAAACAAAACAAATAAAATAAATATATACATAGCATAGTATAGTATAGTATAGTATTGTAACATATTCCACTGGAGGCAAGATGTAGTTGAACCCAAGTGCAGCATTTATTAAACCCAGAACGTGAACAGGAATACGATGAAGACTTGACTTGACTTGACTTGACTTGACTTGACTTGACTTGACTTGACTTGACTTGACTTGACTTGACTTGACATAGATTAGCATAGAATTGACCAGAAACATGAACTCACCAACAATGGTACAGGGGATAATACTCAACCAACTGACAAGGCAAACATGAGGACTATATATACAGAGACTAGGGGAACACATTACTATGACAACCAATGAACAACCAGAACTCAACCACATGACAAGACAATGAACCAATGAGAACTATGGACACATGACTAGATCAACCAATGACAACTTGACACATAGAAAAGGGAACCAATCAGAACAAGACACATTAAACTAGGGAAGCACATGACATGATCATATAAGGGCAAGGAGGTCACATGACAAGAACCAGGAAACATGACTGAGGCAAAATTACAAAATAAAAGACATGAAAACATAAACGTGAACCAAATCCCAAAACCAAACGTGACAAGTATAGTATAGTATAATATAGTTATTTCCTGCATTTTGAAAAAAAAAATGTAATAAAACAATAAAAAAAAAACATTAAATAATAAATAAAACATTAAATAATAAATATAAATAATATGATTAATAATAATTAAAAAATGCATCATTAAAAAACTTTGACACTGGCTTGACAATGACTGGCCTAAAGGTATAAAACAGTTTTAAAGGCTTGAGGTAGACCCCCAAGAAACCACATCAGACCAGTTCAGTCAATAGAGCATAGTTATTATGTACAAACATGGGCAACTCTAGCCCTTGAGGTCCACTGTCCTGCAGGGTTTAGCTCCATCCCTAATCAAACATATAATGTAATTTATGATGCAACATAATTTAAGTAACCCTGAAGACTTTGGTTAGATTTTTCAGGTATGTTTGATCAGGTTTGGAGCTGAACTCTGCAGGATGGTATCCCTCAGGAGCAGGGTTGGACACCCCAGTTCTACCATAAAATGAGCTGTGTGAAACTCTGCAAGAAAATATCTAGTTAAAAATGCAAAGATGCAGTCAACTAAACGTAATAATATCAGTTTTACATGTAAATATTAACATTTGCACAATTTTTTAACTCATAGACTGAGAAAGGGGGGCTGTGTACAGGGGGCCCAGAGGGGCCTATAAGGGTCTTCCCTAAGGGCCCCGGTCCTGGAACGAGATTTCTACTGGACAACCCACCCCACAACTGTCACCCCGGAATATGCAATAATGCAATGACCAGTACAGAGGGCCCAGTTTACCTTGAGACACCACTCATTGTCAATACAGTGGTAAAATCTTTTTTTTACACCCTAATAGGGCAATGTGTCCTGGGAGATACATACTTTTCAAAATGCGGTAAATAACAGCATTAGTAACATATAACTTAATTTTCTTTTTCAACATCTTAAGACAATGTTCACAAGTAATATTAGCAGTTGCTTTGCATTTTTTGCTGAAAAAAGTAAGATTAATAGATGCCTACTTTCTACAAAATTAGAATGTCCAGCACCATGGGCGGGAATGTTGGCTTTAGGTCAAACTGATAAAACGAGCACAGAAAATTTGAACCAAGTCACATGATCCACATACTCCAAACAGACTCAACTATGATACTGACAACAGCACTGGATGAAAAATTCTTTCTTGTGCCTCCTACAGGTTGCCTGTTTATTGTTGTTAACATGTTTTAACACATTGTTTAAATGTTGCTAGCATGTTTCTAGCATGTTTTAGCACATTGCTAGAATGATATAACAAATTGCTACCATGTTAAGCATGTCACTATTGTTTTGCTAATGTTTTATCACATCATTAGCATGGTTTAGCATGTTGATAAAATGTTTCTTACATGTTGCTAGCATGATTATGTTTGGCAAGCCAACATAATAAATATAAACGCAACACTGCTTTGCAAGAGCAATGCTCAAAGTGTCTATAACTCAAAAAGGGGAGAATGTGCTTGTAACACCAAGGTCATGGGTTCGATTCCCAAAGAATGCTTGAACTGATAAAATGTATACCTTGAATGATATATAAAATTGATTTGGTAAAAAATTCCAAATGCATAAATGTAAATAAATAATTCACCCAAAATGTGGAACTCATCCATAATAATTTGGTAATGTAACCGAAAATCTTCCAAAAACACCTAAATCTACAATAACATATTCTATACTGTAGAAATCATGCACTATTAGTCTTTTTAAAATGTGCACAAAATGTATTGATTCTCTCTTATTGTGACAAATTAGAATGTGAAGTACATTCTAAAACATAATCAATTTTAACGTTACAAGACTATAAACACGCTGGGGCAAAAACCTGTTAATTGGTAATAGTAAAGTTCCCTTATCATTTACTATAAATAAAAAAAAAAACAGTTTTTTACTGTAAATTTAAGTTCAATCTGTAAAAACCTAAAATGTTGCTACCATATTGTTAACATTTATTTTTTTGCAACCACAGCTGCTGTTTTTATTATTTATTTCTATTTCCTGTGAATGTGTGAGACTTCTGATTCACTGGGTAAATAAATGAAAACATCCACTAAACAGTTTGCGCTAAAAACCAGTATGTTTATAATTACGATAATAAAGTAATAGTTTGCAATAACAAGCAGCATAACAAATAGTTTTTGTACAGCTGAAATAACTGTAACACCGTGTCCTAACTACACGCGACGCGATAAGATTCTAGGACTAGGATGCGACAAATCAATCAAAAACCATAGCCAATCAGAACAGCGCGTGGGCGGGCTCTCGCGGCAAGTGCACGACACCAGAGATTAATCTTGACAGCACTCGCTAGGAAATGTATAAGTAGCCTACATAATCAAATTCACAAATATTACACCATTTAAACATTACTAAAATACATACTGAGTTACTAAAACAACCTTTGTTATAGAATATACTTGTTTGTTCACAGTTTGAACGTTCTTGTTTCCATTTGTTTAATTTCAAGATCTGAGGTGAATTATTGTTGCTTTTAGTACGACTACGTTACAAAACTGGGAGCACTAAATGATATTCAAAGTCACATTACATGCTTTTAACATTAAATAAAGCACATAAACACTACCTGAGATTATCATTGCCATGTTTTGTGTTGTTATTCCAGCCGCGACGTCGCAGAAATAGAAACCGTTTTTAAAATAGAATCATCGCGTGTCGCCGTCGCGGCTGGTTAGGACAAAAACTCTAATTAACATGGAAAAGATACCTTTTATCGCGTCGCGGCGCGTGTAGTTAGGACACGGTGTATGCCTTGCACATTCAAGTTATAAATGGCACACTGGTACTTATGTTAAAAATAAGGTGAATTAAAAGAGTTAACTAATGAGCCACATGCACATGAACACTTTAACGCTACCTTTTACTTTTGTTTTATGTTGTAAAAGTCTGTTTCTAATCAGAAAGGAAGGCCATGGTCAATTTGTTGTGGGGGGAGAAACAATCATGGTTCAGGCTTCATGTTTGTTTTTATAATTTCTCTAATTTCATTGGTGTCGCCATAAGATTGTGTATCGGATGTAATATGAAGTTAACTCACCATGACAGAAGACGGTATTTCTCCAAGAGCCCAGTTACAGTAAGTACATAAAGTGAGTTCATCAATAACATATCAGCCGAGTTAGTCATCAGGAATAGAGCTGCTGGCGGCATGTGCCAAACGCTCTTTTCATTTGTGTGCATGTGTGAACTGCAGTCTGAGGATGGATTATATAATACGACAGGCACTGGAACACGCTGATGTCTCAAAAGCTTTGCTGCAAAATACTGGCTTCATTCTGAATTGATCAGTTTTGCAAACAGAAAACTCAGAAATCAGTTTTATAAAAGAACTACGCCACTTGCACCTGACAATACAAGGTGCAGCGTACAGGAAATGTTGTGATTTTCCAATTTATTAGTCAGTGGATGTGTCCCAAAGCAAAGATTTAAATCTAAACCCATGCATCTGGATATAATATAGAACAGGTCTACGTAAGGAAGAAAGGGACATGTTGCTTGCTGAGTTTAGCTCTTGCATGGACCGACAGCATGTTTATAGGGGGTTTGGCGGAAGAGGTCGGTTCTAGTCTCGAGTGAATTCTTTTAAGTGCTTCTTTTTCCATTATGCGTTTTACTCTGAGTGTAATGGATTAGTTATTAGGCTGACACCTGTGAATTTCTGAAGCGGAACGGTCTTATTTTTTATGTGATTTTGCATATAGTGCATCCTGCACACAAAAAGGCTATTTACAATGCTTTCGCAAATGCCACACCACATGTGCACTTATGGTCTTGTGGACTCACAATGGCCACCACATGCACGTGTCCGTTAAAGCCAAAAGTATACTTCCTTTTTTTACGCGTACGCGAGCGATTGTGCACAATCGAACGCACAGACTTGCAAAGTAAACTTCTTTTGACCCGTACACGTACACAGTCGTTCAACGCATGCGGAGTTTTGAGCAATCTCTCGCCACAGGTTACAACCCATGTAAATACTGCAAAAAAAATTAAATGCGCATGTGCAAAGTACGCGCGGTTACAAAAATCCGGCGGTGCACATTCGGTACGCGCTTACTCTTCTGATGACGAAATTCGCGCCACGCGCACTGTACGCTGACCCTCGCGTACGCGTAAAAAGTGAAGTATACTTTGGCCTTAAGTCCGCAAGACCGTAGGGTGTCCCATTTGTCATTTTAGGTTCCAGAAGGGTGCTCAAGAGCGCCCTCCTTGCAGCCCATATGCTTACTTTTGTCGAAGCGAGCTCCGCAGCAGAATTCGACCAGTCAAAGCCGCATTACGTCACAAAGGTCTGGACTTGGAGGAAGACCGCGAGGGCTTAGAGTTCCATTTGGAACAGGGCCTAAGAATATAATTTAGTTCATAATTCACAAAAAACCTAGATCTTCAAGTAATAAAATCTGATCCGTTTGTTCAGACAGCATGGTCAATATACAATGAATCTATTGGTTGCTATAACAATGATGTGTGACTCCAAGAGACCTTCTCATGCAACAGCTAAAAGCACGAAACGCTCATGTCAATTTTGACATCTTTCTGTGTTGCTAAACGCGTAAGGTGCAGTTGCCCTGTACATTCACTCACTCAGTTCATAGTGAGAGCTGTATATAAGTGAATTCAGACACAGCTAGACTACTGCACTGTGTGTAATGTTACAGTCATGTCACATTCAAAAATTGGAAATTTTATTCAAATTTCATGCAGTTTTATTTTGGGATTTGATTTGGATATGCAAAAAATAAAAAAACAAAAATCTGATTTTTGCTGCTTGTCTGAATAAATGCATAAACATGAAACAGACTGCGTGTAGGGTTTCTTCAATAACAGGCACTTTTATGTCCCAGGGGTTTTATCAGCAAGCTTTTAAAAAAAAATAAAAATTAATAGTAAGGTCACATAGAAACTCGGACTTTATAAACTAACTTTTTCTATAAAAAAGGTTTTATATAGAACCCTAGGGTTCTAGACTCAATATTAAAGAACCATTTATGTGCAAAAGGTTCTATATTAGGAGAAATGTCAAATGATTGCATAACACTTCCATGTTTAACAGGTCAATTGTTTTTCTAGTGTTAAAGTTAATTAATTAATTAAAAGTAAATCCATAAAATGATCACATGACGGGAATCCCTAATATGTTTTATATATGAAGCACCTGACAGAACCTTTTAGGTGTTCATAATTTATTTTTGGTATAATTTGCTACAGTATTATACCTGTTCTATATAGAATTTACACAAAAAAACTTTATGTGAACTGTTCTTAAAATACCTTTTTTTGTGTGTGTGTGAAGACTAGTTTAATAACCCGAGAAACCTATTTTCCCCCATTATAAAGAACCTTTTGTATGATGGAAAAGTTGCTTGGATGTTGAAGGTTCTTCATGGAACCATATATGCCCATAAAGAACCTTCAACCTTAAAATATAAAATATTATGTTTAAGCGTTATGATAATCTAAAAAATAAATAAATAAACATGGCTCTCATAAAGTTTCCTCAAATGTTAGTGTATTTGTTAGAAGACAACTGTGTAAGTAAATCGCACTTTTTATATTTTAATATTTTAAAATAGTCGCATGCGTCATTATGCGACAGGAAGCTCGCGCTCCAGACTGCCATAAATGCGCTCAGGAACGTTTGCTGAGGCTGTGGATAACAGGTAATAATGTTATAAATAATGTTCAGTTTCTTGCACAGACCGATAATTTTGCTTAATAAGACCTCTATGTATCTTCAGGAGCCATGCGTATTAATTTTATTTTGCCTGTATATGTTTTTTTTTACCCTCAAAGTGATGGAAGCCATTGACTTGCATTATACAAATCACCAAGGATCACAGTTTCAGCTAAAAATCTTCTTTACTGTTCAACTGAAGGAAAAAATTCACCTACATGTTGGATGTCCTGAGGGTGAGTAAATTAACAGCAAATGCTCTTTTTTGGGTGAACTATAGCTTTAATATTTTTGCGAAAAGCAAGAAAATAAGTCAGCGTTGGACATTGTTAATGAAATGAACTAATGTGAGAGTGTGAAAAGCGTTTTAAATGTGACATGTAGTTTCTGTGGGGAATTACAAAAATCAAGCATATTGTCAAAAAACATTGCAAACAGCCCTTTCGTGCGCTGCGTCTCCCCCAACTCAAACACGCTTGTGAAGGCATGTCTCAACAGATAAATGTATGCTAGTTTCAATTAAAAGTCCAACACAGTACTTTTAGCTGTGTTGCTATGTGTCATGAGTAAGAACACTGAGCGGGCGAACACTCTGTCTAGAGTGAACGCTAGCATCTCTCTGACAATAAACCCATCCAGGTTTTTACATGACGTGCCACAACTGTTTGTTGCTGTTCACACTGGACACATCAAAGTAAACATTATAAACTAGTACATTTGTCTTTCTGAAAAATTGCATGATGACGCTCTATTGTAGCGTGTCGCATCGCAATCCCCTGTTCGCTTTGACATGTTCATAACCTAATTAATCTTTGAAGGTCTAAATGCAGTGAATTTTGGCTTGTATTTCTGTAACCGAAGCTGAATGTATTTTCCCATTTAAAGGCCCCGATATACTCACGGCAAAGTTCTTTTTCAACGTTTAGATGAATATGAAAATATGTGCTGCACGCTTTCCTTTCAATAACAAAATAAGCACACATCAAAAGTGACAGCGGTGAGAAAACATTAGGGGCCCTATTTTAACATTCTGACCGCATGGTCTGAAGCGCATGGCGCAGGTGCACTTAGGGCGTGTCCGAATCCACTTTTGCTGGTTTAACAACGGAAAAAACTGTCGTATGGTCGCATGGTCCAAAAGGGTTGTACCTCGTCTCTTAATGAGTCATGGGTGGGTTTTGGGCGTAACGTGCAATAAACCAATCAGAGTCTCATCTCCCATTCCCTTTAAAAGCCAGTTGCGCTTGCACCATGGCGGATTCGCTATTTACATGGCGGAATGACTAAACGCTTCTCCAGAGAGGAATCGTTCGATTTTGCGATTTTATCAGTCATGGTCCCACAGTGGCTAAACACCGTCTGGCTCCGCCTGTTACAGTAGCCACGCCCCAAACTCTCGTTATAGGTTGAGCTGGAAAGTGATCGACAGATCTGAGCGAACCAATGTTTTCATGGTGTCTGGGAGGCTCAACGTTCACACATTTGGCGGAGATAAACCAATGAATGGCATACTAACAGTAGTCAATGGACAACACAACTGGAATTAGAAAGTTTATTTCAACATAAAAAAAGAAAATCGTACATACTTCACCTTTAAGGGAGTTTATAAATGTCCACAGGGTCAAAAGTGGCTATAGCTGAAGAAACATCCATATATAACAAGTACAGGTCAAAGACAGAGGTTAAGAGACAGTTAATAAGCAAGACTCAGAGATGAGAGATGGAAAGAAAAATGTGAAAATAAGTGCGAGGAATGGCATGCATGTGTGGGAAGTGGTTTTGGCTTCAACAGTAATGATCTCAGCACACACAGGACTGCAAAACGGCATCTGCCTCAAACGTTAAACGCAGACCCCCAGGAAGAACACCTTCATTTTAAATTAAATGCCAGATTTAATGTCTCAGAGTCATCTGGGATTGATATTTAAGCTGATCTTTTTTAATTTTCTAGACAAACGGCAGTGCTACATTTAGAGAAAGCATTTGAAATAGCATCAGCAATCAGTCACTCACACCGTTTCCTCCAATATTCCTCAAATTAATGTGCACATTAGAATCAGGAAGGAAGCAGGGAAGCGTGCACTTTTGACACCTGGAAATGACATGTGGTTGCATCCTGGCATACGAGGGGTTTCTTAAAGATGCATATTTCATGTAAATGAAAAATGTGTGAGGACAAGAACCTCAGTTCAAAGTGCACGACCGCAGCATGTGTGCGAGCGGCCATTTAAACCCCACTGCTGGCCTGATGCATGACGTGAGGAGAAAGCGCTGTACGGCACTCTCACGAGCAGCTTGCAAAATGAGAGAATTATGAGGATGAAATTTCACAAAACTATACAGATTTAAGTAGTCACTGATGTAACTGAGGAAGGTCAGGGTGGGGCGGCATTCCAGACGAGTGGGTGTGTGGGTGAGCTGAACCAGCTTTCCAAACTTTCACTGGGTTTGTGTGTGTGGGATTTAAATCAGTTATTGTCATTTTGTTTGATGATGTTATTTATAGAACTTAGACAATAAATGCAACTGTTATTGTTTCCTCCCATATTAAAGGCATTTGTGTGCTATTTCCCAAGATTCTGAAGGCTTTGTGTGAGGAAAACCTAATTTATAATTTATAATTATATTTAATTTTGTAAGTGTGAATTGGATTGAGAGCTACAGAGGAGGAGAAATTCTGTGCTTAATGACTTTTAAAGACCCCTGTGGTGAAAATCAAGTTTTTAATGTTGTTTATATGTCTATGTGGTGTTTTTAATATGCTTTAAGACAAATCATGTGCAAATTCATAAGTCAACACCATTGCTGAGTATTTTCTCCTTGAAACTGCAGTGAACCAAAGACTCAGAGTCTCAAAAACGCGGATTGAAATCGCTGGTGTTTTTGACTTCGCAAACTACTTTGTAACCAATCACATCAACGTATGGGCGAGCTTTAGCATATCATTCACTATAACCGCTCTGAAGCAGTGAAATCTCAAGAGAAGCCAGATTATCCCGGTATATTTTTCTGCTGATATGATAAATCGTGTACATTTAGCAATATAGCGGGTGAATTGTGTATATGATGTACATTACGATGTTATGATGAACTATATGCCTTTCTCAACTGATGTTCTAAGTTGTTGAAAACTAGCGTTTCTAAGGATACTGACTGATACTAAAGGCAGACTGAGATGGCGAACAGGAACATGGTTTGTGTAACATTAGCAACACATTATTAGCTGTTTGATAATCATATTAATTACCGTTATGTGTCCGACGTTGTAAAGAGCGATACATAAAACGCATTACCATTCGGATACATCAACTTGTGGACGAGCCTGTATAATTCACTCTTGCACTTCTGAATCAGTTTCTGGTTCAAACATATATGGCTGAATTAAACCAGTATTTCCACTTGCCATTGCGCAACGTTTACTACAGTAAAAGTTGAGCAAGTGGATCTCTGAGGTGAGTGAGTGGAGGCGGGGATAATTTGCATATTCGCGTATACTAAATGAAGCAAATAAATAATATTTAATTTAATAATAGGAAATTATTAATAATTTAATTATTTAAATCTCCTGTTTAAAAAACAGGAAGATATTTAAATCTTCATTTTAAAAATGTGGAAATGAGCGGAAATAAGTTAATACAGCCTCTTATTTACATGAGGTAAACATAATGCTGCTAATTTAACGTATATAACGTTAACTACTGCCGTAATAACGGCCCATTTCAAATGTTTACGTGTTTTTCTTCTCTTGAGCAGTAATAAAAGATTATTCTTGTAAATACTTTCCAGCATTTCAGAAAAAGTGTAGGCTAGATCTTTAAAATGCATCCAAATTACAGCGAAGCGCAACGATACGGTGCTCCACAGTGGTCAAAAAGGAGATAAACAGTGAATTTTGAAGCAATCTCTTTTTGAAAACTCAGAGATGTGGATTCGGATACGTCCATGGTGTTTGTCAAAAAACAGTAGGTAATTCTGCCGGGGATTTTTACGTGGGTGGTGGGAGAAAAACACTGACATTCTGGATTCAGACAGCAATAAAATCACAAACTAGCCCCTGTAAATGATGAAAATACCTTACGACCCCACGAGAAACAATTACCATCCGAATAGGGCTAAAGATGAGTTTTAAGGGATAAAATGATTGACTACAGGGGGACTTTAAAAGACTAGTGCACAAGACGTATGGACTACTTTTATAAACAGCCTAGTGTGTGTTTGTGTTTTGGCCATTTTAGAGTTTTAGGCCCTGTTTACACCTGGTATTAAGATGCGTGCTGGTCACTTGGAACACATGTGGACAACGCTAAATACAGGTGTAAACAGGGTCTAAAACGCTTTGAGCTTGTCCACTTTCGATCACTTACAGAGGTAGTCGAAAACGCATTCGACTGGATTGCTTTTGTAGTGTAAACACTCTTGTGGTCAAATGCATTCGAACAGTCGGAAAAGACCGCCTGCTCTCCGCCTAATGACCTAACACATAAACATTGCGAGAAGCGCGGTAGCCAGACGGGATCTAAACTTTGTCGGCTGAAGACCCAAGTTTGGTTTGAAGACGAAAATGTACCAAGCACAATGTTCTCTCACCATTCCTGATTTCTAACACACACTCACAGCGTTCGGCGTGGTCTTGCGGCTGTCAGAGCAGAAACAAAAGCTGCTGCTCTCCGTAAGTTTTCCGTCGTGAGCTTATTTCGTCCATTAGATCGAACGATCTGAAAAAGCCCATACGTTTACTCGCCCATAGACCTTCCCCTAGAAAAAAATCAGGACAGAAGTGGTTGAAAGTGGACAAAAGAGACGGATTAAAACACCAGGTGTAAACAAGTATGTCTCCCTCATCTACTTGTGATCCGATCCACCAAAACGCATCTTACCAGCTGTAAACAGGGCCTTAGAGAGAAAGACGACATGGATCCTCGTTCACGTCCATTACAGGTATATGTAAAAGAGCAGCCAGTACATACTTTGACATTTCAGTGTTATTTTAGTATCATTGACATGCAGTACTATTTGTTTTTGTTAATATTTTGAATTAGATTTCATTTTTACATCTTCTGTTTTCAATTAATTTTTAGTCAAACCCCTGAAGGTGTGCTGTGGTATCTGGCACCAAGATGTTAGCAGCAGATCCTTTAAGTCCTGTAAGTTGCGAGGTGGGGCCTCCATGGATCGGACTTGTTTGTTCAGCACATCCCACAGATGCTCGATTGAATTGAGATCTGGGAAATTTGGAGGCCAAGTCAAAACCTCAAACTCGTTGTTGTGCTCCTCAAACCATTCCTGAACCATTTTTGCTTTGTGGCAGGGTGCATTATCCTGCTGAAAGAGGCCACAGCCACCAGGGAATACTGTTTCCATGAAAGGGTGTAGATGGTCTGCAACAATGCTTAGGTAGGTGGTACGTGTCAAAGTAACATCCACATGGATGGCAGGACCCAAGGTTTCCCAGCAGAACATTGCCCAAAGCATCACACTGCCTCCGCCGGCTTGCCTTCTTCCCATAGTGCATCCTGGTGCCATGTGTTCTCCAGGTAAGCGATGCACACACACCCGGCCATCCGCGTGATGTAAAAGAAAACGTGATTCTTCAGACCAGGCCACCTACTTCCATTGCTCCGTGGTCCAGTTCTGATGCTCACGTGCCCACTGTTGGCACTTTTGGCGGTGAACAGGGGTCAGCATGGGCACCCTGACTGGTCTGTGGCTATGCAGCCCCATACGCAACAAACTGCGATGCACTCTGTATTCTGACACCTTTCTATCAGAACCAGCATTAACTTCTTGAGCAATTTGAGCTACAGTAGCTACACTGAGCCTTGGCCGCCCATGACCCTGTCGCCGGTTTACCACTGTTCCTTCCTTGAACCACTTTTGATAGATACTGACCACTGCAGACCGGGAACACCCCACAAGAGCTGCAGTTTTGGAGATGCTCTGACCCAGTCATCTAGCCATCACAGTTTGGCCCTTGTCAAACTCGCTCAAATCATTACGCTTGCCAATTTTTCCTGCTTCTAACACATCAAATTTGAGGACAAAATGTTTGCTTGCTGCCTAATATATCCCACACACTAACAGGTGGCGTGATGAAGAGATCATCAGTGTTATTCACTTCACCTGTCAGTGGTCATAATGTTATGCCTGATCGGTGTATGTACACACAGCATAAAACTGGAATTAAATTATTTTAAATGCATCTAGGAAAGCATTTCTGTTTATGCAACTCAAATCGTCATAGTCTATATTACTAAAGATCCCTTTCTCACAGCACACTAAAATGAAAAGCAATGAACTCAATGAACTCAAGTGCTTCTGAACCATCTTTATCAAGCAAGTTTCAGTTTAGGAGACAATAGCTCTCTTTTTTTGTCTAGTGCCGTACAGAAAAATGAAGGTGTCCGTATTGTGGTGATTTTACAACAGCTTTGCGTGTGGCTAATCCAATCAGATTTTAGAGAGTAGTTCTGTGCGCCCCATGCACTCCAGCGCAGTGCAGTAATTGAGCGGCTCTAGTCGCAGAGAGGTCTCAGAGAGAGAGAGACATCATTTAAAGGGAGACAGAATGAGATGAGCTACTGTCAGACTCCTCCGAGCGTGGCCAACATTGTCATCTCTCCCAACCTATCCTCATGTGCGCGCTGATGTGCATCTCGGAATGACAAGATCTTCCTGTCTTCCTGTCTTTCCCTCCCTCTGGAGTCAGTCAGTATCCGGGAGGCATCAGTCTTGGATCACTACGCTCAATCAAAACCTGGTCAAGGAAGAGCTGCATAATGTGACGGAGGCAATGTTTCTTTGATGCTGTCTCGTCAGCCTAGTGCCAAGAGAGCCAGACAATCCGAGTCTAAATGGATGATTGGGAGAAAAAAAGAAGAGCAAAGTCAGGTAGACAGACACACTGTCGGCTGTATTAAATATAATCTCTGGCGTTGACCTGTTGGTTGCCTCTGTTTGATTAACTGGCCTTCGTTTTAATTAGCAGGCCCTTGAAGACTGCCTGAATCGAATGAAAGCACGCAACATAGTGTAATGAAATAAAACCCTGAAATAGAGGTATCACGGTCTCGTATGATAATATCACCTCATTACATGTTGATTGTTTTACCTGCAATCCTATCTGCACTCATTGCCCTCCATTATAAGGCAGTTGAGGGGAAATCAAAGTGGAGACAAACAGATAATAATTTTTTTGTGGTTATGTAATGTCATTTAAAGGCTAATGCAATTTATAATAAACCTGATCATGTCATAAATTCACAGATGTGCTCTGGAGGCAGTGTCTTAATTCTCAGTCTCCATGTTGTATACACACTGCCCTCTAGTGTGTCTGATGGAGCAGCTGGTGCTGTTCTAGGCTTGTCGGAGGGAATGCCAATGCATCTCCTGCAACTCTTGAGGATTTGACAGCCAAAGCCGGTTTGTACGTGCCACTCAAGCACGACGTGGAAGAACCGCAAACAAGGCCACATTGCTCTTAAAAACCATGTTGACACCACAATTATTTGGCACTACTCTGTGACCCTTTTAAGACAACAGAGGTCTGATCAATACAGAAGTCAAGATGCTGTAAACATAATCTCAAGATATTTCAAAAGAGATGTTTTCTGGGGAAAACCATTATGGTACATAGGTAGCTTGGTAACATTTAAATTTTAGAACGAAATACATAAAAAAAACTATTAAAAGTGTTTTTAAAAAGCTATTTGCAATGTAATTTATCCATCCATCCATCTGTCTTTCTGTCTATCTATCTATCTGTCTTTCTGTCCATCCATCCATCTATCCATCCATTTGTCTTTTTATCTATCCATCCATCCATCCATCATCTGTATTTCCATCTATCTATCTATCTATCTATCTATCTACAGTGGGGAGAACAAGTATTTGATACACTGCCGATTTTGCAGGTTTTCCTACTTACACAGCATGTAGAAGTCTGTAATTTTTATCATAGGTACACTTCAACTGTGAGAGACGGAATCTAAAACAAAAATCTAGAAAATCACATTGTATGATTTTTAAATAATTAATTAGCATTTTATTGCATGACATAAGTATTTGATCACCTACCAACCAGTAAGAATTCCGGCTCTCACAGACCTGTTAGTTTTTCTTTAAGAAGCCCTCCTGTTCTCCACTCATTACCTGTATTAACTGCACCTGTTTGAACTCGTTGCCTGTATAAAAGACACCTGTCCACACACTCAATCAAACAGACTCAAACCTCTCCACAATGGCCAAGACCAGAGAGCTGTGTAAGGACATCAGGGATAAAATTGTAGACCTGCACAAGATCATGAGGAAGGTGAGGGATCAGCCCAGAACTACACAGCAGGACCTGGTCAATGACCTGAAGAGAGCTGGGACCACAGTCTCAAAGAAAACCATTAGTAACACACTACGCCGTTATGGATTAAAATCCTGCAGCGCACGCAAGGTCCCCCTGCTCAAGCCAGCGCATGTCCAGGCCCGTCTGAAGTTTGCCAATGACCATCTGGATGATCCAGAGGAGGAATGGGAGAAGGTCATGTGGTCTGATGAGACAAAAATAGAGCTTTTTGGTCTAAACTCCACTCGCCGTGTTTGAAGGAAGAAGAAGGATGAGTACAACCCCAAGAACACCATCCCAACCGTGAAGCATGGAGGTGGAAACATCATTCTTTGGGGATGCTTTTCTGCAAAGGGGACAGGACGACTGCACCGTATTGAGGGGAGGATGGATGGGGCCATGTATCACGAGATCTTGGCCAACAACCTCCTTCCCTCAGTAAGAGCATTGAAGATGGGTCGTGGCTGGGTCTTCCAGCATGACAACAACCCGAAACACACAGCCAGGGCAACTAAGGAGTGGCTCCGTAAGAAGCATCTCAAGGTCCTGGAGTGGCCTAGCCAGTCTCCAGACCTGAACCCAATAGAAAATCTTTGGAGGGAGCTGAAAGTCCGTATTGCCCAGCGACAGCCCCGAAACCTGAAGGATCTGGAGAAGGTCTGTATGGAGGAGTGGGCCAAAATCCCTGCTGCAGTGTGTGCAAACCTGGTCAAGAACTACAGGAAACGTATGATCTCTGTAATTGCAAACAAAGGTTTCTGTACCAAATATTAAGTTCTGCTTTTCTGATGTATCAAATACTTATGTCATGCAATAAAATGCAAATTAATTACTTAAAAATCATACAATGTGATTTTCTGGATTTTTGTTTTAGATTCCATCTCTCACAGTTGAAGAGTACCTATGATAAAAATTACAGACTTCTACATGCTTTGTAAGTGGGCAAACCTGCAAAATCGGCAGTGTATCAAATACTTGTTCTCCCCACTGTATCTATCTATCTGTCCATCCATCCATCCGTCTTTCTGTCCATCCATCCATCTATCCATCCATTTGTCTTTTTATCTATCCATCCATCCATCCATCCATCTGTATTTCCATCTATCTATCCATCCATCCATCCATCCATCCATCTTTCTGTCTATCTATCTATCTATCTATCTATCTATTTATTTGTCTTTCTGTCCATCCATCCATCTATCCATCCATTTGTCTTTTTATCTATCCATCCATCCATCCATCCATCTGTATTTCCATCTATCTATCTATCTATCTATCTATCTATCTATCTATCAGAATGAAATGCATAATGTAGATGTTTTTACGTTTGTCTAATTTGCCTAGTAACTACAGGATCATAATAATGATAAAATTTTAAGCTTATGAAAGTTTAATTAGCAAGCAATGTGATTATGTAAGTGTAGCAATCTATTAAATCATATCCAGATGTCTTTGCAGTAATGTTAACAAACCTACCGTATGCTGTATGGTCAACTAATTTCACCCGATAAATCCATTACAATTTTCTTAGGAAAAATAAATAGCTGATGTAATTTTTACATTATGTAATGAGACTCTAAAGGGATAGGAAAAAGTGAAAAATAGAAAGTGGCAATTAATAAAACTTTAGAGACATGTATTTTCATTTTTCAAAACATACAACAAAAGGTCATCTGAGGATACAGTGAATCAGGAAACCTGAAACCACGTTTACGTCAGGGCGAGCCTCTCTTCCCTCTATGGCTGTGAGTGTGTTCTTTCACTCAGGGAGAAGAATTCAAACTTCACCACTATTATGTCATTGTGTACTTAACGACTTTTCCAAACAACAATCACCACACAGAATCCAAAACACTTTTTATTTCAGTTGGCACGACGTAAAATTTTATTTAAAGACTTAAAGACAAACAAAACCAAACTTTAGGGAAGCTAGACTCTGACTCATTGCATAGATTTGCAAAACTTTTCAGATTACAACATTTTCCTTCATTCACTTGGGTTAATATGTGGTAAACGTCCTCTGGCTTTCTTTTACTCGTCTTTGCTTCAAACTTAACAGCTCAGACACCACAACAGAACTCAGCATCCTCACCAATTTTCACACCTCGGTTTGCTTCTCATTAGCATGTACATGTTATATAACAGAGCTTGTTATGTATGGGTGAACTCTTAAAACATTTCACACTCACTTATTTGTTTGATGTCGAATAACAATGTCCAACAGTGTATATACCTAGTGAAAAATAAATATACTAAAATGTACTTGAAATACATTTATTTTACGCTACTACAAATACATTTACATATTTATTATGTAAACACCCTTGGTATACTAAATTGGTATATACTTAAAGTCTGCTAAATTGGAACTAATTTTGTACTTAATGTACCAGAAATAGTGCTGAGGTCCAACTAAAGATATACTTAAGTATATTTGATTGTGCTAAAGTGGAACTATTGCAAGTATACTTTAGGTACACTTTAAATATCTTGCATTTAAAGACTGATATTATACAGTGATTATATGTGACCCTGGACCACAAAACCAGTCATAAGGGTCATTTTTTTGAAATTAAGATTTATACATCATCTGAAAGCTGAATAAATAAGCTTTGGCCGAGATACAACTATTCAAGATGAAAATCTGGAATCTGAGGGTGCAAAAAAATCTAAATATTGAGAAAATCGCCTTTAAAGTTGTCCAAATGAAGTCCTTAGCAACGCATATTACTACTACTAATATTTTTTATATATATTTACAGTAGGAAATTTACAAAATATCTTCATGGAACATGATCTTTACTTAATATCCTAATGATTTTTGGCATAATACAATATAATTCAATATAATCGATAATTTTGACCCATACAATATATTGTTGGCTATTGCCACAAATACACCCGTGCGACTTATGACTGGTTTTGCGGTCCAGGTTCACATATTATCCTTACTAATAGTGATATTAAAACACATTTTAAGCTTAATATTAAGAATGTGCATTGTGCAATAAAGTAGTACTCCAAAAAAAAAAAAGTTTAATTATAATATTTAAGTCTCAAGCGATGTCAGTAAATATGTTAATGGATTTGTAGTATACTTAGTATGAAATAAATGTATTTTAAATACATTTTGTATAGGTTGTTTTCACTTTAGGGTACATATCACAATGATGTATATACACAGACTGAAAATTATGCACAAAAATATTTTAATAAAATAAAAAAATAAAAATTCTTTATTGTTATTTAAAATTATTTATTAGTTTAAATAAATAGTTATATGATAGATTTGAATGTTTTAACATTGGGTCTGGGACAAAAAAGATAAATCTATAAACCTAAACATTTAAGTAGCACAGTAACAGTAATAAAAATAAATGATGAAGGCATGATAAAAAGTTTCCGAAACAGCTTGTTAGTTTTAATATAAATCATCCCGTCGGACATGAAAGTGTCTTCAGTTGAAGAAAGACCCTTATTAGAGGTTATGCACATGTCTGCGATTTTCTCCATTCTGATGAAAAGGGAAAAACTTTGAAGTTGATGTTTCTCTGAAGGTCACTGCTAACATAGTAAATCTGTGTGTCTGATCCACTTGGCTTGTTGCTTCATTTGTTTTCTACAGCTGATTGATTTTAATTTGGAAATGGACGTTTACTACGTTTAGTTCTGTCTGTAAAAGCAAGAGGTCACTTGAGGATACGGTGACGTGAGACAGAACTGGAAACGTTTGCCTCTCATTACCGCTGCAATTTTGTTCCAAGATGGAAAAGACTGTACGAAACACTCAATCAAGACATAGAATGTTCCAGGCTCCTGTGCAATCCGGGTTTACGCACAGTTATAATCTCCAACTGAAGGGCCGCTATTTTCTTGGCTTTTTCTTTATAAGGACAAGGAAAACATTAGCTGAACTTGCCACCGGAGTGTAAATGAGATCAAGATGGATTTTGATATCTGCTTTCTGTTTGCAGCGCTGCAAACCGCAAGCTTTCCGAGCTTCTGAAAGCCAAGTCCAAGACATGAGGGGCAACGTTAAATGAGATTTCCTGTAGCAAAGCGCTGGTTGTGGCTAAAGGCATTAAAGCTGATCAAATCTTATAAACCTCTGCTAGTAGGATTTGATGTGCATTACTGACAGTGAGAAATGGTCTGTTTGAAATATAATACAGCACTTTAAGCCTGGTAGATATCTAGGTGGTTATGAGAAATGTTCAAAGTGTTTTCAAGATCTTGACGGTATTTTATCAGACAATTGTCAGTGTGGCAGTTTGCTCTTTAGCTTTGAATTCTTTACAACAACACCTTTACAATGGAAGATAAAGCACGAGTATGACATTTAAATCAGTGTAGACTTGCTCTAAATGTTTTCCTTTGGGATCCCGAGCATTATTGGATCTTATTGAGAACAAATTTGGTGAGTCATGTGGGGAAGTGATGGAAATGTAGAGTCAAGCTCTAGAGAAAAGAGACCTGCCAATTTTGTTAAAGTGCTGAAGTGTTAAATGAAAGCCCAGCCTTATCATGTCACCTTCACCTTCAAATGGCGGTCATGTCTAAGAACATTTATAATTCAAAGTTTTTCAAATAAAAAGTTGAAATTAGCTACAAGGTCAAGTTATACAAAATAATGCATCCTTGTGTGATAAGGACGTCTCTTAAAAATAGCCCCTTGCATATTTGAATGATTTTGCATACAGTAAGGTAATAGAAGGCATAGAAGAGGAACGCCGTTTATAATGAACGTTTCAGTGGTTTCTATTCATTTTGGCTAACTTTGCTTATCTTTGTTCATATTAACAAGCATAATTGAGTGTCTTCAAGTGATGTTAAATTCTAGGTCCAAAAGGAACAATCAAGTAAAAAAAGAATTACAGGATAACAAGAGGAGGAGGAAGCAGAAAATGTTGGGTAAAATAACCCACTCAATCTCAGGGGGTAATTTGCTAAAAACGAATTGTTCACACTGACAGTTTTGTTTATTTGAACACGCTGCCTTCTTTATTTTAGAGCCTGATTTACGCATACACAAAAACGGATGACAAATATGAGTGTCCATGATCTGGAAAAATCCTTGAAAAACTAGTTTAAAATACATGTGCCAAGTTCTTACAAAATGTATTCATGTTTAAAAAAAAAAAATGTATACCACTAAAAAAAGAAACTCTAAAAATGCCATGTAGTGTAGTCAAATAATACACTTCCCCTTGAATACATGTGAGCATCTTAGGGTGCTTTCACACTTGGTTTGATTGCCTGGTCTGGCTCCCCCTTTCCCGTGCCCCCGTCCCGTCCGAACCGCGGTGCATTTGCGTCATCGGAGCAGCAGCTGAAGGTGAGCAGAAATGAGATATATAACTTTCTGCTTGCAGTACGCCAACCAGGCTCATTAGGAAAGTGAGTGAAACACACACAAACACACATTTCTATCAAATCATACGCCATTAGTAGAGGTTCACTTCCACGATTTAGTATGATTGCGTTCATATCAGCAGCGAATCACACAGGAGTTCACATGGACTGTACCCCAGACCACCCTTTTTTTAAGCACACTCGGGTACGGCAATCAAACCTGCTTGCGCATTGCTGGTGCGATTGCTCTGTTAGTGCGTTTCATTTGAATAAGTGTGAACACTGCCATCTGAACCCTGGGGCGCACCAAACAAGTGGACCGAGACCGCTGAAAAGATGGGTCTCTGTCCGCTTAGAAGCCAACTCTGGTGCGTTCCTGAATAAAATAGGAACGCAACACGGTCCAAAGACATGTAAACAATCCAAAAACAGGAAGACGAGACCCTAAAAAGGACAGAATGCTCAAGCATACCAGTTTTTTCTCATCATAGTCTCGATGTTGCCCATCACAGTTCAGTACAGGCATCAGAACCACTCCTTTACACATTTAAGTTCCGTCTCGAAATATACATCATAAAAGCCACCAATCAGGTTGTGAACACATGCCTATTCCTTTTGGTTCGGTATCTTTAGGTTCGGTGTTAAAAATGCCAATTAATTTTTTTTTTGGTCTGGACCAAATGAACCAAGCAAACCGAACTACAAGTGTGAACACACTCTAAATCTTAATCAACTGTATTATATACTTATATTTTATAAACCCCAACTTGGCCAGGTTGGGAGACCAACTAAACCAGCTTAAACTACCTAAGACCAGCTGGGATAGAGCCAACATACAGGAACACTAAATCTAAAAGATGTACAACTGATTGACAAGGGTCTGTAATCATTATGTAAGTTAAGACTTGTGATCCAATGTGGTGAAGTCTTGAAAACTAGGCATACTGTACACCTACATTTGTCTAGGTGCATTTGAAGTCCATAAGGCCGCTCTGAGGGATTTGATTGTTAGAGATTTAAATAACACTGCTTTTTAAATTGCACGGAGACCTCAGCTGGCAGGAGAAGTCTAGAAGCAACACATGAAGATTAGACCATGAAGGGAGATTCCCTATTACACCCTGGTTGAGAATCAACAACTGTTTCTGGAGATGAAACGATAGGACAGCTGGATAGTCAGGGGATGTAGAGAGTTGAGTCATGTTGTTCTGATGAATGTCAGACTCTATATTCAGCATCTGTGTTTACATTTACAGCCTATATCCAGACAGACGTGGATCAGCATTGTGGATATTGGAAATACTTCAGACAGGTGGTCATTGATGGATATCACACACGTCATAGTATACAGTAATGGTTGAAATGGTGACATTTATTAGACTGTAAGAACATTACAGCTTGACCCCAAGGCAATCAGCTATCACCAAACAAGTCCTTTCTGTGCTAAATCACTGTGTGCAATCACATCCTCTTTCTCCATGTTTCCCAGACAGCACCAAATGAATGTCATTCACGTTTCGCATGGGAAATGCACACCTAGATATGAGTCACGCTTCCCCTAAGACCCGAAACATACTGCGAAGAACCATCTTGAAGAACAAGATAAATCCATGCATCCTCATGGCTCTGGTGCACTGTTTACTCCAAACAGCGTAACATCAATTTAGTCTAAATTCAATTTACAATACTGTCCCCGCCCTTCTTTTACATGGATTCAAATTTGCATTTTAAAAAAGCTACCTTATTGCATCCACAAACTGCAGACTCTAATGGCTTCCGGTGGCTGCTGCATTATTAATGGTATATGTGGTTAAATTTATCCATCTCCTGCTAAATCCCATGCATATGCTGGAGATAATGACCAGCAGGAATTGCTGAGCCACCCACTGACTCGCTTTTTCTCGCTGTCCCCGTTGGGCCAGGGGTTAATGACATAATTTCCATTCAGTCAGGCTGCTGTACTCTTCCTGGTAGTCAGGTGATGAGAAGGAAATCATGTGTGCGAGCGAGCGTGCCCGTATAACCATAAGCTAAATCAGAAAGAGCTGGCAAGCAGCTCTCTGATCCTGGAAGTGTCACCAGATATACAGAGAGTGACTCACCAGAGGAGCGAGCAAGATAAAATAAGAGGTTTGGGGGGGGTTTACTCAGGGGAATAGTATGCCAACCCTGGCTGCTGGGAATTTATCCCATTGCGAGCTGGGTCAGAGAATGTTGAAGGGGTCCTGGCCAATGAAAAAGGCAATTTAAAGAAAGATTATGCTGGTTTTTAAGGTGTAGCAAGTCAAATCTAGACTAGCAAAACCAAGTGGGAAATTAAAGGAAAATAAATTGTCATAATTTACTTATGTCATTCCAAATCTATAAGTCTTCCTCATCTTTTGAATATAACAATCTGAGGTCACACTTTAGATTACGGTCCAATTCTCACTATTAACTAACTATTAATTATGACTTTTGCCTCAATAAGCTCCAAATTACTGCTTATTTATAGTTAGTATAGTAGTTGTTAAGTTTAGGTATTGGGTAGGATTAAGGGATGTAGAATATGATTATGCAAAATAAGGCAATAATATGTATTTTATAAGTGCTAGTAAGCAGCCAATATCCTAGTAATATGCATGCTAATAAGCAATAGCGAGTTAATAGTAAACAATAAGTTAATAGTGAGAACCTTAAACTAAAGTGTTACACAAAATGGTTTATCTAACAAAATGACCAAGCTTCTCTTTTCCATACAATGAATGTAGATAATGACCAGTGGCTGTTCCAAATAAGCACAATGAAAGTACCATAAAAGTTGTCCATATGACCTGTGCATTATATTCTATGTTAGGGGCCATTTACACGACAACGTTTTCAAATAAAAACAGAACACTTTTGATGTGTTTTGGCCGTTTATTTACACGACAACGCCGTTTTGGGGGCCTGAAAATGCAAACTTTTGAAAAAGGGTTTCAAAGTGCAAGTTTTTTAAAACTATATCGTTATTGTCTCCATGTAAACTACAAAAACACAAATTTGTGAAAACAGTGACGTCATGCACATGTGTATTACGTGTTCAGTCTATAGGCGTATAGCTTTTCTTTACTAAGTGACATCGCCAACTACTGGCCTGGCATGCTTATACAGCATTTTTAGTCGTTTTTCGCGGATCCATGTGCATCTGTAAGTGAAAAAAGCAAAGGAAAAACTTTTCAGTTTTTAGTACATAGTTATCGTGTAAACGTACCCTTTGTCCCTGAAGTGGCTTCCAGTAGGTGGTCCTACTCTGCCCCAGCATCTTAACATATCAGGCAGCAAATCAGTCTGTGCTCCCACTGGTAGACACCACAAATGCTTCCTTTTGTCTGCTCAACTTTGTGCTGCAAATCCAGCTCTCACTTAAAATGAACAATGTCCGGTTGCTTTGTCACGGTCAATCAGTATGAGTGTGAATGCATTACTCAGGAGAATCGTGCCCTTGCTTTGGCTCTCAAGTCTCATTTGCTCTTGTGCATTTTCAAACTTGGCAGGTTTGACATTGGTGACGCTGTACAGCACTGTTTCTTGCATGTCTCTTAACTAACCACAAGTCTAAATACGTGGAAGCGAGAATAAGAGCTCTCAAAGATGTTATGCTATGTTTAACAATAACACCAAATGTCATTAGTTCTTGTGTATCTCCTGGCAAATCGCAACAAGTTGGAAAATGTAGATGACATTTAAGAGCTACTGCAAAGAGAGCTATTTTCAGCTTATAACAACTGCCAACATTCAACTGATCAGACGGTTATGTAGAGGCTCCAAGAAATGAATGTGTGGGAGAAGTCCAATATGTAGAGGTACACTGGGAAAAGCGTTGGGTACTGACTTTTTTGTGTTCTGCAGAAAAACAGTCAAAGGAGTTTGGTAGGACAAACTGATAAAATGATAACTAAAGAAGTTTACCAAAGCAGAGAAGACGACTGTTTATCAGGGGTGCCCAATCCTGTTCTTGTAGATCTACCTACCTGCAGAGTTCAGATCCAACCCTGATCCAACACACCTGTCTGTAATTATCAAGTGCTCCTGAAGATCTCAATTAGATCTCAAGGAACAGGATTGGACACCCCTGCTGTAGATGATGGGCAAGATGAGGCAGAAATGGCTGGGTGTATGGTGGAGAATCCATCCACGTTAGAGATGTATGATTGACGGCGTTAGGTTGGTGACTCACTAGGAGTGTCCCGATGGGCTAAAAGTGATGGTGTAACAGAGCCAAGTCCACACCCTTTCTTCTCTTTTGCTGGTCACACCCTGTGGAGATAAACTAACCATCCCAGCACTGTAAATAACCTTTGTGCTCTCAGCCAAGCCACTTTCAAAGACAGAAAGAGAGAGAAGCACTCACATGAAGCACAATATGACTCATGTCAAGAGACTTGGAAATGCTTGCCTTGGTGGAAATCTCAAGTAGAAAGTGGCTACCCTCTGTAATTTATTGTGTTTGTTCCATTTGGGCTCTGGCTGGAAAGGTTATGTAACTATACTCAGTTACTCCTTAAGAGGTTTCCTCTGGGGCAGCGTTCATTTCATTTTCATATTTCCATCTGATTAATTTTCATTTTCAATTAGAGGTGCAAGAACTCACCTAATTTGAAATATGGAAGAGAGGACAAACATGCTCTGACTGCTTATGAGATTTACATATCGGGTAGGCGTGTGTACTGTGCTGATTGCTTCTGAATTATTGTTGTTTGCCGATATTCATATTTGTCTAGTTAGACCAGTGTCAGCAGTGAACGATGATTTATCTAGATAATTTGAGGTAGAAATTTCCAGTTCAGTAGCATGAACGGACACATTTGGAATTCCAAAATCTAAGGAGGACAAAGAGTACTGCATTTACATAATCAATAAATAGGCTGCATGAATAAGCACATTCCTGGGTTTTACCATCTGGTGACAAACACAATGGCTGTTTCAAAACCATTGCTATTTATTTACTATTTCATCTTAACTAAAAAGAACCTCTTAAGTGACTGATTTGGAATATTCTACATGCATGTAGGCAGCAGACTTCATACAAATAGTGCCCTTCCAGTGAATTACACAGGAAACATGACTCACATGCATGATTTCAGTAAGCATTATTGGTCATCATGTTGGTATTTTTTTATTAGATATAGTTACTTTTAATTATTGAATTAAAAGCATTTTTGTTTCCATTTCATCCTCCTCCATTTGGGTGGAGTTTTTCCACCCATTGAGCTTATTGCAATGAATTCTGAGATTGCTTTCTCAAAGGATACAAGTGATTCTGCCTTAGAATTTGACCAAAAGATGGTATCTTATAAGGCTAGAATAATTCAACCCGAATGTAACTTTTTTTACGAGGTGGTGATTCATATAAATTTTTGAGATGTGATTCATACAGAAACATAAAATGTTGGGGAAAAAAAACGTAAGCATGAAGATCCAGCTCCATCCCTTAACCTAACCCAGCCACCAGTTCACAAAAACGTAAAATAGTTAAGAATTGCCATAATTGCCATCCGAGTGTTTTGGAATAATTATGTCACCTCAGCACTACATTGAAGTAATTATGTCACCTCAGAACTACATTTCCCAGAATCCCTCCTGGCTCCCACCTGCACACACTCAATGATCACCTGCAGCTCATTCCCTTACCAGTCACCCTCTGTATAAAAGCATACACCTCAGATACCCACATTGGCTGAATCTGAAATCGCCCCCTAAATCCTCAATCACTATTCCCTACGTTATTCCACTAATACCGTTCACTTGAAGGAGTGAATGAAAATGAGTGAGTGAATTCAGACAGTCTTTGAGTGTACATAGGCTGTACACTCCTTGCGATACAATGTGGGATACAATGAGTGCACTCGATAACGTCCACTATGGTTTCAAATACCACTACAAATGACTGTCCCCTCAAATAATGCCCTATTTGAGGGTATAGGGGGTGATTTCGGATTCAGCCATTGTCTGGCCTCCTAGGCAAGCACAGCGTGAACGTCACTACGGGAAGCAGAAAGTGTCTGACTACACGTCTCCGTTTTCAGCTCCTCCCTGACTGCAACAGGCAAGTCTCGCCGATCGGTTACATCCAGCCGAAGTCGAACATACCTTGGGCCCCATTTTAACGATCTGAGCGCATGGCCTGAAGCACAAGGCGTAGGTGCACTTAGGACGTGTCCGAATCCACTTTTGCTAGTTTGGAAACAGCCGCCGTGGCAGGCGCATGGTCCTAGTCTCTTAATGAGTCATGGGTGTAAATTTGGCGTAACGTGCAATAAACCAATCAGAGTCTCATCTCCCATTCCCTTTAAAAGCCAGTTGTGCTTGCACCATCCGCTATTTACATGGTGGAATTTGCGAGCGGAAAGACTGAACGCTTCTCCAGAGAGGAATCCTTTTTTGTGCTGCGTGTGTAATAAGCAGAGTGTACAGTATGTGCGTTGTGCACCCATCTATATTACTAACGCGGCCTTTAAATAACACTAAAAAAACTGCGCTATCGACTTTACACCAGGTTCGTTTTCAGTTCCTGCGCCAACAATGAGCCTGAACACACCTCGTTTTCAGACATGGGGTGAACAGATGAGCACAAGTGCATTTGCAATTTAAACAACGTGGTGCTGGATGTGAAAATGATAACTGTGTCGGGCTGAAACTAGCAAAAAACACTTGTGTCGCGCCTAGCGTTGCATTGCGCCGGGTGTATGATAGGGCCCGTTATGTGTCTCACTAGATTTTGTAACAGAGACACTGCTTTAAATTACATGGCGATGATGACACTGCATATATCAGATGGTAGAAGTGCTTCAGTGCTCACCTATATATACAGTTTGGCTGATAGTCTGTATACTTCTCATAGAATGTGACGGAAATAGAGTTACAGTAAGCTTGTGTGTCACTTTCAAATCTATATCAAAGGTCATGCAAAAAGGCTTCCTGCAAGCTGACTTCAACAAATCTAGTCCTCAAACTTCCTGTCTCAATGCTCACTAGTGAAATATTTAATGGTTTTCTCAGGTTTAATCTGTGTATATGCACAAGAAAGAGCATAAACTTCAAAATGAGAAACAAAATAAGTTAAAGTGAAGTTTAGAATTGGAACAACTGAAAAAATCTGCCAGAGGAAAAAGACAACAATAAAGGCTCCTCAAAAGGCTGCATGAGTTGAGGCAAATCAGTCACAATTAAATTAAATTTAACTTCAACATTTTTTGTGTTTGTAGCAAACCACTAATTAGTTGATGTTCATTTTGAGTTGTTGTGTGCGTTCTTAATGCTTCTGAAATGGCTTTATCTTGTTTGAACATATAGGTCTTTTTACTGAAGAACATATCGACTAGGCATTTTCTTTTGGCAGCGGCTATTTACACTAATTGAAAATAACATTTTCTTGGCGATAGATGATATTTACACTAAGTGCAAATAGCTGTAGATACTCTTTACTAAGTGAAATAGCATACTAAGTGAAAATAGTGATATATTCTATTTACACCATGTAAAAGTAGCAGTTCTTTGTAATATGTGTAAATAGTAATTAGATGCAATTTATACTTTATTTTGACAGATACATACTATTTGCACCTCAGTATTGTTGTACATTAACAGGATGCAATAATAACATAGAGTGATTTATTAAAATTATTAAATGGATGCTGCCTTAATGGAACAATAAAAGCCTTCCCTACACCTACCCCTAACCCTACCCAATAAATACTTTTATTATTATTATACATTTCGTTAGGCACTTTATTTCCACTTTTAGAACATTTTCTTAATTTTTATTGAAAGTAAATGCCTTTCCAATGTGATGGGAAAAGGGAGAAGAGCGAGCTCGGCAAAAGGCGGATTCGATCCCGGGTCGATCGCGTCAAAACCAAGATCCTTAAGCCTTAAGCTTTACTGACTACACCACTGAAGACATTGAAATATGCCTGGTTTTTTATCTTGTTTGGCCCAACCAGGCATTGTTAGGCGGAGCTAGTGCGAAAAGCACTTGCCAACAAGGCACGCTATTTGCACTTGGTGTAAACAGACACTCCATTTTCTTTTTCTTCTCTGAAATTTGTCTTGTATGATTGGATATGTCAGTAGTATGACATGCATGAAAGGCCAAACTGGGTGTGTGGTCTACTGATGGATGTTGGTGAATAGATTTCACAAGAAATACCAAATGATAAAGTTCAGATTGAGGTAGACAGCAAACGCGACTCCTCTAGGATCTTCTCCACTAATGAATTCTACTTCAAATGCCACACAGCAAATTTACCGGTGTACAATTTTTGGTGTTAAAACCGGAGAACATTTTGATCTACTAGTGTAAAATTGCATCTATAAAAAGAGTTATCTTTCAGTGTTGAACTTTTAACTCAATAGACAGTGTATTTCCCACAATCCTCTACAGCTTTTTTTATTTGGTGGGACTGACAGAGGAGATTATTGCTAAGTCCAGTGGTATACTACATTTAAATTGTCTTCTAATGAATGGTGTGATAGAAAATAGAAGATTTGATCATAATTGTGTAGGGATGCATGATATATCGGCCACCATATCGGTATCAGCCGATATATGTTCATTTTATAATGTTAACGTTATCGGCCCGATAAGAAAATTTGGCTGATATATTAAAGCTGATAAATAATGGATTATTTCCTTCAGCTGAGACACTTCAGATGCGCACTGTTCACCATGATGGTTTTGAATTACTTGAAATATGTTTGAAATCACTTCAAAAAGGAAAATACGGTTAACGTGCAGCGCAATTCTGTCATATAGGCTACATAAAATAATAAAAACATTATAATTGTAAGATTTATTGGCCAATATATTGGTTATCATCTTTCAAAGAATTATCGGTTATCGGTATTGGCCAAAATGTTCATATCGGTGCATCCCTAGTTTTAAGCTGCACAGATTCTGAGCAAGTTTATGTGAGCGCCACATGTTCAGCGGTGGCCAAGATGTCCAGCTTAGGAAAATTGACATTTTCACCCTTTATTCAAATATTACTAAACATTTGGTAAGATTTTGTAAGCATAGTTGTGCTTGGAGTGAATTGTAGTATTTGTGATAATGAAACATGCCAAATTGGGCGGACATCATTTTTTGGCCAGGCTGTCATTCAAAGAAGTTATGAACACATAAAACAAGAGAAAACCAACGGAATATTAATAATTGTAGTCAATGTATGCTTTTTTCTTGCAAGCTTTCTGTTTTTCTATGCATAACAATAAAACCTGTAGCTGTAGTTTGTCTTTTTTGCCTAATAATTTTGTCAGTTTTTGTCGTATTTTAATCAAGTTTAGTGTTTTGTTCTTCCCTCATATTTCAAATATTTTAAAATATTAATGTTATGTTTATCATTTGCCGGTTCCCGCCTCCTCCTTCCCTGAGCCTTTGTTACAGAATAGTTTTGACCACAGTAAAAATGAAAAAAAAAAAAAAAAATTTAAATACTCGCTCAGATTTCCTTTAAAATCTAAATTTTTCTTTGGAACCAAGTGTGCCGCACAAGTCCTGAAAAGTGAAGCCCAAACGTTTCGATCGCCCCATGTGGCTGGTTCCAGTATAGGTCATAAACCCCGCCCTCTCCATGTATTCTAATGGGACGTGAGACAAACTAAACTATCAAATTACACATCAAATAAATTTTTTCCAAAGATGGTTTCTGTCATTTTATGTAGTTTTTATCACGCTGATGTAAGTTCAAGTGTTTGTTTTTTAAATAAGTTTGGTTTTAGTTAGTTGATACTATAAAAACAGGGGTGTGATGTAGACGTCTGCATTCCCGCAGCTCCCGATCAGTTTTCTTGTGGCACAGGAGTAAATTTCCAAAAAGACGGTAACGGTCGGTAACTCTGGTGTACTTTGAATGGGAGCGGGCGGTCTGACAATAGCCCGGCCGCTCCCGACATCCTTTGACAACAGCGTATCCGCACTTGAACTTGAAGTGAACAAAACTTTCTGCAATGGTGGCGTTCACACAGTTCCCAGTTCCCTGCCCTGAACCTGGCAATACGAAAAAACAGTCCCGTGCAGACCTCTAGTGTGACGTCATGATTGACAGCTTCTCTGAGTGAAGTAGTCACTTGAGGCACCAATGGACTTTTTTTAGGATTTTCGGAAGAAGATTGGAGCTTCAACTTTAATTCCTACATTTCCATAACTATTTATTTTACACAGACATAATGAGCTGTTCTGCAGTAAACTGTACTAACTGATTCTGCGGGAGTGTGGGCGGGGCCTCACGATCACAGACTCGGGCAGAGAGTCTGTGTAATCAACGCAAGATGTCAGCGCCATATTTGGACATTGGTGGCTTCACTTCTCTACAATGGTAGTGAGTGTAGGTGCAAAGTCCATCTTTTTTACAGTCTATGTTTGAAACGGCAAGAGATTTGAGGGATGTTGGTTTGCGGTTGGCTTTTATTTATTCGTTTCATCATTGTAACTTGTATCACACACAAATTAAAACAAAAGAAATTGTCAGTATATTTACCCATTGAAGGTGTGTATTTAACCTTACAAGGATCTGCATTGTCACTAGTGGGGTAAGAAAACACTTTAAAGGGTTATGCATACACTCCTGTCGGGTCTACAAATAAACTCTCACAGTATTAAAATGTACTCTGTGAGTAATGTACATATTTAACACTTTCAAACATGTCAATTTAAAGGGATGGTTCACAATCATTTACTCATCATTTACTCACTCCCATGTTGTTCCAAACCTGTATGAGTTTCTTTCTTCTGCTGAACACAAAAGAAGATATTTTGATGAATGTTGGTAACCAGACAGTTGACAGTAGCAATTGATCCATATGTATTTCTTTTGTGTTCAACAGAACAAAGAAACGCATACAGGTTTGAAACAACTTGAGGGTGAGTAAGTGATGATACAATTTTCATTTTAGGGTGAACTATCCCTTTAACTCCAAAACAGAGGGTCATATATACATTTTAGGTTTATGTTAAATTTGCCTCAAATTAAGTTAAATGTCACATTGCTATTGGGGAAACAACGAGGATCAAGTTCTGAAAGTTTGTTCTCCAAGTTTTAAAGCTCAGCCTGTCTTCATGAATGGAATAGTTCCAAGTACAGTAAGTGGAATTCCCCATGCATGCCAGTGGCTAAAATTATGATGGCTCAGTCAGTCAGTAAAACACGGCCCATTACGGCTGCTGTTGTCTGAATACTAAACCTTCCTAATCAAGTGTAAATAATGAACCTTGCACGCCTGTCAAACCATACAGATTAATCCTGGTTTAAAATTCCCAGCCGAGGCCAAATTAAAATCTCATAGATATCCTTTAAACAGAATGTGGTTCTAAATACAGCTGCATAAACCATTCCTTAAATAAACAGCAGTCACGCAGCAGGCGAAGACGCGCTATGAGAACAATGCCTGGTAGACAGCGGCATATGTGTGCTTGAGATTTATGCTGTGATAGAGGAACTTGGCTCGCTGCCTGTGGATTGTCAGCTCATTGCCTATGGCCAATGATATAGCGTTTGCGGATAGCGAAGACATTCGGTGTAAATGGGGCAATTTGCATGGGACAGATGTGCTGCCCCGTGCGACAAAGTAATACGAGACCACATCTAAATGCATATCTGTAATGCCTCTGTATTGGAGAGGAGCTGGGTGTTCCAGTGCCGGGTAATTCAGTTCTGGGATCAGCGAATGGGTGTAATTTCAGGCTCAGATTGTAGGGCTATGTGTCATGTTTCTGTGGAAACTGAGATAATAGACAACATAAGTGCAAGCCAAGACATTGCTATACTGGACATGGGCGGCTCTTATGGGCCCTTCTGGGCTTTTAGAAAATAAACTCACTTAAAAAAATCTCACGAGTTCATTTCATTTTGCTGTGTTACAGTGGACATACGTGGAGAATTATATGATTTTCATTTTCCGAATACCTTTTCCACCATATCTTAAATTATGCATTGAATTATGTGATTGAAGTAAGATTTTATATATAATATATATTGCAACAAAATGTCAGATGTCTGTCCTGCTAAAGCTATTTTTATATATAGCACTTTATGTATCTTAATTAAATATAGTAAAATTATTTTTTCCCAGCTTATTCGAGCAAATCAGAGCTTATTTGACAAAAACATGCACAAGAAAAATGATCTTCATTTTTTCCCTTCACCGACACTGTTGTTGGAAAAACTAAAAATAATCAGGGTTAATAGTTAAAAACCATAGAATGAATGTTAACAGCACTGTAAAAAAAAAAGTTCACTGTAAAAAATTACATGATCTATAAGTTATGACAACATATGTTTTTACATTGCTCATCAAAATAACTTAATCAATTTTCAGCGTTTTTATACAAGATTCAACACGTTTTATATTAATGACTTAAAGTTGATAGTACTTAAAAATAAGTCATTTCAACTTAAATTACATTAAACTGACTTTAAAAAAGGAATTGAATCTTGTATAACTTATAAAAAAGTTGAAAATTGCTTAAGTTATTTTGATGAGTTAAAGCAATGTAAAAAAATATGTTGTCATAACTTATTGATCATATAATTTTTTACAGTGTGAAATAAAATAAAAGTCGCCAAGGCAACATTTTCATTTAACTAAAATAATTAAAACGAAAAACAAAACAAAAATTAATAAAAACTATAGATGTTAAAAATGACAAAGAGACACAACAAAACTTCTCACACACAGAGAAAGAGAGAGAGAGAGAATCCAGCTAGAACTTATAATATTTCATTTGTCATATAAGATGTGAATTTGTGTATTTAATGGCATCTATAAAATTAGCTATTTTAAGCACTTGTAGAAAATGGTGAAAAAGGCAATTTGATAATATACAAGAAATGTTCCAGAGATAATAACATTTATAATAATCATTATAAAATGTTGGTTGCAACTTTAGGCCCTTTTCATATATAATTCAATTAACGTACAGTCACGCTGTGTGTGTATATTTGCATTTTACAGCAGCTCTGACGAAGCTCATCTTATCAGATTTCAGAGCCAGAGCCAGACCCATCTGTTTTATATTAACTCAAACTCTTTTAATTCTTCATTTACAGAGCATGTGTACAGCAAGTTAGATTTTATGACTTTTCATTGTGTAAACGCTACTGCAGTGACACAAAGACGAGTAAATGACAGAATTTTTATTTTTGGGTGAACTATCCCTTTAAAAAGTTCCCTCATTTTGTTCCTCTCATTTTTCGAACGGTTTCCGATAACATAAAGGGCATTTTTCCACAGTGTCCTCTGCTCTGCTTTGTGTGACAGGATACATGCAGAAAGCAAAGCATCATAATTAGATTAGAATACTGTGTGAAAACACTGGCTCGGACTATTGCTGCATATTGACATTGACAGCTGCCAATACAATGAGCAATGTTACCATCATCTCTGAAATGGGAATATACAGCTCTGTCAGATTTCCCGGCGGGGTGAACTCCTCAAGGCCAGACAGGAAACTCGCACGGGAGGGAGAACGATAGCGCGCAAAATCATAAAGCTGCTGATACGTACAGACACTCTATGATATTCATGAGCTCACCGTCTGGCGCATTCACGGGTGACATGCAATAAACATGTAGACAATGTCTGTCCTGAAGATAATGTCATTTTATTGACTGGGCTGTGACCTACAGGAAGGAGCAAAAGCCTGACTGCTCTAGTTTAACCCCGGAGAGGGTTAAACAGGGGCTAGTTTTACATCCACATCTGTACGTCTGATTGGCTCGTAAGCTCTTGGGAGTGGGGTACAGAAAGAAGGCTTAGCCGGATCTCCCACCAGTAAGACTTGAGTGATAGCATGATGGCTTTTTCCAGGTAATGTGTTGAGATTTTCTCTCCCAGGTGAATTAACCAGCTTAAAAACTGCTGTTTAAAATTCACCCGGGTGCTTGGAGGAGGACAATCAGTGCCTCTTGCTGGCTGATTATATAGGGATGAGGAGCATTCATATTCATGTATGCGGGCCGCAGCGCCTCAGTTCTCTTCCCAGAAGCTCCTTCAGAGAGACGAGGCATCAGTGCTGGAAATCTCACATCTCAAACTCTTTAACATCGAATCGATGTACATAAATGATTTAGAATCTATACCTATTATGAGAAAATCTGTTAAACAGGTCGTTCTATTGTAAGTGTTGCAAACTATGTCTGAGCTTAAAAATACAAAATACAATATAAAATGATACAAACAATGATGGAAATGTTTGTGATAGTGATTTGTGCTTTCTCCTATTACAGCAAAATTAGTTTCTATAAAATTGGCTATATACACCGATCAGGCATAACATTATGACCTAATATTGTGTTGGTCCCCCTTTTGCTACCAAAACAGCTCTGACCCGTCGAGGCATGGACTCCACTAGACCCCTGAAGGTGTGCTGTGTTATCTGGCACCAAGATGTTAGCAGCAGATCCTTTAAGTCCTGTAAGTTGCGAGGTGGGTCCTCCATGGATCGGACTTGTTTGTTCAGCACATCCCACAGATGCTCGATTGGATTGAGATCTGGGGAATTTGGAGGCCAAGTCAACCCCTCAAACACGTTGTTGTGCTCCTCAAACCATTCCTGAACCATTTTTGCTTTGTGGCAGGGCACATTATCCTGAAAGAGGCCACAGCCACCAGGGAATACTGTTTCCATGAAAGGGTGTACATGGTCTGCAACAATGCTTAGGTAGGTGTTACGTGTCAAAGTAACATCCACATGGATGGCAGGACCCAAGGTTTCCCAGCAGAACATTGCCTAAAGCATCCCACTGCCTCCGCCGGCTTGCCTTCTTCTCATAGTGCATCCTGATGCAACAGCAGCTTGTCTGTTTGATCAGACCACACGGGCCAGCCTTCACTCCCCATGTGCGGAGCGACTTGGCCGCCCATGTCCCTGTCGCCGGTTCACCACTGCTCCTTCCTTCGACCACTTTTGATAGATACTGAGCACTGCAGACCGGGAACACCCCACAAGAGCTGCAGTTTTGGAGATGCTCTGACCCAGTCGTCTAGCCATCACAATTTTGCCCTTGTCAAACTCGCTCAAATTGCCATTTTTCCTGCTTCTAACACATAAAGTTTAAGGACATAATTTTCACTTGCTCCCTAATATATCCCACCCACTAACAGGTGCCGTGATGAAGAGATAATCAGTGTTATTCACTTCATCTGTCAGTGGTCATAATGTTTATATATATATATATATATATATATATATATATATAGTACCGGTCAAAAGTTTGGAAACATTACTATTTTTAATGTTTTTAAAAGAAGTCTCTTACAACGTAATATTGTGAAATATTATTACAATTTAAAATAATGGTTTTCTATTTTAATATACTTTAAAATATAATTTATTTCTGAAAAACTGAATTTTCCTCAGCCATTACTCTAGTTTTCAGTGTCACATGATCCTTCAGAAATCATTACAATATGCTGATTTGATACTCAGTTATTATTAATGTTGGATACAGTTGTGCTGTTTAATATTTTTTTGGAACCTGTGATACTTTTTTCAGGATTCATTGATGAATAAAAAGTTAAAAAGAACAGCATTTATTTAAAATACAAATCTTTACTATCACTTTTTATCAATTTAACATATCCTTGCTGAATAAAAGTATTAAATTCTTTCAAAAAAGTAAAGGAAAAAAAATGACTGACCCCAAACTTTTGAACGGTAGAGTATATTGTTACAACACATTTCTATTTTAAATAAATGTTATTTTTTTTACATTTTTATTCATCAAGGAATCCTGAAAAAAGTATCACGGGTTATAAAAAATATATAATACTGTTTATTTCTGAAGGGTTGTGTTACACTAAAGACTGGAGTAATGGCTGATGAAAATTCAGAAATAAACTATATTTTAAAGTATAAAATAAATAGAATAGTATAAATACAAAACCATTATTTTAAATTGTAAAAGTATTTCACAATATTACTGTTATACACACACACACACACATATGCTAAAAATATGGTTTACTTATCATATTGATTATTTACAAATTATTAATATACAGTATATTATAAATCTTAAGAAGGATTTTTTTTTTATTTGCCCAAATTGTAATACCAGTAATTTTAAGGTTGTAAGACATTTTCTAAGCTGTCTTGTTAGCATAAAATCACTCTTACATAGTGACAAGAATAAAATGCATGTTGACATCTTTTGTGGGAAAATGAGCAAAGTGGTTTCAGCACAAAATTGCATCTTAAAAACTGCACATTTCAGACTTTTCAGGGAAGAAAAAAAGAATAACTCCTGTACAATTTGGAATAAATTGAACCTCCAAGTTCAGAGAAGACAATATAATCTGTGCTTTGGAGGTCAGAAGTTAATGAAACAGCCAATTCAGTTCAGAAGTAATTTACGTAATATACCGCAGCAAGCCAAACTGGCCATTAATCATCCTAATTTAATAAATGCGAGAACAACGCTGAGACATTAATTGAGGACGTTTACTTACAGAAATCATCACATATAGTGTAAAACAGGAAATGTCAAATCTTGTTAGGAAATAAAAACATCACACTAACAAGAGCAACAAACATTTCTGATTACAATCAATTGAACTCAGAATAAAATCCAGTTCCTCTTTTAATGCATGTCAATGCCATGTTGAAGCCCTGCATATGTTTGAATTCATGCAGAATGACTCTTTGTGGTCAGAAAATTCTCTGAAAGCTCTAAAAATAAAGTGTTATGTGTTTCATCTTGGACAACAACCTGAATAAATGGAGATGTAACTATACATAAAGAGTAATTCTACAGGAAACTACAATATGAAAAAAAAAAAAAGATATTTTAGCAAGCGTTTTTAGTTTCATGCAAATCCATGTTACATCATAAGACATATCTTTCATATCGTCACTGTCGGACGGAAACCTCATATAGAGGCCTATATTTTTTCTTTTTCATAAATCATTACAATTGATCACCCTTTACATCTGTCTGAGGGTTTTGCAAATATCTAACCAATAGAAAAAAGTATTAAAAAAGCTTGTGACTAAACCGCATAAATCCATTGGATCCTCAAACTGTCGGTTAAACACACGTATGTATGTGTATATATATATATATATGATGCACCAATATGAACATTTTGGCCGATACCGATAACTGATAATTCTTTACATTTGAAAGCCGATAACCAATATATTGGCAGATGAATCTAAATCAAAATTTTTATGTAATTTTTGAGAGCCTAATTACAAAAACAAAAGTCTCACCATTAAAAGACGTCCCAACCACACAATTATTATGTTTTTATTATAATTGTATGCAGCCGCTATGACAGACTTGCGCTGCACGTTGCATTTAACCATATTTTCCTTTTTGAAGTGATTTCAATCATATTTTAAGCAATTCAAAACCATTATGGTGAACAGTGTGCATATTAAGTGTCTCAGCTAAAAGAAATAGCCTAATACATTATTTATCGGCTTTAATATATCGGCCAAATTTTCGTATCGGGCCGATAACAACAACATTAAAAATGAACATATATCGGTCGATACCGATATGGTGGCCGATATATATATATATATACCGATCAGGCATAACATTATGACCACCTTTCTAATATTGTGTTGGTCCCCCTTTTGCTGCCAAAACAGCCACCAGGGAATACCGTCTCCATGAAAGGATGTACATGGTCTGCAACAATGCTTAGGTAGGTGGTACGTGTCAAAGTAACATCAACATGGATGGCAGGACCCAAGGTTTCCCAGCAGAACATTGCCCAAAGCATCACACTTCCTCCGCTGGCTTGCCTTCTTCCCATAGTGCATCCTGGTGCCATGTGTTCCCCAGGTAAGCGACGCACACGCACCCAGCCATCCACGTGATGTAAAAGAAAATGTGATTCATCAGACCAGTCCACCTTCTTTCATTGCTCCGTGGTCCAGTTCTGATGCTCACGTGCCCACTGTTGGTGCTTTTGGCAGTGGACAGGGGTCAACATGGGCACCCTGACTGGTCTGCGGCTATGCAGCCCCATATGCAATAAACTGCGATGCACTGTGTATTCTGACACCTTTCTATCAGAACCAGCATTAACTTCTTGAGCAATTTGAGCTACAGTAGCTCGTCTGTTTGATCAGACCACACGGACCAGCCTTCGCTCCCGACGTGCATCAATGAGCCTTGGCCACCCATGACCCTGTCGCCGGTTCACCACTGTTTCTTCCTTGGACCACTTTTGATAAATACTGACCACTGCAGACCGGGAACACTTAACCCAGTCGTCTAGCCATCACAATTTGGCCCTTGTCAAACTCGCTCAAATCCTTACGCTTGCCTATTTTTCCTGCTTCTAACACATCAACTTTGAGGACAAAATGTTCACTTGCTGCCTAATATATCCCACCCACTAACAGGAGCCGTGATGAAGAGATCATCAGTGTTATTCACTTCACCTGTCAGTGGTCATAATGTTATGCCTGATCAGTGTATGTGTGTATGATCATCTTTAATAATACGAGATTTTGGCCAAATGACAGAAAAAAATGAGTGGCCACATTATACAGTAAACATTATAACCTATAAATTGATGAAAACGTACTGCCTCAGATGCGGCCATTCTAAAACATGAACTGCATTGAGCTTGATTTTGGCAAACTGTTAAAAACACAATGATACATGCAAGTGTCTGAGCATATATAAAGCCACAATATCAACAACTTTGACAACCCAGTGTTTAATTATTTTAAAAAAATAAAGTGTTTTTTCCATTTCTCGAAAAGTAGCGTTTTTGAAGATACAAGATTTTCGCCTGACAGCAACGATACAAAAGCACCGGAAAACTCTGCATATTTTTACTGCAGGGAGTCTTAGATGTGATTTTTACTTTAAAAGTGCAACTATAATTCATTCAGCCATGGGACACATAAAAGACAAATCAAAATTTTATCCCAATTGTTTCTCCTAGACAGCAATCACATCAAAGAGATAGCGAATGGAGATCTGGATTTTATGAGTAATCTCACATGTTTCCTCCAGAGTTTCAAAAAAGATCATCTTAGCAAATCAGCATATTAGAATGATTTCTGAAGGATCATGTGACACTGAAGACTGGAGTAATGATGCTGAAAATTCTGCTTTGAATCACAGGAATAAATTACATTTTAAATATATTCAAATACAAAAAAAATTTTTTTTAATTGTAATAATATTTCACAATATTACTGATTTTTCTGTATTTTTTTGATCAAATAAATGTAGACTTGGAGAGCAGAAGAGACTTATTTTGAAAACTGAACCTTCTGTTTAGATTGAACCTTTTTGGAGTAAAAACTTTTTTTACATTTATTTTACAGCGCAAATGGGATTTCAACATGGTATGGTACTTTACTCCTAAAAGTCCCAGATCCTAAAACAGTAGTGAAAGTCATTTTGCACCCTTCCTCTTTGGAAGATATATTTGAGGAAGAAGTGGTTTAACAGGGTAGGAAAATTATACCACATCTAGACCACGTCTAACATACAAACTATGATTTAATGCCACCGGGAAGAATAAGAAAACTTTCTATGGTGTCATTCTTTAACAAAGTTACTGAATAAAGAGCGCTGAAGGGATTTATATGGAAGCTTGTTAATTCCGCCACAGAATAAAAAATAAAAAAGGCAATTGCCAGTTTATATCTCACAATTCTGAGAAAAAATTGCGAGTTATGCCTTGCAATTCTATATTAATATCTTGACTTTTTTTCTCAGAATTGGGAGATATGCGGTTATATAAAGTTATATTAAAATATATATACAAACTTGCAATTCTGAGAAAAAAGTCAGAATTGCGAGTTATGAACTTGGAATTGTGAGTTTATATCTTGCAATTCTATATTTATATCTCAACTTTTTTTCTCTCAGTATTGTGAGATATGAGGTTATATAAAGTTATAGGGTCAGAATTGAAATACACTACCGGTCAAAAGTTTTTGGACGGTAAGATTTTTTTATGTTTTTAGAAGAAGTCTCTTCTGCTCCCCAAGGCTGCATTTATTTTATTAAAAATACAAAACAAAACAAAAAACAGTAATATTGTGAAATATTATTAAAATGTAAAATAACTGTTTTCTATTTGAATATATTTTAAAATGTAATTTATTCCTGTGATGCAAAGCTGAATTTTGAGCATCATTACTCCAGTCTTCAGTGTCACATGATCCATCAGAAATCATTCTAATATGATGATTTGCTGCTCAAGAAACATTATTATTATTATTAATGTTGAAAGCAGTTGTGTAAAACATTTTTTTTAGGATTCTTTGATGAATAGAAAGTTCAAAAGAACAGTATTTATCTGAAATAGAAAGCTTTTGTAACATTGTATTACCGTTCAAAAGTTTTGGGTCGGTAAGAATTTTTTATTTATTTTTTTGGGAAAGAACTTAAAGAAATTAATACATTTATTCAGCAAGGATGCATTAAATTGATCAAGTGACAGTATAGACATTTATAATGTTGCAAAAGCTTTATATTTCAGATAAATGCTGTTCTTTTGAACTTTCTATTCATTAAATAATCCTGAAAAAAAAATTGTACACAACTGTTTTCAACATTGATAATAATAATAAATGTTTCTTGAGCAGCAAATCGGCATATTAGTATGATCATCTGATGGAGTAATGATGCGGAAAATTCAGCTTTGCCAACAGAGAAATAAATAGCATTTTAAAATATATTCAAATAGAAAACAGTTCTTTTAAATTGTAAAAATATTTAACAATATTACTGTTTTTGCTGTATTTTGGATCAAATAAATGAAGCCTTGGTGAGCAGAAGAGACTTCTTTAAAAACATTAAAAAATCTTACAGTCCAAAAACTTCTGACCGGTAGTGTATATAAACACATAAACTTGCAATTCTGAGGAAAAAAGTCAGAATTGTGAGATCAAAAGTTACAATTCCGTGGTGAAAACAAGCTTCCATGGATTGAAATATTGTGAGTTTATGAGGATATGAATGTAATGGTGTATATGTATATGAAAAGTGTGTATATGTAACAGCAAACTTGTTGCCCAAGGCAAATGACTCTGCAGAGACCAATAAATACATGAAATAAAACATCTAAGAACCCTCTTTTATCATAACTGCTACATTTGAGGCAATAACCATTAAAACATCATACACATCATTGAATATTCTTGTGTGTATGGTCAAATTCAAAATAGATTCTTGGCTTAACATTCATCTGACAACATAATGGCAAAATTCCACAGAAGCTGCATAATGGTTTCATGGATTGAGTCGCAACCTCATACTGCCCCACTGTGGCTGAGAACAACTCCTACATCTGAACACTTCCAGAACTCTCAAAGTACACAACAAGAGGCTTTTGAGGTGCACATCATGACAGACTTGAAAAAAGCAGAAAGCAATCATTTTATTAAGCTGAAGGGTTCATGACCTCTGTCCTAAAACACAATATGAAGAACAAAGAAGTGAAATATCAAGCAAAAGCAGTGAACAATGAAGCAAGCCATTAGGACAAGCCAACAAGAACAGCCAGTGAACCCAATCAGACTCGCCATTTCAAATGCCAAGGCAACAGTAGCCACGACCTATCGCAACGTGTAACTCTTCATGACATTTTCATGCTATTCAGTGCAATTCACTTAGATATGGAAATGCAAGCCTGCTAATCTGATTTCAATAAATGTCATTCAAGATTTAAATGGGAAGAGAAAAGGCGTCTTATGCCCTTTCCACGTGAACTCAAGGAGAAATCTGTGCTGCTGAGGAGAGAGACGGATCGGATGGAAGATGGGAAAGGCCCACGAATCACAATGACATATGGCTCTGAGCTGACATTTTTTGATGGTTAACAAACACAGATGCTAGAGTTTGTGTTTTCAACAGCTGAGCATCTATTGTAACTTTTTTCAGTTTAATTGGTTAAATCTCTAATCAAAGCCTTAACTAATCAATCAAGTCGGATAAGTTATGCAATTGGAGTATAAAAAGCAATCGGGACACATTATATATCAGTACAATATCAGGTATGAGCTGATATTAGAGAATTTTTGGTAACACTTTATAATGAGTATAGTGTAATAAAGTATTTGCAAATCATTTTCAAATAGCTAATTAGTAGTTTATAAACTGTATGTATTTGTAAACATTTTAAGGAACACTGAATGCAAATAATGTCTAATAAAGGTTGGTCCTTTTCTAAAGTGAGAACTATGGTAACACTTTATTTTAGTTCAATTCTCACTATTAACTAGTTGCTTATTAGCATGCATATTACTATGATATTGGCTGTTTATTAGTACTTATAAAGCACATATTAATGCCTTATCCTGCATGACCTTATTCTACATCCCTTAATCCTACTCAATACATATGGAATTCCAAAGCTGACTAAATTATAAATAAATAAATACATAAAAAATATACAAAGAAATGTAAAAAAGCAAAAATACATAAATAAATACATAAATAAATATACAAAGAAATGTAAAAATACAAAAATAAATTAGTATTTATACTTTTATTTCCTTTTTTATTTTTTTCCACATTTATTTATGTTTTCATTTATTTATTTCTACATTTATTTATTTTCACATTTATTTATTTCTACATTTCTTTCTTTCTACATTTCTTTGTCTGTATGCTAATGAGGGGGGCGTGTTTTACCTCAGACATACAGTGGGGAGAACAAGTATTTGATACACTGCCGATTTTGCAGGTTTTCCTACTTACACAGCATGTAGAAGTCTGTAATTTTTATCATAGGTACACTTCAACTGTGAGAGAGAGAATCTAAAACAAAAATCCAGAAAATCACATTGTATGATTTTTAAATAATTAATTTGCATTTTATTGCATGACATAAGTATTTGATCACCTACCAACCAGTAAGAATTCCGGCTCTCACAGACCTGTTCGTTTTTCTTTAAGAAGCCCTCCTGTTCTCCACTCATTACCTGTATTAACTGCACCTATTTGAACTCATTACCTGTATAAAAGACACCTGTCCACACACTCAATCAAACAGACTCCAACCTCTCCACAATGGCCAAGACCAGAGAGCTGTGTAAGGACATCAGGGATAAAACTGTAGATCTGCACAAGGCTGGGATGGGCTACAGGACAATAGGCAAGCAGCTTGGTGAGAAGGCAACAACTGTTGGCGCAATTATTAGAAAATGGAAGAAGTTCAAGATGATGGTCAATCTCCCTCGGTCTGGGGCACCATGCAAGATCTCACCTCGTGGGGCATCAATGATCATGAGGAAGGTGAGGGATCAGCCCAGAACTACACGGCAGGACCTGGTCAATGACCTGAAGAGAGCTGGGACCACAGTCTCGAAGAAAACCATTAGTAACACACTACGCTGTCATGGATTAAAATCCTTCAGCACACGCAAGGTCCCTCTGCTCAAGCCAACGCATGTCCAGGCTTGTCTGAAGTTTGCCAATGACCATCTGGATGATCCAGAGGAGGAATGGGAGAAGGTCATGTGGTCTGATGAGACAAAAATAGAGCTTTTTGGTCTAAACTCCACTCGCCGTGTTTGGAGGAAGAAGAAGGATGAGTACAACCCCAAGAACACCATCCCAACCGTGAAGCATGGAGGTGGAAACATCATTCTTTGGGGATGCTTTTCTGCAAAGGGGACAGGACGACTGCATCGTATTGAGGGGAGGATGGATGGGGCCATGTATCGCGAGATCTTGGCCAACAACCTCCTTCCCTCAGTAAGAGCGTTAAAGATGGGTCGTGGCTGGGTCTTCCAGCATGACAACGACCCGAAACACACAGCCAGGGCAACTAAGGAGTGGCTCCGTAAGAAGCATCTCAAGGTCCTGGAGTGGCCTAGCCAGTCTCCAGACCTGAACCCAATAGAAAATCTTTGGAGGGAGCTGAAAGTCCGTATTGCCCAGCGACAGCCCCGAAACCTGAAGGATCTGGAGGTCTGTATGGAGGAGTGGGCCAAAATCCCTGCTGCAGTGTGTGCAAACCTGGTCAAGAACTACAGGAAACATTCTGATGTATCAAATACTTATGTCATGCAATAAAATGCAAATTAATTACTTAAAAATCATACAATGTGATTTTCTGGATTTTTGTTTTAGATTCCGTCTCTCACAGTTGAAGAGTACCTATGATAAAAATTACAGACTTCTACATGCTTTGTAAGTGGGCAAACCTGCAAAATCGGCAGTGTATCAAATACTTGTTCTCCCCACTGTAGCAATCGAGCTCAGAGTAGCAGTGCTGAAGCTTTGAGGCCACAGTGACACCTTGTGGTGTGACCAAACCAAACGCAAGCCTTTGCAAGAAGTCGCACAGGGAATGAATGACTTAGAGATGGGCAATATATCCAAAATCTTATATCACAGTTTAAGTCATTTAATATTACCTTAACTGTATGTATGTAGGGTTACCACACATACTCTTTATTCCAAACATGGCCGTAAAACAACGTCTGGTCGGGATTTCTAAAATGTCTTGGCACACATGAACAGAAACCGCATCTTCAACAGATCTGATAACAGATACTTTGACATGGAAGCACGTGAAATTATCCACTATTAATCACATTTAATGTAAAAATTATTTACGCCTATGATCATATGTCAAGTTCGTAATTTGAATCGTGGAAATAAATATGGAAATAAATAAATGTAGACATAAATACATATATACATAAATAAATAAAAGTGGAAATAAATAAATGTACAAATAAATAAATGAAAAAAGCAATGTGGAAAAAAATACAATTGTACATAAATAAGGAAATAAAAGTATAAATACTCATTCATTTTTGTATTTTTACATTTCTTTGTATATTTATTTATGTATTTTTGCTTTTTTACATTTCTTTGTATATTTATTTATTTATTTATTTATAATTTAATCAGCTTTGGAATTCCATAAATACAAACTTAAACGTAGGGTTGCAAAATTCTGGGAATTTTTTAAAGGCTGGAAACTTTCGGGAATATATGACAAGGAACTGAAATGTAGTTAAAAAAAAAAATCTTGCAGCATTATCTTGGTTAAAACACCCAGATTTAATGAAATTTACATTTCTATAATTTTCTACCCTACACATTCCTCAATCACATGCACACAGTACACTACTTACTGCAGAGCTCTTGAGGCCACACCCCCTGCATGCACTGTGCATTCCTCCATAACATGCACATTTGATCAGAAACACAGAAAAAACAGTAATATTGTGAACAATTTAACATAATAGTTTTCTATTTTAAAGGATTAGTTCACTTTAAAATGAAAATTTCCTGATATTTTACTCACCCCCATCTCATCCAAGATGTTCATTTTCTTTCTTTCTTCAGTCGAAAAGAAATTACGTTTTTTGAGGAAAACATTCCAGGATTTTTCTCCACTCAATGGTCTTCAATGGCAACCAACGGTTGAAGGTCCAAATCAATGCAGTTTCAAAGCGCTTCGAAGGGCTTCAGAGGCTCTGCACGATCCCAGACGAGGAATTGGGTCTTATCTAGCCAAACCATTTTCAAGAAAAAATAACAATTCATATACTTTTTAACCACGAATCGCGACTTCAGTGTTGTGATTATTTACGGCGTGTGACGTCATTACGTCGGAAAGGTCGCGGCTGTGATGTAGAAGTACCGACCCAGTGTTAAAACGAACGTGCAAAGACTAAATCAAACGCCCTTTACAAAAATAAAGGTAAAACAACGATGTCGGACGATTTTGAAGTTGGAGGAAAACATGAGATGGAGTTTTACGGCACTGGGTCGGTACTTCCATGTACAGTGGGGAGAACAAGTATTTGATACACTGCCGTTTTTCCAGGTTTTCCCACTTACAAAGCATGTAGAGGTCTGTAATTTTTATCATAGGTACTCTTCAACTGTGAGAGACGGAATCTAAAACAAAAATCTAGAAAATCACATTGTATGATTTTTAAATAATTAATTTGCATTTTATTGCATGACATAAGTATTTGATCACCTACCAACCAGTAAGAATTCCGGCTCTCACAGACCTGTTCGTTTTTCTTTAAGAAGCCCTCCTGTTCTCCACTCATTACCTGTATGAACTGCACCTGTTTGAACTCGTTACCTGTATAAAAGACACCTGTTCACACACTCAATCAAACAGACTCCAACCTCTCCACAATGGCCAAGACCAGAGAGCTGTGTAAGCTGTGTCCAGGCCCGTCTGAAGTTTGCCAATGACCATCTGGATGATCCAGAGGAGGAATGGGAGAAGGTCATGTGGTCTGAGGAGACAAAAATAGAGCTTTTTGGTCTAAACTCCACTCACCGTGTTTGGAGGAAGAAGGATGAGTACAACCCCAAGAACACCATCCCAACTGTGAAGCATGGAGGTGGAAACATCATTCTTTGGGGATGCTTTTCTGCAAAGGGGACAGGACGACTGCACCGCATTGAGGGGAGGATGGATGGGGTCATGTATCGCGAGATCTTGGCCAACAACCTCCTTCCCTCAGTAAGAGCATTGAAGATGGGTCGTGGCTGGGTCTTCCAGCATGACAACGACCCGAAACACACAGCCAGGGCAACTAAGGAGTGGCTCCGTAAGAAGCATCTCAAGGTTCTGGAGTGGCCTAGCCAGTCTCCAGACCTGAACCCAATAGAAAATCTTTGGAGGGAGCTGAAAGTCCGTATTGCCCAGCGACAGCCCCGAAACCTGAAGGATCTGGAGAAGGTCTGTATGGAGGAGTGGGCCAAAATCCCTGCTGCAGTGTGTGCAAACCTGGTCAAGAACTACAGGAAACGTATGATCTCTGTAATTGCAAACAAAGGTTTCTGTACCAAATATTAAGTTCTGCTTTTCTGATGTATCAAATACTTATGTCATGCAATAAAATGCAAATTAATTACTTAAAAATCATATAATGTGATTTTTGTTTTAGATTCCGTCTCTCACAGTTGAAGTGTACCTATGATAAATATTACAGACTTCTACATGCTTTGTAAGTGGGCAAACCTGCAAAATCGGCAGTGTATCAAATTGTTCTCTTCACTTATTCTCCCCACTGTATGTCACGCGTGACCTTTCCGGCGTGATGATCTCATACGCCGTTAAAAATCACAATATTGAAGTCGCGCATTCGTGGTTAAAAAGTATATACATGTTTATTTTTTTATTGAAAATGACCGATCGTTTCACTAGATAAGACCTTATTCCTCAGCTGGGATAGTGCAGAGCCTCTGAAGCCCTTTGAAGCACTTTGAAACGGCATTGATTTGGACCTTCAACCCGTTGGTTGCCATTGAAATACATTATATGGAGGAAAATCCTGAAATGTTTTCCTCAAAAAACTTAATTTCTTTTCGACTGAAGAAAGAAAGACATGAACATCTTGGATGAGATGGGGGTGAGTAAATTATCAAAAAAAATTTCATTTTGAAGTGAACTAATCCTTTAATATACTTTTATTTCTTTCCCCGCCAAACACAGAATTTTCCGTTATTTGTGAGAAAACGCTTCCCCGCCAAACACGGAATTTTCCGGGTTTCCGTGTTTTCATTGTTATACGCTAGGGGGCGCTTTTACGCATCTTCTGAATGAGTACAGAATCTCCTGATCAAAACACAGGCGAAGAAGAAGCAAAAAAACAAGCAATCATATGTAAGCAGATGCATATAACGTGATCATCAACATTAAACATCATATAAATCAAAACTATCTAATGTTACTGAATGAAATGTCAACCCAGGACGAGCTATAGGACTGCAAGCATTAGGGCTGTTGATGGACTCGATCTACTCCATCTGTGTTTGATCATCACTCTGAATCTGATCTGGATGTAGTCAAAATGTGATTTTCTCAGCTTTTTGTTCAAAATGTTGCTTTTTTTTATGAAACTTACCCATATTTAGGTGTTGATAAAAAAGGAATGCATGAAGCTAGAATAAAACTTTTTTTTGTTGTTGTTGTTTAAAAGCAGAGGGTCTGCTCTTTCTTTTGATATATTGCATGCTCAGATATTCATAAAACAAAATATTCTATGGGCCATTACATTTTTGTGAAAATGATCAAAAACCCTGGCGGTGGCTGGCAACTTCTTTTTTAAAAACGCTGGCGGAGAAAGAGTTAAAATGTAATTTATTCCTGTGATCAAAGCTGAATTTTCAGCATCATTACTCCAGTCTTCAGTGTCACATGATCCTTCAGAAATCATTTTAATATGTTGATTTATTATCAATGTTGGAAACAGTTGTGCTGCTTAATATTTTTTTATAACCTGTGGTATTTTTTTTAAGAATTCTCTGATTCAAGTTCAAAAAGAACAGCATTTATTTAAAATAGAAATTGTAACAATATACACTACCGTTCAAAAGTTTGGCGCCAGTATTTTTTTTTTTTCTTTCTTTTTTTTAAGTAACATGTCCGCTTATGACCAAACAAAATGTTTATATTTATGTTTGTATATGATAGTTTACATAAATGTCCCCAAATTTCAAATTAATTCCCATAAATTTTCATAAATTCCCATAAATTCCTGTTAATTTTCCAAATTGGAATATTTCCAAAATTCCCCAGATAAAGTTCCTGTGGAAAGTTTCTGGAAATTTACCGGAAATGTTCTGCCCCTTTTGCAACCCTACTTAAATGCTACAAAAACTACGTTACATAAGCAATAAATTAGTTTATTGAAGCAAAAGTCGTAGTGAATATGTGTTCCCCATACTGAAGTGTTACCAGAACTATTTACTGTTAATAAGTTGTTAACTCTATATAGTCTATAGTCTAATGTATTATCTACAGTTTATAAAATGTTAATTAACTATAAGCTAATAGTTTGCAAATGATTTGTAAGTACTTTATTGTAGTTATTATAAAATGTTACAGATTTTTTTTTTTATTTAAATGGCATCAGTGTTGTCCAGTACTGAATATTGATCATTGATCAAAATTGATCATTCTTATTTTTTATGGAATAGTACTTATTATAAATTATTTTTCTGTGCACATTATGTTTTTTTTAATGTACGTTCCTCATAATCTTTAATCTAGGGCTGCAACTAACGATTATTTTGATAATCAATTAGTTGACCGATTATTTTTTTTGATTAATCGATTAACCGGATAAAAAGCCCACTTTTTTATTTTATTGGCAAAACGTCTCGGTTACGTATGTAACCCTCGTTCCCTGAAGGAGGGAACGGAGATGCCACATCGGAGACCGACGAATAGGAATCTCGCTCGCGAGAGCCAATCTACTTCGAGTGTAACTAAACAAGCCAATGCACATTGGCATGCAATGATTGCACCAGGTGCTCATGCCACGCAGCGCAGGTATAAATGAGACACAGGTGCTTGCATCAAATTAGCTTCTTTTGCTGAGGAGCCGAGTAGGTAACTGGCACCCCAGCAGGGTACAGCGGACATTGCGACGGGACGTGGCGTCTCCGTTCCCTCCTTCAGGGAACGAGGGTTACATACGTAACCGAGACGTTCCCATTCAGTCGGTCACTTCCGACGCCACGAAAAATATATGGGATCCCCGCAGGGTCATTCATATAACCCCAGCCCAGTACCGGTTCTCAAGGATTCAGTGGCAAAGGGCCTGATGCCAGATGCTCCGCCACGTCCGGCACCGAGGGTGATGGAGGACTCGACAGAGTTTGCTTCTAGAGAAAATAAGCGCCGTAACGCAGCAAGCCGACAAGAGCGAGGGCCTCTCAGTGCTTCTACCCGTTTGAGGTGAGAACACAGGAGGAAACCGGCTCTACACGCCGGCTATAGAATCTAGCGAACGTGTTGGGTGTCGCCCAGCCCGCAGCTCTACAGATGTCTGACAGCGAGGCGCCACGTGCCAGTGCCCAGGAGGATGCAACACTTCTAGTAGAGTGTGCTCGCACCCTGAGCGGACAGGGCACACCTTGTGCTTGGTAAGCCAAGGTGATGGCATCCACTATCCAGTGGGCCATCCTCTGCTTGGAGACAGCCTTTCCCTTCTGCTGGCCTCCGTGACAGAAAAAGAGCTGATCTGAGGTCCTGAAGCTTTGCGTTCTATCCACGTAGATCCGCAGAGCGCGGACGGGACAGAGCAAAGCTAGGGCTGGGTCTGCCTCCTCCAAGGGCAGCGCTTGCAGGTTCACCACCTGATCCCTGAAGGGAGTGGTAGGAACCTTGGGCACATAGCCAGGCCGGGGTCTCAGTACCACGTGGGTGTCACCCGGCCCGAACTCTAGGCACGATTCGTCGACCGAAAATGCCTGCAGGTCCCCTACCCTCTTGATGGAGGCCAGTGCAGCCAACAGCAAAGTCTTCATAGACAGAATCTTTAGCTCTACTGACTACAAAGGCTCAAATGGGGCATTCTGAAGTGCTCGGAGCACCAGAGCAAGGTCCCAAGAGGGTATGGAGGGAGGTCGAGGAGGATTTAACCGTCTCGCCCCCCTGAGGAACCTGACGACCAGGTCGTGCTTCCCAACCGACTTACCTTCTACGTGATCGTGATAAGCAGATATTGCAGCAACATGGACTTTGAGGGTGGAGGGCGACAGCCTATGCTCCAACCCCTGTTGCAGGAAGGAAAGCACAAACGCGATCGAACATCTTCGGGGGTCTTCTCGGCGAGAAGAACACCACTTGACGAACAGGTTCCACTTCGAGGCATAAGCCTGTCTTGTAGACGGTGCTCGTGCCGAAGTGATGGTGTTAACTACCTCTTGGGGTAAGTCACCTAGAACCTCCGCGTCCCGTCCAGGGACCAGACATGAAGTTTCCAGAGGTCTGGACACGGGTGCCAAAGGGTGCCCCGTCTCTGAGTCAGAAGGTCCTTCCTCAGAGGAGCGCAGCTCGTGACAGCTGGTCGGCCACACGGTTGCGCACACCAGGGACATGAATGGCCCGAAGCGACCTCAGACACTTCTGACTCCAGAGGAGGAGATTGGGGGACGAGTTGCGACATGCGACGGGAGCGCAGACCACCTTGTCAGTTGATGTACGCAACGGTCGCAGTGTTGTCCGTACGTCAATACATCTTTGCCCCGTAACAGCCTTTTGAGGCGGCTCAGTGCAAGATGTACTGCTAGCAACTCGAGGCAGTTGATGTGCCAATGCAGGTGCGGGCCCGTCCAAACCCCTGACACTGCATGCCCGTTGTACGTGGCCCCCCAGCCCATGGCAGAGGCATCTGTGAAAACCACAGCATGCCTGGACACCTGTTCCAAGGGCACCCCGGCCTGAAGGAACAAGGGGTCTGACCACGGGCTGAAGGTTTGGCGGCAGGCCGGTGTGATACTCACCCGGTGAGTGCCGCGTTGCCACGCCCATCTCGGGACCCGGCCGTGAAGCCAATGCTGAAGCGGTCTCATATGAAGCAGGCCGAGCGGTGTTACTGCCGCCGCAGCCGCCATATGCCCCAGGAGCCTCTGAAATTGTTTCAGTGGGACCGCCATCCTGCCTTGAAACGTGTTCAGGCAGTTCAGCATCGACTGGACGCGCTCCTCTGTGAGGCGCGCCGTCCGTTTGACCGAATCCAACTCCATACCGAGAAAAGAGATCCTCTGCACGGGGGCGAGTTTGCTCTTTTCCCAGTTGACCCGAAGACCCGAAGACCCGAAAAAGGGGACTGGGGTGGGGCGCTAAGAACCAGCACGGGCCACCCAGAGAAACCAATTGTCCAGCCTCGAGGGTTAGGGACACGGTGGAGGGTTCCACGCGAGCCCGACTCTCTCAGCGGCCCGGGAAAGCATAGCCATCATTTCTGGATCAGTATCGGGCACAGCGGATCTTCCCGAAGGAGCCCCCTGAGCCGACACGTCATCTCCTGAAAATTCTGACCCTCCCACCGATGCAGCGATGGACATCTGATCATCGAGAGGAGCCTCGAAGGATACGGATGGTACACACCTCGTGGGTGGCCCACCGCGTTCCGACGGCAGCTCTACTGGCTGCGAAGTGCGGGAGGGGTGAGGGTTCCACGGGGGTTGGGTCCCTGGGGGAAGCGCGCTCACCGTAACCCTCAAATCACCCGTGCTACTGCCTGAAGTAACCCTCTGTGGAGGGTTAGATCGAGGCAGAGGCACGGGGACTCCACCCCTTGCGAGATGGAGTCTCGACCGCAACTCCGAGATGGTCATGTTCCCGCAGTGAGAACATGAGTCATCCACGCTGCCTCAGCGTGCTGAACGCCCAAACACGAGATACAGCGCTGGTGACCATCCCTCAGTGACAGGTAACCACCGCATCCAGAAACACACAGATAGAATGTCATCTTGAAAAAGACGCAAGCTCTATCTGTGTAAGCTCTTTTAGAAGGACGCTCTCCTCGGTGCTGAAGCACGCAGGGGGAAGGGTCGCGGCGACACAGTCAGGGAATAGTGCAGCCTGACGTGCGTGCTCTCTCTCACGAAGGCGCTCTCTTACCAACCGTAGAAACGGCTTTTCAACGCTCTCCACCTAGCGCACCGAACCAGCTGTGAGAACAGCCTTTGTGTTTGCTCTATCAAACAAAAAAGAGAGATGATCAAAGAACCACACGACCCGCTGCAGCGCTGTCACACCAACACTGACTGAAGAGATCACTTCAAAAAGGCAGGCTTAGAAGAGAGTGATATCTGGATGAACCATTTACCACTAAAAAGCTAATTTGATGCAAGCACCTGTGTCTCATTTATACCCGCGCTGCGTGGCATGAGCACCTGGTGCAATCATTGCATGCCAATGTGCATTGGCTCGTTTAGTTACACTCGAAGTAGATTAACTCTCGCGAGCGAGATTCCTATTCGTCGGTCTCCGACGTGGCGTCGGAAGTGACCGACTGAATGGGAACACACTATTTCACATCCTGCCCAATGCTGTCCTTCAAACAAACGTGTCAGCTGAGTGCTATATGAAAACATACATAGTGAATATATCTACCATTACATGGTTTTACAACGAATAAAACAAGCAAAATAATAATAATAATAATAAATAACAGGGTTATTGTAGTTATTCCATGGTATTTATATTCAAAATATTCAAATTAGCCATGGTTTTGCTTCAAATCCATAGGTATTTGTGTGGTTATACAAAGTGTAATCAATACGCCAAAAATCATGGTTTTACTATAATAAAACCATGGATATTTTCGTAATGGTATGTCTGTGCTTTACATTATGTGCAAAAGTTACTAAGCATATTACGGCAGATTACAGCAAGTTACGGCAGATATTTCAGCTAAATGAATGTTTTCATGCTGAATATTAATTGTCTCCCTCTCGACTGCGTTCTGTCTATTTCGCTTTCATGCAAAATGAAAATACTAGCGTGAATTAGTAACATTTACAGATACGGATATAACCTGTAAAATGAACGTTTTGCGCTGAGGACGCACACGCAGCTGTCAAAGCACGCCAGGGTATGTTAAACGCTAATGCATTCGCTTGAAGCTTAAAATAAAGAATTCTCATGTTTTGGGCTCACGCTGCAGCAGCTCACTCTGTTTCCTCCACTATTTTTAGATGCATTTTGTCCATAGAAATGCGTTATTCAGTGCTGTAATTTGGCACGACTGGTGGAAGCTTTGCGTGCACAGAGGGCAGACCCGACTAATCGATAATGAGAATCGTTGTCGATGATTTTCATTATCGATTATTATCGATTTTATGACTAGTTGTTGCAGCCCTGCTTGAATCAAAATAACTGCCCCTCCTTCTTGCAGCAACATCTCTTCTCTGATTATGTGTTTACTGCCGTGAGGGCGGGGCAACCTGTCACTCACATGAGATCCACCAATAGCAAACCACAACCATCCAATCAATTCCCCATGGACATTGTTGTTGATATGGATATTGTTTTCACTCAAATTATCTGCTTTCCAGACCAGATCGTGTGAGCGGTGCGGAGTAGAGTTGTGTGATTTTACCTGCATTTGGGAGCAGATTTTTTGAAAGTCAGACCATCAGTGTTTTCTCAAACTCCTGGATAATTAAAGCTGTGCTGCCATTCAGACAGACGGCACCCTTGCTTGTGTGATCTTGCCATCAATTGGAAAAATAGTTTTTCTGAGAAATGAGGAAATGAGTAGATGATTACTAATACATTAAAGGCGAGACACGGCAGGTGAAAACATCGTTTTTTCATGCAGTGGTCAATTTTGAGATTTTGGGCCAGTTTGCTCCCCGTATATATATTTGTGTCTAGTGGTTACCTACAGTATGGTATTACAAATGGTTTTATTTTTTTATTTCTTTGAAATGTACAAGAGGAAAAAATACTTATAGTTTATACACAATATTAAAAAAGTCTACAGCATTTACATATTAGTATATTTTAAATGTTGATCAAGGCCGTGATCTTTCTTAATTTCACTGACTGACCCTGCACTTAGCGGTGGGACTTCCCCTTTGTGGGGGCTCTCTTGTTAATTTCTACATTTTCCAGCTCATTTTCTGCTAGAAACTTACATACAACTGCGATCATACAAACTCTGGAAATTTAAATCACAAACAAACATCAAATTTTAGCTAACGCGATGTCCGTGCTAGTCGTACCTGCGAATGTTTAAGCTGGATGTTGAGTCCTTTGATAAAGAAAGCGTCTTCATAGCTGGAAGGCATGGTTTGCGCTATAACTGTGCTGTTAATTTCCTTTTTCCTCTTTGAAAAAAAACTGTGAAATTTCCAGACATGAAAAGTTTTTCCCCGCATTAAGCATCGTAATTAATAACTTAGCTGCGTCTCAACCTGTCTGAGGAGAATGATTGTAGACAGGTGTTATTTGCGCATGCACCAGCAGGGGGCTCACATGAGTCATGACTGGCAAAAGGACCAGGAAGCATTGTCAAAATACTAATTTATTTATTTTTTAAATAAAACCATTGTACTCCTGATAGTATTCCCTACTTTTTTTTTTTTTTACAAAATGTAACTGTATTCTGATTACTTTGTTTTCTGACGTAACAAATTACAGTTAGGCTACACATTTTTTGTATCTACCCCAACCCTGTGCGTAACACACAAGAGTGAACCTCATTGGTTCTTGAGGAAGCTCAAATGTGCTGCATAACACAAGAATGAACCTCATTGGTTCTTGTGGAAGCTCAAACGTGCTGTGTAACACAAGAATGAACCTCATTGGTTCTTGAGGAAGCTCAAATGTGCTGCATAATACAAGAATGAACCTCATTGGTTCTTGAGGAAGCTCAAACGTGCTGCGTAACACAAGAATGAACCTCATTGGTTCTTGAGGAAGCTCAAACGTGCTGCGTAACACGAGAATGAACCTCACTGGTTCTTGCTGAAGCTCAAACGTGATGCGTAACACAAGAATGAACCTCATTGGTTCTTGCTGAAGCTCAAACGTGATGCGTAACACGAGAATGAACCTCATTGGTTCTAGCTGAAGCTCAAACGTGCTGCATAACATGAGAATGAACCTCATTGGTTCTTGTGGAAGCTCAAACGTGCTGCGTAACAAGAGAATGAACCTCATTGGTTCTTGCTGAAGCTCAAACGTGCTGTGTAACACAAGAATGAACCTCATTGGTTTTAGCGGAAGCTTAAACGTGATGCGTAACACGAGAATGAACCTCATTGGTTCTTGCTGAAGCTCAAACGTGATGCGTTACGCGAGAATGAACCTCATTGATTCTTGTTGAAGCTCAAACGTGCTGCGTAACACGAGAATGAACCTCATTGGTTCTTGAGGAAGCTCAAACGTGCTGCGTAACACGAGAATGACCCTCACTGGTTCTTGCTGAAGCTCAAACGTGATGCGTAACACGAGAATGAACCTCATTGGTTCTTGCTGAAGCTCAAACGTGATGCGTAACACGAGAATGAACCTCATTGGTTCTTGAGGAAGCTCAAACGTGCTGCGTAACACGAGAATGAACCTCATTGGTTCTTGAGGAAGCTCAAACGTGCTGCGTAACACGAGAATGACCCTCACTGGTTCTTGCTGAAGCTCAAACGTGATGCGTAACACGAGAATGAACCTCATTGGTTCTTGCTGAAGCTCAAACGTGATGCGTAACACGAGAATGAACCTCATTGGTTCTTGCTGAAGCTCAAACGTGCTGCGTAACATGAGAATGAACCTCATTGGTTCTTGTGGAAGCTCAAACGTGCTGCGTAACAAGAGAATGAACCTCATTGGTTCTTGCTGAAGCTCAAACGTGCTGTGTAACACAAGAATGAACCTCATTGGTTTTAGCGGAAGCTTAAACGTGATGCGTAACACGAGAATGAACCTCATTGGTTCTTGCTGAAGCTCAAACGTGATGCGTTACGCGAGAATGAACCTCATTGGTTCTTGTTGAAGCTCAAACGTGCTGCGTTACACGAGAATGAACCTCACTGGTTCTTGCTGAAGCTCAAACGTGCTGCGTAACACAAGAATGAACCTCATTGGTTCTTGAGGAAGCTCAAACGTGCTGCGTAACACGAGAATGACCCTCACTGGTTCTTGCTGAAGCTCAAACGTGATGCGTAACACGAGAATGAACCTCATTGGTTCTTGCTGAAGCTCAAACGTGATGCGTAACACGAGAATGAACCTCATTGGTTCTTGCTGAAGCTCAAACGTGCTGCGTAACATGAGAATGAACCTCATTGGTTCTTGTGGAAGCTCAAACGTGCTGCGTAACAAGAGAATGAACCTCATTGGTTCTTGCTGAAGCTCAAACGTGCTGTGTAACACAAGAATGAACCTCATTGGTTTTAGCGGAAGCTTAAACGTGATGCGTAACACGAGAATGAACCTCATTGGTTCTTGCTGAAGCTCAAACGTGATGCGTTACGCGAGAATGAACCTCATTGGTTCTTGTTGAAGCTCAAACGTGCTGCGTTACACGAGAATGAACCTCACTGGTTCTTGCTGAAGCTCAAACGTGCTGCGTAACACGAGAATGAACCTCATTGGTTCTTGCTGAAGTTCAAACGTGATGCGTAACACGAGAATGAACCTCATTGGTTCTTGCTGAAGCTCAAACGTGATGCGTAACACGAGAATGAACCTCGTTGGTTCTTGCTGAAGCTCAAACGTGCTGCGTAACACGAGAATGAACCTCATTGGTTCTTGTGGAAGCTCAAACGTGCTGCGTAACATGAGAATGAACCTCATTGGTTCTTGCTGAAGCTCAAACGTGCTGCGTAACACGAGAATGAACCTCATTGGTTCTTGTGGAAGCTCAAACGTGCTGTGTAACACAAGAATGAACCTCATTGGCTCTTGAGGAAGCTCAAACGTGCTGCGTAACATGAGAATGAACCTCATTGGTTCTTGAGGAAGCTCAAACGTGCTGCGTAACACGAGAATGAACCTCATTGGTTCTTGCTGAAGCTCAAACGTGCTGCGTAACACAAGAATGAACCTCATTGGCTCTTGCTGAAGCTCAAACGTGCTGCGTAACACGAGAATGAGCCTCATTGGTTCTTGCTGAAGCTCAAACGTGATGCGTAACACGAGAATGAACCTTATTGGTTTTTGCTGAAGCTCAAACGTGATGCGTAACACGAGAATGAACCTCATTGGTTCTTGAGGAAGCTCAAACGTACTGCGTAACAAGAGAATGAACCTCATTGGTTCTTGCTGAAGCTCAAACGTGCTGTGTAAAACAAGAATGAACCTCATTGGTTTTAGCGGAAGCTCAAACGTGACGCGTAACACGAGAATGAACCTCACTGGTTCTTGCTGAAGCTAAAACGTGATGCGTAACACGAGAATGAACCTCACTGGTTTTTGCTGAAGCTCAAACGTGATGCGTAACAAGAGAATGAACCTCATTGGTTTTTGCTGAAGCTCAAACGTGCTGCGTAACACGAGAATGAACTTCATTGGTTCTTGCTGAAGCTCAAACGTGATGCGTAACACGAGAATGAACCTCATTGGTTCTTGCTGAAGCTCAAACGTGATGCGTAACACGAGAATGAACCTCATTGGTTCTTGCTGAAGCTCAAACGTGCTGCGTTACACGAGAATGAACCTCATTGGTTCTTGCTGAAGCTCAAACGTGATGCGTAACACGAGAATGAACCTCAATGATTCTTGCTGAAGCTCAAACGTGATGCGTAACACGAGAATGAACCTCATTGGTTCTTGCTGAAGCTCAAACGTGATGCGTTACACGAGAATGAACCTCATTGGTTCTTGCTGAAGCTCAAACGTGCTGCGTAACACGAGAATGAACCTCATTGGTTCTTGCTGAAGCTCAAACGTGATGCGTAACACGAGAATGAACCTCATTGGTTCTTGCTGAAGCTCAAACGTGCTGCGTAACACGAGAATGAACCTCATTGGTTCTTGCTGAAGCTCAAACGTGCTGCGTAACACGAGAATGAACCTCATTGGTTCTTGCTGAAGCTCAAACGTGCTGGGTAACACGAGAATGAACCTCATTGGTTCTTGTGGAAGCTCAAACGTGCTGCGTAACAAGAGAATGAACCTCATTGGTTCTTGCTGAAGCTTAAACGTGCTGTGTAACACAAGAATGAACCTCATTGGCTCTTGAGGAAGCTCATACGTGCTGCGTAACATGAGAATGAACCTCATTGGTTCTTGAGGAAGCTCAAACGTGCTGCGTAACACGAGAATGAACCTCATTGGTTCTTGCTGAAGCTCAAACGTGCTGCGTAACACAAGAATGAACCTCATTGGCTCTTGCTGAAGCTCAAACGTGCTGCGTAACACAAGAATGAACCTCATTGGTTCTTGCTGAAGCTCAAACGTGCTGCGTAACACGAGAATGAACCTCTTTGGTTCTTTCTGAAGCTCAAACATGCTGTGTAACACAAGAATGAACCTCACTGGTTCTTGCTGAAGCTCAAACGTGATGCGTTACACGAGAATGAACCTCATTGGTTCTTGCTGAAGCTCAAACGTGATGCGTAACACGAGAATGAACCTCATTGGTTCTTGCCGAAGCTCAAAGTGATGCGTAACACGAGAATGAACCTCATTGGTTCTTGCTGAAGCTCAAACGTGATGCGTTACACGAGAATGAACCTCATTGGTTCTTGCTGAAGCTCAAACGTGCTGCGTAACACGAGAATGAACCTCATTGGTTCTTGCTGAAGCTCAAACGTGATGCGTAACACGAGAATGAACCTCATTGGTTCTTGCTGAAGCTCAAACGTGCTGCGTAACACGAGAATGAACCTCATTGGTTCTTGCTGAAGCTCAAACGTGCTGCGTAACACGAGAATGAACCTCATTGGTTCTTGCTGAAGCTCAAACGTGCTGGGTAACACGAGAATGAACCTCATTGGTTCTTGTGGAAGCTCAAACGTGCTGCGTAACACGAGAATGAACCTCATTGGTTCTTGCTGAAGCTTAAACGTGCTGTGTAACACAAGAATGAACCTCATTGGCTCTTGAGGAAGCTCATACGTGCTGCGTAACATGAGAATGAACCTCATTGGTTCTTGAGGAAGCTCAAACGTGCTGCGTAACACGAGAATGAACCTCATTGGTTCTTGCTGAAGCTCAAACGTGCTGCGTAACACAAGAATGAACCTCATTGGCTCTTGCTGAAGCTCAAACGTGCTGCGTAACACAAGAATGAACCTCATTGGTTCTTGCTGAAGCTCAAACGTGCTGCGTAACACGAGAATGAACCTCTTTGGTTCTTTCTGAAGCTCAAACATGCTGTGTAACACAAGAATGAACCTCACTGGTTCTTGCTGAAGCTCAAACGTGATGCGTAACACGAGAATGAATCTCATTGATTCTTGCTGAAGCTCAAACGTGATGCGTAACACGAGAATGAACCTCATTGGTTCTTGCTGAAGCTCAAACGTGATGCGTTACACGAGAATGAACCTCATTGGTTCTTGCTGAAGCTCAAACGTTATGCGTAACACGAGAATGAACCTCATTGGTTCTTGCTGAAGCTCAAACGTGCTGCGTTACACGAGAATGAACCTCATTGGTTCTTGCTGAAGCTCAAACGTGATGCGTAACACGAGAATGAACCTCATTGGTTCTTGCTGAAGCTCAAACGTGCTGCGTTACACGAGAATGAACCTCATTGGTTCTTGCTGAAGCTCAAACGTGATGCGTAACACGAGAATGAACCTCATTGGTTCTTGCTGAAGCTCAAACGTGCTGCGTTACACGAGAATGAACCTCATTGGTTCTTGCTGAAGCTCAAACGTGATGCGTAACACAAGAATGAACCTCATTGGTTCTTTCTGAAGCTCAAACGTGCTGCGTTACACGAGAATGAACCTCATTGGTTCTTGCTGAAGCTCAAACGTGATACGTTACACGAGAATGAACCTCATTGGTTCTTGCTGAAGCTCAAACGTGATGCGTAACACGAGAACGAACTTCATTGGTTCTCACACGTCAAGCGAACAAGCTTGAGCTTCCTTTTACCATAACTGATGTGTGTGTTGATGAATGTTTATATGTGAATAAAAGCCTTAATTCAATCTGTTCATCAAAGCGATTGTGTCGCTTCAGACAATTTGGACTAAACCGCTCAATTCATATGGATTAGTTTTACGATCTCTTTATGAACTTTTTTAAGCATCAAATTGTCAGTTGCGTAACTGTCAATGGAGGGACAGAAATCTCTCAGATTTCATCAAAAAGATCTTCATTTCTGTTCCAAAGATGAACAAAAGTCTTACGGGTGTTCATTAGGGTGAGTAAATGATGACAGAATTTAATAAACTAACCCTTTAATCATCTGTATATTGTAATTTGTGAACAGTTTTATTGTCTGAATCTGTTAGAAAGTGATAATCATATCATTTGTCCTGTAAAGATATTAAATGTGTGAAAAAGTAGAAGTGGTGACACTTCAGGAAAGTAATGATGTAATAAAACAGGAATCAAAATGAGTAAATTATCAGCCCTCGAGTACAAACGCATTGTCTTCACACGATGTCATGATTATTAATAAGTAAGGGTTTTGCCTGTCAAAACATCATAATGACCCTTTTACTGCTAATGAAAGGGAAACGTTATCTGATATTAATCCACTCTAATTAAAGGTTCATTTTAAATGACTTGGTCTAAAGCCATAAGCACAATGCAACATGTCTGGACTGTTAAAAAGCTCTTGGGCTGTGACATTATTTCAGCCAGAAAACATAAATTATTTATTATCATTTACATATGAGGATGACAACATTCATTTTTAGCATCCATCCATCTCTTTCTGATTCCCATTTTTTTAGGCACAACATTTAATATATCAAGGTAAGAGTTGAAAAAAAAAAAATAATAATAATAAAATTTCTGAAGGATCATGTGACACTGAAGACTGGAGTAATGATGCTGAAAATTCAGCTTTGATCACAGGAATGAATTACATTTTAATAATTGTAATAATATTCACAATATTACTTATATATATATATATATATATATATATATATACACTCACCTAAAGGATTATTAGGAACACCTGTTCAATTTCTCATTAATGCAATTATCTAATCAACCAATCACATGGCAGTTGCTTGTGCAAACTGAATGTCAGAATGGGAAAGAAAGGTGATTTAAGCAATTTTGAGCGTGGCATGGTTGTTGGTGCCAGACGGGCCGGTCTGAGTATTTCACAATCTGCTCAGTTACTGGGATTTTCACGCACAGCCATTTCTAGAGTTTACAAAGAATGGTGTGAAAAGGGAAAAACATCCAGTATGCGGCAGTCCTGTGGGCGAAAATGCCTTGTTGATGCTAGAGGTCAGAGGAGAATGGGCCGACTGATTCAAGCTGATAGAAGAGCAACTTTGACTGAAATAACCACTCGTTACAACCGAGGTATGCAGCAAAGCATTTGTGAAGCCACAACACGCACAACCTTGAGGCGGATGGGCTACAACAGCAGAAGACCCCACCGGGTACCACTCATCTCCACTACAAATAGGAAAAAGAGGCTACAATTTGCACGAGCTCACCAAAATTGGACAGTTGAAGACTGGAAAAATGTTGCCTGGTCTGATGAGTCTCGATTTCTGTTGAGACATTCAGATGGTAGAGTCAGAATTTGGCGTAAACAGAATGAGAACATGGATCCATCATGCCTTGTTACCACTGTGCAGGCTGGTGGTGGTGGTGTAATGGTGTGGGGGATGTTTTCTTGGCACACTTTAGGCCCCTTAGTGCCAATTGGGCATCGTTTAAATGCCACGGCCTACCTGAGCATTGTTTCTGACCATGTCCATCCCTTTATGACCACCATGTACCCATCCTCTGATGGCTACTTCCAGCAGGATAATGCACCATGTCACAAAGCTCAAATCATTTCAAATTGGTTTCTTGAACATGACAATGAGTTCACTGTACTAAAATGGCCCCCACAGTCACCAGATCTCAACCCAATAGAGCATCTTTGGGATGTGGTGGAACGGGAGCTTCGTGCCCTGGATGTGCATCCCACAAATCTCCATCAACTGCAAGATGCTATCCTATCAATATGGGCCAACATTTCTAAAGAATGCTTTCAGCACCTTGTTGAATCAATGCCACGTAGAATTAAGGCAGTTCTGAAGGTGGAAGGGGGTCAAACACAGTATTAGTATGGTGTTCCTAATAATCCTTTAGGTGAGTGTATATATATATTAGTGCTGTCAAATCGATTAATCGTGATTAATCGCATTCAAAATAAAAAAATAAAAGTTTGTTTACATAATGTGTGTGTACTGTGTATAATTATTATGTAAATATAAATACACGCACATGTATATATATTTAAGAAAAAAATATTTTTATATATAAAATATTTATATTTATATATAATATAAATTATATAAATATATATAGACCTACAGTATATACATGCAAATATTTCTTAAATACAGTGGGGAGAAAAAGTATTTGATACACTGCCAATTTTGCAGGTTTGCCCACTTACAAAGCATGTAGAAGTCTGTAATTTTTATCATATGTACTCTTTAACTGTGAGAGACGGAATCTAAAACAAAAATCCAGAAAATCACATTGTATGATTTTTAAGTAATTAATTAGCATTTTATTGCATGACATAAGTATTTGATACATCAGAAAAGCAGAACTTAATATTTGGTACAGAAACCTTTGTTTGCAATTACAGAGATCATACGTTTCCTGTAGTTCTTGACCAGGTTTGCACACACTGCAGCAGGGATTTTGGCCCACTCCTCCATACAGACCTTCTCCAGATCCTTCAGGTTTCGGGGCTGTCGCTGTGCAATACGGACTTTCAGCTCCCTCCAAAGATTTTCTATTGGGTTCAGGTCTGGAGACTGACTAGGCCACTCCAGGACCTTGAGATGCTTCTTACGGAGCCACTCCTTAGTTGCCCTGGCTGTGTGTTTCGGGTCGTTGTCATGCTGGAAGACCCAGCCACGACCCATCTTCAATGCTCTTACTAAGGGAAGGAGGTTGTTGGCCAAGATCTCACGATACATGGCCCCATCCATCCTCCCCTCAATACGGTGCAGTTGTCCTGTCCCCTTTGCAGAAAAGCATCCCCAAAGAATGATGTTTCCACCTCCATGCTTCACGGTTGGGATGGTGCTCTTGGGGTTGTACTCATCCTTCTTCATCCTCCAAACACGGCGAGTGGAGTTTAGACCAAAAAGCTCTATTTTTGTCTCATCAGACCACATGACCTTCTCCCATTCCTCCTCTGGATCATCCAGATGGTCATTGGCAAACTTCAGACAGGCCTGGACATGCGCTGGCTTGAGCAGGGGGACCTTGCTTGCGCTGCAGGATTTTAATCTATGACGGCGTAGTGTGTTACTAATGGTTTTCTTTGAGACTGTGGTCCCAGCTCTCTTCAGGTCATTGACCAGGTCCTGCCGTGTAGTTCTGGGCTGATCCCTCACCTTCCTCATGATCATTGATGCCCCACGAGGTGAGATCTTGCATGGTGCCCCAGACCGAGGGAGATTGACCGTCATCTTGAACTTCTTCCATTTTCTAATAATTGCGCCAACAGTTGTTGCCTTCTCACTAAGCTGCTTGCCTATTGTCCTGTAGCCCATCCCAGCCTTGTGCAGATCTACAGTTTTATCCCTGATGTCCTTACACAGCTCTCTGGTCTTGGCCATTGTGGAGAGGTTGGAGTCTGTTTGATTGAGTGTGTGGACAGGTGTCTTTTATACAGGTAACGAGTTCAAACAGGTGCAGTTCATACAGGTAATGAGTGGAGAACAGAAGGGCTTCTTAAAGAAAAACTAACAGGTCTGTGAGAGCCAGAATTCTTACTGGTTGGTAGGTGATCAAATACTTATGTCATGCAATAAAATGCAAATTAATTATTTAAAAATCATACAATGTGATTTTCTGGATTTTTGTTTTAGATTCCATCTCTCACAGTTGAAGTATACCTATGATAAAAATTACAGACCTCTACATGCTGTGTAAGTAGGAAAACCTGCAAAATCGGCAGTGTATCAAATACTTGTTCTCCCCACTGTATATACATGAATGAGTGTTATTTATATATACATAATAATTATACACAGTACACACACATATACACAAACTTTCACGATTAATCGATTTGACAGCACTAATATATATATACACACAGCTGATAATGAATAAAAATATTTAAATAATCATGTGTGTTCTATTGAGTTAAATATTTATTCATTATTAACATATATCCACCAGGTGGAAGCAGCAATGAATGAAGTGTACTGTAAAAACTAAAGGTGCCTCAAATATCCTATCGGGTACTCAAGGAACTTCAAATTGTATTTTAAGTGCCTCAAAGCTCTTTCTCCTATAGTAGGGTTACTGGTGGAACCACTGACAGTCTTTACAGTTCTTGCAGGAACTTACGGGATCCTTTAAGCACTCTGTATTCAGTTCTGAGGTCCTGGAGTCACCTTTTCATTACCATGAGACCTTGAAGTGCTTTGAGGGAACTTAGAGGAACTCAAATTCTATAAAAGGGTTCTTGTAAGATCTGTAAACATTTCAGTGGTTCCTAGAAGATCTCTTTTGTAAAAGCCAGCATCTGGTGGAACCCGAAAGTTCTGTGAGGCCATATTAAGATGTACAGCCTGTTTATTATTATTATAATATTGTTGTTGTTGTTAACAATTATTAATAAACACACACAGTGAGAGAGAGAGAGAGAGAGAGAGAGAGAGAGAGAGAGAGAGAGAGATTGTTTACCAGGTTGAGATCACGTTTTTTTTTTTTTTTTTTTTGAATAGATTATGGGTAATAAAATGTTTTGAGTTCAGGTTGGACTGTATCAGTCAACACACACACACACACATATAAAGTCTGAAAATGCTGTTCTTAGGCACTTTACAACCCAGTATGACTACAGGTATCTATTGGTTACAGCATGTACACAAAATTCGAATATATTTAATATTTCATAGGCCTATAGAAATAAACTGTGCATCATTAGAAGTGAACATTGTTTAGTACCATGAAATGAAATATATATTGTAGGCTACATTCATTTAATAATAATAATAATAATAATAATAATTATAATAATAATAATAATAATTATAATAATAATAATAATAATAATAATAATAATAGGCCTATGTCTTCGTCTGTTTTGACCGACGACGAACAGTACAAATGTGACCGCTAAACGAACAGCATTAGGCCTATGATATTTTGTATTTTTAAATTCTGAATTAAATAACTTTCAGGACAATAGGCTATAAACTGTTCAACCAATAATTATCATTATGTTGTTATTGCCAAGATGAAACTTATTACAAATAGAATCTTTAAAAAAGTGTAGCCTATTATTATTATTATTATTATTATTATTATTATTATTATTATTAATCCGAAGAAGAAGAAGAAGAAGACGAATGAGAATGAGGGCTCTCTGGCGTCCTGCTCGCGCACAACGCAAGTAGCGGCGATTTAAAAAAATAAACAATAAAAAAAAATGTCCATTTCCTCAAAATAACCTCTTCATATGACTTTCCCATTTAAGGTGAGCAAAGTCGTCAAAATAATTATACAAATTAGATACAATGTGTAAACACAAGGCCACACTTACACGCTTAATTGCATGGCTGTTTAAAAATGTCTGTTTTATATATATTTTTTTAGGTTTTAGTAAAAGTGTAGATTGATTAGCATTTGTATAACCCCAGTTTTACTACAAATACCATGGTAAAATGGTTAGTGTATCAAAACCATGGTTAATTTGATGTTACCATGGTTTAACAATAATAAAAAAATGTCAATGTTTTTTTTTTTTTTTTTAGTAGTAAAACCATGATTAACTTTCATAAGGGTTCGTAAAGGTAATGATTTGTATACTGTACAGACTGGTATATTTCCTTTTATCTTTTTCTCTCCTCAGAACATCCAGTATATTTAGTATTTCTCTGAAAAACAGGGTTCATTGAGCAGCAACAAATGTAAGTATGGACTTGGAAATAAAATGGTGTTTGTCGGTCAGGCCTTATTCATGAAACACAAGCAGAAAATTATTTAACCAGTCGATCATGAAAGGAAATTATTTTTAAATTAGTTCATGAATTAGGGGGTTCATTATTTTATTTTTTATTATTTATTCATTAATTTATTTTTAGCAGATACATACGAACAAAGGCTGTTATATAGTTGTCCACTAGAGGGAGCCACAGGATAAGGAAACTTTTGAGCCTAATCCCTTTCAATCAATTTCCATCCCTTTGAATGGAAAGAAATGCATAGATTTAGTTCATTTGTATAACTTTGGTGTACTGACAGTATAGTTTTATATAATTGGTGTATACAAAAATCTGTGAAATGCTTATAGATCATAAAATGTTTATTTACACATTGTAAAACAAATTTTTAAATTGCCAGACACGATTAAATATATTGCTGTCCATTAAGAATGAATTTTATTTGTTTTATTTTATTTGTTTATCCATTTATTTCTTTTTTTTTAATCCAACAGTAAAAGGGAGAGATTTTTTTAAAAAGTTTTTTTAAACTTTAAAAAAAAAAAATTTTGTTTGTTTGTTTTGTTGCTGTAACCGGTTTTATTAAATCTTAACTTTTTATTAATCATGAGACATAATGATTTGTTTACTGTACAATCTGTATATTTTTACCCTAACCCTTTCCTTTTATTTTTTTCTTTCCTCAGAACACTCATTATTATTTCTCTGAAAAATAAGGTTCACTGAGCAGCAGCAAATGTAAGTATATTTCTGGTATATATAATGAAATTTGAAATGGTGTTTGTCAGTCAGGCCTTATTCATGAAACAAATTCAGAAAATTATTTATAAATCAATCGATTCATGGACTTAAATACCACATAATAAGAAACATTTTAATTGAATCACTAATCATTCACACGGGCCACTGGTGCTTGGACCCTGATGATTGCCATTTGTGGCTATATTTTTTTATTAATTTATTCTAATCATCATATTAGAATGATTTCTGAAGGATCATGTGCCACTGAAGACTGGAGTAATGATGATGCTAAAAATTCAGCTTTGACATATATATATATATATATACACTCACCTAAAGGATTATTAGGAACACCTGTTCAATTTCTCATTAATGCAATTATCTAATCAACCAATCACATGGCAGTTGCTTCAATGCATTTAGGGGTGTGGTCCTGGTCAAGACAATCTCCTGAACTCCAAACTGAATGTCAGAATGGGAAAGAAAGGTGATTTAAGCAATTTTGAGCGTGGCATGGTTGTTGGTGCCAGACGGGCCGGTCTGAGTATTTCACAATCTGCTCAGTTACTGGGATTTTCACGCACAACCATTTCTAGAGTTTACAAAGAATGGTGTGAAAAGGGAAAAACATCCAGTATGCGGCAGTCCTGTGGGCGAAAATGCCTTGTTGATGCTAGAGGTCAGAGGAGAATGGGCCGACTGATTCAAGCTGATAGAAGAGCAACTTTGACTGAAATAACCACTCGTTACAACCGAGGTATGCAGCAAAGCATTTGTGAAGCCACAACACGCACAACCTTGAGGCGGATGGGCTACAACAGCAGAAGACCCCACCGGGTACCACTCATCTCCACTACAAATAGGAAAAAGAGGATACAATTTGCACGAGCTCACCAAAATTGGACAGTTGAAGACTGGAAAAATGTTGCCTGGTCTGATGAGTCTCGATTTCTGTTGAGACATTCAGATGGTAGAGTCAGAATTTGGCGTAAACAGAATGAGAACATGGATCCATCATGCCTTGTTACCACTGTGCAGGCTGGTGGTGGTGGTGTAATGGTGTGGGGGATGTTTTCTTGGCACACTTTAGGCCCCTTAGTGCCAATTGGGCATCGTTTAAATGCCACGGCCTACCTGAACATTGTTTCTGACCATGTCCATCCCTTTATGACCACCATGTACCCATCCTCTGATGGCTACTTCCAGCAGGATAATGCACCATGTCACAAAGCTCGAATCATTTCAAATTGGTTTCTTGAACATGACAATGAGTTCACTGTACTAAAATGGCCCCCACAGTCACCAGATCTCAACCCAATAGAGCATCTTTGGGATGTGGTGGAACGGGAGCTTCGTGCCCTGGATGTGCATCCCACAAATCTCCATCAACTGCAAGATGCTATCCTATCAATATGGGCCAACATTTCTAAAGAATGCTTTCAGCACCTTGTTGAATCAATGCCACGTAGAATTAAGGCAGTTCTGAAGGCGAAAGGGGGTCAAACACAGTATTAGTATGGTGTTCCTAATAATCCTTTAGGTGAGTGTATATATATATATATTCAAATAGAAAACAGTTATTTTAACTTGTATTTGTATTTTATTTACAATATTACTGTTTTTACTGTATTTTTCATCAAATACATGCAGCCTTGATGAGCATAAGAATTGACTCATGAATTGACTTTTATAGGGACATCTCTAATGTGAGGCTGTGGACAGTTTCTAATGTCTGTTGCTGGCTGACAAGAAATGACCCTTTCTGCACTTGCCCCATCTTTTGAAGGTGTGTAAATAGTTGAACAATGACTGTTTATAGTTGCCCACTGTGCAACAAGAAGACATTTTATCTTACCCATTTACTCAAACACATTGGACTATACCATCAACATGAGCCTCATTTCCATATAATTTGTGGATTTAATGGATGCAGCCATTACAGTAGTTGTTTTACTTCCTACCGTTCTCATGTTTATCGAAAACACAAGGAACTGTTAAAACGATTTAGGATCAGGCACAGCAGAAGAAGATGAGCATGATTTAGGGTCAGATATCCCAGAAGAAGATGAGCATGATTTAGGGTCAGATATCCCAGAAGAAGATGAGTATGATTTAGGGTCAGATATCCCGGAAGAAGATGAGCATGTACTCTGTGACCTAATACAGAATGATCAAAAGTCTTGCAACCTTACTCACGAACAACTAATTGAAGGTTTAAAAAAAAGCCTTTGCTTGTTCATTTTAAAAATCTGTGAAAAACATACAGTGCCAGCAGTTGTACAGAAAAGTGTTGTAGAAGATCTCAGAACAGTATGCGACACATTTATCACACATTACACAGAAGCCATCTGGCAAAAAAGCAAATACACATTGAAGATGACCATGAGCTTCAGGTGTTGCTTCATAACGGCTTGTTTTTTGAGCAGTGCATAAAGAACATTAGTTCTGAATGGATGCTGGAACAATACTGCGTCAAAGAGCTGGCTATGATGAAACCTATCGAGATATGCCTTAACAAACAAGAGAATGAAAAAAATATTTAATTCCAGTACATTCCCCTGCTTGCTTTGCTGCAAAAGTTTGCAAAGAACAAAGATGTCTGGGCCACTCTCAATAGAGCCCAGTCTGCAAATGATGAAATTCTCACAGATTTCACAGATGGTGAAATGTTTAAATCAAACAGACACATGACCTTTCATAGCTAACGTCTCCATTTTTATGTGGATGAATTTGAAGTGGTCAATCCACTTGGCTCAAAAAGAGGAAGACACAAACTAACCGCTGTCTATTTTAAGCTTGGAAATCTGGACCACAAGGATACATCCAAGACACAAAACATTTATTTGTCCACACTGGTCCACCATCGTTTCCTCAAAAACGAACTCACATCTTATGACGAAGTACTTCAGCCTCTTATTACTGATCTCGCAGTGTTGGAAACTACTGGGCTTATGTTGTCATGTGACGGAGAAAGTAGGTTATTTAATGGTACAGTGGCATCTGTATCAGCAGATAACTCATGCCTTAGCAGGATTCACCAGAAGTTTTTCAACTGGAAGAGTTTGCCGCTTTTGTCTGGCAAATGCGAAGGACATCAAGACTAAATTCACAGAGGAGGAGTTCATCATGAGGAATGCTGCCAATTACAGGTATCATCTTGATGCTGTTGAAGAAGATTCAGCAAACTCATCAGTCTATGGGATCACCAATGCCTGGAGCATGTACCCTCTCCAATATTACATCTCTTTCCACCGGACATTATGCATGACTTCCATGAAGGGATAATACCAATGGTCCTTAGTCTAAGTATTTCCCAGTGGGTAAAAGAGAAATACTTTGCACTAAGTGACTTAAATTATGAGATTGAGAACTTTCCATATGGCAAAAATGATGTGCCATCAAAAGCTGTACCACTCTCAGATAGAGCTCTCAAAAGTTGCCGTTTGGGAGGCAGTGCCATGGAGAATCTTACCCTTTTTCGACTACTGCCATTTATGATTGCAGAACAAATTCCAGAAACCGACTGTTTATGGAGGCTTTACCTCCTTCTTCGAGAGATAGTGGACATTGTCATTGCTCCTGTAATAAGGAGATCCTGGATTCCATATCTATCAGAGAAGATTTTTGTCCACGTTCCATCAACATTTTCCTGGGAAAATCACCCCGAAGATGCATTACATGATCCATTATCCAAGGTTAATCTTATCTTATGTTCCTCTGGTGCATCTGTCCTGTCTCCGCTTTGAAGCAAAACACCAGTATTTTAAAAGAGTGGCCAGAGTTCTTGGGAACTTTAAAAACATTACGAAGACTCTTGCCAGACAACATCAATTTAGACAGTGCATTGCCTAGGTATCACTACTGAAACTGCAGACACACAAAATATTCCTTTGCAGGCTCTGCCAATTGATGCACGTGAAGCCTTAATGTCTTAAACAAACTCTGTGCCTGGGACTGTCAGTAAAACAACATACATATATGTAAACAGTGTGGCATACCATATGGGAGACTGCATTGTTGTCAACACAGCACATGCAGTGCAGATACCAGTGTTTATGGAGATCCGGGGAATGTACTGTGTCAATCAGACTTGGCTTCTGTGTGGGAAAATGTTAATTCCTTCATACTTCGACAATCATTTCAACTCATATGTTGTTGAGGAGAAGTGTCAGTGGACTGTTGTGAAACCTGGTGAGGAGATTGGCCACCACTGCCTTGATGGTTACAGGAAGTCAGATGGGCAGATATCAATACCACTTAGACACTGGATTACAGTCAGTCCCTATCGTTAATAGTTTTTCCTTTCTCCTTTTTTCTACGTTTCCATTTTTATTTCAAATAAATGTTTTATTTAATTAATTATTTTTCAAGTTAATTATTTCATTTGATATAACAATTTAGTCATCTCTCTTTTAGAACACTAAATAGATGGAGATACATTATTGGCACTGAATGACAGGATGGTGGAGCAATTGGTGCCAATAATAAAACAAAGAATTAAATTCAGTCGAATGATGGACAACCTGAATATCGTCAAGAATATGGACAATAATCATGAGTATGTCAATTTAATTAAAATCTGAAATGTTTCTGTTTTTCTAAACTTTAGTTCAGCATCAGTCCAATTTAACATTTTTGAAATATATTAAGAAAAAATGATAACCGTGATGATAATGATTATTTTGTCCTGTAGCTTAGTGCTCACTTCAGGTGGAAATGGGCCATCATCTAATATACTGTAGATCATGAGACAAATGCAGGACAAACTTGGCCAACAATTTTCAAATTACCAGATTTCCCAGCTCTGCTAAAACAAAAAATGGAAAACAACATGGCTGAATTGCACCAGCCAACATCCCGTTCTAAATCACAGATTGTGCAGGTGCTGTTTGACTATATATGCACCATAACTTGGTAAGTCACATATATATACACTCACCTAAAGGATTATTAGGAACACCTGTTCAATTTCTCATTAATGCAATTATCTAATCAACCAATCACATGGCAGTTGCTTCAATGCATTTAGGGGTGTGGTCCTGGTCAAGACAATCTCCTGAACTCCAAACTGAATGTCAGAATAGGAAAGAAAGGTGATTTAAGCAATTTTGAGCGTGGCATGGTTGTTGGTGCCAGACGGGCCGGTCTGAGTATTTCACAATCTGCTCAGTTACTGGGATTTTCACGCACAACCATTTCTAGAGTTTACAAAGAATGGTGTGAAAAGGGAAAAACATCCAGTATGCGGCAGTCCTGTGGGCGAAAATGCCTTGTTGATGCTAGAGGTCAGAGGAGAATGGGCCGACTGATTCAAGCTGATAGAAGAGCAACTTTGACTGAAATAACCACTCGTTACAACCGAGGTATGCAGCAAAGCATTTGTGAAGCCACAACACGCACAACCTTGAGGCGGATGGGCTACAACAGCAGAAGACCCCACCGGGTACCACTCATCTCCACTACAAATAGGAAAAAGAGGCTACAATTTGCACGAGCTCACCAAAATTGGACAGTTGAAGACTGGAAAAATGTTGCCTGGTCTGATGAGTCTCGATTTCTGTTGAGACATTCAGATGGTAGAGTCAGAATTTGGCGTAAACAGAACGAGAACATGGATCCATCATGCCTTGTTACCACTGTGCAGGCTGGTGGTGGTGGTGTAATGGTGTGGGGGATGTTTTCTTGGCACACTTTAGGCCCCTTAGTGCCAATTGGGCATTGTTTAAATGCCACGGCCTACCTGAGCATTGTTTCTGACCATGTCCATCCCTTTATGACCACCATGTACCCATCCTCTGATGGCTACTTCCAGCAGGATAATGCACCATGTCACAAAGCTCGAATCATTTCAGATTGGTTTCTTGAACACGACAATGAGTTCACTGTACTAAAATGGCCCCCACAGTCACCAGATCTCAACCCAATAGAGCATCTTTGGGATGTGGTGGAACGGGAGCTTCGTGCCCTGGATGTGCATCCCACAAATCTCCATCAACTGCAAGATGCTATCCTATCAATATGGGCCAACATTTCTAAAGAATGCTTTCAGCACCTTGTTGAATCAATGCCACGTAGAATTAAGGCAGTTCTGAAGGCGAAAGGGGGTCAAACACAGTATTAGTATGGTGTTCCTAATAATCCCTTAGGTGAGTGTATATATATTATTATTACTAATAGAAAACATAACATTTTGAATAGACATCTGTGTAAATATTAGTTACATCTGCTATTGAATGTCCACAATGACACTGCATTTACTTTATAACAGCAAATGTATCATTTCTAAGGTATCCTACACAGCAGCAGTATAAAGAAGTGTGTACTGCACTCATTGAGATGTATCCAAACTTGAGAGACCAAACAGGCACTGGATATGTAAGATGATTTTTTTTTTAGAATTGTATCACTGCCCTAAGTTTGTGCTTAGGTCCTTTCCAAAATCACCATTCGCTTATGGGTAAAAGCTACAGTGAAAGTGAATGATAACAGGAGAATGATTAAATGATGTCAGAAGTTTCATTTGTGTGTAAACTTTCCCTTCAATACCAACACTACTATTAAAGGAACAGTTCACCAAAAGATAATAATTCTGTCATTATTTACTCACCCTCAAGTTGTTACAAACTTGTATGAATTTATTTGTTCTTTGCTAAACACAAAAGAATATATTTTGAAGAAAGTCTGTAACCAAACAGTTGATGGACCCCATTGACTTCCATAGTATTTTTCCCTCTATTATGTAAGTCAGTGGGGTCCATCAACTGTTTAGTTCCCCATATTCTTCAAAATATCTTTGCCTGTGTTCAAAGGAACAAAGAAATGTATACAAGTTTGGAACAACTTGGGGGTGAGTAAATGATGACTGAATTATCATTTTTGGGTGAACTATCTCTTTAAATTGTTTGTACTTGTTTGCAGGAATCCTGGCATGGAGTGTTGAGAAACAAATTCAAGAAGGAACGGAAACCTCTTGTAGATCTGAATTTAATTAATGTGCCAGGACAATACATCAGAAAAGGCAAAAAAAGAAGCCTGGATGAAAATGAAAATGATACTGCTTCAATTGCTGATGTAAGTTTAATACACTTACATTTAAAATGTTCTGCATAGCACATCATTCCAGTTTTTGTATTTGTCTGAGAGTGCTGCTCTTTCGGTCACTGTTGACTATAAACTATTACAACTATTGTTTTTTCCATTACTCAGATGACTACAGAGGATGAATTTAGTATTAGACAGCACATTAGCAAGATGAAGACAGAATGTGAGAAAAAGAAACCTAACATCTCCATGCTCCAGGAAAAAATGAAGAGAACCGAGAGGGAGAGAGATGTCTACATAAAAGAGAGATCCATTCATGAAGTACTGATTCAGTACCCTGCCTTGCGCTTACAGGCAATTGTAAGATTGACATACAGCGGGGAGAACAAGTATTTGATACACTGCCGATTTTGCAGGTTTTCCTACTTACAAAGCATGTAGAGGTCTGTAATTTTTATCATAGGTACACTTCAACTGTGAGAGACGGAATCTAAAACAAAAATCCAGAAAATCACATTGTATGATTTTTAAATAATTAATTTGCATTTTATTGCATGACATAAGTATTTGATCACCTACCAACCAGTAAGAATTCCGGCTCTCACAGACCTGTTAGTTTTTCTTTAAGAAGCCCTCCTGTTCTCCACTCATTACCTGTATTAACTGCACCTGTTTGAACTCGTTACCTGTATAAAAGACACCTGTCCACACACTCAATCAAACAGACTCCAACCTCTCCACAATGACCAAGACCAGAGAGCTGTGTAAGGACATCAGGGATAAAATTGTAGACCTGCACAAGGCTGGGATGGGCTACAGGACAATAGGCAAGCAGCTTGGTGAGAAGGCAACAACTGTTGGCGCAATTATTAGAAAATGGAAGAAGTTCAAGATGACGGTCAATCTCCCTCGGTCTGGGGCACCATGCAAGATCTCACCTCGTGGGGCATCAGTGATCATGAGGAAGGTGAGGGATCAGCCCAGAACTACACGGCAGGACCTGGTCAATGACCTGAAGAGAGCTGGCCCGTCTGAAGTTTGCCAATGACCATCTGGATGATCCAGAGGAGGAATGGGAGAAGGTCATGTGGTCTGATGAGACAAAAATAGAGCTTTTTGGTCTAAACTCCACTCGCCGTGTTTGAAGGAAGAAGAAGGATGAGTACAACCCCAAGAACACCATCCCAACCGTGAAGCATGGAGGTGGAAACATCATTCTTTGGGGATGCTTTTCTGCAAAGGGGACAGGACGACTGCACCGTATTGAGGGGAGGATGGATGGGGCCATGTATCGCGAGATCTTGGCCAACAACCTCCTTCCCTCAGTAAGAGCATTGAAGATGGGTCATGGCTGGGTCTTCCAGCATGACAACGACCCGAAACACACAGCCAGGGCAACTAAGGAGTGGCTCCGTAAGAAGCATCTCAAGGTCCTGGAGTGGCCTAGCCAGTCTCCAGACCAGAACCCAATAGAAAATCTTTGGAGGGAGCTGAAAGTCCGTATTGCCCAGCGACAGCCCCGAAACCTGAAGGATCTGGAGAAGGTCTGTATGGAGGAGTGGGCCAAAATCCCTGCTGCAGTGTGTGCAAACCTGGTCAAGAACTACAGGAAACATATGATCTCTGTAATTGCAAACAAAGGTTTCTATGCCAAATATTAAGTTCTGCTTTTCTGATGTATCAAATACTTATGTCATCCAGTAAAATGCTAATTAATTATTTAAAAATCATACAATGTGATTTTCTGGATTTTTGTTTTAGATTCCGTCTCTCACAGTTGAAGAGTACCTATGATAAAAATTACAGACTTCTACATGCTTTGTAAGTGGGCAAACCTGCAAAATCGGCAGTGTATCAAATACTTGTTCTCCCCACTGTATATTGTTAGCTTTGTGACCAGTTGCATTTGATGTTTCTCATTTTTAAGTCACTTTGGATAAATGTAAGTGGAAAATGAATAAATGTAAAGATTTTGTAATGAAAATTTATCTTAACCCCTCTTTTTTCAACCAACAGCCTCCACAGAACCTCACACCAACTATGGTGATTACAGGAAACCCATTTGGTGAAAGCAGCATTGCGGTTTTTTTTGATGGCGAAGAACTGTTTGCTGATGAACCTGATGACATAACCATGGGTGTAGGACTCACTATGAGTGCCTACTTCCTATTCAACATACAGTACAGAAAACCAATTAAAAGCTTTTTCTGCAGTATCTGTTGGGCATTCAGAAGGAGAGCATCAAGTTACCTACAGTTGTGTTGAGGCTTATCAATTACTTAAAATGCCCAGTGTGAATATTCCCAGAATGAAAATTTTACAATTGACTGCATTGTACATTGTATTGTAGTAAATTTGAATTGTACTATTTTTGATCTATATTTTAAAGTTGTAAGATAAAAGAGTCATATTTATCTTTTACAGTTTTGCCAAGATGTAAACTCTTAATGTATAACAATATTAACATTATATATGGGCTTCCATGAATTAAATGTTGATGTAGCTACAGTATTGACTATTCAAGGTAAATATTTATTGAACTTTTTATTCCATGAATATTGTTGTTGTTTATTAATAAACAATGTTTGCTTTACATTTGGTTTTAGTTTTTCATTTGTCAAAAAAATAAAATGTAAATAGATCAATTTTATTTAATAGTAAATAAAGAGGGAGGGGGAGAGGGAGAGGGAGGGGGGAATGGAAGAAGAGGGGGAGGGGGGTTACTTTGGGAAATGGTGCCTTGAAGCACTCAAGGTGGTTCCTAAATCAAGGGTTCCTCAGGAATCCTGGGTGGTTCCTCAGAGAACCGCTTCTTTTTAAAGGGTGCCTAGAGGATCTACAGACGGTTCCGCTGGTGTGGCAAAGTGAAGATTGTGAAGTGAAGGTTCCTCCAGGCACCTTTTATTTTTACTTGTCTTATTATGTTATTACTAATGCCATTAACCTAATTTAATTTGATGTTTTATATTAAATAAGCACATTTATTTGGCGTGCTAATATTATTTAGCTTCTCACTTGATTGCAAACACATTGACTGAATCCGAAATCGCCCCCATACCCTCGAATAGGGCATTATTTGAAGGGACAGCCGTTTGTAGTGGTGTGCGAAAGCATAGTGGACGTTACGAGTGCACTCATTCAATCCCACAATGCACCGCAATAACGAGTGTACAGCCTATGTACAAGCAACAGCTGTCCGAATTCACTCTCTCGTTTTCATTCACTCAAGTGAACGGGATCAGTGGACTAACGTAGGGAATAGTGAATGAGGGTTTAGGGGGCAATTTCGGATTCAGCCCTGGAGGTCTGAATGCAGTATCAATAGCGCCTCCTATCAGTGAAGGCGAACAGCGTTAAAACTAAACTGATTTGTTAATGTACGCAGCGTGCTGGATGTTTGAGCTTCTGATGTTGGACCATAGACTGTAAAAAAGACAGTGTTGGACAGGCGCCGCTGCACATCATTTGCACATGTTCTCTGACCTTCCTGCTTTTACACGGACACCATTCTTTGACTCCCCCCTTTTTTATTTATTTATTTATTTATTCATTCATTCATTCATTATTTTTTATGTCAAAATTGTATAGGCCTATTCATTTTAACAAGTGCAAAAATCACGTTACACCACTAGAGGGCGCCGCTGTATTGTATTGACTAATAATGTGCGGCGCTTGTCTTTTCATGGAGTTTATACAGCTGTAGTGAGACTGTTCATTCCGGGTTCACTGTTGTTGTCTTTTATTCATTTGTTTTTCATGTATTTTATTCCATTTTAAATTAGCCTATGTTCTTATATGATTTTAAGCTTGACTTTATAGGTCTGTTGACTTATTATGCTCATGTAAATCACTATGAATTACTAATAGGCTATGTAAATTTGCCTTGCCTTACAGTCTTGAAAGATAAAAGTACTTATTAATGGATGACAGTAGACAATAAAGCTCCATTACATATTACCCAGCAGATTAAATCTGTCAATCATTTATGCAGTCGTGTTAAATTTGATGACCTTCATTCAAGAAAGTATATATTCAGCACAACAGATTCTTCTTTTTATTACTATATTGTTCTGTACACAGTACAGACATCATGTTTTCTCAGACATCAAGAATATATAAGTTGCTAAAACTACAAAAGTTAGCCTTAAAATAAAAAGGAAATGAAAAATGCTAATAAAAATCCAGATCGTCCTGTAACTACAATCAAAGGAGACACAACAAAATGAAGAAAAAATAATAATTATGGGAAGCAATTTCCATTTTTCTGGAAAAGACTTGCAGAAATGCTGCAATTATGAAGAAATGCTTCATAATTCTGTTGCTATTTGAAATTCATGCTTTATATTGGTCTCTATATTTTTCTTGTCTTCAGACCATATGTTGTATATTTATAGTCTTCGATATTGTTCATTTTTGAATTTTTAATTGGAACAAAATGATTTGAATTTGTAATATGACACCATGTCCGTGACATTATATCAAACCAGTGTCTAATAACATAAATACAATGCAGCCAACATGAACCCATTATTAGTGAGGAGGCCTTTTGTGTGAAGCTTAAATAAAGCCTGTTTGTTGTAGTCGACAAATGTCACAAAACCTGTCATCTTAATTATGTTTTAAATGGCCATGTCTTGTTTACAGAGATATTGTTGGTGTTGGTGAAATTCAATAGCTTATGTATTGTGACAGTGATTTTCCACATTTTAGCATTTTAGAATAATAGTAATTATTAAATAAAAGTCACTAAAACTATGAATTAACATTATATAAACTATGAATTAACACACACACACATAAAGGTGTGCTGTGGTATCTGGCACCAAGATGTTAGCAGCAGATCCTTTAAGTCCTGTAAGTTGCGAGGAGGCATTTGACTTGTTTGTTCAGCACATCCCACAGATGCTCGATTGGATTGAGATCTGGGGAATTTGGAGGCCAAGTCAACACCTCAAACTCGTTGTTGTGCTCCTCAAACCGTTCCTGAACCATTTTTGCTTTGTGGCAGGGCGCATTATCCTGCTGAAAGAGGAACCAGGGAATACCGTTTCCATGAAAGGGTGTACATGGTCTGCAACAATGCTTAGGTAGGTGTTACGTGTCAAAGTAACATCCACATGGATGGCAGGACCCAAGGTTTCCCAGCAGAACATTGCCCAAAGCATCACACTGCCTCTGCCTTCTTCATTATATGTTGTTTGTTATACTGTTGATCTCATTGATTTACATTATAACATCAGAATTTCATCTTTTGTCCATATAATATCAGAAACTGCAGGAAATTGCATCTTTTTGCTCAGTTTGGGCCTCTGAATCCATATTCTCACTATCATTCTATATGATCCCGATGTAGCCTATCAAATATGATACAAAACATAACTTTTTTTTAGATGTTTTCATATTTTGTCTAAAGGTTTCATAAACCTTTTTTTTGTTATGTTTTTGTTCTTACTATTATTTAATATGTCAGATTTTAAAGGGTAAAGCAACTATTTTTTTTGTAGATTTCTATAAGGCCTATACAGTAGGCCTACTTATATAAGAATATAAACCTACAAAACTATAAACATAGTTTATAATATGTAAATATTCAACGCCAAATTATGTTTTGTTTTTTTTACATAATAGCCTACCGCATATATTATTGTTTTTAAGTGAATATGTGAATGAATAATAGCGCAAACAGAAATACATTTTATCCGTTGACTAATGTGTAACCATATTAACGTGGTTTAATGCAACAATAAAAAAACAAAACAAATATAACAGAGAAAATATATCAATATCGTGTTTATATTACATTCTCTTGCAAGCAGATACAAAATGTATCGTTCTGAGTGACGTCAGGCGCTGAACCGGAAGCTGTTCCGTGTGCGCTCTCTGTGTGTGTATGTGTGTGTGTGTGATCGTGGGCTCGGCGATACACTGACAGCTGAACGATACGATGTATCAGCGACGGGTGAGAATGGAATAACCTACAGATACCGGCGCATAAACACCCTCTAGAGCAGTCCGCGTGGATTATGTGTAGATTTAATGAGGACAGTCGTGATCGTAACACACTGATGTATTTACAAGACCGTTTGGCACGGGAGTGATCTCGCAGATCGCAGAGCCCGTGTTTCATCCCTTCATCCGCAGCTGTTACGCCCATCATCTGCGGTGGGGCTCCGTCTATCAGCGGCTGTTTGTTTTATCTGCACACACCGGGACTCATGGGGAACAGCACATCATGCTGCGTGTCGTCCAGCCCGAAGCTCCGGCGGAACGCGCACTCGAGGCTGGAGCCGTACCGGCCCGAACCAGAGCTGAGCCGCGAGGACACGGGCTGCAACCTGCAGCACATCAGCGACAGAGAGAACATAGACGGTGGGTGTCATCCAGCATCATCCGCACACACTCAAATAACACCCGAGATTTACGACCGTTAATAATCAGTGTTGGCCAGAATAACGGCTCACTGAAGAGAAACCTCTTATGAGGGTTCTCAGTATTCAAAAAGTACGGTGCTTTTTGGACACTTTACCATGGTAAATACCATGGCGTATGCTTTTGACAGTCATTCAGTACCAGCATTCGGACAGTAGGTAGAAGTACCATGGTGTTACCCCACTGTACCATGGTAACGCCCTTACTTTTATTGTAAAATAATCACACATCGTATGTTAATAGCACTTTTAGTGTTTTGCTGCCAGTATTCTTGTCAGTATATTACAAAAAATGTCACTTCAACCATATTTTTTTAAAAACAAAACAGCAAAGCGAGGGCAGTAAAACTCTGATAACTTGGGTTTCATCACTGTCATACATAATATGATATAGAACATGCATATAGCCTACAAAATAAGGACTTTACCATGTTCATTTACCATAGTATTTACATGACACGGTATTACCACAATGTAAATGTATATAATATTGCACATGTACTACTATATAATAATATTGCATGACTATACTATTCATACACTTCAGAATTTACATTGTACTCCAAGGTACTTTGAAGAATACTGATATTTCCATACTGTGGTATTACCAAAGTAGAGTACCATAGTGCTTCTTTGTAGTTAGTTTTACTCACTAACAAACGATACCATAATAATGTCATTTTTGCACATGCACCCCTCTAACCCCTCTAAACCTCACTCCCATCCGGGTAACAGCACCAAATGTAACCGGTCCTACTCGACCCCCTCAGAGCGGGATTTGAACCAGGGTCTCTGGTGTGGGAGGCAGGTGCACTAACAAGGATGCTAAAGACCGCAGCCTCTAGCATCAGTCGCTAGCGCGCCTTTTCTTGAGGCCAGGGGAGTGAGGTTTACACGCATAGCTTTTACAGGCCTACGTTACACTCACCCCCCCTAAACCTCACTCCTATCCGGGTCACGGCAATAAATGTAACCGGTCCTACTTGACCCACTCCAAGCGGGATTCGAACCGGGGTCTCCGGCGTGGGAGGTGGGTGCACTAACAAGGACGCTAAAGATGCTAGCACCCATCTTGAGGCCAGGGGAGTGAGGTTTGCACGCACAGCTCTTGCTGGCCTACTGTTACACACTGTTGAAAAAATACCGTAGTGTTTTAATTACCATGTAAATTAATATGGTAAGTGTTCCCTATTATGGTATTACCATCTGATTCTATGGTATCTTAGCCTACCATGGTATCAGCGTAGTTCTAATCTGCAAGGGTGTCGTATGTTGCCAGTGTTTGATTCATATTGTGGGTTTAAAGGTGAATGTTTTTGTGCGTGATCTTGCATCCTGCAGCTGAAGTTCCCAGTGTTTGTTGACCGTTGAATCTCTCAGTGGATCTGATCTGTGCAGTTAATGCAGTCGGTGCGCTGGGCATCTGTTGAAGTGGAGAGTGGATCCAGATATGTTCTAATGTAATTTAACATCTGAAAGGAGATGGAGGCTGATGAGAGTGTCATGTGACAGCAAGCAGAGCTCATATGAGATATAGCTGATCCAGGACCAGTTACTGATCCACATAATCATATTTATGTAGTTGTGCTGCATGAAAAATCCTTATACTGTAGGAGGTTGGTGCTGTGAAATGTTGGTTTGTTTTAATTGTTTGATAAAGGGGCTTAAATTATCCCATAATTTACTATATGACTTTCTTCTTTAAGCCAAACACAATCAGAGTTATCGTGGCTCTTCCAAGCTTTATGATGGGAGTGAATGGTAACTTAGAGTCGCAGCACAAATGCAGAAGGAGTCAGATTTCATTCATCAGAGAGTGAGGAGATGATTGACAAGATGATCGCGGAAGATTTGGCTTCAAAGCTAAATGTAAAAGCGCCTATTTAAGTGAGTTTGTCATTGTACTGTTTTGTTGTTGTGTTTTTCATTAAGAATAATAGGCTAATGAACCCACCATTCAAGCAACCCACCCCCGAATTGGCGCTAATTCTAAACCGAAACGAAAATAAGCACGGCCGCACAGTCATTCATTCACGGCCGCACAGGTGCACGCATTTATGGCCGCACTGTCATTCACGGTGCGTGTCCACTGGCGCGTTTTCAGTTCATGCCTGAAAACACTCGCTTTGCTCCGCACTGTTATGAATGCCCGAGTGGCTGTGCGCATTTTTACTTTCGGTTTAGAATTAGTGATTTAAAAGGTATTACCGGTGTTGTCACACGTCGATTAACCAGTGGGAAAATTTCCTCACTGTCACATCCCTATTTTGAAGCCCAAAAAAGCGCATCCATCCATCATAAAAGTAATCCATACGGCTCCAGGGGGTTAATAAAGGCGTTCTGAAGCCATGCGTTTTTATAAGAAAAATATCCATATTTATAACTTTATAAACTATAATCAGTAGCTTCTGGAGTTTCGGCCAAAGAGTGACCTCTGAGAGAAATGTCACTTCGGAAGGCCTTTATTAACCCCTGGAGTCGTATGGATTACTTTTATGATGGATGGATGCACTTTTTGGAGCTTCAAAAACTCTGTTCACTACCATTATAATATTTTTTTCTACTTTTGTTTATTGTAGTATTATTGAGATACTATATTAATATTTTGAATAAGCTTTTATATTTTAGTAGTTGTGTGTACTGGTCATTTTTTTTATTAGTTTTTGTGTTTTATATTTGTCGATACAGTTTATACATTTTTATTTCAGTTTTACTTTATATCAAGTTAAACTAAATGAAAATAATGAATGTTGCATTGGCAACTAACTGAAACAAAATAAGTTTAAGCTTTTTTATATTTTAATTCAGTTAATGCTTATTTTATATCAAGTAACAACTTTTTATGGTTTATTGTCAGTTAACTGTCTGTAACCCTGTTGAGCTCTAAAATAATATTGTTTTTTTTTATTTATTATATAACATAATTAAATAAAAATCCTTGTCCAGTAATTACAAATAGTCACCTTGGAATTATAAGGTTCTATCTGACATTTTTGTCAAAAATGAGTTATTCACATATTCTTATTCTGTGACAACTTATTTACATTATGTGATGGTTTTGTTATATTGTGTACATTTTGGGACTTTTTATTGTATCTATTTATTTTATCTACTAAGTCGAATGGAATGCAAAAACTTTGAAGCTCAATATTTCAGAACTGCTCAGAATGTAGATAGAACCTTATAATTCTAAGGTGGTTCTAAGACCTGAACCAGAAGCGTTGCAACCTATTTTACAGAATACGGAAGTTTGTTGCACATAACCCCCATTTGTCTCAGGCACACTTCTGAGGATGACTATTTTAAGTGTAATTAAAGAATTCTATCCATCCCAAAGTGCATTTACATACAGATACTTTTATCGCACACTCCCATGATACACTGGAAATTGAGGAAGTCCCGTATTTCATCATATCTAGCCCACCCATGGCAGCTTAGCTCTTGTGCTGTGAGATGAGAAGTATGTGTTGGGTAAAGATACTCTTCCGCGGTCGGGGTCAGTCTGTGCCAGTCTCCTGTGATGGAGAGGAGCTGTACTGTGATTAACACTGTCCATTGTGATTCAGACAGCTGCTGTGTGAATCAGCTTTATCCTACAGAATAAATCAGTGTCAGAGCTCATTCTCTCATTCATGAAAAGCTGCTTCATGTTATTGTAACTGCAAGATAATGCAATGATTTTACATTATCACATTGCTTGAATCTTTGCATCAAACCTTAACGGGGTCATGACATGAGGTTCACTTATAATGTTAATAAAGTTTTTGCACAAAAAAACAAATATATATGCGGAAAAATTATTATTTTCAACCTACATTCTTGACCCTCTGTCTGAAATGATCAATTTTTAATGCGCTGCTCCTTTAAGTCTTGTTAGTAAATGGCCACCGTTATGATTGGCTAACGGCATTGCATTGGAACCAGATCAACGCCCAGTCGCTATTGCACATGAGTAAGTGTTTTGAAAACATTATCCATATAAAACTGTCACTTACAGACAAAGCATTGCCTTCATTTACTTGCGGTTTGTGATATCGCTGCTGTCAGATCCAGTACAGCTGCTACTTCATCTTTCAACAAATGTTTCTTTGCAAATTCTCCATTACACTGTGCCTCATTTACAAAACAAAATGCTCTGAACAAACATATAATTCTCTGACACGATCCGGGATGCCATCATAATAAACCATCCACTTGTTATCAATGCTGGGATCCTTCTGAAGTACAGAGACAAGCTGTTTAAACTGGACGTGTCAAAGCGAACGCTCTTTCACTCTTCCATTTGTCCTGTTGTCGACAGACTCAAGCATGTGGAGTACGTCAGAAACTGAACACTCATCTGTATACTGTATTAGTGTAGACAGCGTCAGTCATTATAATAGGTTCAATTTGCTTTTGACGCGACACTCACATCCAGTTTAGGCAAATGTCAGCCGTTAAACGACTGACTGCTAGTGGGCGGGGCCTGTGGTGCGATGATGTATAACTATTGGTCGATGTCTTGCTCTGGAGGCAGGCATATGTAAATGTATTTGCCCATGTGATGTCACCCAATATCAAAATTGGGTGTTTTTTGAGCTTGATTAAATAAAAGCTTTGTTTATAATTAGTAATTAATTAGTTAGTGTCTATAATTAGGATATTTAAAGTCATGAAACTTGCTGGATGGTACAAAGACCTCTTATATGTCAAAAGATCAAGGCAATTTTAATTTTGCCTATTTTGTTAAATATATAATTCAGTATGATAATATAGGATATCGCTATTACTTGATAGAAGGGGCATGAAACTAAACTCAAATAAAGGATTCAGAAATCAAATATCAAATTTTGGCAAATCCAGCAACTAGATCTTCTTCTGATGTTCCTTTTGTAGCTTATTGGTACCTTGATAGTGCAATATTGTTTCCAAATGGACCAATTAAAACTTGTCCCTAAAATTGAGTCACAGCTTGGCAGAAGATTAGAGATTACAATTTTGAGAGCGGTTTTACCATATTTTTGTGCAACAGACAGTCAGTGAGGCCTAAACCATTGAATATTTCTTCTTAAAGGATAGACAGCATGTAAAAGGGGAGTGTGAAGAGCGAGAAACTAGGGCACGCTTCTTAAGAGCTAACAGGATTATGTGTTGTTTGCCATATGGTCTGCTAATTTGTTTCTTTGCTAGTCTTGATATTGTTTGAATTTTGATTGGAACCATAAAAATCCCCTCAGTTAGAGCTTCAGACATTTGGTTTGATTTATGTTCTTACCTACAAGATTACTAAACCAGGGATACTCAAAGTCTGGCCTGTGGGCCAAATCCAGGCCCCTACACGGTTATCAATGTCCCACCATGTCAATTCAGAATTTGTATCTGATTTTAAAAAAAGCAGTCACTGCCTCTGCTGTCTACACAGAATTCAAGCGTGATGATGCAACAAAACTATATTGCTTGCATTTTAAACAAAGACACTCTGTGATATCAGCAATGACTTATAATAGGAATATTCTAGTTCTAGTGAATGCCTTTAATTGGTAGATTTTATATGACAAAGTCGTGCTTTCCACACAAATTATATTTTGGAAAATGGTTGTAATGCAGTTTGTGTGCAAGTCCTGAATAGAGATCAGCCAAAAAAACCCCAAAACAAGCGGTCGGTTTCCGATTTATGGCTGGTCGACCGGTGCATATCTTGCATTCTGGGAAATAGTGTTCTAAAATCACATTTCAAACAGATCAGTTTGTCTGTCTATCTGTCTGTCTCTCACTAAAGCTAACTCTAATCTAATCCTGAAAGTTAAGATAAATTTCATATTATTTTTTACTTAAAGTGCCCCTATTATGCCATTTTAAAGTTTCCTAATTTAGTTTTGGAGGTCTCCAACAACAGGTTTACATGTATCAAAGGTCAAAAAGCACTTTCCTTCTCTCATAATATACATTGCACATCACCACAATGTTCAATGATTCTCAAACGACTCGACGGATGAATCAGTCTCTCTAAATCCCTCCTTTCCGCGAGCTACTCTGCTCTGATTGGTCAGATGGCCCAGTCTGTTGTAATTGGTCTACCGCGTACAGCGCGTATTTCGAAAGCTAAACGCCCATTACCATAACTGAACTCCAGCTCCGTCAGGAGGCTTCTTAAAGCTCAGCAATTGTACAGACAGTAAAGACAGTAACGATGACGTTGATTTTACATCAATCCCAGTGTGTGTCCGAATCGATGACGAAACATTGGAAGAACTAGTTTTTCAACCCGAACCTTGAGCAGGACATTTCTCAGTGATGCTACTCATTTTGAGGTACATTATGAGATGTTTCAACTGTAATTCCTCACCATCAGCATTAACAAGTGTGTGTGTTTCTAATGTATTGCGGTGCACATGCGGGAAATGTATCAATAACTGTATCGCATACGTTAGCCCAGCACTAACGTGAATGACTGATGTAACATTTAAAGTTTGCAAAACAAATCTTGCTCCATCCTTTATCTTTACTCAAAGTAGTAAGAATGACAGACAATCTGCATTAATAGACACAGTTTTAGGTAATACTGCAGCCCACAGCTGATTTACAGTAGTATTTCAGTAAGACAGTAATAATGTGAGTTAGCCGGTTAGCCAGAGACCTACACAATATGAAACACAATGCGTGGACGGGCAATATGCAAATGTTTCACAAAACATTACTTTATTGTACAATTACTTTATATACAGTGCACTTTCAGATTTAAAACTTTGCAGGATGTTTTCATTCACTTAGAACTATGTTACACACTACATGAAAGGTAATTTTCAAAAATCCATAACTGGGGCACTTTAAATTCAATTTCAGTTTCTTGTTAGTGTCCTCAGTTGAAATTCAGGAAATAAACAACTTCTTTAGCTGGAAAATTGCTTGATTTCCCAGCATTTCGACATCAGGTTCTGTTTGCACGTGGCCTCTACATAAATAAAATGCCATTACATTTTACAGAAAAAGAGGTATGTGTGAAAGCACTTATTGACTACTTCTGAGAAATGAAAAAGTCCTTTTGTAGACTTGAGACTGTTTTGATGAATGAGTTATTTTGAGGCTAAAACACAGCCGTGGTTGTTAGATGTGGATGTGGAAATGAAAGTATCATTACCAGTTTTATTGGCCCCTGATCGCCCCGCATGGTTCATGAGCTGCACAATTTAAGCGTCCCTGGTTTACACCTTTCCACATGCTTCCGCACTTATTCATATGATTCCCTGCAACATCTATTCTGTTGACACACCAGCCCTTAATGCAATGTGACTCCAGCATGATTGTGAGTGCGGTACAGTAGGGCATTTGTTTGCGAGTGCAATGCCTTAGGCTTGTGTTTAGAGCTGTGACCCTCCGAATGTGTGACTTGAAGTCAGACTTTATAACTGCTGACTTTAAACCCCGAAGCGTCTAATCGGAAAATTCCATGTTTCATTTTCCCCAAGTCAACCGCCATGTGAAACATTACTCTTGTTGCCTGCTTCACCTTCTGACATTTTTCTCTTCATTAGTCTTGTTCTCTTGAAGTAGTTCCAGGAGTTCTCCTCTGTTCACTAGCTAGGGTAAATACTCCTAAACAGGGCTGGTCACAATAATATTTTTCATATTAGTCGATAGAGATAATTATCACAATAAATGTCAAATATTTAAAGGCAGATTTTTGCTCCTGAAAGTTGTAGAAACCAGACAGTTAATTGTGGTTTTATCATCAGAACATGACGAACACTTATCACAAATTAATATTGCATGTTTTGTCTCTTAGAAATGCACATTTGACAGTAGCTTGAGTTGGGATGCAGATGTAAGTTTATGTTCATTAACAAAAACAGTAATATCTGTAAAAATGGTAACAACCTCATTTTTGTAGGATAAAATTGACTTCACTTCCTGTGGATTTGTTTTTTTTGCGACTAATCGACTAATTAACATTTGGTCGACTTGGTCGACTCTTTTGATTATTTCCCATGATGTCCACCATTTGCCTATAAGTTCTTCAGGCTGTTTGCAAATATATACAGAATCTCACTATTTAAAAAGTGTTAATGTAGTTAAAGCTCAGTGTTTTTCAACTTTTTGTTGAAAAATGCCCTTTTCCATCAGAGGAACCATCATTTTAACCAGATACCCATTGTTGTCAACAAGATCCACTGTTTAAATCAAGTAAAACGCTAGTTAAAAATGTAATCAAGGCATGTTTTCCAAACTTTTAATTACTAAATGAGATCAAGGAATTGTTACTTAATATTTTATTTATATGTACCAATATACATGCCATGATAATATGTCTGTGTGTAATAATAAAATACATTACAGTTAATTCAAACATTTGAAAGTATATAAAATGCTACGCCTGCATGTATGTTTCTGAGTGATAGCGCAAACATATCTAGGTCATTGAAAATTGACCATTCAGAAATCTGTCAGCATTTTTACTACTTAGGTTTGAATCAGAGAATGTTTCTGAAGCAATAGTGTTGAATTTAGTGGAGGAAAGTATGAGTATGCCAAAGCTAGACGCGAGTGAATATGAGACGGCCGTGAATGTGGAAAGACTGCTGACCTGCACTGCCGACTGCTTTAGCTGATGACGAATATCAGCAGAAATTAAAGTGGATAAACACAAAATGAGTCAGCCGTAAAAACGCTCTCTAATCGTTCTTAATCACTTTCACTCTTAGTCATGAATGGACTCGACTCCCGTTTGACTTTTTGCGGGGTCCTTTGGTAATTTACTCATTGTGATTTTTGTCATCTGAAGGAAATGACATACAGGAAGTGCATTGGTTTTCCTCCCTCAGCCGTGTCCGTGTGTTGTGTTGTTTGGTGGATGTTACGTTTCATGTTACTAAAGGAGCTGTAGAAATGTGCAGGTTTTGTGAAATGCTCAAAAGTCCCCCACAGGACTGGGTGATAAGCTAATAAAATATTATATAATATTTATATTTTAGCAATTTTATGAGATTCAGAATCTCAATATTAGTAGAAATCTTATCAATCTAGCAGAAATAACGAAGATATGTATTTCACACTGTGATACTTGTATTTAATTTAATTTGTATTATTTGTATTTGTAAATATAATAATCATTTAATATTTACTTGCATACACACTACCGTTAAGATTTTTTTAAAGTCTCTTATTCTCACCAAGGCTGCATTTATTTGATCAAAACTACAGTGTAAAAATTGATTTTTCAAAGTTGTAAATAAAATAAAGATTATTAGAGTATGTTTTACAAGAATATTTGTAAATATTCTTGCCATTTCTTTGTAATTTGTGAAATCTACTAGCAATTTCTGAGTAAAAATAGTTTCAAAGTAAATCCTACACCAATTTTTTTACAGTGCACAATAAAAAAAATATATTGTGAAATATTATACAATTTATTCACAAAATGAGTTCAAAAAATATTGTTATTGCACATGATTCTTCAGAAATAATTCTAATATGCTGATTTGCTGCTCAAGAAACATTTCTTACTATTATCAATGTTGAAAACAGTTATGCTGCATATAATTTTTTTTTTTTTTTTACATTTTTGATGAATGGAAATAGCATTTGTTTGAAGTAGAAATCTTTTGTAACATTATAAATGTCTGTACTGTCACTTTTTATCAATTTAATGGATCCTTGCTAAATAAAAGTATTAATTAATAAAATTGTACTGACCTCAAACTTTTGAACAGTAATATATATTTAATTAAATATTTTTAATGATATAACATACCACACAGTGACTATCATTAACATTTTTAAGTAAAGATGCTACTGAATCATTGAAATTATCTTTTGCACTCTTTAACTGAATCAAATCCGTATATATTTTGGCTACTGAGGAGTGTTTCTGATTCTGAGACATTAAAATATGTTTGTCTTGGTGTTCTTCATATTCATGAGTGACAGGAGGAGTGAGTACAATCATTGGGAATATTTATGGCCAAATAAAAAGCACATTAAAATGATTGCAGTATTCATGATTAGGGCTGGGTATCGTTCAAAAATTTTCGATATCGATACCGATACCTTGACTTCCGGTTCCTGAACGATACTTTTTTCGATACCAAATGTATTTTTCTGTTTTAACAAGATAACATGACATAAAAAAAAAACCCTTTGGTTTTATTTGTTCAGTTTGTTGACTTTTTTTTTTTTATTATAATTTATGTATTTATTTTTTTTTATTTACAGACTCAAAGACTCATATATAGGGTAGTACTGGGGGGCGGAATATATGCCTCGCGCTCAAGCACACACATAAAGCTTGCCGCAAAGCACTGGCAAAAGTAGCCTAATGTTTATAAATAACAAGCAAGGAGACATTAATTTTAATCGTTATTAATAAACTAGTGTTTTCTGAGTCCGTGTTGGGATGCAAAGATTAAGTTGACGATGCTGACTCGTCATCTCCGCAGTAGTGAACGCGCGCGTCTATAGAGGGAAATGCATCTTTCGTTTGGATTACGTCAAAGTATTTGTTTTCAATTTGAATTTGTTTGTTTAGATATTTCAAGCTTTCTGTAGGCCTATTTCTCATGTCTGTGAGGAAAGTATATGCTGAGTTTTGGTTCATTTATGTGACGCGCTGCAGTTCTTCTTGCAGTCGAATACGGAGAAACTTTCTGCTCTTTAGTTTATTCAGTGCAGTGTCAAGTGCTTCAGATTTGTCGTGTTGTCGGTCTTAGTAGCAATTATCTTGTCGTGAATATTGCATTGCGTGCTGTTGGCATCGAGCCTGGTGAAATGTAGCCACACTTTTGATCTTTTCCACATCTTTTACATCTATGTGGGTTGGGACGCTTACCCCTTATTTACACTGCACACGTCTGCAGTGCATCACGGCTCCGATGAGGTTTTGTTCTGTCCTTGTGTTGCGGGGCGGCCGGTATAAACAGTAAGATTGACTAGAGTGGACGCGATCAGCTCCGGTGGCTGTGTCGGAGACGTAATACGCCGCAGACGGGGTTACACACTACAGCCTCACGTGCGGACCGCGTCCCTGCCAATCGTGCTGCATGCTTATTGGCTCACTGATGTTGACGAGATTAACCCCTTATGTATCGAAATTTGGCATCGAATGACAAGACCTTTTACGATACTCGATAGTATCGAGGCAATTCGGCCGGTACCTAAAAAGTATCGAACTCGATACCCAGCCCTATTCATGATGTAGGTTAATGTTGTAATAATTCAATAATATTATGTATGTCATAAATATTCAGTTTATCACCCAGCACTGCTTGCCCATCTCTTTGCTGGTGTTTTTCATAATTCAGTGTTCATGTGTTTCATTTGGAGGTCGTTTAAAAGCGGTTCTGACCACATCTATGGTTATATTTCTTTGCCTACTTTTCTAAGTAGGTCTAGACAGTCTGGGCTGATCTGATCTGCATAAACATGGGCAGCTGACCTCTTTGTAAACCACTTTTCACCAATTCACTCATGTAGGTCAGCGGATGCCCCTCTTTCTTTACCTCCCAGTAGGGGTGGGGGATAGGACCAACATCTTATATCACGATATGAGTCATTTTATTTCACGATAACAATATACAAACCCCATTTCCAGAAAGTTGGGACATTTTGTAAAATGCAATAAAATCTAGAATCTGTGATTTTTGTTAATTTTGTTGAACCTTTATTTAACTGGCAAAAGTACAAAGAAAAGATTTCCAATGTTTTCACTGAATAACTTAAAATAAGCACATTTAGATTTTAATGGCTGCAACACACTCCAAAAAAGTTGGGACAGAGGCATGTTTACCACTGTCACATCACCTTTTCCACCAAGTGGAATTTTTACCCAATCTCGTCTGATATAAGACATCTGCTCAACAGTCCATGGTCCGTGGTTGTCTGATTACTTAAGGTCAGGAATCGGATACTTGTTATAAAGTTAAAATTTTGATTTCTTATCGATTCCTTTGTGTGCATTTTAATATGACTTTAAAGCATTCAAGCGCTAGATTTTAAACCAATACTGAATAGTGCACGACACTAAACTGAGTTCTCTCTTTCCTCGTCTTTTTGCACTTAAACGGACAAATACACACAAAAATGTAAAAATATCCTCGTAAACACATTCTGTTATAACAGTTGACAAAGAAAACACGTGTATCAGTATACTGGATCCGTGCAGCTCTTAAAGTGACAGCAGCCTAATATTCCTGCTGTCTCTATAATAATGTTAATCAAACAACAAAAGACAAAGCTGTTTTGACTGAATAAATTGTGTACCTATATTTGTAATGTATATTTTATTCATGGCTCTGATGGAATTGCAGTGTTATTTTACATTTAGCCGTGCTTCCACCGCAGGACTTTGCCCAGGAACTAGGGACTTTGGGTTGGTACTCGGTGTGTTTCGACCGCGGGGACCAGGGTCTAAATGAAGTTCCGGGTAAAAATGTCCCCCTCAAAACGTCCCTGCTTGCGAGGTAGTACTTTTTCAAAGTTCAGGAACTTTTGCGGGGGTGGGACTTGGATGCTGAACATGCTGATTGGTTGAGTTTATGCAGCGTTTTATTTCAACCACCATTTTTTAAAAGTCTGTTGTAGTGCGTGCAGTGAGAGTTGTTTGCTATTCGAATCAGCATTGGATTTTAAAAATACGACCGATGGACGATGAGGTTCAGGCTTTATTAAGCTTATATGCGGAGGACGAAATCCAGCGGGAACTGAAAAGTCACGCACAGTCCGACAGCACAAACTAATTTGCCTAATCTTCACGGTACTTTAGACCGCGATGGAAACGCAGACAGCAACACGTCTGGGGGGAAAAAAAGTTGTTCCAGGTAATTTCAGTGGAAACCCGGCATTTGATTACATTTTCTGTACCTGAATACCGAAAATCTTAAATCACAGTTTATTTCAATTGTATTTTTGTTCAGTTGTATTTATTTGTGTGATTGCTAATTTTGTATTTGTTCTTTTTAAATTACTGAGTGTTTACTTCTTTTTTTTAATAATGCTTAAAATTTATATTAGTTAGGCTTGTTGTTTTTATGGTATTTTTAAACCATAGGCAAAAGTTCCTTGTGTAAGTGTTCTTTAGCCTGATGATTTTTGTTCATGGTATTCAGCTACAATTACATCTTTTACAATAAGACTTAGAATAAATGTGAATGATATCTAAGTTTTTTTTGTTTTGTTTTTGGACCTTATTGGAATCGAAATTAGGAATCGATAAGAATCGGAATCGTTAACATTCAAACGATACCCAACCCTATGTCTGATTCTCCTTGTCATGATGGGCCATACATTTTCAGTAAGTGACAGATCTGGACTGCAGGCAGTCAGACTCTACGGTGTAGAGTGTCTATGAAACCACTCTGTTGTAGCACATGCAGAACGAGGCCTGGCATTGTCTTGCTTCCCAGGAAGGATGTCATCTTGATGGCAGTTTATGTCTCTGTACAAATATATGCCTCCATGTCAGTGATACCTTCACACAAATGCAAGTCACCCATGCCGTTTCCACTGATGCACTCTCATACCATGACAGATGTTTGCTTTTGTCCCTGTCGCTAAGGAAAGTCTGGATGGCCCCTTTCATCTTTGGGACTGAGAACTCAATGTCTGTTTTTTTCCAAAAACAAGCTGAAACATGGACTCATCTGACCACAGCAAACTGTCTTTTAGACCATCTGAGATGAACTCGGCGGCATTGCTGCATTGAACAGATGTATAGCTTTCTCCTTGCGTGACAGATTTGAGTTGCATTTCTTGATGCAGTGTCAGACTGTGTTAAGTGATAGCAGTTTTCCAAAGTACTCCAGAGCACATGTGGCTATATTTAACACAGTAGCATGATGGTTTCTCACTTTTATTTTTGCCTCTGTCCTAACTTTTTTGGAGTGTGTTGCAGCCATCAAAATATTTTTATTTTTTTTCTACAAAATACATTAATGTTGGTCAGTGGAAACATTGGAAATCTTTTCTTTGTACTTTTGTCAGTTAAATAAAGGTTCAAGAGAATGAACAAATCAGATTGTGGTTTTTATTGCATTTTACAAAATGTCCCAACTTTTCTGGAAATGGGGTTGTATATCATGATATAGTTTTTGCTTTAAATATGGTTTCTATATCATCACAATTTTTGATACCATTGGAATTTCATAAATCTTGTCACCAATTTCAATATCACAAAAAAAATAATACTAATAACAAAAAATCTCAAGCTTACTAAAGACAAGTAAACAGTCAGTGATTAAATAAGAACAAATAAACTAATTACAAGCAATAGGACAACAAACTACAATAGAACAAATAAATAGACCTACCTGAAAAACTTCAAGCACTAGAAATAAGAAAAGCTAGCCTATATAATTTGTAGTAATCAAATGTATAAAAATGTATAAAAAAAACACTGCATAAGCATAATTAAATACATTTTTTCTTAAAGTGAGACAAAAGTGATTTAGTGAAGAGCAATGAGATTTTCTGTTTTGTTGTTTGATTAACATTAATGGAAGATGACAGCAGGAATATTAGGCTGCTGTCACTTTAAGAGCGATTGCACGGATCCATTATACTGTTACACATGGGTTTTTTTTTTTCTTCTCAACTGTTTACATTCACTTGAGACATATTACTGTGTTTATGAGGATACTTGCAAAGATGGGCGTTTTGACAGCACGCATATAGCAAAATGAGTTCTCTTTCGCTGCTTATTGTGTTTAAAATAACTAGTTTTTAAACCGCAATGCTTAAAAACGCATGCAAACAATACGCTTTCATGACCGTACAGCACAGCCACGTCACGTGTGCGTAACCACGATAGAGACGCTAGTCCAAAATCTCACATTTCTACTGGTTAATTGTGTCTAACGGTATATCGCCCACCCCTACCTTCAACTCTGGTGCGAGTGAATCATGAGATATCATAGTCCTCCATATCACATTTCCTCTATTGTTTAGTCATACTTTCGCTATGACTACATTTTGCTGCAGGAAAGCATCTTAAAACTTATTTACTGCTCTTAGAATACATCAAAGATGAGCTTGACTGATTCTTCAATGGAGATGTGTGATGTGGCTGACATTGTTTGCGGTTTTATTAAGTATTGAAGCCCTGGAAACCACTGATGATGCCAGCAAGAGGCTCTGAGAGATTGAATGATGTGTGGAATATATTAGCCTGTCAGCATAATCTTTGATTTGTGTACAGTGTCTTTATATGCCGCATTATTATAACGCATAAATGGTTTAATACATGATTGATGAATCAAGTGACTAATTTGACCCATACATTAGCGTTTGGGGTCGGTAAGATGTTTTTGAAACAAGTCTCTTCTGCTCACCAAGGCTGTATTTATTTTCTATTGTAATATATTGTAAAATGTAATTTATTCCTGTGATCAAAGCTGAATTTTCAGCATCATTACTCCAGTCTTCAGTGTCACATGATCCTTCAGAAATCATTCTAATATGCTAATTTTCCGCTCAAGAAACATTTCTGATTATCATTAATGTTGAAAACAGTTGTGCTGCTTAATATTTTTGTGGAAACCATGATACGTTTTTCTCAGGATTCTTTGATGCACTGTAAACCTGAATAAGTTGGCAAAACTCAAAAAAATTGAGGCAATCAGTTGCCTCAAACTTTTTTAAGTTAAGAAATTTAAAGTTCAAGTAAGCAGAACTTGCAGATTTTTATTTTGTAATCATACATTTTAATTGCTCTTAACTTGAAATATTTGAGTAAGCTGATTCATACATTTAACTTAAAAATATCATGTAATCTCAAATTTTTAGTAGTGGAAACTTGACTAGCTTTAGCTAATTCAATAAATGCCACCTTGCTAATTGGTGACACAATGCTTTGGTAGCATTAGCATAGCACTTGCTGAATGAGGACAGCAATATAACACATTTAACATATATCTGTTCTCAAACTAAGCTCATGCGCCACTCGTCATGATGGTAACCCTACAAAAAACCCCAACATAACAGAAACTCTTCTAAACTAGTATAGCAAAACATTAAACACTACTAAATCTCCCACTTTCGGGTAAATTTAAGTTTGTCTAAATTAAAAGAAACAAGTTCACAAAACTCAAAACAATGAAACAATTCAGATTACTTAAAATGTGTCGGTTTTGAGAAATAACAAGAAAAAGAAAGTTCCTAATGCTCATAACAGTTCATTTGTTTGAACTAATTTGTTTCATTTGTGTTGGCTCTACTCGAACCAATTAATTATTTTGAGCGTTAGGGTTTACAGTGTGACAGGGTTTTTCTTGGTCAAAAATGGTCTTTGGTGTAGGGGTGGGGGAAAAAACCGATATAGCATAGTATCGCGTTATTTTGTGTGGTGATATTGTATCGATACAAGGACGGCAAGTATCGATATTTTCAGGAACTGAATTTCAGCTCGTATTATGCAAAATGTTACCGTAAGCTCTGCGCTTATAACGTGGCAAATAATAATAATTTAAAATATTTCTTTCAGACTGTAATATCACAAACAGCGCATCACTCTCGCTCACACACACGTGTGCAGTGAGCTGTGTGTGCAGGAAGTGCATTCTCTCATATTTCTGAACGTGGACCGCTTTGTCCATGATTATGTGTTAGTTATGTGTTGATTTGTCACGCAAGTGCAAGCCAGCTGCGCACTGCAATGCAACAGAACTTTCGCTCGCAATTACAATCAAAGAAGCTTGCCGCTTCAGCCACAACACCGGTAACACCACTTGCCTACCGCAGCACCGCCCCCACCGTCATTTTTATATTTTATAGTAGTAAAAATCATTTAGTTCAGTTAGACAATCAGACACTACAATTAAAAACTGAACGTGCAGCGTGAGCCGAACGAGAGTCGCAGCACAGACCAGCAGCAGGAGTCAGATTTCATTCATCACGAGAGTGAGGAGCTGAATGACAAGATGACGGTGGAAGATTTGGTTTCAACGTGAAATGTAAAAGCGCATATTTAAGTGAGTTTGTCATTGTACTGTTTTGTTGTTGTGTTTTTCATTAAGAATAACAATGAACCCACCATTCAAGCAATTGCCGTCCCGAATTGGCGCTAATTCTAAAGTGAAAGTAAAATGCGCACGGCCATTCATAATGACCGTATTAATATGTTATTGCAATACTCAGCATATAGCAATTTTTTTTAAAAATCGCAATAATATCGTATCGTGGCTTAAGTATCACGATAATATCGAAACGTTATTACGAACCGTATATACCTTAGTTTTTGGTGGTGGCAAACAAAAGCGATTTTAAAGCACCTGTAAGTAGATTATGCTACCAATACTATTTTGCATTGTTGAACTCTGGTATTGTCAGATTACACAATCAAATACTTCTCTGGCAAGACAAAGATTCATTCTGGCGGCCGCCAAACTATTTTCAATACAGGAACAACTCTTGATGAATAGAAAGTTCAAAAGAATTTGAAATAGAAAGACTTTGTAATATTATAAATGTCTTTACTGTCACTTTTGATCAGTTTAATTAATTCCTTGCTTAAAGGGATAGTTCACCCAAAAGTGAAAATTACCCCATGATTTACTCACCCTTAAACCATTCTAGGTGTATATGACATTCTTCTTTCAGACGAATACAATCGGAGTTATATTAAAGAATGTCCTGGCTCTTCCAAGCTTTATAATGGCAGTGAATGGCAGCCCAAAATTTGAAGCCCAAAAAAGTGTATCCATAAAGCTTCTGGCAGACCGCCTTCTGTATTCAACTTAAGAAAAAAGCGTAACTGGCGCGTCGATGACGTCGGACGTAGCGTAAAAAAGCGTAACTGGCGCGCTGACGTCGGACGTAGTGTAATCGTTTTGAACTGCGAGAGGCATTAGACTTTCTTTGTAAGTTGAATACAGAAGGCGGTCTGCGGGAAGCTAAATATTTTACTTTATAACGTGTTAAATATGGGTATTTTTCTTACACAAACGCATTGATTCACTTCAGAAGGCCTTTATTAACCCCCCCCCGGAGCCGTGTGGATTACTTTTATAATGGATGGATGCACTTTTTTGGTCTTCAAATTTTGGGCTGCCATTCACTGCCATTATAATGCTTAGAAGAGCCAGGACATTTTTTAATATAACTTCGATTGTATTCGTCTGAAAGAAGATTGTCATATACACCTAGGATGGCTTGAGGGTGAGTAAATTATGGGATAATTTTCATTTTTAGGTGAACTATCTCTTTAATAAAAGTATTAATTTCTTAAAGGTGCACTGTGTACATTTTAGGGGCATTTAGCTGTGAGGTTGTGAATTGCAACCGTCCACTGCTCACCCCTCCCTTTCGAAACACGTAGGGAAGCTACGGTGGCCGACACATGACAAAAATGTCGTCGTCTGAGACAGCAGAGAGTAGCTAGCGCTCTGTAGAGCAGTTTGTCCGTTTAGGGCTACTGTAGAAACATGATGGTGCAAAATGGCGACTTGCGTTGTATGGAGATAGAAATGGCTCATTCTAAGGTGATAAAAACATAACAGTTTATTATGTAAGGTCTTTATACACCACTGAAAACATAGTTATGTATATTATATTGCATTTCTGTCAATAGAGCCCCATAAATACTACACACTGCACCTTTAAATACTAACAGACCCCAAACTTTTATATATGTTATATGTGTTTAAAATACATTCACAATAAATGTCGTATTCATATTTAACCATGATCTGCTTACACATGAAAAACTCAGAGGTTTCAGAGGATGAATGTCGGGAAAAGATTAAAAGTGTGCCCTTGACAGGAAACACATAAAAGTTGGGCATTTGTAAAGGATTGTGGGAGTGGATATGACTCGTAAAAGCAGCAGCAGGAGGAGGAGGGAACCTTGGGGCGCTGGGCGGCTCTGCTTAAAGTCTCGTCATTGCACTGCGTTTTCAAAGGATGGTTTTGTGAGATCCTCTTGTAAAGCAGTCGTGGGAAGATCAGTGAGTATGGGAGAAGGTGCTGTTCTTTCAGTGTCAGTCTGTACACGTGGATATATTTTCACACACAAGACAAGACCTTCAGGCTAAACTACAGCCTTGTTTGAGGAGTTTGTCTTTTAACATACTAACAAATAATCAAACATTTGAAATGTGGGAAAACCTTGTGGTCAGAACAGAGACTCTAATAATATCAGTTGTCAGAAAGCTGCAGCATTGTTTTGTTGTAGGTGATGTGCTATAAATATCATGCCATTTAGAAAGTAAAATTAAACAATCACCCACAAAAGTGTAAATAAATATAAATATAAATATATATGCCACCGTTCAAAAGTTTGGGACCAGTACGTTTTTTTTTTTAAAGAAACTAATATTTTTATTTAGCAAGAATGTATTAAATTGATCAAAAGTGACATTAAAGACTTGTACATTTGTTACAAAAAAATCTATTTCAAAAAAATGCTCTTTTGAACTTTCTATTCATCAAAGAATCCTGAAAAAAAAATCCACAAAAATATTAAGTAGCAAAAACTGTTTTCAACATTGATAATAATAATGTTTCTTGAGCAGCAAATTAGCATATTAGAATGATTTCTGAAGGATCATGTGACACTGAAGACTGGAGTAATGATGCTGAAAATTCAGCTTTATCATCACAGAAGTAAATTACATTTTAAAATATATTGCAATAGAAAATATTAATTTTAAATTGTAATAATATTCCACAATATTATGATTTAACTGTATTTTTGATTAAATAATCAGCCTTGGTGACATAAAAAAAAACATTTAAAAAATCCTACCAACCCCAAAGTTGTGGATGGTATTTTAATGAATTGAATTGAATTTCATTTAATTTAATTTAGACTAACATAAAATGTGTTAATAATAATCACAACATTTCAAAAGTAATATAGTTAATTTATATAGTTCATTAGTGATGTTGTAGACTAGGTGCATTAATATAACAATTATTTTACACACATTTATTAAAATATATTTCTGAGTTGTTTTATTTCTGCACATCAACTACTGTGTCTTTTTATTATGTTTTTCTCCTCTGTAGAGAGAAGAGACTCATTTATTCCTTTAGGCAAAATGCCCAGCACTGAGGGCCAAATGAATCAGAATTTAATCAGAATCTAATCAGAATCAGGCTGTTTATATGCATAATCATTATGCTAATGGTATCTACTTCAAAAGACCAATGTGCTATAACAATATCAATCCTCTCAAACCTCTCTTGGTTTTGTGAAGCCAAATGACCATGAGCTGAATGGAGGAGGAACATGTTCAGCGACAGCTCTTCTGGTCTGCAAAAATTCTTTAGTAGTTAAAGGGATAGTTGACCTAAAAATGAAAAATATTAATTACTCAAACCTATATGATAAAAATAATGGGCCGTTCTTCACACTAAGCCATTGTATTAGTGGTCGACCGATATATCAGCTGATATTTGACATTTTTTTAATCATCGGCATTGGCCGATTGAAGTTTAACTGTTTGGCCGATGTGTCTCTTATTTTGACAGCGTGCCAGACTTTTATTTTGACGGCTGTGAGAACGGCAGCGCTTGAGCACACAGCGCTCCCATTCTCTGTGTTCATTAGTTATACTTAATACTTTTATTAGTCAGAACTGTTAAAGTCATCCATACTTTGTCTCTGACAAAGTGACTTGTTATATCAATTACTGTGTCGAGTCTTCAGTTCCTAGTAAACAAATCAAAATCTTTCCCAATAACAAACCATGGGTTACCAGAGAAGTTAAAGCTCCTATTAATAAGAAGAAAGCTGCTTTTTACAGTGGTGATAAAGAAAGGATTAAAGACGCTCAAAGAGAGCTGAAAGTCATTATCAGACGGGGCAAACAAAAATATAAGGAAAGGGTTGAAGGAAATATGTCCTGCAGCAACACAAGAGGGCTATGGAATGGTATGAAGTATATTACTGGATATGGGACCAGTAATCCTAGTTTATGTAAATTGGGTATACAGGCTAACGATGCCAATGCTTTTTTTGCAAGGTTTGATGAATTTGATTTCTCTTCTCTACATGAGAATGTTCTTTCCAATCTTAGGCAGAGCAGCTCTGAGGATTGTAGCCCAGATATTAATCTTAACATTGAAGAGGTTCGTCAGCAGTTAAGGCGTATTAAATCTAATAAGGCAGCAGGCCCTGATGGTGTTCATCCACGCACCCTAAAAGTGTGTGCTGACCAGCTGTGCTCCGTCCTTCATTCATTGTTTTCTTTGTCTCTGTCTTCTGCTAAGATCCCAGTTATGTGGAAAACATCTTGCCTTGTCCCTATTCCCAAAAAAGCCAAGGTGTCCAACAACCTTGCTAACCTGAGGCCTATAGCTCTGACTTCACACATTATGAAGTGTTTTGAAGTGGGGGCAGCATATCTGTTGAGGACAAAAATAGGATAAATAAGCTGATCAAGAGAGCTGGTTCGGTTATTGGTCTTACACCAGACTTAATTGATGTTACTGTGGAGAAGAGGATAAGGTCGAAACTAAAAATTGTCTTGCTTTTTGAAGGCCATCCACTACACAATTTTTTTTTTAAAGGACTTAGAAGCTCTTTCAGTGAGCGATTGGTAATGCCTCGGTGCTCTAGTGAGCGAATGAGAAGGTCTTTTGTCCCTGCAGCGGTCAGATATTTTAACGAACACTGTTATTTTTTCTGTACTTTTTGAATTGTGAAACTGTATCATGTCTCACTGGTTCTTAATCAGGTTTTAATAGTCTCTTAATGCAGAATTATTTATCTGTCTGTTAGTTGTGTATTGAGTTTGTTGGCTGTATGGTTTAAGTTGGTGGCAAACCAGTTTCCCTACCGGGATTAATAAAGTTTTTCAGTTTAATCAATTCAATTCAATTAACAATTTTCAATAACTTTGTTGTACATACAACTTAATAAAAAATGTACAATATTTCAAGATTTAATTGAACCTTCTGTATGTAAATTGACTAGGTGTCACTGAACAATAAAACTGAATTTTAACATGAAATTAGAATTAGGATAGCTGAAACCTAAGAGAAAACAGGTAAAGCAGTAAAACAATGGTGACAAGAGAATAAAAATATTCATGATTCTGAACCTGAAAATACAGAATTATACTATGCCTATAAAAAATGTAAGGCATTGTAATTTGGCATTATCAGGACCCACAAATATTGCCCCGTTGCATTATTATACATTATATTTAACATTTAAATATAGTAGTTTAATGTAGTACTGTTACTGAAACTCTGTAAATTTTCTTTTTTTTTCTAACGCAGTACACTCGCGCTTTCAGTGCATGCATTAATTGAATCAATTTTACACAGACAAGCCACCCGCGCAGATTAATGCACTTACATAAGAATAAACAATCTAAAGTGCTTTGAATCATCATTCATTCAAAACGTGATATGGTGAGTTAAATGATGCCTTCACTTCGAGGAGTGCCGCTTTAATTAGCGCTTTCACATTGAGAGCTGCTCCAGCGCGTGTGCTTCAGATAATCAATGACCGTTCTAATCACAAGAAAGCGTGTACAAAACTATTCCCAAACTGTAAATGGTTAGTTCATGCAAAAATTTAAATTCTCTCTTCATTTACTCCCTCTCATGTTGTTTTCACGCGTCACGCAACTGTTTGAACGTCCGTGTTTACTACAGTATGTGCGTTGTTGTAAATCTGTTCGTCATATAAAGACGTCATGTCTCTTCAGAAGACTTGGATTTGGATTAGACCGCTCGATTGATTATTTTTACAATGGCTTATGACTGTTTTTTAATTTTTGTTTTTATATATTTTAAGTTTTAGGGGAATTGACTTTAATTGGAGGGACAGAAATCTCTCATAAAAATATCTTCATTTGTATTTGAAAGATCAACAAAAATCAAAAAAAGGTTTGAAACGACATGAGGGTGAGTAGATGACAGAATTTACATTTTTGGGCGATTTATACTTTATAAATACAGTAGGCTGAGTCTTGGATAAAACTAACTCTGTATCGCGAGTCATATCGTTTACATCAACGATATATATCGTCGCATTTTTATATCGCGATATCTCTATGCGATGTATCGTTACACCCCTAGTAAATCTTATATAAATATTTTTTATTCTTCATTTTCTTTTCTGACATACTCCAGTTCTTGTTAAAACACACAAATTTTTGTGTGAAATTTATTTTGTCCAGCAAAACTGTGCTTTCACTTTAATTGAGCGTCAGCAGTGCAGCAAAAATAGACTATAATAGCGAATCCCCCGCTTCACTGCTGCTCACGCGACGCTCCTGCTTGACACTTACACGCTGCTCCCGCTCCCGGTGTGAATGTGCTCGTGCTCATTGCTTAACATGCACGGCGTAAAAAATACGCGCTGCTCATGCTTGCCGTGCGAAACGGCCGTAAGGATGTGTTTACACTTGTAATTCTGTTCGCTTGGTTCGTTTGGTCCAGACCAAAAAAACCCCAAAAAACATTTAGTCCTGGTGGCATTTTAACACCGAACCTAAACAAAACCGTTTTTGGTTCGTTTACATGTATTTGGTCCGTGTTGCGTTCATATATCATTCTAACCACACCAGAGTTTGTTTGGAAGTGGACTGAGACCCATATTTTCAGAGATCTCTGTCCGCTTGTTTGGTGCGCACCAGGGTTCGAATGGCAGCGTTCACACTTATTCAAATGAATCGCACTAATAGAGCAATCGCACCAGGGTTCGTTTTAATCCAACCAAACATGCCAAGTGTGAACACACCCTAAATGTATCATTTTCTTTTTTGGTCCGGACCAAAAGAACCAAGAGAACTGAACTACAAGTGTGAACACAGCCTAAGATATCCCCAAAAAATCAATATCAGTCGACCACTAGAATATAGTGCACGAGTTCTATGCACTTTTATTCTGAAACTTGGAGCTTGAGTAAATGCTGTCGATTTTTTGGTAAACTACCCCTTTAACAGAGTTTGTGTGTGTTTTGTTTGGCCGATGAAAAGCAGGCGGCTGCATCAAATGCACGGCGGGCGAATCCATGGGGGCCATTGTTCAGCGGGTGTAGGAGTTATAGACCAGCTTCAGAGACGTGCATAAATATCACACAGCCCTTTCATTAAACCACACAGACAACAGCCAGCTGGTAAATCCCCCCTGCTTCAGAGCTCAGCTATTTTCTTTCTGTCTAGCCTCTCTTCCCTTGAGTATCCTCTTTCACTCTGTAACATCACTACAGTAAGGCGTCTCCCCTCCTCCCATAACAACGCTATGGAAACGCATCCCGGCCCTCAAGCATCTCAGGGGGGCGGAGCTTGCATTGTAGTAATTATACATGGCACTTTGGGATGACGCTAATCAGTGTAGGATATGTGCCCAGATTTTTCTCCCTCAAAGCGGTTTTTGCGTCAATATTTGCTCTTATTGTTTGCATACGTTTACTGAGTCTAAACTCCTCAGCCTGTTTAGCTCAAGCGACTCGCAAAGGTTATCCGTCAAGTGTTTAAATTCACTTAAATATCAAGCGTGAAGAGGTTCGGAATAGGCTGCAGTGAGACATTAAAGCAATAGAATACATTTTACTGAGTCTGTGCCACACAGGAGCAAAAACTATTCTCAGGTGATTAGTGTTTTAGGAGAGCATGAGTTATTCCCATGACATCAGTGCAGCTGCTCTGTGTTGTTGGGTGGGGAGATGGCACATGAAAGGGAAGCCCTTATTAATATGCATAAAGGGGGTGTGGCCGCTGAACATGTTTGGAGCACCTCTGATGACCTGAATTGAGAATTTATAATTATATATAAAAAACAAAAACAAAAACAAAAAAAACAAAAAAAAAAACAGGAAAGAGCAATTTGAAAAGATAGTAAAAATAAGACAGCAAAAATAAGTATGCTAGAAACTTTATATATAAATACACTTCTGTTCAAAAATTTGTGGTCAATAAGTTGTATTTATTTTATTCAGCAAGGATGCATGAAACGGATCAGAAGAGACAGTAAAGACATTTTATGAAGTTACAAAAAGTTTTCTATTTGAAATAAATGCTGTTTTTTTTTTTTTATACTTTCTCTCTACTCACTTTCTTTACATTTTCATTTCCACAAAAATATGAAGCAGCACAACTGCAATACAAAATGTTTCTTGAGCAACTAATCATCATATTAGAATGATTTCTGAAGGATCATGTGACACTGAAGACTGGAGTAATGATGCTGAACATTCAGCTTTGATCACAGGAATGAATTACATTTTAAAAAAATATTCAAATAGAAAACAGTTATTTTAAATTGCAGTAATATTTCACAATATTTCAGTTTTTCTTGTTTTTTATCAAATAACTCCAGCCTTGGTGATCATGAAAAATCTTAACATTTTGAATGTGTGTGTGTGTGTGTGTGTGTACAAGCATTTCTTATACACAGTGTTGGGGTAAAGCATTACAAAAGCAATGCAAGTTAAAGGGGGGTCTAATGCTATTTCATGCATTCTGACTTATTTACACTGTTAAAGAGTTGATTCTCATGCTAAACATGGCCAAAATTTCAAAAAAAAAAAACAGTTGGACGTATTTGGAGTATTTCTGTGCCAAATACACTCCTTTAGGACTCCTTCAGTTTTTTTTTTTCCGAGTATGGCCCTGTGTGATGTCATAAAGGAAAGAATTCCTTGTATTGGCACTTCTCCCGGATGAGCGTGTGTGTATGTCAACCAGAGCGAGAGCAAGATCACGTCCATCAACAAGCTTCGTTTGGTTACGGGAGCCATCGGCAGCGCTGTCATTTTGTTTTTAGACCACGAAATCAACAATGTCACTAAAGAAGTGTGTTTCTGGTTGTGAGGGAAAGATAACCTTGTTCAGCTTCCCAAATAACCCAGCGTTAAGGAAACAGTGGATGCAGTTTGTTTTTCTGGAGCAGCAACGGAGTTCTGCAAGTGTGTTTGTTTGTTCCCGGTCATGAGTAGAAACCACAGGCGTGAGTGAAACTGCATCGAATGTCTGTGTTTTGTTGGCAATCGGCATGCAAGTGCAACACGAACTTATAGTGAATCGAAAGTTATCCAGGGATAATGCCATGATGTATGTGTGTGTGTGTGTGTGTGTGTGTGTGTGTGTGTGTGTGTTTGTGTTTGTTTGTGTGTTTGTGTGTGTGTGTGTGTTTGTGTGCGTGTGTGTTTGTGTGTGTGTGTTTGTGTGCGTGTGTGTGTGTGTGTTTGTGTGTGTGTGTGTGACTTTAGCTCTGCCCACTGCACGCTTCCACGAGCTCGGCTGTTTTCGGAAAGAATCGGTACAGCGTATCTGTCTTTTATAAATATGATAAAACTAAAGACTCTTCGGAGATATGAAGGATGCAATACTACTCTATAGGTACTCAAGATTAACATGAGATTGGCAGAAACTGTGTGTGTTATGTACCATTTAAGTAATCAGATTACTTTTCCCAAGTAACTAGTAAAGTAATGCATTACTTCTAAATTTACAACAAAATATCTGAGTTACTTTTTCAAATAAGTAACTCAAGTTACTTTGTTTTCCATTTATTGACTGACAGCTCTCCTGTTGAGGGAAATCAGGAGTAAGTGCAGAGGCGTTGTGTGCGCTGTGTGAACATGATGGTTATTGTACCTGCATTTACTTCTCACCTGCACAAAAGGAGATTCAGTGTTCCTGAAAATGAATAAAAACAGTAAAATGCAAACTCAGAATATTACGCACATGTGCAATAATTAACTGTTAATACAGATATACTTTATGTATTTGATCTCACTTTATTATCTGTCTTTGCTCCTGACCTTCAGCTGTTTTGTCCCGATGTTATATGTCTTGTTCCACTGTGGCAATTGTAATTCTGATTGCGTTGTGATTCTGATTGTTTTGACGTGCTATTAATGCAGCTCTACTCTTGAATGTGTTTGTGTGTATTGTGTATAGTGTGCGTATTGTGTTGCCGAGTTTAAATGTCAGGAAGACAGGGTGGTGCTGGCACAGATGGCATCACAGTCAGACCTGCTTCCTTAACAGCATGACACACACACACACACATTCAGACACACTGCAATAGGAAAACGATTCCTCAAGTTACTGAAAATAAAGCCTCCAGGATTCACTCAAGATCTCCCAGATTATACATGGTTACTGTCAGCTGATACTTCACTAAAAGAACATAGTAACCTTACCAGTACAATATTTACAAGTTGCTTAACACCTGATCGCATAATACGATGCATTTTTACTGTCTAGTCATCAGGAAATGTGCTATATTCTCATATCTAATGAGAATATATCTCGCTATATCGAATATTCAGTCACATCACACATTTTTAGTGTTGAAAATTCGTTCGTTAGTTAATTATATTATGCTGAGCTTTCTACTGCCCATTTCATATTACAAAATGGTCTTATTACAGTTATGAAATGTCTTACTCAATCCCTTTTTTCTTGGCGCACACACATTCTTATTTTATTTCTATATTATTAATATTTAAATATTTAAGTAATTTAATATAATTTAATTTAAATGATTAATTAATTAATTTTAAAAAATTATATTATTTTTTTTTTAATTCAAAATAATGGATTTCTTTCTCTTTGTATTGCTGAGCTTTCTACTATATTAAATATTACAAGATGGTCTTACAGTTATGAAATGTCTTAATCACACTTTTTTTTATTGACACACTAAGCATATGTGTGAAGCTTGATTGAGCTTGTGTTGTGATCAGGCACCTGTTAACACTTCAGCGCTGCACAGATTCTGATCTGGGCTCTAATGCCCTCAGCAGGTGCCGCTGGCCTGTTTTCTGCCCACACATTAACACGACTCACAGCTGCCTCACTGCACTGGCACACACGGACAGTGTTTGGACAGCTTGCTTGCATCACGCACAGGAAGCTCTCTGATATGAGCTGTGCAGATTTATGAGTGCCTTTTTCATAGCCCTTAGTTGGAAGTCTGTGAGACTGTATTGATTTCTGTTCTTTGACTGCTAAGTTACCTTGATCTTCAGCTAATTTTAGCAAAGAATGTTGAGCTTGTAGAGCAGCTAGCATAGATTTTCAGAATCTGTTTTTACCCTTACATTTCAAGTGCATATTGATATTTCAGAGAGGGAAATTATGATTTTTAACTGATTAGATTTAGTCATTGGTTGGTTGATTGGTTGATTGGTTGATTGGTTGATTGATTGATTGATTGATTGATTAGTCGATTGGTCGATTGGTTGATTGGTTGATTGGTCGATTTGTTGATTTGTTGATTGGTTAGTTGGTTGATTGATTGGTTGGTTGAAGAACTGGTTTGAGTTTAAAAGCATTGTTGTCCTATCTCTCAGTGTCTGGTCATTATTCTATCTATCTATCTATCTATCTATCTATCTATCTATCTATCTATCTATCTATCTATCTATCTATCTATCTATCTATCTATCTATCTATCTATCTATCTATCTATCTATCTATCTATCTCTCTCTGTCTCTCTGTCTCTCTGTCTCTCTGTCTCTCTCTCTCTCTCTCTCTCTGTCTAATTCTGTCTCTATCTCTGTTGGCCGATAATTTTTTCGATTAATCGGATAAAACCCCCTTTTTTTTTCTTTTTTTTTGACAACACACACTATTCCAAATCCTGCCCAATGCTGTCCTTGAAACAAACGTGCCAGCTGTGCTATGAAAACATACATAGTGAATATATCCAAGAATTAATCATAGTTTTACAACAAATAAAAAACAAGCAACCAAAAAAATAATAATAATAAATAAATAATAAATTATTTTAGTTATTCCATGGTAACCACAAATTAACCATAGTTTTGCTTCAATCCATAGTTTAACGATGGTATTTTTGTAGTTATACAAATGTTAATCACTATGCCAAAAATCATGGTTTTACTATAATAAAACCATGGATATTTTCGTAAGGGTATGTCTGTGCTATACATTATGTGCAAAAGTTACTAAGCAAAAGGACCGTTTAAATCCCTACATTAAAATTATGTTAAAGAAAAACAAAAACACACACACACACACACACAAAAAACACAAACTCAGTGTTACCAGATAAGAGGAATGTTCTGCAGGAACACACACATTCGCTATACGGACAAAGTAACCTGTTACTGTCATTTCTTTATCCTGTAAATCGGCTATAAGACACGTCTTACATTTATATTCAATTACACACTGTTATCCCTTTACAGTTACTACTCTCATAAAATACTTGAATTACATGTTGACTTTTAAAATTAAATTTAGCGTCCAACAGCAGATATTTCAGCTAAATGAATGTTTTTGCGCTGAATATTAATTGTCTCCCTCTCGACTGCGTTCTGTCTGTTTGACACGCTTGCGCGCACCCGCCGCACCGCCACTCGTTCAGTGGAGTTTGAAGCGCAGACTGTCTGTCAGGACGCGCTTTCATGCAAAATAGAAATACTCGTGTGAATTAGTAACATTTACAGATACAGATATAACCTGTAAAATGAACGTTTCGCGCTGAGGACGCACACGCAGCTGTCAAAGCACGCCAGGGTATGTTAAACGCTAATGCATTCGCTTGACGCTTAAAATAAAGAATTCTCATGTTTTGGGCGCTTGGATCACGTACCTTTCCCGCAGCAGCTCACTCTGTTTCCTCCACTATTTGTAGATGCATTTTGTCCATAGAAATGCGTTATTCAGTGCTGTAAGATGGCACGACTGGTGGAAGCTTTGCGTGCACAGAGGGCAGACCCGACTAATCGATAATGAGAATCGTTGTTGATGATTTTCATAATCGATTATTATCGATTTTATCGACTAGTTGTTGCAGCCCTAATTCTATTATCTAAATCTATCTGTCATCTAAATCTATCTGTCATCTAAATCTATCTAATCTATCTAAATCTATCTAATCTATGTATGCTTGTGTCCACCTGTTAAAACACAGTTAGTGCTCCAGCGGTCCACTTTCATGTGTGTGATCGTGTAGAAGCTGGCCTGTGGGAGGAACCACTGAAGGGTTGTTCTCCAGATGTGATGTTTCCTGACGGGGCTGTGAATCCCAAACCCACCACATCACATGATCTCATTTATCAGTACTGCCCTCCAGGTTCTTAGTTTCCTCACATACACCTTGGTGCAGTAATATTTCATCAAAATGTAACTACTTCCTCAGCATCTGAAGACTTTTATGCTCATAGGGCTTGGCATTAACTTTTTTGCTCACCAGCCACTGTGGCTAGTGGTTTTCCATTTTCACTGGCCACAATTTTGATATCGATACCATGGGGAAAAACTGCCAAATAGGGCCTAGATATTTTTATAATACTCTGTTTTGCCGCAGTGATAGATTGACTGGTCTTGCAAATTACCTGGCTCTGATTAAGGATGTGCGAAACGACTAATTTCATAACCGTTTAAACTTAAATTTTGCAACTGACTAGTCTACTTGCCCCCCTGAGACAGTCTGTATATGCAATCCATTTGAAAGAACACCTAATCTATGAACAGTCAAATCCTATACTGAATGCCGCTAAAAATAGATCAGATCCAGTCAAACCAAAAATTATTCAGACACCAGATATAATTGTTTACTAGTGGGTGCAGGACACTATAGTTCATTTATTTAAGTGAGGATAGCAAAATAAAGTAAACTGTGACGTATACCCAAAAATTCTTCATATAGTGGACTACCAGTAAAATGTATAAAAATTTGGGACCAAAATTATTCAGACACTTTGACCTGACCATGTTTTGCTTGAGTGTTTTTTCTTTAATAGCTAATGCGACCTTTTACACCACAGACTGAACTAAATGAAGCATTGCTTGGTCATTGGTTTTATCTAATTGTGTGCTTAAATTTAACAGCTGACAGCTGATTGGTTGATTGTAATCCATTACATACCTTTCTATCAAAGTTATCTGACATTATCAAGATGAATTTGTTCTGACACAGTTTAACTCTGAGTTCTTGTCATATTTTATTACCATTTTCTAAACTATAGCGAATAAACTGTGATAATGTGAGAAAATGTTGAAGGTGTCTGAATAAATTTGGTTTGACTGTATAGCTAACTAACAAACTGTGAACATTGGGTAACTTTCCTGAGGTAAATGCAATGTTAAGTGACATATTGTTCACAAGCTGTTTTATTGAACTGAGGCACTACAGCGATCTGTCACGTCACATTTAAGAGCATAAAAAACACACAATTTATTGTTTGAATATTGTGGTAAAATTGACAGATTCAGAACCTGAGACTTTATTTCTTATCAGAAGTAACAAAGCACTAAGCTCTTTGCAATTATTGGATGGGAGGCGTGCTACAAATAATGTTTGGTGTAGGGAAAAACGAGAACCTGGCAACCCTGGCTTGAACTCCGTGTGATTCGTAGAGCCTGATTTAACATCTCTGCTTTAACTGGTAATGCGTTGTTCAACAGCCCTAAATTCACGAGAGACATGTTCACACACAGTATGAGTAATGTTTTGATTGAACTTTTTTTATTCAAAGACTTGATTTGCTTACATAGGATAATGACCTAGAAATAGTGCAGAATCTTGAATATTGGCCGAGCGTAAATGTTCATACTCAATCAGACAGCATCCAATCAATCAGTGACCAAGTACAGTACATGTGTTCTCATAGAGATGTACATAGAGTCTGTGCTGCTGGCTGATCCATAGAGAAAGAGTCCGATGCCCTTTATCTGCCGTTTCCATGGTGCTGCTGCCCAGGCGACAGGCGAGGACGCAATGACAAGACAGAACAAAGTATTAACACAGGCTAATTACTGCTCTCCACCCTGTTGAACACTCAAACACACACACACACACACACACACACACACAAACACACACACACACACACACACACACACTCACACACACACTGCTGTTTCACCATCCATGTGCCTACTGTCAGGATGCGCCACATATTTACTTGATGAGGTTGTTATCCACATTATATCTCTATTTCAACATGATGATAACTTTGGATTTCCAGTAAATGTTTCAATGGAAAGAGAATCTTGTGAATAATAGACTATAAAGTTTATGGAGAAGGGCTGTTTGAATGAAGCAGAGTCTCTCAATCTGGTGTTGGAAACACAATTGACTTTCCTTCCTCGCTAATGGCTGCGGTGCGTCAGCACGTTCACAGTGCGAGCCTTTGATTTATTTAACCCTTTTTGGAAAGCACTACAGGAGATGAAGAGGGTGTTGGCCATTCCGCAGGGAGGAATGTGTGTGCGGTTTGTATCCCGACGCAACCACATGCTCCCCTGCTCTCTTCTTTATTTTCGTTGAAGGAGTAGTTGACCAAAATGAGCATTCTGTCATCATTTACTCTCCATACCTGTATGATTTTTCTTTTCTTTTTTCTGTGGAATACAAAAGGAGATGTTCAGCAGAATGTTCAGGCTCTTTTCCATATGAAAACATACAGTGAATTTTAGAATTATTTATATATTATATTAGTATTTATTTATCAACTAACTTTTATTTATTATTTATTTTTTTAATCAGTTTTCATTTCAATTTTAATTTTATCATGGGATTTTGTCGCTTTTATTAGTGTATATATACAGTACTGGTCAAAAGTTTGGAAATATTACTTTTTTTTTTATGTTTTTGAAGGAAGTCTCTTATGCTCATCAAGCCTGCATTTATTTGATTAAAAATACAGAAACAAACAGTAATATTGTGAAATATTATTACAATTTAAAATAATGGTTTTCTATTTTATTAAACTTTTAAAATATAATTTATTCCTGCGATCAAAGCTGAATTTTCAGCATCATACTCCAGTCTTCAGTGTCACATGATCCTTCAGAAATCATTCTAATACCGCATGCTGATTTTTTTTAATCAATGTTGGAAACAGTTGTGCTGCTTAATATTTTTTATAATATGTGATCCTATGATTTTTTTTTTAGGATTCTTTGATGAATAAAAAGTAAAAAAAAAAAAAAAAACATTTTATTTAAAATATAAATAGAAATGGTTTTATTCAGCAAGGGTGTTAAATTGATTTTAAAAAGTGATTAGTAAAGATTTATATCGTTAGAAAAGATGTATAAAGTATATTAAAATAGAAAACCATTATTTTAAGTTGTAATATTTCACAATATTACTGTTTTTTTCTGTATTTTTGATCAAATAAATGCAGGCTTGATGAGCATAAGAGACTTCTTTCAACATTTAAAAATAGTAAATTTTGTCCGGTACTGTATATACAGCTATATATAGCTTAATTTATCTACTCAATCTACTCAAAAGTTGCCAAGGCGACATTTCTAATTTGTTAAAAATTTTCATCAAACTTTTATATTTAATTTTTAGCTTTATTTCACATACCAAAAACTTTTTTAATGGTTTAGTTTTAGTTAATAACAAGTCAATTTCCAAAAAAGTATCATATAAGCATTTCATATCACCATCACACAACTATATTCCATGTCTTCTGAAATCATATGATAGCTTTGTGTGAGAAATAGACAGATTTAAGTCATCACTTACTAAAAATAGTTGTGAATGAAAATTTGAGCGTTATAGTGGGTGGCATGATGTTTGATTAACTCTTTCCCTGCCAGTGTTTTTTTTTTTTTTTTTTTTTTTTTATATATAAAGTTGCCAGTCACCGCCAGCATTTTTGATAATTCTCTCAAAATTATCATGGCCCCCAGAATATTTTGTTGTATAAATATCTGAACATGCAATATATCAAAAGAAAGAACAGATCCTCTGCTTTTAAACAACAATAAAAAAAAGTTTTATTCTAGCTTAACGCTTTATTTTTGTATCAACACCTGAATGTGGGTAAGTTTTATAAAAAAAAAAAAAAAGGCAACATTTTGAGCAACAAGCTGAGAAAATCATGTTTTTGTAAAAGACTATGTCTGGATGGGATTCAGAACGATGATTAAAACACAGATGGAGTAGATCGAGTCCATCAACACCCCAAAGCTTCACAGTCCTGTAGCTTGTCCTGGGTCGTTATAGCGCCCCCTACCATATAACAGTGAAAACACGAAAAAAGTCGGAAAAGCGGGTAAGGCACTATCTCATAAATGATAAAAATTTCCCTCACTGGTGGGGAAAGAGTTAATATGACTTAAATTGTGGTCTGTTCCTCAAACAAACGTATCGCATCACTACAGAATAGCGCATAAAGGTTCGGTCACATTGTTCTGCAAATTTTCACAGGCGAATTTCAGTCATTTCAATAGGAATACCTGTGAATGGGAATTTAATGTGAGGGTGAATGTTTTTTTTTAAGAAAAACTGCATTTTAATTAACTTCTGTTTGAGCTGTGCTTCATACATCGCTACACTATTGACAATAGACAGTGGACCTTTTTTGCAAAGTTATTTGGGCTGTTTTGGTCATGCTGACTGTCATTTTTGTTATATGGAAAACAGCAGCTTGGACATTCTGCAAAACTTCTCCTTTTGTGCTACAGAGAACAAAGACTGTCATTCAGTTTACAAAAACATAAGGGTAAAATAAAATAATGACAGAACTTTTTTTGGGGATGAAATAACTTTTTAATGATTATCTGTCTATTAAATCCCTCTTTCTTTGCCATCTGCAGACCGTCCCAGTCTGTTGAGCTGCCTTTCTTCAGTTCCCAAATAATCAAGTGTGCACACAATTTTTTTTTCTTTGCAAAGTACCGTTGTTTACACAACAACAGCTTTCAGCGACCACTAAAACATTGTCCAAAGAGAGGATATGATGTCGTCTCCTCCTGACAGGAATTGGGCTCACAGGAAGTGTGATTGGGGCATGTGGCAGGCCGCAGATGGCTCATTTACACCAGATAATGACTCAAACAGAAATACCATCACCATCCAACTGTCTTTCCCATTAGACTTGGGGCACAAGGGTTGATTGAAGATGCAGACACAATCTAACATATTTGTTATCATATTTGATTTATCGATGTTTTGCTGTCCTTGCAGACTGTTTGTGCAGAGTAAAGGTTCAGTGCAGGGTTACAGTGGGGAAACAGCAGTCGGTCTCGGCTCTTATGTCACTTCCTGTCCTCTGAGGATGTTGTTGCTCTGTTGTGCTGAGTGACCACCCTGTGTGTTGGTGTGTGACCAGCCGTTAATATTTAATATAAATCAAAATAAAATGTAAATCAACTTATTAGTTGGAAAACTTTTCAAACTTTTCTTTTCAAGAAGTTTCAAACGTTCCCCATTCCATTGGTTGAGCAGACAGGAAAGCATTCAAATGAACAGATTGCAATTTTCATCCTGTGCCTGGTGTAGAAATACACACTTCACCTTGAAATGTGATGATGAATCAGTTTGTTGATGTTATGATGGGCTTCATTTTGTCTATGCTGCGTTTCAGGCACATCATTTAGTTTCATTAACTGCCCATGTCGTTTGCGCTGGGAAGCAAATCAAGTTTTTTTTCGAAAAACAAAGTCATATTTAAAGTTGTAGGGCCCTATTTTAACGATCTGAGCGCATGGTCTGAAGAGCATGGCGCAGGTGCACTTAGGGCGTGTCCGAATCCACTTTTGCTAGTTTAACGATGGAAAAAGGCCAGGCACATGGTCCAAAAGGGTTGTACCGAGTCTCTTAATGAGTCATGGGTGTATATTTGGCGTAACGTGCAATAAACCAATCAGAGTCTCATCTCCCATTCCCTTTAAAAGCCAGTTGCGCTTGAACCATGGCGGATTCGCTATTTACATGGTGGAATTTGCGAGCGGAAAGATGCACATTACTAACGCGCCCTTCTTAAAAATGAAAAAATGCTGCGGTTGGTCAATGGCGCAGTCGTTTTCAGTTGCCTCAAAATAGCAACGCGCCAACAATGCGCCTGAACACACCTCGTTTTCAGACCAGCTCGAGTGCATTTGCTCAAGTGCATTTGCTATTTAAACAACGTGGAGCTGGGTGTGAAAATGATAACTGCGTCGGGCTGAAACTAGCAAAAAACACATGATTCGCGCCTGGCGTCGCATTGCGCCGGGTGTATGATAGGGCCTGTAGAGTGCAACAGTTGGGTTACGGAAGTAAAAATGTATTTTCTCCATTGGGAAATAAAACTTATAAACCTTTAAAGACAGCCTTACTGTTAGCTACGAGGTTAATTGATAGTATTTGCTTCTATTGAAGCCCTCAGCCTGCATTATTTCAACTTAGTTTTAAAATAATCGCAATTCCACCAATCAGAGTCGAAACTAACAAAATGCACCAAAATATCTTGTTACCTTCACCCACTCCCATTAAACACTGGGAATATAATAGAGTTGGTATCCCTACGCTCTCCAAATACGTTAATATTTGAATGTATATGCATATTTTGCAGTCAAATGATCATATTTCATGCAGTATAATACACTCAGCTATTTATTTATTTATTTTTTACCATTTAATCAGGTGCCAGCTGCAAATTATTGCAAGGTCAGTTTAGAAAAATAATAGCTTGCCTCTTCTTAATATCTCTCATTATTTAAGGCATCATCCATGTCTGTAGCACAAACCAGTGTTGTAAATATTAACTAAAACTAAAGATATTAAAAATCCTTAAAAAAATAGTTGGACAAAATAAATTGTTGAAATAAAGCTGAAAAAAAAAAGTGACCAAAAAATTAGAAATAAAGCCTTGTCAATTAACTGAAATAAGTACACTAAAATTACTAAAACTAAAATTTAAGTAGATATAAATTAAAGCAAAATGGAAATATATATATATAAAAAAAAAAAAAACGAAAATATTAATAAATACTATAATAGTAGCTCACATAAATAATACTAAAATAACATTGGCACAAATGATGAGCATAGTAATAGTGATGATTGTCTTAGCAATCCCACTGAAATGTTTGTTCAGCTGAGCGAGAAATAGGTTAGCACAGCTCTATTAGTGAACATTGTCAAGATTTGCATCCTCCCAGTGTGAGTGAGAGAATAGCAGGCTGGTGTCTTGTGTGGGTTCAGTGAGTTCAGTGTTCAGTCTCTCAGCATTAGCACAGAGCTCACTGAAGCCTGAACACCTCCATTATGTTGCATGTGCTCTCAGATGCTGTTTTCTCAGAAATCTCACACCCTGGAGACTTTAAAGTGCAGCTAACGGGACGTCAAAGAATTTTCTGGTTTAAAAAAAAATGACCCTCAATTTTAAAAACAAATCAAAATAGTTTATTTTTGTGTTTTTATCATTTTGTTTTTTAAAGTAGTAATATGAATAAATAATGTATGTTAAAGGCACAATATGTAGGATTTTTGGATTAAAATATTCAAACACCACTAGAACAATGTTATATATTTTGTTGACTTGTGTACTTGCATTATCCCAAATGTTTCCAAGAATGTTTAAATCCAGAGAAATAAGCAATTTTAACCAGGATACGGGCCGTGTCTGTGCGTCGCCTATCAATGACATACCCACGTTACCCTCGATTTCCGGTGAAACCATGGAAACACCAAAGATGCTTTAATATATGATGTGTTTTATTAGACAGGTGAGCAACAGAAAATGAATCATTGTTATATAGCTCAAGACAGTTAGTCTTATTGTTTAAATCCCGATTTCATGATTTCATGATTTCATGATTTACCATGAGTACCATGTTTTACCACGCCTAATATCGATCTCTTACTGCAGTGTGAACAAGTGTCTCATAGTAGCCGCCGAGCGAACGCACAGAGTAGCATTATAACATAACTTTTAACACACTCAAATGTATGTAATATGATAAAACAACGCTGCGTTACCCCACATCCGCTGCTTCCGCTCATGCGTAAGCGCTCGTCTGCGGCATAATAAAAGCTCCACAAAATCAATGCGTCATCAAGCTACGCCTTTGTTTTGAATAAGCGACCTCTAGCGGCAAAAAATTACATATTGTGGCTTTAATATTACATATTTGCATGTAATAATATTATTAAAATTATACGATTATTAATATTAAATAACACATTTAGCAGTCGGACTGTTGTTCTGCTCTGAACTTCATGGTTATGTGATTCTACAGATCCTTACATAAAAAATATTGATCTACATATTTTTTTCTTTACAGTAAGTAATGATTTATTATTTATTTAGAATATGTTAATAAGCTAATAAGTGGACAAAATATGTTCTTCAAACAGAGAGAGGAGAAACATATTTCACACTAAGTAAAGGCAACGCTAAATGTGAAATTTATTGTAGTGTTTCTAATTAAGTTTATTTCAATTAAAAGTTGCAAAATGTTTGATCAAGCTCTGTAATTGTTATTAATAAATAAAAAAACAGTAGTCTGAATTTACACTTTAGGCTACTAAATGTAAAAAATTATGCTTTTCAAATATGTTAATTGCATCAATTAAATGTTGAATGGCTATATTACACATTTTTACTCTGGAAGATACTGGAAGAAATAATCATTTAATAGAGTACTTGGTAAATAGATGCCATTAAACAATTTAAATTTCTCTTATTTTAGGTGCACTGTAAAAAAATAAAGTTGAGCTAACTTAAAAAAAAATAAGGCAACTTATCGCATTCAACTTTTTAAGTTAACTCAACTAATCCACTCCAGTTAAAATCAACTTAAAAACTTTTATCTAATGAGTACCAGGTAGTCTTTTGAACTTAAAACTTCTTGTCAAGACAATTAAAAAAAAAACAAGTTGAGCCAACTTGAAAAAATAAGGCAACCTATCACACTCAACTTTTTAAGTTAGCTCAACTAATTCGGTCTAGTTAAAGTCAACTTAAATACTTTTGTTCAGCTAATGAGTGCCAGGTAACGTGAAACTTCTTGTAAAGGCAACTAAACAATGTTTAGCAATGCACACAGCTACAAACCTTGTGTTTTCATCTCCATGTTTGATTTTCAAAGTTAACTACACAACATTAACATCATTTGCTTCTTAAAACTAGAGGCACACAGTTTACCCATTTCACTCGGGCAAATAAGTCAATTTTGTCAATACAAATCTCAACAATTGTAATTCAGTAGTTCATAAAAATATGAACTCTGAACCATATGACAGCTAAATAACAGTGACAACAAAAAAGCAGCAGCATAAATCAAGATGTTTAATGCAAAGCAATAATCATTTTTTTTAAATATAATTACTTCTACATAATTTTAAGAATTTAATGTGTGAGTTTTAATGTCAGGATTTATGTAAAAAACATTGTTTTTTAATGTTAGGTCACAAACCTAAAAAAATTGCAATAATTAGTTACAATTTTTAATTATTTTCAGCCCTATTTTTAATTTTTATCTTGATGCCTTGTATGTGCGTCACTTTAAACAGTTTTTGCTTGTTTTTACGCGTGGGTGGACAAGTTGAAATGATTTTCTGTGGTAACTGACAACATCCGGCACAATAGTTCTGTTTCGCTCCCCCTATTATATGCGCATATTGCATAAAAAACACTGGATGGAAACGCCAAGATGCACATCAATTCTATCCGCTCAATTGAGGCAGATAAAAAAAAAATGTATTCGATAAGAAGACATGCGCATACAGTACGTTGGAAACACATTTACTGAATAAATCCCTCGATGTGCAACAAAAACCGTGACTGCCTCAGCAGTGGATGTAATTGGATAACTGGACCAGTGGACCAATGGCATTGCACAGCATCTCAAATGTTGGTTTGGTCATTCTGAAATGCCTGAGCCAAAGTCAGTCATCAAAATTTGATTTGGTTTAATTCCCTCCCAGAACCATGGTGGCTTCTCCGATTGCACCATCTTCCATTTTTATTATAGACATTTTGCGCAATTTTTTCAGGAAGTGGCGATTTTGTTCTCTTCAACACAAGGGATGGAAACACTGCTTTATTCACAAATGTTTTATGCAATATTCCAATTCTGCACCTAAGTTAAATTCACAACTGTGGGTGGAAACATAACTATTGACTGAAAACATTGTCTCAGAATTGTGTGTAAACGTAACAAACCTCTACATCCATTAAAGACACTGAAAGAGAGGGACATCAACGATAGAGCAGCTATGTCTTCATGAAAAAAGGAAGTACATGTTTCAAAACTTCCTTGAGTAGCTCATGTGACACATGGACTTTTTTGGTCTTGTCATGCGGCTCTGGGTCAGTGTTTGGTAATTGTGTATGACTTCCCGGTGGCACTTTCCACTGAGGGCTTTGTGTGTATATTTGTATGTTTCTGTGTGTGTTTGTGTTTGCGTGCTGTGGGCGTGATGCCCAGAGACTGTCCTGTAATCTCGCCTCTGACACCAGCTGTACACACACACTGGATGATTTATTGTCCCATCATCTTGATCTTTTATTACTATATTTTCCTCTTGTTGTTGTATTGATTGTGGAAGTATATCCACATGCCTTTTGATTGTATATTGCTTTTGTAAATTAATTGATTTATCTCAATACAGTATTTAGACAAATGTTGAGTTAAAATTATTGCCTCTACATTTTAATAAGGACCTACTTTTTCAAAGTTTTGATTTTGTTTTTGTGGTCTACTAGAATGGATTTTCATACTTGAATGTTCAAAAAACACATTATGCTGTCTCTGTGAAGACCCTCCTTCTGAAAAGCACAATGTGCTCTGATTGGTTGGCTGGATCAGTGTGTTGTGGTTGGTCAACCGCTTTGAGCGTGTTTGGGAAATGTCACACCCTTAACACACTAACTAACTCAACCAGGCCTCGATCCCTTTATTTTTCATATGCCTTGGGCAATATTATGTATGTATGTATGTATGTATGTATGTATGCATTTATGTATGTATGTATGTGTGTGTGTGTGTGTGTATATGTGTGTATATATATATATATATATATATATATAATATACAAAAAAGTAAACCATCTTTGAACTAACCCTTTAATAGTAAACGTCTCCCATCTCTTAAAGATAGCAAATGGAACCAAAACAAATCATAATTTTAACAGCCAGAAAAAAGTAGCACACTTTTGATTGCATTTCTTGGAAAAAGTTGTTTGAATTATTCCATGTCCCTCCTGGTGAAAATGAGCCCCCTCTTTTTTTTCTCCCCAAACGAGAGAAAAGACAGTCAGTTGACTTGTACAGATCAGATGGGATTTGTAGAGCTGATCCTTTGTTTCATTGTGTTGTAATGCACTGCAACCTAAATCTGGATTAACTCCATGTCATTCATACATCTGCATGGATTTCTTTCACAGCGCAGCACCAGGAGTAGATCCTGATATCAGTCCCTTAGGATGTGAGAATTGAAGCTGCCTCTGATTCCCCAATGCTCGGTTCTTGCCAGCCTTAAAGGGTTAGTTTACCCAAAAATGAAAATGTCATTAATTACTCGCCATCATGTCGTTCCAAACTCGTAAGACGTTCTTCTTCGGAACACAAATGAAGATCATTTTGATGAAATCTGAGAGATTTCTGTCCCTCCATTTACAGCTACACAACTACCACTTTAACGCTTCAAAAGGTTCCTAAAGAGATCGTAAAACTAATCCATATGAATTGAGCGGTTTAGTCCAAATTTTCTGAAGAGACAAGATCGCTTTTATATGATAAACAGATATTCACATATAAACTTTTATTCACATATAAACATTGATCAGTGAACATGAACAGAAGCTCAAGCAAACCTGCTTGATGCATGAGAATGAACCTCACTGGTTCTAGCAGAAGCTCAAACGTGATGCGTAACACGAGAATGAACCTCATTGGTTCTTGCTGAAGCTCAAACGTGATGCGTAACACGAGAATGAACCTCATTGGTTCTTGCTGAATCTCAAACGTGCTGCGTTACACGAGAATGAACCTCATTGGTTCTAGCAGAAGCTCAAACGTGGTGCGTAACACGAGAATGAACCTCATTGGTTCTTGCTGAAGCTCAAACGTGATGCGTTACACGAGAATGAACCTTATTGGTTCTTGCTGAAGCTCAAACGTGCTGCGTAACACGAGAATGAACCTCATTGGTTCTTGCTGAAGCTCAAACGTGCTGCGTAACACGAGAATGAACCTCATTGGTTCTTGCAGAAGCTCAAACGTGCTGCGTAACACGGGAATGAACCTCATTGGTTCTTGCTGAAGCTCAAACGTGCTGCGTAACACGAGAATGAACCTCATTGGTTCTAGCAGAAGCTCAAACGTGATGCGTAACACGAGAATGAACCTCATTGGTTCTAGCAGAAGCTCAAACGTGATGCGTAACATGAGAATGAACCTCATTGGTTCTTGCTGAAGCTCAAACGTGATGCGTAACACGAGAATGAACCTCATTGGTTCTTGCTGAAGCTCAAACGTGCTGCGTAACACGAGAATGAACCTCATTGGTTCTTGCTGAAGCTCAAACGTGATGCGTTACACGAGAATGAACCTCATTGGTTCTTGCTGAAGCTCAAACGTGATGCGTTACACGAGAATGAACCTCATTGGTTCTTGCTGAAGCTCAAACGTGCTTCGTAACACGAGAATGAACCTCATTGGTTCTTGCTGAAGCTCAAACGTGCTGCGTAACACGAGAATGAACCTCATTGGTTCTTGCTGAAGCTCAAACGTGATGCGTAACACGAGAATGAACCTCATTGGTTCTTGCTGAAGCTCAAACGTGCTGCGTAACACGGGAATGAACCTCATTGGTTCTTGCAGAAGCTCAAACGTCCTGCGTAACACGAGAATGAACCTCATTGGTTCTAGCAGAAGCTCAAACGTGATGCGTAACACGAGAATGAACCTCATTGGTTCTTGCTGAAGCTCAAACGTGCTGCGTTACACGAGAATGAACCTCATTGGTTCTTGCTGAAGCTCAAACGTGATGCGTTACACGGGAATGAACCTCATTGGTTCTTGCTGAAGCTCAAACGTGATGCGTTACACGAGAATGAACCTCACTGGTTCTTGCTGAAGCTCAAACGTGCTGCGTAACACGAGAATGAATCTCATTGGTTCTCACTGAAGCTCAAACGTGCTGCGTAACACACAAGAATGAACCCTAATTGGTTCTCGCACGTCAAGCGAACAAGCTTGAGCTTCTGTTTACCACAACTGATGTGTGAGTTTATGAATGTTTATATGTAAATAAAAGCCTTAATTCAATCTGTTCATTATATAAAGTGATCATGTCTCTCAATTCAGTTCATATGGATTAGTTTTGCGATCTCTTTATGAACTTTTTGAAACGTTAAAGTGGTAGTTGCGTAGCTGTCAACAGAGGGATAGAAAGTTCTTCATTTGTTTTTTCCGAAGATGAACAAAGGTCTTACGGGTTTGGAAAGACATGAGGGTGAGTAATTAATGACATCAGTTTTGGGTGAACTAACCCTTTAAGGCCCATATACACGTAACTGCAGCATTCCGGTTAAAGTGGATATGATTTGGCTGTCAATGTTTTTATAGTTCATCAGCTGAAAATAGCTTTGAAAGTGATTTTAATCTTATCATTGCTCTATCATTACTCTGTTGTATGGTGTGGCTATTCTCTTACAATTAGAGCCTGTCTCTTTTTAAAACTTTATAGTTATCTTGCTGTGAATGAGCCTTTAAGCTTGTGTACACTGGTTTTGGCCATGATTTTGCTGAGACCAATTTTGGAAAGATTTCATCAGTCTTGGTTTGCATGATTTTGAACAATATTGAATCAATAACCTTTGCAATGAATCTTCCAGAATTATCCAAAAACATTTTTAAAGGGGTTGTATCAAACAGTCATTCTTTTATCATTCAGTTTCCATTAAAGTGGATGAAGTGTTTTTTCACTGCTTAAGAAAGCGGATGTTGGGCATGAACAGGTGAAATCCCCACCGCAGTGCTATTGCTCACTGAGCTGAACAGATTTGGTTACTACATGCTCTGCAGCGGTGCTGAATTAATTCACATCAGCCATGAAACCCCAGTTCCTTCCATCCAGGGATTTACAGAAAGCGGCCTTTCGACCCGTCTGGGTGACAGGAATGAACTTGGCAAGACTGATGAGTTTGAGAGCTGACAGCTGTTTTTGTTTTTGTGTGTGAAAATATGAATATCAAAAAAGATATATCATTAACATTTGATTTTTAAATAAGTATTGCGCACTGCGATATACATTGTTTCCAAAAAAGCTTGTGTTGGCATAGTTGAGTAGAACATCAGGTTCTCATGTTGTCTAGAGTTCAGGAAGCTCGTGTACAAGAAAACCAAAGCAGCTGGCTTGATACTGCAGCAAATCATCTTAATAGAGCAGAAGAATGATAAAAACGATGTGGAAAAACCTGTCATATGCAAGTGAGTGGCCACTGGCCGTCCATCTAGTCTAGCCCGGGATGTTCTCTTCATGTGGCTTTGCTTTTCTTGAGTTTGTACATGCACATTTGTCCTTCACTACAGGGGAAATGTTGACAGCTGTGGGCATTGATGCCAGGCAGACTGCAGGGCATGATGCCAGCCTATGCTGGCCAATGAGCTGAGCCCAAGACAGGCCACAGCTGGTGCTGTTAACTGGGGTAGAGCTGTAATTCAGGTCAGAAACATTCATTGACCTAATTGATAAATATTTTGCAGTATTGATTTAAGAATAATTATGAGCAATTGGCTGAGATCCTTAATGTCTTTTCTAAAACATTTATAGAATGTAAAATACCACATTTTCAACCGATTAATTGAAAAGGACAAACTGAATTCAGATTACATAGGGCCCTAAACATGTAGTTTTGCACATGCTTGAAACATGTTCTACATAGGGATTTGTACATGCTCTGGTGTGCTTGGTAAGTGTGTGTTGAAGCCCTTTCCTGTGAGGAAGTCATGGGGACCCCCTCCGAACGCTCCAGCCCCTCTTCACAATATACTGAGGGTGGGTCACAGGAAAAGAGGAAATGACTCAATCCCATTGAAAACTGTTGTGACCACACGCTCTGCCATGAGTGTGCACTTTTTTTTTTTTTTCAATAAAACATTAATATTACAGTGTATGTGTCCAGCTACCCATAACCCTCTCTGAGACCGGCAGCACATTCACAGTTCTCTCCTCTTTTTCATCCATATCCACCTTTCTCTCCCACACAGCTCCATGTTTTATTAATCAGTCTTTGCTCTGCACCTCAGAGTGCTTCATACGGCTCACGGTCAAGGCTCATTTGAGATTCAAGTGACTCTTCCGCATAAAAAAGCACTGCTTCAAAAGACTTAAAACACAATACAGCGGCCCGCGTCTGTGAAACGGGTTATTTCCGTGTCACGATTTTGCTCAGTTTCTCAAATCTCAGTGTGTAACGCAAACGCAGCAATAACAGATAATGATGATTATGACGTCTCTAGTATCGGCTCTTTTGGGGGTTCCTTGTTTCCTAGTCGGGTGTGCCACAGCACTTTCCTCTGATGACATCATGTGTGTGTTAGTGTGTGTGTGTGCATCGGTCTGAAAGCCAGGGCAGGAATCTATGGGAAAATGAGCAGAAAGGAAGTTTCTAAATATTCACATAAAATAAAAATAAATAAATAATAAAAACGCAATTAAATACATTAAAAAAATTTATAAATAAAAAGAAAATATAATAAAAAATCATAATACATGTTATAATAAAAAAGGAAGTTTCTGTGTCTTGGTGATGACTGGAATTGATGGCATTGATTGTATTCCCTCATCCACTTCATAGTGCACAAATGGTCCATGGTTCCCATAATCATATGTCTGCCCCCTAGTGTTGGTATAATAGCATAGCAGGGTAAAAACATACATATTACTGTACATTGCTACTATCTTTGCAGCATGCATGCTGTGCACAGTATTGACATTTTTATTGTATTTATTGTTTAGAATTGAAATTATCTATGACAGTTGCCAAAATGTGCAGTTTACAAGCAGAGCATATATAGGATATTGTATCCCACAATTCAGTGCATCTTTCCATTTCAAGTTTGACAATTGAACCACAAGGTGCGTCAAACACAGTATCCTTTTCCTACAAAGTACATGGTGGTACCATGGTACAGTGACAGTATCATTTGTTACTATATAATGTAATTAGTAAGTATATAATATAGTATTTCATGGTACTGAATGATAACCATATTCATAATAGTATAGCATTTAATGTTGTGGAATGGTAACCATATTTATATTCATGATACATGTTTTTAGATATAATGCCCCAAACTCCTCAAAGTATAACATGATATTGTTTTGAAATATGCATGGAAAAAAAAAAAATGTTTGATTGTAACTTTTTGTTGTTGTTTTTTAAATATTAAATAGTTTTTAAATGTTAAATATTCTGAAATAGTTGGGTTCTGATAAAAAAAAAAAAAACCTAATCAAGTGCCATGCCAACACACATAGTATAAAATGTATACCATTACATAATAAAAGTGTGTAGAATTACTAGTATTCTATTCTGAACAGTTGTTGTTATTGTTATTAACTAAAACTTTTAAAAATCCTCCTGGTTAATTAAAAAAAAGCTGTGAAGTATAAGACATTCACTACCAGTCAAAAGTTTGGACACACTTTCCCATTCTCTTTGATGGGAAAGTGTGTCCAAACTTTTGACTGGTAGTGTATATTAGAATGAAAAGTGAAATAAAATAAGTTGAGTACTAAAATAACTTAAAAATTAAATAAAAAATATTGGTGTCTTTGTTACACTGTAATTATACATTTAAGTACTGAGTAATATTAAGAAACTACATGTACTTACTATAGGGTTAGGATCAGGGTTTGGTTTAAGGTTAGTTGCACGAAATTATACATCATTTTCTTATTACTATAGTAACTACATGTATGTAACAATGACACTGTAAAATGTGTTACTATAAATATTTACAAAAATAAAGCACATAATCACTAAAACATGAACTAAAATATGAATATAATAGTATAATGACACTGTTCACATTCAATATTTTGCTACATCTAATTATTTTATATGGCTGTGTGTACGCTACAACTGCTCAATAAATGCTGTGGCTTGCTTCCCAATTTTGCTTATTCTAGTAATACTCAAATAGCTCAAGCCTCAGTCTTGAATAACAAATCGTCTTTCTCTGTTTCTCTCCTCAGAGCTCAACATGGAGTACAATCCTTCGGACCACCCGCGCGCCAGCACCATCTTTCTCAGCAAGTCTCAAACAGACGGTGAGAGAGACTCCACATCTTCTGACTCACAGGATGAGTGAGACAGTCTCCCCTTAAGACTGGATGCTGGAAGGGAACGTTAATTAAAACCAAACTACAGTCAGGATTGCTTCGGTCTGATCCAAACGAAGCGCATAGATGGCCCTAACTTAGTCAGACCAAACATTCCCTCCTCAGAAAACTTTCAATAATAGTTTGATTTAACACGATACCCCTGAGTGATGATGATGCTTTGTTAACTGTCAGCTCTTCCCAGTGGGTGATATTTCTACCCAGGCTAATGTTATGATATTCTCCTGGTTTCTCAGGGAATAGTTAGTGAGATGTTTTGTGACTCTGGTCTATCAGACGTCTCGTGGTTCCAGTGACAAAACACAATTAGTGGCGTATGAACTGTAAAGTCAGGGACGAGTAAATGTCAGCCTTGTTATCCATGCTCCGATTTAATTTAGAAACCTTCTTGTTTTTCAGTTCTTTTACCCAACAAGAAAGGTACGTTTGATCTTGGCGTGTTTGTTAGCCTGCTGCTGTGTTGTGCTGAAGCTTTATAGATTCATAATGTCTGTAGTTTGATTTTATGCTTTAAGCTATTTTTTGTTCAGGAATCTACTTTAATAAGCTAACCCTAACTTAATTGAACTGCAGAAGAAGCTACCCTTTGTAGTTAGCTACACCAAAAAGTAGCTAACTGCAGTGAAGCTGCTTAATGGGGCAACAGCTTTTTCAGATTAATGTCGTTTAAAAAAAATCACAGCAGAATTTTTGACAGCATTAATCTTGAACGCATTCATTTAGTGGCATTAAGGGGTTATGCATGTTGACAGTGTTAAATCTGTCCCGTTTGCCTGGCTGCGCAGCTGTTTGTGTAGATTTGTGTATGCTGTGCTGTCATCTGCAGGTCTATAGTGCTTTAGTTTAGATAAATAGTCATTATATAGATGAACATATAACTGCTAATCTGAGAATAGTCACTAGTCAAACAGTAGCTTTAATATTTGTGTTTGTGTGTGTGAGGGGTGTCAGACTCTAGGGATTTCAAAAGTGAGTCTATCCCACATCACCACACACATTGCGTCAAAAACTGGCTCTTCATTGTCCCCTGCAGTCTCTCTAAAAATGTATGGGTCAGGCTTTTAACCTATCGCCTGTCAGACAAAATAACTGGCCGACAGAGCTAGGACCAAACCTTACCATTTTTCACACCAGTCTCGCTCATCACTTGCTTTCATCACTTCTGATCACTTCAATGCTCTTGACTGAATAAGTTTTGTAACTTTAATAAGAATTAATCTATATTTAATTTATAGTGAAGACTATGCAGTTATTTTACATTTGATTTACTTTATTCAATTTCTGTACCTAATCTGTATATAATCTTAGATCTACCTAAAAAAAAACTTTGAAACACACTGTTTATTAGGGGCCAAGCACCGAAGGTGCGTAGGCACCTATTGTAATTGTTGCCGTTCTAATTATTCTTCCGTTTCTTCTTCCACTCTCGAGTTTATGGCAGCTCATAGAACCGCTTGTAGGAAAGGTATGAAATTTGGCACACAGATAGAGCACAGTCTGAACTGTCACCATAGCAAATTAAGATTCTCTAACTCAATCCCTCTAGCGCCACAAACTGTCCAAAGTTGCACTCACGTTTATGCTAATAACTTTTTCGAGCTCCTCTTAGGCCGTTGCTCTGATTTTCACGAAAATTGAACCAGATCATCTTCAGACCATGCCGACAAAAAGTTATGGAATTCAAGGCAATTTGTCAAACCGTTCTCGAGTAATGCACGAACAAATTCTACGAAGTGCCTGCCAAAATGAACATGAGGCTATATCTCCGCAGCGCTTTAGCGTATTCTGACCAAACTTGGGGTGTGTTGTTCTCATGCTCTTGCTGGCTAATCTCTATAGCCAATCATAGTGATCTCTCCCATTGATGGGCTCAGTTGCAAATTCAACATGCTCAAGCGGCCAAAAATCCATTGACAGTGGTCCAACTAGTGTCAATGGTACAAAACATGCTGCAAAAAGCCTGACTTTTTCCAACCGTTGTCTTGGTGTGTCCCCAGCCTTTTATATGTAAATGATTGGTTAACCTCTGTGCATCATCATAGCTTCATCAAGGCAGATGTTGTTCTGTAAATATAGGTGAGCGTAAAGGCCTCTATTTTACTCACGGCAAAGTTATTATTTTGATTCTTCGCTTAGGGGTAAAACGAAGTTTGAAATACCTGAGCAGTGATATACTGTTAGCGAACATCTGATGCCGCCCACTGAGAATATGTAAATATGTGCTGCATGCTTTCCTCTCAATAACAAAATAAACACAATAAAATTGATAAAACAGCAAGCATTTTAATAAAGCATAAGGAAAGCATCTGATCATAGCAATGTGGTTATGTTTGCACAAGCTCTCCGGCACTCTAGTAAAGTCACATCACGTTTATTTATATACCACTTTATACAATAGATTGCTTAAAATCAAGCAGCTTTACCCTATTAAACATGAAAAACAGTGTCAGTGTCTTGTTTCATCAGAAGTACAAACTTTTCTGCTATAAAGCGTCTCTCCAGTGTGTTCATGTTTTCACTCGCGGACGTCTGACCTCGATGGAATCAACAGGAGAAATGAAGCGGAAAAGATTTCCATATGAAAGAAGGCGGAGCCTCCGCGCACACCTACCTATGACGTAATTGCCCCGGACCAATGGGAGTACAAAGGTGTTTACCAGACGGAGCAAACTTTTCCAGAACAAACTCCAATCGAACCTGAATTTGTTCAAAACGACGCCACATCAGTTCGTTCTTCGATTTCGCTTAAAGTATATCTGGGCCTTAAGTTTGTGTGCTAACATTAATTCAACAAAAACCAACCATGGCAAATAAATAGAGATGTTTATGAAGCTTTGACTGTGAGCAAACAGCATTTGAAGGTTTAAACACTCAGCAAATATCACAGCGCTGTTTAATAGGTTGTGCAACTGCTACATGATCATTTGAATGCACTTTTGTGATGTAGATTTTCTCATTCCTAAATGGCACAATAAAACAAAAAGCATTGGTTGCTTCACGGTCAGTTGTTTTTTTTCCCTTTAAAGCACAACGTGTACTTCAGTTTTATGTGAACACTAGGGTGTCTACAATGCGTGATGTAAATGTCATTATCAGAATAGTACATCCTGTACATGCACAGCCAGATTTTTTTTAACCATGCGTACACTCAGCTCGCACATGTACTTTTTTTTTTTCACACTAATTTTTCACACAAGGTGGCAACACTGACCCCACCTAATGTTTCACACTCGAAAAAGAACGCTGGAGACGCAACAATAACAGGCACCCGTGTTGATGAACACTCGTGTGAAGGGTTTAAGAGATACACACAACTCTAATTAAAAAATGTTAAATATGTGAGTATAAAGACATTTTTATTGCTCATGACTTCTGGAGAGAAATAGCACAGACACTGTACAATGATGAAACTTTCTAGTGCGCATGTGTCGACGCAAAAAGTATAGTTTGCAACCCTCAGATATAATTTCATTGCCTGCTGAGCTTTGCACACCGTTGCTTGGCTGAGAGTGCCCTGTGTCGCTTTCTCTCACACACGCACTCAACGTGAGAGAAAGAGAGAGGCTTTTACACATGCCACGTAAAGAAAATTGATCTAAATGCAGAGCTCAACAGGACTGCCCGATGGCCAAGATCGGGCCAGTGCTGCATCGTCCTGAAAGTTTATCATTTGCACGTTTTTTAGCTTTGCCTATTTAAACATTCAAGCGCAAGAAGAAGCGAAAGATAACTTGCGTGCGTCTGACAGGACGCAGATACTGATTTGAGCTCTTTCATGTCTTGCGCTTGAATGGACAATTTCACACAAAATTGTCAAAATGCCCGTATTGGCGAGTATCCTAGTAAACATTCGGTTATGTTTTAAGTGAACTTAAATAGTTGAGATGAAAAACGCATGTGTAACAGTATCAGTATATTTGATCCATGCATTATGTCTTAAAGTGACAGCAGCCTAATATTCCTGCTACTGTCTGTGATTTTAATGTTAATCAAACAACAAAAGACTCACTGCAAAAAAACATTCAGTGCTCTTGACTGAATAAGTTTTGTAACTTGAATTAATCTATATTTAATTTATAGTGAAGACTATGCAGTTATTTTATATTTGATTACTTTATTCAATTTCTGTACCTAATCTGTATCTAATCTTAGATCTACCTAAAAAAAAACTTGAAAAACACTGTTTATTAGGGGCCAAGCACCTATTGTAATCGTTGGCGTTCTAATTATTCTTCCGTTTCTTCTTCTTCCACTCTCGAGTTTATGGCAGCTCATAGAACCGCTTGTAGGAAAGTTATGAAATTTGGCACACAGATAGAGCACAGTCTGAACTGTCACCATAGCAAATTAAGATTCTCTAACTCAATCCCTCTAGCGCCACAAATTTTCAAAGTTGCACTCATGTTTATGCTAATATTTTTTCGAACTCCTCTTAGGCTGTTGCTCCGATTTTCACGAAAATTGAAATCTTCAGACCATGCCGACTAAAAGTTATGGAATTCAAGGCAATTCGTCAAACCGTTCTCGAATAATGCACGAACAAATTCTACGAAGTGCCTGCCAAAATGAACGTGAGGCTATATCTCCACAGCGCTTTAGCGTATTCTGACCAAACTTGGTGTGTGTTATGACAACCATGACCTGAGGCTACCTGTACAGTTTTCGGCGCAGTGCCACCTAGTGGTCAGGAGATATAAAAAATTTACATTTTTGCTTATAACTCCTGAACGGTTTTGGCCAAAAATCACAAAACTGGTTAAATTCGGTTCAACTTCGGCACCATGCCCTGACGGTACTCAAAAAGTTTCGGGGGACCTTGTGGTCAAAAGATATATTGAAATTTTCAAAAATGTTAATAACTTGAGATTAAATTAGTCTATTGTAATGAACTGAATATGAATATGTCCGCCATTTTTATTTTCTTTAAAAACCTACTTTTTCGAACTCCTCCTAGACCATTGGTCCGTTTTTCACCAAAATCGAATCGTATCATCTTCAGACCGTGCAGAAAAAAAAATATGGATTTCGCGTTGATAGACAAAACCACTTTCGTATACCGCAGCAACAAAGTTGAGGCATGATGCCAGAATGACTCTGAGGCTGTATCTCTGCAATGCTTTAGCATATTGACACCAAACTTTGTATGTGTCATTGTCACCTCACACTGACCACACCACATCAATTTGGTCACAGCGCCACCTATTGGTTGAAAGTCATAAACCATTAAATCATATTACCAGTGACTGTATTTATGATTTTTCAGGCATTTTGCCTAAAATCATCTTAATACACTTTTAATTGCTCATTGTTGCAGTTGGTCTGATGCTCCCAGTCATGCAGTCATGACTTGTTGTGCCTTCTTTGGTCTTGGCCCCTTAATGGCTGCTTGCGGCTATATTTTTTTTGTATCTTTGAAAAATTTACTATGGCGATTCGAGCTTCAGTGTTTCCGTAGAGGGTTGCTTTGGAAGGCTATGTGTTCAGCTGTATGCACATACGAAGCATTCACGTCAAAACTGAAGTATACGTAGGGCTTAATTTGGCAGTTCTCGGCCAAAATAAGCTCCAAAGTGGACCAGACTTAATGCCGATAGTCAAAAATAAGTCTATGTGAGGCTAACCAGCTTTTTTTAGAGAAATTGAATTACAACACGTCATTTTCTTTTACATCTCTCAGCCCCCCGAACTGTTGATAATGAAATACCGACCAACAGTTCAAGACCTCAAATTATACTTCCCTCTTAATGTTACTGACATGACTGTAATTGTGGCCCTTGTCTTTTTGTATTACTCTAATTAACTGAATTGACTGTTGTGCTAGTGTTGCTAATTATGCGTTTCTCTTTACAGTTCGGGAAAAACGGAAAAGTCTGTACGTCAACCATGTAAGTAGCAGCAGCAGCAGCGATGACATCAGTGGTTATGTGTCTTCTGGCAGTGCGATTCTCATAATGCTTGTGTCTGCACTGAAGACATCTCCCTAAGTGTCACAACACCCACAGAACTAATCAAATCCAACAGTCAACCACCACATAAGCATGCAAAAACCAATATTGCATGAGTGTCTGGGCTTGTGTTGCATCAGTAACTGCATTTCTTTTCTGTTCAACACTTTAATTCTATATAAATTATTTAATATGCATGGCTTGGTTTTCTTAGTTTCATTACCGCATGCTTGTCATATTAAATTTACAATGAATAGCTTATGCTTTGTTCCGATTTTAATGTCTTTTATTACTTTGCAAGTTAACACACATTGCGGAGTCAAAGGTAAATATTTGCTCATTGCTCTATTTATTTTCCTGTGATATTGTATCTGTTTTGACATTGTAATGATTTATTTACATTATTAATGTTGCTTATCAGTTTGATATCTTGCTATACATTTTCTAGTAAGTTGCATAATACATTACTGTCTTTGTGTTGTGCTGGATTGGGATTCTTACCCACACTAATGCACATTAAATGAGAATCACTCAGGTAGAAATTAGATGATAATGGCTTCTTTGGGGCTGCAGGTGGTCTAATTTGCAGCCTGGTTGCTGAAAGTGTGTGTGTTTGAGAATAACTGATGTTTTAGTTTGCACTCTGTGTGTCCTTGTCTTTCAGCAACATCCGTCTGGTCCAGTGAGACGCAAGTACAGCTCCTGTTCGACGATATTCCTGGATGACAGCACCGTCAGCCAACCCAACCTCAAATACACCATCAAATGGTACTTGAATTCTCTGTGTAACAGTTATTGAGCTGTGCATGATTGGTATGTCTAATGCCCTGTTTACACCTGGTATCAAGATGTGTTTTGTTTGATCAGATCACAAGTAGACGAGGGGGACACGTTCCCGTTTACACCTGGTGTTTTAATCCATCTCTTTTGTCCACTTTCAACCACTTCTGTCCTGATTTATTCAAGGGGAGGGTCAATGGGCGGGTAAATGTATGGTTTTTTTCAGATCTTTCATTGTAATGGATGAAATAAACTCACGCAATTTACATATGAACACGCCCGGAGACGAAGGAAAAACATACGGAGCGCAGCAGCTTTAGTTTCTGCTCTGACAGCCGCAAGACCAGCCGAACACTGTGAGTGTGTGTTAGAAATCAGGAATGGTGAGAGAACATTTTGTTTGCCTGGTATGTTTTTCATCTTCAAACCAAACTTGGGTCTCCAGCCAAAGTTTAGATCCCGTCTGGCTAGCGTGCTTCCCATAATGTTTACGCGTTAGATCATTAGGCGGAGAGTAGGCGTCTTTTGTGGCTGTTCGAACACATTCGCCACAAGCGTTTACACTACTAAAGCAATCCGGTCGAATGCGTTTTCGACTACCTCTGGAAGTGGTCAAAAGTGGACAAGCTTAAAATGTTTTAGACCCCGTTTACACCTGTATTTAGCATCGTCCACGTGATTGGATCGACTAAAACACCTTTTAATTCCAGGTGTAAATGGGGCCTAAATGAGTAAATTAATTGAAGCTGAAATGGTTTGAAAGTTCCTTTTGAGGATGTGAAACGAGAATTTGATTTCCATAAGAGAAACCTTTCGAAATTGTGCTTAACAATTTTCTTAGGTTGTATTTTTGTTAAATAATTGGTATAATGAGTGAGTTCGACATCTGAGCTGATTCAGTGAGGAAGTGAGTTGTCCGACTGATTCAGTCCACGATTCAAACCAGTGACTCCTCTTTTTGATTCCATATAATTTGCCAGTCAGTTCTACTGATCACATTCAATATGTAACTTTATGGATTTAACAGTTTTAGGTATGCACCACTATTAAAGTTCTGACCAGTAATTAATTTAATTGTATGGCTAATAACCTAAAAATGGTCGCTATAAATTCTATACTATCTGAATAAAAAAAAAAGTAATAAAAATCAACGAACTTTATAATGTACAGCACATTTAAAAGTGTTATTAGATTAGTGATTTTTAAAATTTAACTAAGCTGGATGACTGCAAGGTTCATTAAAATGTAAAAATAGCAGAAATGAACATACACGATTATATGTATATACAAAATGAACCAAAAAAATTGATAATTGATATGGAATGATATATGGATTTTCTAAGAAATTCGTATATGATGCCCCTTGTGGCATTAAATTCAAGAATTATGCAAATCATACATAATACATACTGCATACATTTCCATTCTGTATAATTTGCAAGTCAGTTGTACTGATTCATTAAGTAGAATAGCATATTCTTTCATGTGCACATTGTGCAGCTAGCAAGGACCATGTTATAGCAGCACAATTCACTGGTAACACTATATACAGCTTCACATAAATGCCGCAGGTCCCCTTTAAATTGAATTTTATGTTGCATCATCATGTTGATTAATACATTATATCAATTTCTCTCTTTTGTTTCTTCTGTTTGCAGTGTCTCCCTCGCAATATACTACCATATAAAGAACAGGTATGTTTTTCATCTCTCATCAGATCAGGTGCTGTTACAATGAGAGCTCAGGGAAATATGTGTGTGTTTGAGTATGAATGGCACTGCAGGAAAACTGTGTTTCTCATAAAAGGAGTGGTGAAGTCCAGCAGTGTGTGTCGCGCTTAACAAAGACAGGCTGAATGTTGCAATGCACTGTGGGTGAAGGAAAGATTGATTGCCCTCCCTTCTGAAAGTTCATAGTGTGTGTTTGTGTGTTTGTTTTTGTTTGTGTGTGTGTGTGTGAGAGACCTATTAATGACAATGTGACTTTGTTTTTTAATGGATCAATTGTATGAGGTTTTTTTTATTGGCTCACATAAGCGAGGTTCAGGCTGCTGTTCTTACATTGTGATTAAAACCATGCTTTATGTTGCCTAACAGTTTTATAACATAACACTAGCTATAAAGATAGCTGAATTAGAAAAAACGGTCAATCTATCTTTCTTTCTGTCTATCCGTCTGCCTGTCAAGCCATCTGTCTGTCTGTGTCCCATCCATCCATCCATCCATCCATCCATCCATCCATCCATCCATCCATCCATCCATCCATCCATCCATCCATCCATCCATCCATCCATCCATCCATCCATCCATCCATCCATCCATCCATCCATCCATCCAGATACTTTGTATCTCTGTCTTTTCTATCTGTTTCTCTGACTTTGTGGCTATCTTTCTCTCAAATCCTTAATACCATATAAACCATTAATGCTTTATAACCTTCAAACTTCAAGGCTTCGGAGCTGTTGAAATGTAACTTTCAGGCAAGGTTTTGGAAACATTGAAAATTGATCATGACAGACTTTCCTTTCTAGTTATTTAATGTATTTTATGAATACATCTTAGTTAGACAATAAGGACCAGTCTTCCCTAATCTAATTTCACTAACACTTCTGCTTTCAGAAATGTGGACGGGCGAATGCTGTTAGACATTTTTGATGAAAAACTTCATCCACTTACAGTAAGTGTTTCATTTCTGCAGCTCATTTATAAGCGGTTCAATTACATCCTGCACAGAATGTCCTAAAACTTCCTCTTCCCACAGAAATCGGAGGTGCCGTCAGACTATGACAAGCACGACCCGGAACAGAAACAGATCTACCGATTTGTCCGTACGCTCTTCAGTGCCGCCCAGCTCACGGCTGAGTGTGCCATAGTTACTCTGGTGAGTGGCAGGTCATGTGACTAGATGCTGGTCCAATGAAAGTTCTCCTTTGTCATTTTTGGATTGGCTGTTAGCACAAGTTAAAATAGGGTTTACCATCAGTGAAGTGGATTTACCATCACTCAGGTGAAAATGGTTGTCATATTTACTGCTTTATTAGCTGGTGCTAAGCCCAGCAGCTGTCTGTGTGTGACTGTTCCTCCTCTAGGATGAAATCCTTCTTTTGAAGGCTCATCCCTTCTCACTTTCCCAACCAAATACCTTTAGGAAGTGTCATTAAACAAGTTCTAGACATACAAGAGGCTGTGAATGGTTGAGGTGGGCTTAAGGAGAAGTATAGAGGCTGTAGTGTGTTTAATAGGGTGGGATGGTTCCCACTGACTGTTCATAGACCATCTGATGTATATTACAAATAAAAAATGGCTAGCATGTTCTTAAACTTGTAAGCTGCAATCTGATTTGCTATCTTGACTCAATTTAATCAGTTTGTTACCTCTAGATGGCTGAAATATATTGGAATAAATGTCCCTGTTGTTATTTCAGTATTGTCTGTAGAACCTTTCTCGTAGACTGTTGTCATCATTATTGTAGTACCAATGATTTCAGATGTGCTCGCCCCTAAACATCTCATTAAAAAGCTAGCTGTGGGTAATCACTTTCCATATCAGTCTCTTCCTAGATTGTTCTTGGCCAGAAAAAAATAAAAACTGGCCAGACTTATTACTTAGTCAAAAGTCTGAGACTAATAAAAGTTCTGTGTGAGGTTGAGATTTGTGTCTGAGTTAGTCTCGGTATCTGTGAAATGATAGACTTCTCAGATAGACAGATTGTATGTGACTTTGTTGCTAAATGTAGATTGAGACAGATTGAGCCGGTTCCTTGACCTGTAGGGGCCAACAGGTGCAGAGATACTTGTGGAATCTGATTGGCTGTTGCTGGTGCTTCAGTGATTGAAAGGAAACTATGAGTCACTGAATACAGTGATCTTCATCAGAGGCTTTATGACACTATACACTATCCATTTTCATTCAGATACCAAATAATAAATCAGTTTGTCAAAAATTGTTGCTCAAGACGGAAATGTCATTGTTCCAAAATCCAATGTGAACAAACAAATTGCCTGTTCAGTTTGGAATATATGCAGTTACAGTGGGGGAGAACAAGTATTTGATACACTGCCGATTTTGCAGGTTTTCCTACTTACAAAGCATGTAGAAGTCTGTAATTTTTATCATAGGTACACTTCAACTGTGAGAGACGGAATCTAAAACAAAAATCCAGAAAATCACATTGTATGATTTTTAAATAATTAATTTGCATTTTATTGCATGACATAAGTATTTGATCACCTACCAACCAGTAAGAATTCCGGCTCTCACAGACCTGTTAGTTTTTCTTTAAGAAGCCCTCCTGTTCTCCACTCATTTCCTGTATAAAAGACACCTGTCCACACACTCAATCAAACAGACTCCAACCTCTCCACAATGGCCAAGACCAGAGAGCTGTGTAAGGACATCAGGGATAAAATTGTAGACCTGCACAAGGCTGGGATGGGCTACAGGACAATAGGCAAGCAGTTTGGTGAGAAGGCAACAACTGTTGGCGCAATTATTAGAAAATGGAAGAAGTTCAAGATGACGGTCAGTCTCCCTCGGTCTGGGGCACCATGCAAGATCTCACCTCGTGGGGCATCAATGATCATGAGGAAGGTGAGGGATCAGCCCAGAACTACACGGCAGGACCTGGTCAATGACCTGAAGAGAGCTGGGACCACAGTCTCAAAGAAAACCATTAGTAACACACTACGTCGTCATGGATTAAAACCCTGCAGCGCACGCAAGGTCCCCCTGCTCAAGCCAGCGCATGTCCAGGCCCGTCTGAAGTTTGCCAATGACCATCTGGATGATCCAGAGGAGGAATGGGAGATGGTCATGTGGTCTGATGAGACAAAAATAGAGCTTTTTGGTCTAAACTCCACTCGCCGTGTTTGGAGGAAGAAGGATGAGTACAACCCCAAGAACACCATCCCAACCGTGAAGCATGGAGGTGGAAACATCATTCTTTGGGGATGCTTTTCTGCAAAGGGGACAGGACGACTGCACCGTATTGAGGGGAGGATGGATGGGGCCATGTATCGCGAGATCTTGGCCAACAACCTCCTTCCCTCAGTAAGAGCATTGAAGATGGGTCGTTGTTGGGTCTTCCAGCATGACAACGACCTGAAACACACAGCCAGGGCAACTAAGGAGTGGCTCCGTAAGAAGCATCTCAAGGTCCTGGAGTGGCCTAGCCAGTCTCCAGACCTGAACCCAATAGAAAATCTTTGGAGGGAGCTGAAAGTCCGTATTGCCCAGCGACAGCCCCGAAACCTGAAGGATCTGGAGAAGGTCTGTATGGAGGAGTGGGCCAAAATCCCTGCTGCAGTGTGTGCAAACCTGGTCAAGAACTACAGGAAACGTATGATCTCTGTAATTGCAAACAAAGGTTTCTGTACCAAATATTAAGTTCTGCTTTTCTGATGTATCAAATACTTATGTCATGCAATAAAATGCAAATTAATTACTTAAAAATCATACAATGTGATTTTCTGGATTTTTGTTTTAGATTCCGTCTCTCACAGTTGAAGAGTACCTATGATAAAAATTACAGACTTCTACATGCTTTGTAAGTGGGCAAACCTGCAAAATCGGCAGTGTATCAAATACTTGTTCTCCCCACTGTATATGTATCCCTATTTATTATGACAACAAAATAGTATTTTTTATTGTTAACTAAAACTATTAACATTTTTTTTTTTTTGTTAAATGAAATTAAACTGTAATAAAATAAAACATAATTATAAAAGTAGAATTGTCAACCTTGACAACAAACTAAAATAAAATACATTTGGAAGAATGGACAAAGTTAAAGTATTAAAATGACTAAAACTGAAATAAAAAATAAACTACAGCTGAAATTAATAAAAATGAAAAAAGCACAAAACAAAATGACAACTTAAAATTGAAGCTAATTTAAAATATTAACAGATACTATAATGGTATATAAATAATACTTGCAAAAAACCCTGCTGCGAAGGCTTCATGGTAATTAATGTTAATTAATTTTAATGTTAATGACGCAACTCTTTATGACTCTTATGCCTCAACTGTTTATGACTCTTAATGTCTTATGAAAAACTGAATAAAAACCGAATTATGTTTTAATAGCTTTACCCAGGTTAGTGTTTTCTGGAATGTGCTGACTGCTGTCTCCAGAGTGTTGTTGATGATTATGAATTAAGTTGATTTATGAATGGTAGTAGGTGTGTAATTTGTGCATTTGCTGGCACTACCTATAGTTCATCTTGAGTTGCATACAAGAGGCTAGCTATATACACAAACATGTTTTCATAAGCACATATTAAGCGCACAGCTGCCCACGGGTGAGCTGGAGCCCCGCAATGCAGTAGAAACCAATTAAATGTGCAATTTCTGTCCGACACTTTTGACAAACAAAATTGGCCTCTTATTAGATTTCTTTCCCACTGTGGGCAAACTAATATTATTTGACATTGTTGTCCCCCATTGAGTGTGAATGTGTGTGTTTGCGCTGCTTAGTGCTTCTGCGTCTCTTTTCTAATTGCATATATCATGCGCTTTTCATTTCATAAGGACGTCTTTGTTCGCCTACATCCGTCAGCAGTATTTATGAATGCTAAAGACGCCCAGGGCTACAGCATACTGTCATACGCCACATCAACAGAACACAGACTTACAATTTACTACTCAATAAGCAATGTTTACAACTTTCTTTTAGAAGTACACAAAGAAAAATGAAGCTAGTGCTCATACTTTGCCTCTAAACATGGCAATAAACGTTGACATGTAACATCCTACAGACATGAACAAATACCTCAAATCATGTGACTTTTTTTTTTTAAAGTGTTCAGACCTTTTAGCATAGCAACATGCTAAAAATAACCCCAAATATTTTTGTAACAACATAGCATCACTCAAATAATGGGAAATTACTCAAAATACGCTAGCATTGTGGCTGTGACTTTTACACTCACATTTGTATTTATAAATAAATAAAAATGCTTGTTTTATGCTTTAGATTGAGCTGTAATTTTTTCACAATGTCTAGTTGCTTTGAATAGCCTTAAACAGAAATTAGGGCTCAGTATAATCCACTTGTCTAGTTCTTTTCACAATACATATTTACAAAAAATTTCAATGATAGTGTCATTAGGCCTTATTTAAAAGCATGAGCCCCAGTGAGCGGCCACAGGTGACCATGTCAAGGAGAAAACTCCATCGGTGGTGAGGTGTTGGAGAAAAAACATATTTTTCAATAATATTTCCGAGGGGCAGCATGTAAAATTATAACAGCAGGGGGCCTGACACAGATCCTTGTGGCACTCCATACTTTACCAGTGTCAGAATTGCTTGTAAACAAACAAAATGGTAATTATCAGATTGATTACCAAATACTAATTTTCTAATCTACAGTCAAACCAAAATTTATTCAGACACCTTCAACATTTTCTCACACTATCACAGTTTATTCGCTATAGTTTAGAAAATGGTAATAAAATATGACAAGAACTCAGAGTTAAACTGTGTCAGAACAAATTCATCTTGATAATGTCAGATAACTTTGATAGAAAGGTATGTAATGGATTACAATCAACCAATCAGCTGTCAGCTGTTAAATTTAAGCACACAATTAGATAAAACCAATGACCAAGCAATGCTTCATTCAGTTCAGTCTGTGGTGTAAAAGGTCGCATTAGCTATTAAAGAAAAAACACAAGCAAAACATGGTCAGGTCAAAGTGTCTGAATAATTTTGGTCCCAATTTTTTTTTTTTTTTTTTTAATTTTACTGGTAGTCCACTGTATGAAGGATTTTTGGGTATAATATGTCACAGTTTACTTTATTTTGCTATCCTCACTTACATAAATGAACTATAGTGTCCTACACCCACTAGTAAAAAATTATATCTGGTAATAATTTTTGGTTTGACTGTATGTAAGAATATGCCATAATCTTATTTATAGTGTCAAAAGCAGCACTAAGATCTAGAACTGGGAGTGAAATGCAAGAGGCAAGTCATTTTTAATGCAATGTTTGGGCCTGAGAAATGACTGAAGTTCTTCATAATCATTATATTTACATGGTACATGTTAGTGCTGTCAAAAATGAATGGCATTCGGTTTGCTACCAGTGAGGCATCAGGTGCTTGTGTTGGTCGGCTGAGCATATGCGTTTGTTTGTCTTTTGACATGCGTGCTCCCTGACCTGCGTGTCAGTCTTGCAGTAATCGCATATTTGTAGTGACGCTGCAATAACCTTGCTCCAAAAACAGAAATGCAAGGGTCAGACACCAGAATCTAAAAGCAAACATTGGTCTCTTTACAGCTGACTTGAGTGCCAAGCTGCTTTATTTTGATATAGCATAATGCCCATTAATCAATGCTCATTTATGTTCAACCTAAAGTCTCTGGGATAAATTTTATGAAGCCCTTCCTCTCTCTTTGTTTTCCTCAGGTTTATCTGGAGAGATTATTAACATATGCAGAGATTGACATCTGTCCTGCTAACTGGAAGAGGATCGTTTTGGGTGCCATCCTGTTGGCGTCGAAGGTGTGGGATGATCAGGCCGTATGGAATGTCGACTACTGCCAGATCCTCAAAGACATCACCGTGGAAGACATGTGAGTGTGTGGGTTATTTTTCAAAATAGCAGACTTTCAGTACCAGAATAAATGTGGAAGAACAATTAGATACTACATTAGCTGTGTCCTTCCAGATATTTGTATGCAAAATTTGGCATATCGCATAAAAACTCTGAATGAAATGGCAAGATCTGCATAAAATCTTAAAATTTCACATAAACAAAGTATGCACTGAATTGAGGCGGATAATTTTTTGGGCCGATGCCATCGACATGCGTCACGATGTTGAGCTGGCATCGTGATTCCCTGATTCCCACGAATTATAGGCTACTAGATGTTTTACACAAACTAAACCAATGATATTCAAATGGCGGACCGCGGTCCGCATCTGGACCCCGGCATGTTTCCATCCGGACCGTGAGACAGAACGGTAGCACCATTTTCCTGTTTCTAGTTGAAGTGAGCAGAGCGTCAAAACAGCGGTGCGGATCACACCACAAGCTCTCAGGATCGTTTGTGGTAATGATATTTCAGCGCTATATCCTCTAGCAGTTTTATCTAAAGCCAAACGTGCATCATTCAAGCCCTTTCAGCTCCGTGCGCGTTCTCTCTTTCTCCAGATGCACGCCACATTAACAGAGATTAATGCTCAAACGCAACCCCCCGATGTCCTCGTCATCGTCCTTTTACTGTAGACATCGCCTGATGCCAATTTGGTAGACATCGCCCAACCCTAATGTGCATAAACTATGATAAAAGCGCATTTACTGAATATATTCCTATATGCGCAACAACAACTCATGTGACTTTCTCAACAGATCATATGATTGGATAACTAGACTTGCCAGTGGACCAAACTCAAATTGCACACCATCTCAAATGTTGTTTTAGTCATTCTGAAATGCTTGGGCCAAAGTCTGTCATCAAAATGATTTCGTATGATTTGGCTCCCAGAACAATCACACAAGATTGCATTCCCACACATCAGGCATCCGCCTCCGAATGCAAGATAATAGCGTTTGTCATTGCTTTTCGTCTGCATGCTCTGAGGTGCAAGTAGTTTATTATGTAACAGCTATAATGGCTTCCCTGGTTGCAGCAACTTTTATTATTGGTAATTTGCGGCAGTTTCCCAGCAAGCAATGTTTTTGTTCTTTTAAACAAGAGATGGTAACAGTGATTTATTTGCAAATGTTTTATACAATATTCCAAGTTAAATTTGCAACTTTTGATGGAAACATAGCTATTAATGCTGAGTCTTCAAACATTTATAAGATACGACTTTTTAGCGTCTGTTGAAATTAAGGTACCATATATAATATCCCAAAGTAACAAGAAATTGACCTGACAAATAAAAATAAATACTTGACACTTTCAGCATGTTGTCACAGCTCTCCTTTCAACTCCTGCTGAGTACACAGTTATTTTAAAGACCGTCCTGACTATAAATTCAGTGACGGAGGCTGTCATATTGTCCTCAAAGCATACCACAAACAGCAGAGGACCAGAGAGTGTGGGTTTGTCTGCGTCTTTTTTGTCAGATGCTTCACCGTTGGCTATATTTAGTTGGTCGGTTGGAAGAATTATGTGGTTGGTAGGAAAGAAGTGTTGTTAGTCAGTTGTTAGAAATTTGGGGATGTACAAAGGAATATTTTTTTTTAAATGAATGAATGATCAGGACTGGCTGTTTCATGTCAGAACTGAGGTTTTAAAATGAAAAGACATTGATTTTCATTGAAAGATGCTAAATCAGAATTTTCTTGAATAGCTCAACTGTCAAGATGTTCTTTTTTGCTTATTTCCACCCACTGACAAATGTCAAAAGGAACATGCACAAAGCTAATTATCTTTGCTTTCTTTCCCTCCCACCAGGAATGAGTTGGAGCGGCAGTTTCTGGAGCTGCTGCAGTTCAATATTAACGTTCCATCGAGCGTCTACGCCAAGTACTATTTTGACTTGCGTTCACTCTCCGAGGCGAACAACCTCAGCTTTCCCCTGGAGCCTCTCAGCAGAGACAAGGCCCAGAAACTGGAGGTGAGGGGTCAATACCACTTCAGATTGTTAACACGCGTTATATAGCTCATGATATTGATCTAAGATTGTCACTTAAAGGATTAGTTCACTTCAAAATGACAATTTCTCATCCAAGATGTCCATGTCTTTCTTTCTTCAGTTGAAAAGAAATTAAGTTTTTTGAGGAAAACATTCCAGGATTTTTCTCCACATAATGGACATTGATGGCAACCAGCGGGTTGAAGGTCCAAATCAATGCCGTTTCAAATCGCTTCGAAGGGCTTCAGAGGCTCTGCACGATCCCAGACGAGGAATAGGGTCTTACCTAGCGAAACCATCGGTCATTTTCCAGAAAAATCAAAAATGTATATACTTTTTAACCTAAATTGCTCATCTCGCACTGCTCTGCGATGCGTCACGGATTGCGTAATCACATCGGAAAGGTCATGCTAGACGAAGGCGGAAGTACCGCCCCAAGCCAACGCGCGAAGACTAATACAAACACCCTCTACCAAAAAAAAACTCCATCTCCAACTTCAAAATCGTCCGACATCATTGTTTTACCTTTTTTTGCTAAAGGACGTTTGTATTAGTCTTCGCACGTGCGCTTTGTAAACACTGTGGCGGTACTTCTGCCTACGTCTAGCGTGACCTTTCCAACGTGATTACGTAATCCGTGGCGCGCCGCAGAGCAGCGCAAGATGAGCAGTTTAGGTTAAGAAGTATATACATTTTTTATTATTTTTTTGAAAATGACCGAAGGTTTCGCTAGATAAGACCCTATTCATCGTCTGGGATCGTGCAGAGCCCTTTGAAGCCATTCAAAGCCATTTGAATCTGCATTGATTTGGACCTTCAACTCGTTGGTTGCCATTGAAAACCATTATGTGGAGAAAAATCCTGGAATGTTTTCCTCAAAAAACTTAATTTCTTTTCGACTGAAGAAAGAAAGACATGGACATCTTGGATGAGATGGGGGTGAGTAAATTATCAGGAAATTTTCATTTTGAAGTGAACTAATCCTTTAAGAGTTCATTCACATCCCAGTGTGCTATGGTTTCTATGTTTTCAAGCAAAGTTCAATATCTTGGCAGATTGTTATATTGAATCTGTTCCAGCAAGTTATAAGGAAATATGGCAGTGAAACTTAAAAGCTTGCTTTGTTACAACTCTCTGAAAGAGGGAATATTATGACATGTTGTATTGGTCCATTGGTTCAGTAGCAGCAGGGCTGAGTAATTACCTCGCCTGAATCCCCATGTGTGTCTTTTGCCAGCGTTCAGCCTCAATGCAGCCCAATTACAGTCCTGACAAGACCAGGCCTATAATGATGTTAGTTCAGTTGCTTCTGTGTGTGTGTAGTTGCTTTTAGTGGTGTAGTAGTAGCCCACTAGCCCATCTAGAGTCAGTGGTCTGTGGGTGGAAAGCTCAACCAGTCAGTCAGTGGTTTGTGATCCAGTTCTTTCATAAGGACCCCCTGTTTCCATACTGCACTGGCCCTCGTTATACACTCCAACACATCTCAAAATAACGGACACTGTTAAGCTGTATCTTGTCTCACAATTTAAACTTTTTTTTGACTTATTCTTGGAGGGGTTTTTGTACTTGGAAATTTGGTTCTTGCATCAGAAAATACAGGTTTAGCCAATACTTTTTCAATACTGAAAAAGTCAAAGAAATGTATAAAACCTTTAAAAGTAATTTACATGTCTAAAATTTTATTTTTTCCTAATATGATCAGTGTTATTAAATGTAAGTAATTGAAGCTGTATTTGTAGCTAAGAAAGGGCAATATGAGGGGTGGTCTCATGAAAAATATGAAAATGCAAATGTTGAAATTATGTTAAGTTCATAGACTGAAATACACTATCATTCAAATGTTTGGGGTCATTAAGATTTATTTAAGAAATTCATTTATGAAAGTACAATAAAAGAAGATTAAACTAAACCTAAACTATATTTGAAAAAGTGACAGTAAAGATGTTTTTTTAAACATTTAAAATGTTATAAAAAAAAAAGTTGTTCTTTTGAACTCTATTCATCAAAGAATCTTGAAAAATATGTCACGGTTTCCACAAATGTTTTTAACATTGATAATAATAAGAAATTTCAGTTTCTTAAGCAGAAAATCAGCATATTTGAATGATTCTGAAGTGTGACACTAGCCGCGTTTCCTTTACCCTTCAAATTGCGTGAATTAAAAATACGCTCAATGGAAACACATCAATTTTGCAATATATCGCAAAAAAGTTTTTACCCTCACAAGGTGGTTTTTCAGGCAATTCGAAAAAGGAATATTTCGCAAAACTGCAATGGAAATTTTTGCGCATTTACAGGTCACCTGGCATACGTAAACGTCACATGATCATTCTTTAAAGATGGCGCAGTATGTTTGGACAGAAGATGAGAGAGTTCTTTATTAAACTCATAAAAGACAAAAGAATTACGGGAATACTGGATTCTAAACAACAAAGAAATGCCACAATTTATCAAGACCTCGAAGCAGATATGAGGGAGAAACACCCAGAAACACCTCACACGTATAAGGGGCTTTCCTTGCATTAATGCTTGGATAACACACCTACGTCTCCTTCGCTGAAAAATAATGGCTAGTGCGGTGGCTGGGATATACGTAAACCTACCAGCATCCGTCGCCATGATGTTTGGAATGACTTGTGAGAGGGAAAAATTACGTTTTAGTCTCATAACATCGACATTTAGAAAATATTGCAAAAGTTGTGCGCAAATCTGTAATGGAAACGCAGCTACTGAAGACTGGCGTAATGATGCTGAAAATTCAGCTTTGCGTCACAGGAACAAATTACATTTTAAGCATAAGAGACTTCTTTGAAAAACTCTTACCAACCCCAAACCTTTAAACGGTAGTGTATTTTCTTTTTCTTTTTATATATATATCTCCCCTTCTCATGTTTCTCACAGGCGATCTCCAGGCTTTGTGACGACAAATATAAAGACTTGAGAAAAGCAGCCAAGAAGCGCTCAGTGAGTGCAGATAACCTGACAGTGGTCAGATGGTCCCCGGCCATCATATCCTAATATCAGTGGACATTGGGGACTTTCATGAGAGACTGCGAAAAAGAGACTGTCAGAAGAAGCGTTCTCTAAGAGGACACATACATGCTTCGTACCTCCACAAGACTCTTGAGCCAGAGGTTTTTGTTCTGAAGAGCGTCCTTGCTGGTCGTACGGCTGCTGTATATACAAGACACCCACACAAAGATCACTTTCCAACCTGTGGCTTAGAAGAGAGAGAGAGAGGGAGAGAGAGGGAGAGGAGGACACTGCTACTGCAGTTCAGAAAAACTGGAGGATATATACGAGGGAGAAACTCCAAAAGACGCCCAATGACTGGAACGGCATTCCAACAGCTCTGTGTCATACGTGTTTGCCATGCTAGGTGAGGAAGTATTCGCACCATGATCTCGTATGGTTAGAAAAGCTTCACCTGGACGTATCAAGATGGCCAAAAATCAACCACTTCTCAAGATATCATTCCTAAAAGCATTTTTCTGTGAGCTGATCACGCTATAAAAAAAAATCACCACTGTAGTTATACATACTGTTATTTAACATTTTGTTTGAATTAAATTAAAAACACCCTTAATGACGGTTTATTAATCTAAAATTAGTCTTTAATAATGTGCGTTAATGGGAAAATATACAATTTGGACATTTTATTTATTTTTTAACCTTATTTTTCCCAATACTTGATCAAGTCAGTTTGTGGCATTTAGTCTTATTATCTTAGAATAATGGAAGTTGGCTTTGTATTTACAAAAGGAGAGTGTTGTGGGGCATTTTTATGTGACATTCCTGGGATTTTCCTTTTGAAGCGGAAATAATTGGATGCCATGAAAAAAAAAAAGGTTTCAATGTCGAAATTGGATGTTTTAATACTGAAATCAAAGATTTTTTTTTTTTTTTTTGCTACAGAGCCAACAATCACATTCCATTCTCAATGATCTTGAACTTGTATAACCTTCACATTCTTGTCTATTATTTTTATACCCGTCTCACCTTCGCTTCAACAAACGACAGATACTGTATACACATGCTGTGTCACTCATTTCCAAATTCTCAAAGAATACATGCACTGTGGTCTATTACGTACAATACCTGCTAGAAAGATTTGAAAGGTTCCTAATGAGTCCAAATTTTTGGATACAATTGGAAGTCAGAAAACGTGCTATTAAAGGCTAATAGTGCCACTGCGATACAAATGTTCGGACGGATTGCAGTATTTTATTTGTCAATTACAATGTGTCAAACCAGAGACCAAATTGAATTGAAGAAGAGGAATTCCTGCTGTATCCACTGCCATCACCTGTGGTGCCTGCGTTTAGCAGGAATATGGCCTTAGATATAGAATATGAAAATTAACCATGTTATCTTCCATTCTCATTAAGACATCAAAAGAGTTGTTAGCAAAAGAAGATAGTTTGGTTTCAAATCGGTTCTTCCTAGTTCAAAAGATCAGCCAGTGTTTTATTAGAATTTTGCCATCAGATGTATGTGTGATAATGATTCGTTATGTTATGTGATTCGTCTGCTAGAAGAGACTGACATATTCATCTGGCTTATTGAGAATTAGAACTTCCAAAAAATATCTTTTGTATATTGTACATACTTAAAAATACTTTAATGATGATCTTGAGATATTTATATGTGACCAGTATTTACTTTTCTTAATTCTTATTAAATTCTGGACAATGATGGATACAAATTAGAAAAATATAAATATGTTGGTTGTTTTGTCAATCTGATTGGATCTGACACAGTTTCTAGGCGCTGTCATTTTTCTTTAGTCATATGTTTCTGTCCTCAATTGAATTTCCAGTTGTTAAACCTTTTTTTTTTTTATGCACAACAAAAGCGGTAAAGCAATTTCCCAAGGTTATGTTGACATGAATGTAATTTTTCATTTGAGCTGCAATGATAAAAGAAAGCAATTTTCCGTACTTCGTGCTACAGATGACATCAAAATGGCCATTATTTTCAAGCAGTGTGTTTATTCTTGCATTGATTATAATCTAGAATTTCTTTTTGTATTTTCTCTCAATTGCCCAAAAAAGTCTTAACAATTTAACTTATAATTTAATCTAATACTGTTAATCTGCACACTTTGTGTGTTTGCATACAATACAGTAAGTCAAATGTGTGATGTTAACACATCCAACTGGACATGCAAAGGTTATATGTTGTTTGCAAAATCAAAAGAAAAAGTAGGAAATTATATTTTGCATAAAGAAAATTAAGCCTATTTTAGGACCATAAGATCTTAATAATTGTCATTACGGTATACCGTATATTATGTATATTATATATACATAATTTTGATCGAGTTTACATTTCATAATTCTGAGAAAATGTAAGATACAAACTCAGAATTGCGAGAAATTAAGTCAGAATTGCGAGATATAAACTTGCAATTGCAAGAAAAAAGTCAGAATTGTACGTTTGTCTTTGCAGTTGTGCGATACAAACTCCTGCGAGGGGAAAAAAGTCAGAATTGTATGGAAGTTTGTTTCCGCCACTGAATAAAAAAAAATTCTTTTTATCTCGCAATTCTGATAGCTTTCAATTGTTACAAAGTCAGAATTGCGAGTTTATCTTTTTTTCCTCAGAATTGGACTTCATAACTCGCAATTGCGAGTTTATATCTCTCAATTCTGAGAAAAGTCAGAATTGCGAGAAAAAAAGTCAGAATTGCGAGATCTAAACTCACATTTGCAAGGGAAAAAAAAAAGGTAAGAATGGAATTTCTCGCAATTTTGAGTTTCTTGCAATTCTATGGAAGCTTGTTTCCATCACTGAATAAAACTATTTAAAAGATAATTGTGACTTTTTACCTCACAATTCTTACTTTAATTCGCATAATTCAATTATTCTGATTTTCTCACAATTGCAGGTTTATATCTCGCAATTCTGACATTATAACTCACAATTGCAACTTTATATCATGCTATTCTTGATTCCTTTTTTATTCCGCGGTGAAAACAAACTTCAATGCAAATTAACATTTTTGGGGGAAAATGTGGTTAATAGGCTTAATTATCTTATCATACAATATATAATGTTTAATTTCTTTAGATTTTGGGGTGAAATATAACCCAGACATGTTCTCGACTGGTTTCGTGAGATTCACTGAGCAAAGCACGCGTGTCTAGATTACTTTTGCGCATCTTGTGACAAACATACTGGACAAAGCGTGAAACTAAGACAGTGAACACAGATGTTTGTTTTGGTTTATTTCCTAAAGATGAAGGAAGGTTTTACCAAAGTTCTTCTCAAGGAAGATCTGTTCTTTGTAAATGGCGGCGCTTTAGACTCCCTCTGCACATTTTAAGCGTGTTGGAAACGGTTTGAAGTACGGGAAAACATTCGAGGACAGTTTCTTTGGGGAAGAAAGCGGAATCATAAATCGAAAGACTGATTAAAACCATTTGAAGATTGTATTACTCTATTTATTTTCTGTGAGCATGTGAGGATGCAGCCCAGCGTTGGATCTGATGAAGGTGTTGTAAACTCGAGGCGAGTGGCGTGTTTTAGCCGTGTGCACTGAACTCTACCTCTGCATAGAGTTTTTGATTCTTATTTAATACCTCTTTCTTGATCTTTCCATCTCTCTGTAATCCTTCTCATTTTCATTGCAATTTCTAGGAAATTACAAATTCAAATCTTTCAGAACATTTATACTATAAATGGTTTCCTGTGAAAATAAGAAAACTGCTGTAGTTGTGAGTTTTAATTTTATATTCAGTCACTGGTTGTATGCCTGTTCTCATGAATAATACGTTGTTGTCATTTGTTTCTGTTCCAAAGGTCAAACCCTTCCTATCTGTTTCCATTGTGCCAAAGGCTGAATCCTATCTCCTATGTATGATCTTAGTTCATTCTACTTTCTGTTTAACTAAGTGAACCCAGTCGCCTGCGGTCATCCGCCCAGGAGCTGGAGGCTACAATGGTTGCATGCAGTTTCTTTGGTTCTCGGACTATGATTTTAACTGATGCTCCCAGTTCAGAAGCAATGTTTAGAAACCGCCACAAGAATAAACTTTTAAAGTTGCAATAAAACTGATTCTATGTGTTTTCATTGAGCCTGAACACATTATGCAGGATTAGGGACATCATTATATATAACATATAACATATTTTTTTCCAGGATAGAATTTTTTTTTAAAGGCACAGTATGTAATTTTCGCAGCTAGAGGTCGCTTGTTCAACACAAAGGTGTAGCTTGATGACGCTTTGATTTCGCAGAATCATGGGAGTTGTTATCTTCAGCCAGTGGAAAAGAATCCGACAGGACTCGGGCAGAAATCATATTCATGGATGAGTTAATGTATTAAAGATTTATTAACATTACTGTAGTATGAAGTAGGGTGGGGCTGAAAGCTGTTGGAGCGGAACGAGGCCGCTGGAGCGATTGCTAATGAGAGACGAGCGCGACACACAGCTCAAGAGCAGTGTAGCTTTTATTATGCCGCAGACGAGCGCTTCTGCTTCTTCCGCTCATGCGTATGTGGGGTAACGCTGCGCTGTTTTATCATATTAGATACATTTGAGTGTGTTGAAAGTTATGTTATAATGCTACTCTGTGCGTTCGCTCGGCGGCTACGAGACACTTCTTCACACTGCAGTAAGAGATCAATATTAGGCGTGGTAAAACATGGTACTCGCGGTAAATCAAGAAAACAATATTTAAACAATAAGACTAACTGTGTTGAGCTGTATAACAATGATTAGTTTTCTTTCGATGAATGTATCCAAATAGTTGCTCACCTGTCTAATAAAACACATATATTAAAGCGTCTTTGGTGTTTCCATGGTTTCTACAAAATAAAGCCGGTTAACACGGGTATGATGTCATTGATAGGCGATGCACGGACGTGGTCCGTGTCCTGGTTAAAATTGCTTATTTCTCTGGATTTAAACATTTGGGAAAATGCAAGTACACAAGTCAACAAAATATAAAACATTGTTCTGGTGGGTTTTGGATATTTTGATCCAAAAATCTTACATATTGTGCCTTTAAATGTGCATTTCTGTATTAACAAACCATAAAATCTTGGCTAAAAAGTCATTAAACATTTCTACATTGCTGAAGGACAAAAAAGTCATGACATTTGGTGGCAAAATAATAGACTGTTTTTATTGTATTTTAGAGCAGTGGTTCTCAACCCTGTCCTGGGGACCCCCCACCACTGCACATTTTGTATGTCTCCCTCATCAGACACACACACTTCAGGTCTTGCAGTCTCTACTAATGAGCTGATGAGTTGGATCAGGTGTGTCTGATGAGGGAAACATGCAAAATGTGCAGTGGTGGGGGTCCCCAGGACAGGGTTGAGAACCACTGGTTTAGAGGACAAAATTCCCCTTAATTTTCAGACTGGTTTCAACTAGAAACCGCTGCTAGAGTAAACAAATATTTGCATAATTGGACTTTTGGACAGCTAGTCTTGGTCACCTCATAAGTAATATTAAAGAGGCCATATGATGCTATTTTAACTCTTTCCCCGCCATTGGCACAATTTTCCAGCAATCCATGTTTTCACTGTTATACGGTAGGGGCGCTATAGGCATTATACCGAAGGTCACACGAACAAACAGGAAAACGGGTCTCATTGCATTCCGCTTGTAGAAAGAGTTAACGGCAGTACAAACTGACGGCGATATCTATGAACTCAGCTAACATAGCTAGTTCTTTTTATTGTTGCCATTTTATTCGTTTTAAATATCTAAATGTTAGTGAGGAGAAGAAATAAAAAAACTTTTAGATATCAATCTGCATATGTGATGGACATCGGTTATGCTCATCTTTGCTCGCTCCTTTGAAGGCATCTTTAGTAAAGCGGCGCTTTTATTTAACAAAGCACATACAAAAGACCTGAACCAGAAGCGATGCGACCTGTTTTACAGAATATGGAAGTTTGTTGCACATAACCCCCATTGCAGATCAAAAGACAGATGAAGAAGAAGCAGAAACAAGCGATAGAAGCATTGCTTATGCACATGTAAGCTAACGCGATCATTAAACGGCATATAAATCAAAACTGCCTAATGTTACTGGATGAAATGTCAAACCCATGAAGAGGAAACGACTGTGAAGGGGTGTTGATGGACTTGATCTACTCCATCTGTGTTTTGATCATTGTTCTGAATCCCATCTGGATAAATGCACATTCAGGTGTTGAGAATGCATGAAGCTAGAATTAAATGTTTTTCTTTTGTTTAAAAGCATAGGCTCTGTTCTTTCTTTTGATATATTGTATGTTCCGATATTCATAGAACAACATTTTCTGGGGGCCATGAAAATTTGGTGAAAATGATAAAAAGTCATAAAAGGTCATAATTTTGTTTATTGGGTGTACTATAATAGGTTAACATGTTCAAAAAACATCTTTTTCAAATACTAAACATTATTGCAGCACCTCTATTCCCAGTCTGTCTGAAACGATCTGATTACTACAAAGCCCCTCCTTCTGAAAAGTCTAGAGTGCTCTGATAGGTCAGCTGACCCTGTGTGTCGTGATTGGCCAAACACCTCAAGCTAGGGTGACCAGACGTCCCGGTTTCCCTGGGAAAGTCCAATATTTCTGCTCTATTTTTAGTGTCCTGACTTATGAAAAAAATCCTGTATTTTATCTTTCCTAAATTGTCTTTGCTAGGTGATCATGTAAAAGCGAGTAATCTTCTGTCACGCGAGAATAGCCTAATCAATCTCGTCATAGTATTTTTTGGAGAAGAAAATTACCATCCAATCACAATTCGATTATCTTGCAGTTAGTGAAAGTAGGATATTATAGAGCACTGCGGAGGAGATCAAGTCAGAATGAAGATGTCAAAGAAGAGTGTGTACATTTAACGGGGATCTTCAAAAAGACTAAGTTACTATGCTCAGTAAGTTGTGAAAAAAAACTCAATGTGGGCAATCCCGAATTCAGTTCTCTTTGTGCCGGAATGGTCAAATACAGACACAGTTGTCAAAATTCCCATCATGTGGAGTATCTCACGTTAATACAGTCGGTTATGGCTTCAGTGAAAAATGGACATGTGTCAGTATATTAGCAGCAGCCTAAAATTCTTGTCTGTGTCATTAATATTGATCTAACAACAAAGGTTTGTTGGAAATGTAACGTCCCGTACCGTAATCACGAGACTTCAAAAGCAATTGTAAACACAAACAGTTAATGTCATCAGTTTTACCGTATCAGTTCGCAGATCGATCGGAACCAACTTTGCGATTCCTAATTCCATCCGTTTTTGAAAGGCTAAACAAGGGGATTTTGCTTTTGGTGACAACACTACAATTCACGGAAACCTTGTCTTCTTTTTTGCGAATGCCTTTAGGTGGCCATTGTGCTAATATTTCACACTGTGACGTAGACATTTGCGGAAGTAATATCTGAGCTTCGATCGAGGTGTTTTAGGCAGGTCTGGATCAGTGTTCTGTGTTAAAATAAATCCCTTTTGTGGGACACTATGAGCTTTGTAACTCTGCCAATCTTATGTATGCACAAATAGATATGAAAAGGAAAAAATTTAAAAGCATCATATTGCCTCTTTAAGAAAGCTTTAAGAAATGGAATGTTGGAGCTATAAAGGCTATTTGATGTAATTTCCCTAGAAACCAGTCAAATACAGTCATAACTTGCATTTAACTTAATTATATGAAATAAATAGTTAAATGACATACATTATATTGCCAAAAGTTTTGGGACGCCTGCCTTTACATGCACATGAACTTTAATGACATCCCATTCTTAATCCGTAGGGTTTAATATGGAGTTGGCCCACCCTTTGCAGCTATAACAGCTTCAACTCTTCTGGGAAGGCTTTCCACAAGGTTTAGGAGTGTGTTTATGGGAATTTTTGACTATTCTTCTAGAAGCACATTTGTGGGGTCAGGCACTGATGTTTGACGAGAAGGCCTGGCTCGCAGTCTCCGCTCTAATTCATCCCAAAGGTGTTCTATCGGGTTGAGGTCAGGACTCTGTGCAGGACAGTCAAGTTCCTCCACACCAAACTCGCTCATCCATGTCTTTATGGACCTTGCTTTGTGCACTAATGCACAGTCATGTTGGAACAGGAAGGGGCCATCCCCAAACTGTTCCCACAATGTTGGGAGCATGAAATTGTCCAAAATGTCTTGGTATGCTGAAGCATTAAGAGTTCCTTTCACTGGAACTAAGGGGCCAAGCCCAACCCCTGAAAAACAACCCCACACCATAACCCATGAAGCTCTCTACGTACTGTTCTTGAGCTAATCTGAAGGCCACACGAAGTCTGGAGGTCTGTAGCTATTGACTCTGCAGAAAGTTGGCGACTTCTGCGCACTGTGCTCCTCAGCATGCGCTGACCCCGTTCTGTGATTTTTACGTGGTCTACCACTTCGTGGCTGAGTTGCTGTTGTTCCCAATTGCTTCCACTTTGTTATAATACCACTAACAGTTGACGGTAGAATATTTAGTAGTGAGGAAATTTCACAAATGGACTTATTGCACATGTGGCAACCTATCACGGTACCACGCTTGAATTCACTGAGCTCCTGAGAGCGACCCATTCTTTCACAAATGTTTGTAGAAGCGTCTGCATGCCTAGGTGCTTGATTTTATACACCTGTGGCCATGGAAGTGATTGGAACACCTGAATTTAATGATTTGGAGGGGTGTCCCAATACTTTTGGCAATATAGTGTATGTCCAAAAATAATGCATTAGCTATACTGGCAAGTCATTCTGAACTTAGCATATGGTCTATGCATTTTTCCTCCTAAGTCTTTGGCTTTGCACCTCTAAATGTGTCCCTGGTGAACTACACCATTGCTATTTGCCTAAAAATTGAACTTTATCTAGCAGAGCTGGACAGATAATCCAATTACAGAGATATAGAAGCGAAAAAGAAGAAATTATTGAAATATTTAAGGCTGTATTTAACAGTCATCTGGGAAATATCATCTGTTCTCAATTGTCAGTAACCACAAATGTGGGAAATGTATTTGTGTGTTGAAAAGAACAAATTTGGTTAGACTTGCAAATGCTGTATGATTTGCATAGTCCTTTCCATGCAGGCATAAAATTAAACTGTTGTTCGCCTACTAGCTTTTAAAAACAGGATGCAATTTGCTGTACTCCTAGTGTAATTAATCTCAAAAACACATTCCAAAAAAAGAAATAATCTCCCTACTTGATTTCCCAAGACAGATTAATAATAATACTTAAGAAGAACCCAAGAAAGTCAGATGCGAAACAGCCTCCACTACAACTTCCCTCAAAATATCAAAAAAGGTTTTACAGTAAGTGTTCACTAGCAGCTGCCAATATATAATTTGTGTACCCATAAGTCTCCATTCATTAGAACGCAAGTCCTTCAAAAGCTCTGTCCAGATGTCCCTCATTCAGAGGTTATTTAGATGGGGCTAAAAGCTTCTAGAGATTCCATCATGATCTACTCTGATCCCATGGCATCCAGTCATGTCAAACACCTCAAGGACAGAGCTAAAGAGGGGATTCTTTTTAATAACGTAATAATAACAACCTAGCGCATAGCTAACAGACGCCAAACAAAAGGGACCTTATATCTTCAGATCAAAAGTTTATTTTCTTTTGCACATTCTGTTGAATATAAGTAACTTTGCAACTACATTTCAACTAACTCTCAATAGAGTATTAGAAGACTGTCTGCTTAATATCTGCTAACTCTTTATTGTGATGGTCCTCCAACAGACATTCTACTGACTATAAGTAACTTTTCAAGTACATGTCAACTTATTCTAACCCTAAACCCACCAGTCTACTAATGCTCTAATGAGAGTTAGTTGCAATGTTCAATCTGTTAAAGGGACCATCAAAATAAAGTGAAACCATTACATTTGCTGCGAGATCTCAACACCCAACAAAAGACTCAGTTATGTAAATGTATTTAGTATCTTAATATCAAATAAATGCACCATAATGAAATTCATGTCAGCACAAAAAGTCTTAGGCATGACCTCTACGAACTGGCATTGAAATGCTTTCCGTCAGCTAGTAATTCTCCTGTAAGGGCAAACAGAGCCCGAATATCACAGCAAGGCCTGCGTGCCGACATGCCTTTGGTGGGTAAGAATAGCCCCACAATGGAGCTCACATCTCTCGTCTTCTGTTGTCTGAGAATAGTTGTTGTCAGGACAGAGGAAGAGGTAAGACTGGAAGCCAAGTTGGTGGTTACTCATGAGTCTTGCCGTTGCGGATTACACTTGACCTGGTATATAGGACCTGACTAGGATTTTGAGTGCTTGTAAATGGGGTTTATTTTGAATGCCCGCTTGGACTGAGTTTAATACCGTCTGTAAAACTCTTTTTCTTATGTGGAATCAAGTAGGCTGTGTTTTGACCAGTGAGATATTCTGTGCTTTACTCTTGGGGTTTGGAGGCCTAAATCTGCTGGCATGGCTAAACCTTCTGCATCAGGCGTGATCTTCATAACACTGAACCACAACATCACCCTCACAGGTATGTGTACACTTTTACTGTTTTAAAACGCATTTATACAGGAGCTCCAGAAAGCATTTGGGCACTTAACCACCTACAATGTCTGAATGTTGTTGTATTTGATTTCAAAAACCAACATTAATTTTACATGCACATACGTTTGTTAGATTTTAAATGATAAAACAATAGACATACTGTTGAAAATGAAGATATTTGTACACTTGCTGGTTGTCAAACGTTAGTAGATGTTGGTAATAAATGTGATACACCTGACTTCATCCAATAAAAATCACCTTGACACCAGTTCCTTAATTTCACATGACACGTTTATTTATTTATTTAGTATCTCATGCAATGATATTTATACATGCTGAACTGTCCAAATACTTTGGTCCATTATATCATTGTTTAGTATTTACAGAGTTTTGACAGTTAATGCATAATGCAAAATTATAATTCAAGATGAGGTAGCACTTTATTTTACAGTCCTGTTCCCCATGCAGAGCTGGGTAGTAACTGGTTACATGTCATTTGGATTACGTAATCAGATTCCAAAAATTTAGTACCTGTAATTAGATTATATTACGTTTTAAAATACTCATATTCAGACTACAGTTACTTTTTTATTGATTACATCACAATGACAGTCAAATATTCATAAATCATTGATTCTCCCTACTACTACTTCGTTATATTTTAAAATGTCCTTGCTAAAAAAAGCCTACTGCTTATATTATGTTCAGAAGGTCTTCCAGGTTTGTGGAATTGGACACACAGACCAGCAGCCACTGATCACTGAAACCTGAGCATTTGATCACTGCATTTACAGAACTAATTTAACTTTTAACAAGTGTTTTCTCAACATTGCAACACTGCATATCTAATTAACTCCTGATTAACACATTAATTATTATTTGAATTATCACTCAATATCAGGGAGTTATTTAACCATGCATTAATGTCTTTGAAATGCTTTTGTCTTTGTAAATTCACGTCATTTCATATTTACATGCAATGCAGGGATTCTCCAACTTTTTTTGTCAGCTGAAATTTCTTTGACTTAAAGGGGTGGTTGATTATTTCACTTTTTAAACTTTAGTTAGTGTGTAATGTTGCTGTTTGAGCATAAACAACATCTGCAAAGTTATGACGCTCAAAGTTCAAAGCAAAGGGAGATCTTTTCTTTTTAAGAAATTGCTTTTTAAGGACTACAACCAACGGCTGGTTGGGACTACACAAGCTTCCTCCCGGGTTAGTGACATCACTAACCCTGAAATTTACATAAACCCTGCCCCCGAGAACATGCAACAAAGGGGGTGAGGCCATGTTGAGAATTTATAGATTATCATGACAGAATATGCTAATAAATGTCTTGAAGATAGTTAACTCCACATCAGCTGCATAAATTCATCAACTAACCATTCAGGAACATCTTGTTGCATTCTACATGTTGTCACTTCTTCTTGAGTCTCTCCATCATTGTCCAACTCCGGTTTGAACATAAAAGGCTGAACAGTTTTATTGCGTGTCTGCATGAGGTGATCAGAGCTGCTAACTGGAGTTCTTGAAGCTCCGCCCCATGAGCAGCAGCTCATTTGCATTTAAAGGGACACACAAAAACAGCATGTTTTTGCTTACCCTCAAAAAGTGACAATTTTAACATGCTATAAAAAATGATCTGTGGGTTATTTTGAGCTAAAACTTCACATACTGGGGACATCAGAGATTTATTTTACATCTTGTAAAAAGGGGCAATCAACTACCCCTTTAATATATTTACTTGAAGTATCCCCTGAGATTTTAATTTGTAAATTAGGTCAATAATAAAATTAAGTCAATAAAAATAATAATAAATAATAAAATTAAGTTCACGGTTCTCTGATGTCGGTTAATGGTCACATGACATGCAGGCAAACAAATAAAACATTTTTTTTAGTAATGTTTAGTAGTTTTATTTTTATTTTAAAATTGTTTATTTAATTAAAAAATTGTATGATTTAATTAATAGCTTTTCATTAAACTCACGAACCCCATTCTGGGAAACCCTGACGTTAATGTGATATTTAATGCACTTCATGTTGTTGATAACGAAGAATGGAATATATTTTCTTTCTCTTTGTATTTTTATATCATTATGGTACAAGATTATTCTACTCAAATCAATGTGAGAAGCTAGGTCAAAAGTAATCTAAAAGTAATCCAAAAGTAGTCAGATTATATTACCTTAAATATGTAATGTAATGTAATGGTAATCTACCCAGATCTGTCCCCATGTACTTATTATAGTTATTACAATAACTGGGTAATAACTAAGCCTAAACCTAACCTTAACCCACGTAGTTACCTTATATTACCAATTTCTTAGGTAAGTACACTGCAAGTACATGTAAGTGTGTGTACTGTAAAATAAAGTGCAACCCAAGATGATTTACTTGTATAAATCGTCTCTAAAATGTCTGTAAAGTGGTGAAGTAATATTGTAAAAAGTCTTTAGGTCACAAAATTGAAAAAATGTATATGATCCTTCCAGTGTTCTGCTACAGATGCTCTAAAACAATTGAGGAATATCTTATATATTGTCATTAAAACAATACTGAAGTTTCATTTGTCAAAAGAATACCTGGATAGCTTATTTGATCAATTTAACAACATTGTCAATTTCCAGGCCAATTTGAAAAGGTACATTATAGTTTATTTCTGAATAAGATCTGTATGCTCTCTTTCTTTCCCTAGGGAAAGCATGGCTCATCTTGATGGTATTCCTAAGGATCCCGGTCTTGCTGTTTGCTGGTTATTCCCTCTACCAGGATGAGCAGGAGCGATTTGTGTGCAACACCATTCAGCCCGGTTGTGCCAATGTGTGCTACGACATGTTTGCCCCTCTTTCCCTTTTCCGATTCTGGCTGGTGCAGCTCACCACCCTGTGCCTTCCCTACATGATGTTTATCGTCTATGTGATCCACAAAGTGAGTTCTGGCATATCTGTTGATAGCGGAACTTCTGAGTCCATAAAAGCAGACTCCATCTATAAGATCCATCAAGAATCGTTCAGGAAAGCGTCTCTTTGTAAGACCATTGTGAAGGCTGAGAAGGGGCAGGTGCAGAACTTCACAGGAGCCTACATCTTGCATCTGTTGCTTCGGATACTTGTAGAAGCTGGATTTGGAGCTGCCCATTATTACTTGTTTGGCTTCCACATCCCCAGACGCTTCATGTGTCAGCAGACACCGTGCACAACCATGGTGGACTGCTACATCTCTAGACCCACTGAGAAAACCATCATGCTGAACTTCATGTTGGGGGCAGCCGCTTTGTCCTTGCTGCTAAACATGTGCGACTTAATCTGCGCCATCAAGCGCTCCGTGAGGCAAAAAAGCAAAAGAAAGATGCTGGTGGAGAAGATGTACTCAGAGGAGCAGTACTACCTGTCAGGGAACGGGAATCAAGGTACGGATGTTAGCATCCCGCCAACTCAAGACGTGAAGGGATCGGGAGGGTTCCGCAAGAGAGGAACCAGACACTCGAGTGGCGATGAAGCTGCTTCTGTGCTTTTGGACGACGACCCTCCACCACCCTTACCTCTTGGAAGACTGTCTACAATTTCTGGAATGCCTGGTTCCAACAACGACAATAACAGCAGCTACCAACCCACCCAAGAAGAGGGGATGGTAAGAGAGGGCAGTGAAGTGGCACTGTACCCCACTGAGCCTTTGGGGACTCCTAGATCCATCCGAGTTAGCAAACGTGGTCGTCTCAAACCTCCGCCACCTCCACGAAGGGACAAACTAGCTGCTCAAGGTGCAATTGATGTCCCGGGAGCAACAGCGGTGTGTACCAGAAAAGTAGGACAATATACTCTGGTAGAAATGACCACGGGTGAAGACATACCGACTTCCAGTGGAGATGGCGAAGAGAAGAGGTCAGAGTGGGTTTGACTGTTACTCCACAAGACTATCCATATGAATTTGGCTGCTGCCGTTTTTAGCATGTATCCTATAGGGATGTGTGAGACTAGCCGACTAGTCGATTAAGCAATAGTGCTGCTGGTGGTCGACTTGGAAAATACTAGTCGTTTACAATTTTTTGTTGTTGTTGCACATTTATTTATTTATTCTGCTTTATATCAAACTAGTATAACAATTAAGCTTGCTTAGGCTCGTCATGCTACCAGTTATGAGGGACAATACGGTATGAAACTGTATATCGGATTAAAGGAGAAACATTATGAATGAAACTTACTTTACACTTGAACAGTTGTTATATCAACATCCTAACGATAAGAAAATACGGTTAAATAATGTATAGTTGTCAGTACACGCCAAGCTTTTCTTGCGATTTTGCCACCCGTCATGTGTACAGATACTTTTCATCCATGTGACGCGCGTTCAAACCATAAACTGTATCAAAGACTTTATATATAGGAAGACGGTGCACTCCGATTACTTATGAATGGGAGAAAGTGCAACGCCCAATATGGCAAATAAGCCCCGCCTTCTAAATGAAAGAGCCAATCGTTGATTGTCGTTGATCAATCATTGATCGTTAGAAGGTCCAGTTGCTATAGAAACAGGCAGTGTTCTGAGATGCACGTTTAGCATTGCGCATGCGCATTAGCTTTGTCCAGGCTGAAAAATGCAGTTTTTTGTCATGATTCGAGCGTTTAGAAACCAAATTTATGAGGCAGTTGTTGTCAGATTTCATTGGTGATTTTAAAATATGAAATTGAATCGTAAGCTTGGCGAACAGTTTTGGAGAATTTGATGTTTCCACATTCAAAGAGATAGGAGCTGCACTTGCATGCATGAGAGGCGTTTCAAAGATGGCCGCCGAGTGAAATGGGACTTTAACTGTATAAAACCTGGACACGAAAGTAGTAGTTGCCGTGGTAACGAACAACAATACCTTATGTACGACTTACGTGAACTAAATTTTATTTGAGGAAATTTTTATAATTCGCTATTAGTTTTGAACTTATTGATCCTGCGCTGCCTATTGACTCAGTTGATTTGAATAAAAAAGTCTATAATGGCTAACGTTGCTTAAGTGAACGCTCAAGTTATAATACAATGATCATAATGCAAGGCAAGCATGTCGCACGTATCTGACCTATTTTTAGCGGCATTTGACTTCTTAGTTTAAGTGGTCTTCCAAGTGGATCGCATACAGACTGTCTCCGGGGGCGGGGCTAGACTAGTCGGTTCCAAAATTTCCGTTTAAATGGTTGTGAAATTCGTTGCGCACATCCCTACTATTCTCATACATTGTAAGTTCTGAAGTGACATTTCAAATGCATGTAAGTTGCAAAGAAAAGTTTAGAACTTGACTGGAATAGATTGATTGTAGAAGCACGGTGAAATGTGAGGTGTTATTAGAAGATGTCAACGTCATGGATACATGCCAACCCTCGGATCAACTACGCCCATCCGCATCCACCTGTGTTAGTGTTGGCTCTTTCTTTCACCAACCAGACAGGCCCTGGCCTTGCTACAATCAGGGGACACCGAAGGCCATTCTAAAAACAGGCCAGTTGCAACCACCCAAGAAAAGCAAAGACTGACATACTTTCTGCTTCAACTGGGGTGGCCACCAAACCCTGAGGGTACGAAGGTGCTACCTGCTTTAAAGGGCCTCCAAAATCCTCTAGCCTGCAAAATCTCAGGGACTGTCAAGTCTCAGTCAGCAGCACCCCATCATAAAGCAATTACTGCCCAGACTGCTTTTGTATTTATGGAGGTAACTTGCAACACTATTTCAAGGACCTTTTGTTTGGAGCTTTAGAACAAACACTTAAAATAGAGCTCCATAATCTGGTGTAACACGAGAGCAAGACAATGCGTGCATTTCAGACTCTCAAAAGCTAGCCGCAATATGCAAACGATTGGGCGTGTTTGCTTTAGACAGTCACCTAGACCGCAGCCGTTCTGTCCTCACAATGTTAGTCATGTGTCTTATTAAACACACCAGAGACCTCTAGGTTTCCTTATACATCACTGATGCTGCTAGGTGTTATGGACTGCTATGAATGTACATATTGTGTTTGAAATTTCTTCAGGAGACTCAGGGAATAAATCAAATGTATAAATGAACTGCTTGCATGTTTCTATAGGCCTATTGTAATAGGCTACTAAAACTATATTATAACATTATAAAATATTTACCTTTTACAGCATTTTATTGCATTACATTACCAACAAGGAAAGCTAAAGGTGTTTATAAGGACTACAACGATTCTGTGATTTGTCAAGCATGTAAACTCACATCCTTGAGGCTTTTTGAAAACTGTTTTTTGTTTGCAATTTGCCAATTCTCTGCATTCTTGTGGCCCTCTGATGGCTGTTATCATATTGTCACCGCATTAATGCATTTTATTGCAGATGTTTTTTCAAAGAGAAAAATTAAGGTTGTTTTTGGAGTTTGTTCTTGATATGATGTATTCAAGGTGAAATCTTGTCCTAAAATGGTTTGAATAAACCAAGGAACTTGCCTTTCACCCATGTGCAGCTTCCACTGTTACTGCTCTCACAGAGACTCACTCAACGCCCTCTGCTGGCAGGAGTTGATAATGCACTCCTCTGGCTTCATTTTTTTTTTTTTTTTTTGGAAAGGTTAAAGGAATAGTTCATCCAAAAATGAAAATTCTGTCATCATTTACTCACCCTTAAAGTTGTTCCAAACCTGTATGAATTTCTATGTTCTGCTGAACACAAAAGAAGATATTCTGAAGAATGTCGGTAACCAAACAGTTGATGGACCCCATTGACTTCTATAGTATTTTGTTTTCCTTACTGTGGAAGTCAATGGGGTCCATTAACTGTTTAGTTCCCCATATTCTTCAAAATATCTTATTTTGTGTTCAGCAGAAAAAGAAGAGAAGGGTGAGTAAATAATGACAGAATTTTCTTTTTTTTTAGTGAACTATCCCTTTAAGTAGCAATGATTGGTCGAAGGTGTCTAAAATTGGCGTTATCTAGCGGCCCGGAAGTTGTCTTTGCTTGGTCAGGTAAGGCTGGGCTAAATAATACTTTTATTGTTTTAACTCTTCCATGTGTCTTTTCAATTAAATTGCGATTAAAGTATCTCAGACTCATTATTCAGTCAATTATTGTTTTTGTTTTTTTTATTATTATTTATTTATTTTTATTGTTGGAGTTATCACAAGGTATAGGAATGTATACAACACTTTTGACAACACCATAAAAAGACCAAAGAAAAAAAAAAATAGACAAATACAAAATACATAAAGGGCCAGGGGTAATATAAATTAAATTATATAAAATAGAGGTGTCTCAAGAGGCACTTATTAACAATCAGGCAAAATGTCACAGAGCATACAGTCACCTGTACATTATAGGAAAGAATGAATATTATAAGATGTACACAATGTTATGGATTTTAAGGCTTTAACATTGCTGGAGGTAGATATTGTATCCAAGTAATACTTCAAATCTTTACAAAATATAATAAATAGGGGCATTACAGACAAAAATTTGCACTTATGTAAAAAAAAAATGCTAGTAAAATAAATAGATTTATTAGAAAATATTTGTCCTTCAGATTCTTATCAACATGATAAAAACCAAACAAAATATCCTTGTACAACAAAGAAAAATTGTCTACGAGCGAAGAACATCTAAATAAACAGAATTTTCCCCAAAAAATTGTTACATGGACACATTCCCAAAAGAGATGAGGGACAGACTCATCTACGGTTTATAGGATACCTTTTTAACCTTATTTGTAATTAAATATTTGAGTAAAGACCACACATTCTTCCAGGGAATATTATAAAGATAATTACTCCAGTAAAATACAACAGAAGGGACAGTAGTTATATCATTCTGAAAGAGATGTCGAATCTTTCTGTTCCTGAGAGAAGGACTGCATGCAAAGCAAATTTTCCCTGTCGGTGTTTCACAGGGATTAGTCAAGGAAATAACGAAGGATAAAGACTCAACAGAGTTTTTTTTAAAAGTACAATAGCTCCACTGGGAATGGCGTCCATAACTATGGCAAAGTCACGTGGGTTGACAGGAATACAATATTTTAAGAACTCAGAATAAGAAAGCAAATGACCATTATTATTTAGAAGCTGAGAAACTAAAATAATATTATTTTTAAAACAAACAGGAAAAAATATAGATTCATTTTTATAACAGATATCCTGGTTATTCCAGATATAATAACAGTGGGGACTGAAGTTGTGTTTATAAATTAAGTGCCAGGCCAAGTTTGTGGGAGTCTGATAATTTAATTGGTAGTTTAGAGATATTATAATTACATACCAACAAAAAGGGGAGACCACCGACTTTAGAGAAAACATAATTGGGAATAGCATTCCAAAAGGAATTGGAATCATTCAGAAATTGCCTCAACCAATTTATCCTAAATGTATAGTTTAAGGAAGAGAAGTCAAGAAAATGTAGACCCCCATCATCATAGCTGTTTATAACGACAGACTTTTTGATGTAGTGTCTTCTATGTTTCCAAAGGAAGTCAAAAAGCATTCTATTGACCTCACCACAGATGGACTTGTCAACATACAAAGAGAGAACAGGGTAGGTTATCGCTGAAATACCCTCAGCTTTGGCAAGGAGTGCCCTTCCTCTTAGAGACAAAGTCCCTTTGGAGCCAGTACTGGATCAAAGTTTAACCTACCTCTAGTATTGTCATCTTTACAAATAGTTATACCTAAGTAACAGACTTGAGATTTAACAGGGATATTATAAAGGGAAGAGGCAGAACAAGATTTTATGGCAAGCAGCTCACATTTATCTAGATTCAAAGTTAAGCCAGAAGCTTTCAAAAATACTTTAAATATGGTCATCTTTTAGAAAGAGGGTGGTGTCGTCAGCTAACTGGCTAATACGAATATGATTATCAGCTATATTGATACCTTGTAAACTACTATTCAGCAAATAAGAGGTAAGGAGCTGAGCGGCTATTAAAAATAGGTTGAAACTGGGCAACCCTGGCGAACCCCTCTGAAGACTTCAAATCTGGGAGAAGTACCAGATTTAAGATGAATTGAGCAGTTGCCATTTTTATACAGCGTGCGGATAGTTTTGCAAAACAAATCACCAAAGCCAAACTTGTGCAGAGATTGTAAAAGTCTACTGTTCAGAGTAGATCTCTGCTGTAGCAGCGCGTAGACGGTGTTGTCACGTGTTAGCTGTTACTTTCCTCAGCGCTTTAGAGTAAAGACAAATCACGGTCGTTTCCGATTACTCGATGAGGCTTTTATTGATTGATTTCTTAAATTAGATGGGTCGAAATTTAATTTGTATGTCAGATAACAATCTTTGCATTAAATATGTCATATTTAATTTAAAATGTAAAACGTCCTGAGATTGAACCGCTGAGGGTTTTACTTTTTGACCGCCAACGGTTTCATGAGGAATAACTTCTCGTAGCCAAGAGTATTTGCCTTTCAATGGTTTATTCTGTCTGTGAAGCTAACTATTAACACATTCTACTACAGATTGAAAGTCTCATGGTTTTACTATCATAATATTGATGTGCTCGCCACAGTAATTAAAAGTAAATAATGATTGGAAGGACGAAAGCTATTCCAAAATATTATTCATTTATTTATGTAACTTTTCAGCACTTTCTCAAAGTTAACTTTTATGTTCTGTCACATTTACATTGGAATATGGATGGTCTACAGAAGATTTAATTTATTTAATTATTAATAAATAAAAAAAAAATCACCAGCCTCCCTCAAACCGGCGTTTATCTGTAAAAGTTAACCCTTTTAATAAACATTTACACACTTTCTTATACAAATCTTCCACACACAATGCACTTAATGTTCGTGTATTGCTCTCGGATGTGTAGAAATTTACATATCTGTAGTAGCTATACTTACAGCTTCGAGCTGATACGTGTAAACAACCTAAGAAATCATCTGATAATGTGTAGTTGCAGTATTAAGACGATAAAAACTTTCAAATTAAAGGGATACTTCACCCAAAAAATGAAAATTCTGTCATAATTTACTCACCCTCAAGTTGTTCCAAACCTGTATGAGTTTCTTTCTTCTGCTGAACACAAAATATATTTTAAAGAATGTAACGAAACGGTTGATGGACCCCATTGACTTCCAATGGTAGGGGAAAATAGGCCACATGAGGAAGTCAATGGGGACCAGCAACTGTTTAATTACCGACATTCTTTAAAATATCTTCTTCTGTGTTCAGCAGAAGAAAGAAAGAAATTCATACAAGTTTGGAACAACTCGAGGGTGAGTAAATGATGACGGAATATTCATTTTCTTGGGTGAACTAAGCTTGGCAAGTTTGTGTAATTCTTAACATTGGCCGCTAGGTGGAGACACAGTACATCAAAACAAGTCGTTATTGTTGTCAGAAGATTCATATGAATGCACTCTGATAATTGTTTCAAATATTGTCCTTCACTTTCTATACATGTCTTATTTTTTATGAAGGACAGCTTTACATCGGTTTTCATTATTTCTTACCTTCTCTTTTTAAAGTACCGTGAATCCACCAACATGTTTTTTTTTTTTGTATGTTAAAGATGGAAATACATCCACATCAAGTTTTTAAATGAAGTGCTCACAGAAATGGGAAAAGGTTTTACAACTCTAACCAAGACAAGGCTTAAGATAGACTAAAGTTTTGTCTCGAGATGCACACCAGTAATGTTTTTTTTTTTTTTTATAAGGCACATTTATAAAAGATACTTAAATGTCCTAATTGAACTAAGGCCTAATCCTGGCTTAATCTAAGCCCTGTCTGTGAAACCAGGCCCTTATGAAACATTTACTGACTTTCATAGAAGGCCATAGAATTTTAGATCATAGATTGTTGTATTTGAGTCTAACTGAGTAAATGATTTCTCATAAGCACTGAGTATGAAATGAGTTCGAGAGGTTGATTAAACCTGTCTGTGGTTTAGTTGTATGCAGACCAACCCGTTAGAGAAATAAAGCATTCCAAGTTACATTATATAAAAATGGGACTCAAACTCAAACTAACCATTTGATTTTACAACACTTTGTGTCATTCTTTGTCTAAGAAACTCCACTGGTGTTTCACAAAAAAGGATTACGTAAGGGACCACCTGTAGGTTTCCATTCACTGTCCCTGTGAGTGTAACTACCATTAATACCACAGCTGAAATCCAAAAAGGACGTTTTGATAGTGTTAACAAAAATTAAACTGTCACAGGTTCTCTCTAACAAAACATGACTGGGGCCCCGGGCTTCAAAAAATTTCTATAACGTCGATCAAAGGACAACGGTCTCAAATTAGACATAAAAAAAACCGAGGCGCATCAGTCTAAAGGTTCTATCTACATGGCACCTTTATTCTAGACTTTAAAAGAAAGATCAAAGTTTCCCCAGATGAAAAGGGCCCGTTTCCTGCATTTAAACCCCATTCCCCAGCCCTCTTTTAGTAAATTAAGTAGCAAGCACGTGAAGGGTTCAACAATTACGGAGATTCTCCAGCACAAGGCCCTTGTCTCTAATTAGGCCTCAGATAGCTAAAAGAGTTTCTCCACAAAAGCATCTTCAATGGGAATGACCACAAAGAGCCGCAGAGATGCGGAGCACTCATTACCAGAAGTCCAGATTCCTCAAAAAGTTTTTATTGTCAAAATAAACGTCATATTTGCTTTGCATGTGGCATCTACACTATATACAAATGTACAATAATTTTATATATCTTCTTTTATACACCATTTACAAGTTTGTATAAATACATTTCGCAATTTAAAAAAAAAAACAAAAGACAACCCGTATATAATAACAATAACAACAATAATTGGGCACTAAGACATTAAGGCTTATTCAAACCATCTTTGATTGTTCAGACAATTCAAAACTTGTCTTACAACAACGTGTAAAAGTAAAGGAGACCAAATGCTGCAAGTTGGGGACGTGTGTGTTACTCCACTATAGGAACAATGTAATGCCCAAACTCTCCTTAAGAATGACTGATTGCATGTCATGTCCATATCAATAGAATGGAATTAGCGAAACGTAATTGTTTCTGCATTGTTTCAACCAGTTCTTCGGCTAATAGAAACCATCAACAAGTTCATTTGTATGCAAATGACTGAAAGGCTAAGAGACCCCCCAACAATTAATAGGGATTTCTTGTTTCAGACCTGGGACAAAGGCATCTGCTTGGGGCAGGACACTGAGCTCGCGGTACCGGACCTCCACGTTAATCCCGTGCTGACGTCACTGTACATGGAGCCACCGGAGCCCTTGCTGCCCCAGCAGCAGCGCGTGCAGAAACTCCTCCAGGACTCCAGGGTCTTGCCGGACCAGGTCCAAACTCCAGAGGTGATGCCCACCAGAAGGCACATGAAGTATTTGAGCATGAAGACGGCATAGTCCGGCCTCTTGATCTCCTGCTCCAATAAACACGAACAGTTATGCGTGATCTCCCAACTTTGTCTGTTATGCTGCTCGTAGAAGTAACACGCCACGATGATGGTGGCAGGAACGGTGTAGAGCACCGTGAAGATCCCGATTCGGATCATCAGCTTCTCCAGTTTGTCAGTTTTAGTGCCACCTTGCTTAATGACGCTTCTGATCCTAAAGAGCGACACAAATCCAGCCAAAAGAAACATGGTGCCGATGAATAGGTAGATCACTAGCGGCGCCAGCACGAAGCCCCGCAGGTTGTCTAAGTTCTGGTTGCCCACATAGCAGATCCCGGCGACAGGGTCGCCGTCCACCGAGCTCAGCGCGAGCACGGCGATGGACTTCATGGACGGGATGAGCCAAGCGGCCAGGTGGAAGTACTGAGAGTAGCCCGCGATGGCCTCGTTGCCCCACTTCATGCCCGCCGCGAGGAACCAGGTGAGCGAGAGGATGACCCACCATATCGAGCTGGCCATCCCGAAGAAATAAATCAACAAAAACACAACGGTGCACAGCGCGGGGCCGGTGGTTTCGTAGTGAATGTGCTCCACGTCATACTCCCGGTTACAGGCCACTTTTTCGTGCCCGGCGATCAATCGCACAATGTAGCCGATCGACACAAACATGTAACACGCCGAAAGGAAAATAATCGGGCGCTCGGGGTATTTAAACCGCTCCATGTCTATTAGAAAGGTCGCGACGGTGGCGAAGGTGGATATGAAGCATAACACCGACCAAAGTCCGATCCAGAAGGCCGTGAAAGTCCGCTCATCCTGGGTGAAATACGGGTTGTGACACGGCATGGCGCAGTTGGGGATCTGACCCGTCTTGACGCGGTTGTACAGCGGGTGTCGGTCGCTGTTCACCGCCACCATCGGCGCGCGGCACTGGCAGCCCGGCTCGCAGGGTTTAGTAGCTTTGGGTCCAGCGCCAGCGCGCCCGCTTTTCTTTTTGTGTGGGTTAAAGGCTTTGCTTGGGTAGTTGGTGGGTTTGGACAGCACCGGCGACACTGTGGTGGAGTCGGTTCGGTTGTAGTCCATGCACAGCGTGTCAGGTGCTCCCTGCACGGGCAGCAAATCGCACCTCATCCGGTCCGGCCAAGGGAAGCCGTACTGCCGCATGAGCGGGGCGCAGCCTGCCTTGGCTCGCTCGCATACGCTCCGGCACGGCGGCAGGGGTTTCTTGTAGTCCTCCAGGCATATGGGGGTGTACATGCTGCACAGGAAGAACTTGAGATCCGGGGAGCACTGGATCTCCACCAGAGGCCAGAACTGGTGCACCTCCAAGCCGGCTTCATCCTGCGTGTCGTGGTTGAACTGGTTGGGCATGTAGGTGTAGTTGTAGCCGATGCCCTTGCACAGAGGAACGGCTATCTCCTGACAGGTGATCTCCTTGGCCGTGGTGCCGCTCGACCGGGGCAGCAGAGCAAGCGCGAGGAACAGGTAAATCCCCAACAGGTAGCACTCCATCCTTTCCCCCTGTCAACACGAGCAATGCAGCGCTGGAAACAGTTCAGTTCAGATCTTGCAGAGCAGACCCATCTCCGCTTCACTTGTTTGGCACGGAGTTGCGGTTGGGTTGCATACCGAGAATAAATAGCCTTCGGACGGGCGCAGGCAAAATGGCTGAGGGAATAAATGCAAGCGTTTCGTATTTCCTCTCCTTATTCCCGCTCCGGCGATTTGTTAAAAAATAAAATAAAGCCGCGTTTCAATATTCAAAACTTCTCTGTTAGCAAGAAAACTCTCGGTGTAAACGCGTTTTCAACATTCGTGGTGTTCACGAGAGCCTTTCTCATACAAATCAGTGCTGTAGAGCAGACGCACTGAGTATAAAAGACAGCCGGACAGACACGCCCCCCATGCGCGACTCACCAATCACAGAGCAGCGAGGGCGGGTCCCCGAGACATGTCAATCACGTTTGCTCAAGGTGTACAATTGCAGAAAGCTGTTTTTGAAAGGGAACACAAATTAGATCAAAGATACAAGTTTATGCCCGAAGGAGGCAGATCACAACAAATTATCATTTGTATTGAATCTTTAATGTATGCTTTTATGTTATATGATGTCTTTGTTTACTAGCCTTGGACGTGTTGTAGATGTTCTTTATTGTGGTGAAATTGGATCATTTCTAAAATATTTTAAACCAGTATTCAATTATTATTCAATCATTTATTATATTTTTAATAGCATAGAAAATGAATGGTTTTTCGAACATTGATATATATATATATATATATAGGGTAGGAATAAGGGATGTAGAATATGGTCATGCAGAATAAGGCATTAATATGTGCTTTATAAATACTAATAAACAGCCAATATCCTAGTAATATGCATGCTAATAAGCAACTAATAATAGTAAAACTTTTCTTTTTTTTTCATAAATAGAACTGTGATGTGACAAATTACTTTTTAGGAGTAAAGCACATACATAGTATTTATAAATGACATAAAATTATATAAAAAATTGTTTTAGATGGGTTATAACATGCCACACTGCTTGTTATCCACCCATATTCATTTTCAAATTCAACTGTTTGAATGCTGCAATTTCATCAGAAAATGACTAATTATTTCAGCCTATTATTTTACGGAACTCTGCAGAGATAAAATGATAAAATACAGCAACAGTCCGTCTCATTGGGCCCTGTAATGTATCAGGGTTAATTTGTGAATGATAGGGCCTGGTAGGGGGTTGTCCCGCTGGCAGAGCGGGGAGTTGATGTTTTAATGGAGGTGTGGATGCGCGGAGCTCCTGCAGAGGATGTAATTACTGCAAACTCAAGAACAAGCAAAGCAGTTTGTTAAACAGTGGCAGCGGACAAGCAACCCCTTCCCCCAACTCATTATCACGGGCCGTCTTAAAGGAAGTGCGATGTCATAGTAAAATTAGAGAGCGTAAAACAAATGATTAAAGCGCTCCCTCACAAACACATTCATGTTCAATAGCTACAGAAGGAGTTTTTTTAACAGATTTTTTGTGTGATCTCTTTGAACCATTGTTCGATGCCTTAAAAGGCCCATACGTCCATCAGAAGTAATTACATTTACCTAAATGTAATATGTATAAAGCCGTTTCCTCTGCTGCAACTGTTTAATGATTTCCATTACAAAGCTGCGATGACGTTATGGGACATCACACACCCGAAACTGGTTTGTTTTTCTTCGCTTTGAGCTCCGATATCTCGATAATTATTTTTCTCCTTTCTTTAGTGGAAACTGGTAGGGATTTAGGAACAGGTGTGCCCTCTGAGGCTTGTGGCAAATGCAGGCAGATGAAAAGTAGAATCACTTTCACTGATTATGTCCATTATTCCCCCAGCCATATTGATTAACAGGAAGATAGAGCACACTCTAGTCTCCAGCAGTTGGAGCGTAACCTTTTACCCTGGCTCTATCCCAGCTCCGGCCGGGCTTGGGTTACATAGTGCCCGGGCATTCCAGAGTACAAATGGAATTAGTGCATCTGTTCGAAAGTTAATTTTCAAATCACCATTGAATGAGTCTTTAGAAAGAGCTGAAATGGTGGCCTGTGGCTATCAGCCAAAATAACACGTCTTCTTGTGTAGCAGTATTACAGGTCTACGGGTTCTTTGTGTGCTTATTATTATTATTTCTAAAGCGTGGATTATGAAGCTTCAGATGGGAATTCATTTGTATAAGCAAGAGACTCTTTCCAAAATAGTATTCCAATAATGCACCGTTGAGCTCTACATTGATTTCTTTTGTAGTTTTTATGCAATCCGTGTAAATTGTTTTCGGACTGTATTAACTAAATAAAGTAAATGTAACTAAAGAAATTAAGATCTGCTTACAGTGTTTGTGGCAAAATGTTGATTACCACAGAAAATAATTAGCATAAACTTTCTTTTTTTTAAAGTAAAAATTGAAAATCATAATTACAGTAATCTGTAATTTTTTGTTAATCTGTTTAAATTTTCCTAATATCTATCCATCCATCCATCAATCCATCCATGTCCATCCCTGTCTTTTTATCTGTCCATTCATCCATCCATCCATCCATGTCCATTCCTGTCTTTCTATCCATCCATCCATCCATCCATCCATCCATCCATCCATGTCCATTCCTGTCTTTCTATCCATCCGTCCGTCCATCTATCCATCCATGTCCATTCCTGTCTTTCTATCCATCCATCCATCCATTCATCCATCCATCCATGTCCATCCCTGTCTTTTTATCTGTCCATCCATCCATCTATCCATCCGTCCATTCCTGTTTTTCCATCCATCCATCCATCCATGTCTATTCCATTCCTGTCTTTCCATCCATCCATCCATCCATCCATCCATGTCCATTCCTGTCTTTCTATCCATCTGTCCATCATCCATGTCCATTCCTGTCTTTCCATCCATCCATCCATCCATCCCTCCATCCATCCTTGTCCATTCCTGTCTTTCTATCCATCTGTCCATCATCCATGTCCATTCCTGTCTTTCTATCCATCTGTCCATCATCCATGTCCATTCCTGTCTTTCCATCCATCCATCCATCCATCCATGTCCATTCCTGTCTTTCTATCCATCCGTCCATCATCCATGTCCATTCCTGTCTTTCTATCATCCATCCATCCATCCATCCATCCATCCATCCATCCATGTCCATTCCTGTCTTTCTATCCATCTGTCCATCATCCATGTCCATTCCTGTCTTTCCATCCATCCATCCATACAATCTCTAACTCTATCATATTAGGCTCATGCTAATTTTAACATTTATTATATTTCCCTGTTTACTTGCATTGTAAGTATCTTACTGTAAATGCAATAATCGAAGGACAAGTCCAAACTTTTTTCTGTAGTAATCAGCATTATGCCATAAAGTCTGTGGATACAGCTTCATTTGTATTGAACCTGCAACATTCCTTTAAGGTGTAATTATTACAGTTTTGCAATTTTCACTTAACAGTAACAGCTTAAGTAATCTTGTTTCCAGTAATCACCTCTCAATATAGTAATCCTAATGACATTGAGCATGTTAATGAAACACTGTCTGTGTGTGTAATCCATTAGCATAGTATGTATTGATTGGGTACACAGTGTGATTACATCTGCAGGAATCTTATCAGGGATGTTTACGTTTCATTAAGGCTTTCAGCCAGACTAATAGAGCAGAATGTGTATTTGCCTAGAACCATGCGCTTTAGTACACTTTAGACAAGAGAAAACATCTGTCTTGAATCTGTCTTGGTTATAAAGAGTGGGAAGGAGTGAGATATTAGTGAGAGAGCGAGAGTCAGCCATTAATGCTGGCCGCTCAGACAGGTAATGATTCACAGTGAACTGCCGCTAAACTCAGATTTATGGCTCTTGCTGTTATTGAGTGACAGAGAGCATGTGAAAATTGTTCTTCAGGGCTAGTTGTCTTGTCTTATACCTGATTTACCTGAGATCAAGAGGAGACACTATTGAGACAAATAAGCTGTCTGTCAGAGTGTCAGAGAACATGCATTTTCTTCTGTACCATATCCTAGAAAGTAAGCAGCTCTGATCCAAAATGTAGTGAGCTGCCTGCTTAGCAACATTAGACCTCTTTTGACCAAATTCCCTGAACACAGAGGCCATTCACAGAAGAATTGTTACTTTCTTGCATTCCAAAACAGCTAGATACATCCCAGAATGCATTGCAACAAGCTCAGTGAAAAAAATCTATCCAAGATTGCAGACAAACTGATATATATGCAGCTTATAAATACACATTATAAAATATTTTACACATTTTGACTTGTGTATGTTTTTAGCGCTTATTAGTCTAACACATTGGCTGAAGAATTCTGCCTCCATGGGCAGCGTACAGAGGAAGGCCACAAGGCACGTCCTGATCCAGTGCTTGTCACATCATGTCTACTGAGATACCGTCACCTGATCGATTTCTGAAGGAAGCATAGATGTATCCTTCTCTGCCTATGATATCCCACAATCCTGTGCGTTCGATTCCGTGACATTTGAGCGAAAAAATATTATGGTGGTCGGTGGTTGGTGGTCAGTTTGTGTGCAAATGTACATTTTTGACTAACCTTTTCCACTTTTGATGTAATTACTATTGTTATAGGCTAATTAAATATTTGCTTAGTTATCACCAAAGCTCGCTCTATTTTGTTGTGGATCATTAAACCATTATGCTGCTCAGAAACCTGTCCAAAAACATAATCATACCTTCATAAAGTCAGGTTATACATTATTTTAAGGTAATGTAGTTACATTGTACTTACTCAAATAGAGTAATATTAACTACATGTACTTACTATAGAGTTACAGTTAGGGTAAGGGTTTGGTTTAGGGGTTCTTTACTTGTAATTATGCATAATTTACTGTTATTACTATAGTAAGTACATGTAGTAATGTGTATCTAAGGTCACTGATTTTTTTTGTTGTTGACATTTTTACAAAAAAAAAGATTATAAAAATGCTACAGTAATTGGTTAACTGAAAGTTTACCTTACGATTTATAGTGAAAATCTGTAAATGATTTGACAGCATTATATGTAAACTGTAGTTTCTTTGTAGTTTTTGAAAAGAAAAACTATGAATTATCATATAATTTACTATGAAAAACAGTTTCAGAAATCTGTTTGTGTGACTATATTGTATAAAGAATTTAGCTTTTTCTAATTTGTGTAATGCACATTAGGGTGTTTGTGTTGCATTTCTGTTATTTAGTTAATGTTTATTGCATTATTTTAGTGTCATGTGAATTAGTCTGATGGTGTTTTGTCTTGTGAATGACCCTGTGCATCTTTTATATGCAAGTATTGGCCATGTTTTATGAACGGGCCACTTACAATGAACTCTGATTCATCATGTGTTTTTCTGTTTTATCATGTATTATTGTGGTGTTCAGTACATTTGAAGGTAAAAAGCAGATTTTGGTATATATACATTATATCAATTAATGAAATATACAGTTATAAGTTATGCAGGCATCAATATACCATCCTAATACCTGACATAGTTACAGTATATTTTTTACGGTGAATTTCTGGCAACCACAGCTGACATTGAATTCAACCAGATATTTTAAGGCAGCTCACTAGACTTTTAGACAGAGCTAGCATGTTGTTTGACTGCCGCTAAGTCAATTAACAGCCTTGTTTTAAGAAACGAGGGTGTGTTTAGGAATTGTTTTGCTATGTTTGTTCTTTGACTTTGCCCAGACCCCCACATTTCTCCATAGAGAGATTGAGGTGGGGGAGGGCGGCCCAGCCCCCCATCCTCTTCAGCACGTGTTTTCTTTGGGCTTGGCAGATAATCAGTTGCAGGTGGGGCTGGAGCCCCTCTTCGGTCCCCTGAGGTGGTGGAGCGCGCTCCCTGGGTGTCCCCTCACCTTCACCTCATTACCTTGACAAACAGGGGCCGGCCCTGCTAATCAATCCAGCGCTGAGAGCACACAAGACACGACATCCTTCTCCTAGATCCGCTCGCTGTGTCTGTGTACCTCAGATCAGCAGGTTATTACATACCATAGAGCGTGCATCAGTAAAAAACATGGAGCGTGGCGTGCCGATTGACAGTGTTTTGACATAAAGTTAAGAATGTATGTAACCTCTTGTTGCAATTGATAGGATAATGCTAATTCAAATTATGCAGTGACTAATGTTCCTGAACACAGTTATCTCTGCATTGAGTAAAATCCAGTTTCTGCTGCTGTGACTGTACTGAGGTTTGAAAATTGTAATATATATATATGTATATTACAATTTGTGTGACAGGGTTGCCATATAAACCTATAAAACCCATTAATTATAAAATGATATATCGCTCACTAAAAGTATATTAAATTGCAATATCTTACATAGCCTTGATGAACCCTGCAGGTGAAATGAAAACGGGATTTAATGAAGGATGAAGACTTTGATATTGCCTGATTATTGCGTAACATAACATAACATGTAACGTAACGCAACACAACACAACACAACACAACACAACAAACATAAACCATGACCCAGTAATCCTTCTTTTAAAGATACAAATTTAATGTCTTTTTTTAAGATGCTTTAATCTGAAGTATATTAATTTACTTTCTGTATTTTATTATTATTTTTTTTTTTGGCAGCTGCTTTACAAGTCCGACTCTCAGTTCACTCAGTATCTGTTTATCTGGACTATGCTGTATGAGGTTACGACACTTTGGGTTCAAAGGTTGACTCCCTGTCACCAGCCATTAAAAGAAATATGTATTCAGTAATGTGAAACCCAAATCATAAATATGACTCTTATCTTTACCTTTGAAATGTGTTTGATTATTGTGCTTTTAAGGAAGGGAAAATGCCTTTTGTAACTAAATATATTTTCTATTTAAAGAACATTTAGGTGTTCTGATCATGGTAGAGCACTACATTTATTTAGTCCTTAATTTTCCAAGTGACAGTCTATCAACCAAAGTTTTCCTTTGACTCTATACAAGTACTCACCTTAAGGACTCAATATGTATCTGGAATTCACCTATTTATTTTTCAAAATACAATGCATTTCTGAGTTAAACAGGATATTTAATGACTTTGGATTTTGGGACTTGGATTTTATCCATTGGGAACATATTGGTTTTTGCAGAGTATGGATGCATCCGAAATCACAGTTATTCAACTTTTTCGTTTCTAAGTATAAATAGTGCGTGTAGTGTTCACACTGAAAATCCCAAAAAGAACAAGTGCACTTTAAACACCTGGATGATGCACTAAATTAATGGAAAAAACGAAGTGTGGAATGTTGGACACTTCATGCACTCAACTGTCGCAGCTTTAATTGCGGAGGGGGAGGGGCATCAGACTCCGATGTTGAATGACAAAATAACCTTATAAAATTCATACACTACACGGATGAGTACATAGTGTATAAATGCATAGTGTGTCATCTGGGATGCAACTATACTCTTTTAACATACTCTTTTTTCACCTACTTTATAGGGAAGCATGTGATTTTAGAATGTTAGGGCCCTTTCATACACCCGGCGCAATGTGGCGCTAGGCGCGACGGAAGTGTTTTTTGCTAGTTTCAGCCCGACGCAGTTGTCATTTTCACGTCCAGCACCATGTTGTTTAAATATCAAATGCACTCGCGCCCATCTGTTCGCCCATGGGCGTGCTGGTCTGAAAACGAGGTGTGTTCAGGCGCATTGTTGGCATGTTGCTATTTTGAGGAACTGAAAACAACTGCGCCATTGACCAACAAAAACCTGGTGTAAGGGTGGTTCGCCTACAGTGGTTCAGGCTGCAGGGTTGCTGAATGACTAAAGAAACATTATCAGCAAGATTGTAGAAAACTGTACATTTCTCGTTTATTACCACCCACTGCTGCTTATACCAACGACGGAAATAAGCGCAGTTACAATAGCAAAATATGTGGGAGAACATTGCTATAATGTGACTATATTGTATAGCAATAGGTAGCACTTGAAAGTCAATACTGAATCAAAACTAGTTAGCACATCATTTGTAATAGAAAGGATTTAATGACAAAATCTGGTTATGGTTACGCTTAAAATAGTTACAAAATAGATGTATGAGATGATAAAAACTTATACCATTAATCATATCCAGCATGAATGTTACCTGAGGGATAGAAAGTGAGAGAGAGGGAGAGAGAGGCTTTAGAAAAGAGAAGAGAGAAAGAGCCAGAGCAAAGAAGCCCAGCAAAAAGAAGAGCGAGAGAGCAGGCCCCAAGAAGAGAGAGCCAGAGAATCAAGAGACAGAACAACCGTTACAATCTTCTTTTATCCTTTTCTTGACCATGTGACTAAACCCAAACGTGAGACATTTAAACTGACCAATCAGATAATTACAACTTCCCCCACTGTACTAAAGGTGTGACACACCTTTGGGCCTACAGGCCTATCAACATCTCTTTGTCTTTAGGAATTCCAAATGGCCCTTCTGGTAAGAAAGATGGGGGTTGAAAACAGTAAAGCTAATGTCTTTGTTCAAATTTCAAATATCTTTGATTATTTTCAATCCTACACTGGTTTAAAGTCAATAGCGCAGTATTTTTTGTGTTATTTAAAGGGCGCGTTAGTAATATGCGCCTATAGGCGGGTGCACAGCGTGCATACACTCTGCTTATTACACACACAGTGATGTGCAGCAGCACACAAACATGCCAAATATTAAAAATAAAAGGATTCCTCTCTGGAGAAGCGTTCAGTCTTTCCGCTATGTAAATAGCGAATCCGCCATGGTGCAAACGCAACTGGCTTTTAAAGGGAATGGGAGATGAGACTCTGATTGGTTTATTGCACGTTACGTCCAAAACACACCCATGTCTCATTAAGAGACTAGATACAACCCTTTTGGACCATGTGCCTGGCGCGCCGACAGTTTTTTCCATCGTTAAACTAGCAAAAGTGGATTCAGACACGCCCTAAGTGCACCTGCGCCATGCGCTTCAGACCATGCGCTCAGATCGTTAAAATAGGGTCCTAAATGTGAATGTAAATGTGCTATTAGTGAACATTATCTGGTAGCCTAGGTGAAAAACCCACTAGTCAACCTCACTACTATAACTAGATGGTTGGTGGGTGACTAACCAACCATCCTGACCCAAACCTTCTTTCAGCTTACTCTTTTTGTCTGTCTTCATTTCAGGACAGCTGAACAGTTGACGGGAGGCCATGGTAATCTGAGGAAAGACCCACATGGAGAGACAGAACGATAGAAAGGAAGGGAGAAGAGTGAGAAGGTAAGGAAGAAAAACATCACTAGAAGTTGAGGTAGCAGCAGCACAAGAACCGTCCGGAAGGCTGGAAGCAGACGTATAATAAGACGACTTTGCGGAGTGTAGCTATTTGTTTTCTTGCTTCATTCTGTCAAACCTTTCCTGCTCCGTGGGCAAGAACCTCCAGCAAATCCACCCCGGGCCCCCTCTAATGCTCATTAGCAAGAAGATTAAGACATGTTTATTTACACGCTAAAAGAGTGAGTGGGTAAACAGGAGGGCTTATTTATTAATTTACCCTTAACGTTGAGTGCACTTGACAGGCTGGATAAGAGGGAAGTGATGCGAATATGCAGGCTGTGTTTGAAGTCTGCATGGGGATATCTGCCGAGGGTTGAGGTGCCGCACGACTGCGGGGTGATGGAAGCAAAGTAACGTTCCCGGCGACATGAAGGCAGGGGGGTCAAGATAGGCCCGTCCCTAGGAGACCCGTAATCGCCCACGATTGTGTACCGTTTCACTCGGGAGATGAAGCCACCTCTGGATCTCTGTTTTGTTTTCTACGCCCACATCGTCTCAAGTGGAAGCTTGTTGATGAATCTGGCATCTTTTGAATAATACATGCCCTGGATAATGACTAGCACAAAGACCTGTTCAACTATTGTTGATATGATCTCACTCTCATCTTTTGCTAATTGCCAGTAGTTGCGTCTTACAGTACGGGTACTGATGAGATAAGAAATGTTATAGATTTACTCTGCGTTTTCACTGGCTGAGCGAGGGTTACTGAGTAAAGGTGTGAAAGGAGGAAGAAAAGGAGGAATAAAAGTCGCCAGAGCAGAGAAAGTTTACAACTTCAGGTGTATTTCTCGACCTTTGAACAGTAAGAACAATAAAGATTACTGACCTTCAGGTTCAGTAAGCATGATAGTCATGCACTGGATGATTGCTTCAAAACCAGTTTCCAACAAAACAGATTACTTTACATTTACAAATTCATTTAGCATTAACAAAATGAGGAATAATGCAACATAATGGATAAATCTTTGCATTTGTCCCTGCAGCCTGGTCTCATTGTTAATACATAGGTATAAATACGCAACTTTCAAAGACACAAAACATACTTTTTTGTACGTTTGGATGCTGAAACGTACAATATGGACATATCGGCAACATTTAAACATAGCATTATTAAGTTTTTACAGCTACAAAACATTAAATGTTTACGAATCAAAAAATATATAAAAATATCTGTATAATTTCCCTTTTACCATTTTATAGATAAATGTAAGATCCTTTAACCCTACTTCCAAACCTAAACAAACTCATTTTATACAGAATATAAAAATAATAAAACATAATAGACAGAGATGTGTAGGTTGGTAATCATTCATCACCCTCCGTTCCTCTATCATGTGGGCTCCCACAAGGGTCTATATTAAGTCCTATCTTATTTTCTCTGTATATGTTACCTTTGGGGTCTATTTTCAGGAAATATGAGATCACATACCACTGTTATGCAGATGACACTTAATTGTACGTTCCACTACATCCACTTGATATATCCTGTTCCAACATTGCTACAGTGGGGAGAAAAAGTATTTGATACACTGCCGATTTTGCAGGTTTTCCTACTTACAAAGCATGTAGAGGTCTGTAATTTTTATCATAGGTACACTTCAACTGTGAGAGACGGAATCTAAAACAAAAATCCAGAAAATCACATTGCGTGATTTTTAAATAATTAATTTGCATTTTATTGCATGACATAAGTACAAACCCGATTCCAAAAAAGTTGGGACACTGTACAAATTGTGAATAAAAACAGAACGCAATGATGTGGAAGTTTCAAATTTCAATATTTTATTCAGAATACAACATAGATGACATATCAAATGCTTAAACTGAGAAAATGTATCATTTTAAGGGAAAAATAAGTTGATTTTAAATTTCATGGCATCAACACATCTCAAAAAAGTTGGGACAAGGCCATGTTTACCACTGTGTGGCATCCCCTCTTCTTTTTATAACAGTCTGCAAACGTCTGGGGACTGAGGAGACAAGTTGCTCAAGTTTAGGAATAGGAATGTTGTCCCATTCTTGTCTAATATAGGCTTCTAGTTGCTCAACTGTCTTAGGTCTTCTTTGTCGCATCTTCCTCTTTATGACGCGCCAAATCTTTTCTATGGGTGAAAGATCTGGACTGCAGGCTGGCCATTTCAGTACCCGGATCCTTCTTCTACGCAGCCATGATGTTGTAATTGATGCAGTATGTGGTCTGGCATTGTCATGTTGGAAAATGCAAGGTCTTCCCTGAAAGAGACAACGTCTGGATGGGAGCATATGTTGTTCTAGAACTTGGATATTCCTTTCAGCATTGATGGTGCCTTTCCAGATGTGTAAGCTGCCCATGCCACACGCACTCATGCAACCCCATACCATCAGAGATGCAGGCTTCTGAATTGAGCGCTGATAACAACTTGGGTTGTCCTTGTCCTCTTTAGTCCGGATGACATGGCGTCCCAGTTTTCCAAAAAGAACTTCAAATTTTGATTCGTCTGACCACAGAACAGCATGGAGGTGGAAACATCATTCTTTGGGGATGCTTTTCTGCAAAGGGGACAGGACGACTGCACCGTATTGAGGGGAGGATGGATGGGGCCATGTATTGCGAGATCTTGGCCAACAACCTCCTTCCCTCAGTAAGAGCATTGAAGATGGGTCGTGGCTGGGTCTTCCAGCATGACAACGACCCGAAACACACAGCCAGGGCAACTAAGGAGAGGCTCCGTAAGAAGCATCTCAAGGTCCTGGAGTGGCCTAGCCAGTCTCCAGACCTGAACCCAATAGAAAATCTTTGGAGGGAGCTGAAAGTCCGTATTGCCCAGCGACAGCCCCGAAACCTGAAGGATCTGGAGAAGGTCTGTATGGAGGAGTGGGCCAAAATCCCTGCTGCAGTGTGTGCAAACCTGGTCAAGAACTACAGGAAACGTATGATCTCTGTAATTGCAAACAAAGGTTTCTGTACCAAATATTAAGTTCTGCTTTTCTGATCTATCAAATACTTATGTCATGCAATAAAATGCAAATGAATTACTTAAAAATCATACAATGTGATTTTCTAGATTTTTGTTTTAGATTCCGTCACTCACAGTTGAAGAGTACCTATGATAAAAATGACAGACCTCTACATGCTTTGTAAGAATCGGCAGTGTATCAAACACTTGTTCTTCCCACTGTAAGTGTCTGGATGAGGTAAAAGGCTGGATGGCTAAGAATTGCCTTCACTTAAATGAGAGCAAAACTGATGTTGTTGTTTTTGGCCCTCTTAGTTCTTCGCCACTTATTTCTAGCTACCTAGGGCCACTCTCTAGAAATGTTCATCCATAAGCAAAAAATCTGGGTGTATTTCTTGACTCAGAGCTGAATTTTGTTAAACAAGTTAGTGCTGGGGTGAAAACTAGTTTCTACTACTTAAGATTAATAGCTAATGAAACCTTTGCTCTCTTCTAGAGATCTAGAGACGATCATCCATGCTTTTATATCATCCAGACTGGACTATTGTAATGTTGTGTATTTAGGACTCTCTCAGTCATTGGTGAATCGATTGCAGCTGGTTCAAAATGCCGCTGCTAGACTATTGACTGGTATAAGAAAGAGGGACAGAATCACCCCGATTTTATCATCCCTTCAATGGTTACCCTATCAGATTTCGGATCGACTTCAAGGCCATATTAATAATTTTTAAAATTTTAAATGGTCTCGCGCCCTCTTATTTGTCAGACCTTATTATTCTGCACTGGCCAGTAAAGAATCTGAGATCGGCCTTTTCGATAGCCGGTCCTAGGCTATGGAACAACTTACCGCTTGCTGTCCGCTCTGTCCCCACTTTGACTGCTTTTAAAACAGCTTTGAAGAAGCACTTTTATAGCTTGCCGTTTGACTCTGACCCAGGAGAGAACTAAATATTAATTGTATGTTGTGGTGTTTTTGTTTTTTACTTTGTTTGGTTTTATTGATTGCTTTGTACAGCACTTTGGGCTGCACCTCTATAAGAAAATAAACTAAACTAAACTAGGAAAATTACAATTTTAGTAACAATATAGCATTAAAAAGATATTTTGAGCCGCTAATCCTACTCCTACCCCTAAACCTACACATAACCATTTCTTAAAACTACATACAGTTATAAAGAAAAACAGAGCAGACATACAAGTGTAATCACAATAATTTATTTATTGCGGAAATGTCAAAAGCAGTACCAAAAGTCGTTCAAATGACGATGTTTTGCAGTCGCAGGCCTCTCTGGCCTCTCTAATAGTTTTGTATGAGTTACAGAGCAGAATTTAAGTTATTAATCCATGAAAATGTTCACTCCATGAAGGCGTGCATTTCCCAATTTCAAATGTACATCGACTAAAACACGGCATGTCGCAATCTGTGACGAAACAGGCGAGAACCAATGAGCGTTGGATATCACTGCCGTAAAACACGTCGTAACGCTTCTTGAGGGTACAATTTTTTAATTTGAATTCATCATAAGGAGCGCGGGATTTGGCGTTTACGGTCGCTGCTGAGAATGGAGATGAAGTTCGCTGGATAAACGGCTGAATTTGGATCTGTTCCTCACAATCGTACGGATTCTAAAGATTCGGATTACAGCGAGCGAGTAAAATTTATGTCTTTTGTGAATTTATGTTGTGTTTTGGTGTATTTTATAGTCGCTGTATGACCTTTTGTGTCTTACGGCAAACAAACTAAATATGACAAAATGATTAAACGATTAAAGAAATGTTATTCATTTTAAGGTTTTAAAGTGTAGTCTTGTTTCACATTATGTAATCCTCTGAAACGAGTTTGCAGCAGAAGTCACGAACAGAACAAAATTGTTATTATTTCTAGGTGTAGATGAGCAAAGTGTGTTTAATAAATGCGACTGAAAACATTCAATTGAAATTGAATACAATACAGTCAAAACATTAATGCCACGATTTTAATACTCATAATAGGAATATGTATAAATTTCTACGTTGGTAAAGTTGTCCATACGTAAATGATTCATGTTTTAGTGCTGTTAATACGAAAATATTTTACGGTTTAGTGCTGTCAATGCATCAATTTTATTTTCAGTGTGTATGAAAACGTAAGTAAATGTACGTGTGGTAGAACTACACTTTAGGTAAAAATGCACACGTATTCTCATGTGATCACGTTTGTCCCTGTAGTAAAGAATATGTCCTAACTAGTTCAACCTACATAGACCGAGTCTTGAACTCAATGATCTGTTCATCAAGTAAAAGTTCTCAAAGGGGTTTTTTGCAATGATGCCATAGAACCACTTTGCGTTCCCCAAAGAACCTTTTACATAAAAGAACAATTTTTCTTCGTCTGAAAAACAATTTATTAATCTAAAGAACCATTTTCCACTAAAGAACCTTTAGTGCAATGGAAAGTTTCCATGGATGTTAAAGGTTCTTCATGGAACAATAGATGCCAATAAAGAACTGTTTTAGAGTGTTGGATAAGATGTAATGTTAGAAGATAAAGCAGAGCCTCTTTTGTCTTCAAACACAAACCATATCTCAAGAAGCAGTGCACCTTCAATCAGTACTCTATAACTAAATTGAACTCTGCCATAGTGATTTAGCAGGGCGTTTGCAGAGTTGGAATTTTGATGTCTTTTTCTCTATGTGTATGATGCAATTTGACCATGGATGTGCCCAAATATTTATGATTAGGACCAAAGGTAACATTTTAAAGGAATCAAGCCCAACTCCGGATATGTTCCAAACCTGTAGGCTGTTATTTTTATTTTGGAATTTTTGAAGAACATTCATGCAGCTCTTTTCAATTAAAAAAAATCTATAGAGACCACATCTGTCATGTTGGAAAAGTGACAAAAAAGCCTGCCATACCCTTGTGAAAATGAGTGTGATTAAAGGGTTAATTCACCCAAAAATGAAATATCCCATAATTTACTCACCCTCAAGCCATCTTAGGTGTATATGACTTTTTTCTTTCAGCCAAACACAATCGGAGTTATATTAAAAAAAATATCATGGCTCTTCCAAGCGTTATAATGGGAGTGAACGGTACCTGAGATTTTGAAGCCCAAAAAAGTGCATCCATCCATCATAAAAGTAATCCACACGGCTCCAGGGGGTTAATAAAGACCTTCTGAAGTGAAGCCATGCGTTTTTGTAAATATCTATATTTATAACTTTATACACTATAATAACTGGCTTCCGGTAACGGGCGTACACAAGTCTAGTTCAGGCGGAAGAGTGACCTCTGACCCGACGCATTACGTATTTATATAATCGATTATAGCCAGTGATTATAGTTTATAAAGTTATAAAGTATAAATATGGATATTTTTCTTACAAAAACGCATGGCTTTGCTTCAGAAGGCCTTTATTAACCCCCTGGAGCCGTATGGATTACTTTTATAATGGATGGATGCACTTTTTTTGGGTTCAAAAAACAAGGTACCATTCCCTTCCATTATAAAGCTTAGAAGAGCCAGGATATTTTTTAATATAACTCCGGTTGTGTTTGGCTGAAAGAAGTCATATACACCTAGGAAGGCTTGAGGGAAAATAAATAAATAATATGGGAAAATTTTGGGGTAAACTAACTCTTTAATTGCATTGAATGTGCACTTATGTGTTCTCCAAATCTTAAAAGCTGTACCATTATTTAAATAAAAGGCCACTTATGTGTACATAGAGAATTCACGTTCATGACTATTTCTTAACACGGTTAATTATACTTTTGAAAAGTAATGGTTTCTTTAAACTACACTTTAAATCATTATGTTTTAATAATTATTATTTTATTGTGTTGACTAACATACACCAGATCTACAAGTACAAGTAATAAATTGTAATTTCATCATTGCTAACATGTAATTACATATACATTTTAATACATTACACACACGTTTCAATAGAAATGATATTAAAGTATATTTAGTTTAGCTTTAATGTGGTCAACAAAAGCTGTGTGAAGACTTTTCAAAACATTTGCTTGTGTGTTCCAATGTCAAAAATAGGAAGATCAAACAATGACAGAATTTAAATTTTTTATAAACTATTCCTTTAAGAATCCAAAACTCCATATTGCCCCGTATAATGTGAATATTGGGGGTTGCTTCCCCCCTCGATATCCATGGTAGTTATGGCCCTGAATTTGACCCGATGAACGCACCACAGGGAATCTAATTCAGCCCTGCAGGGATAGCTCTTTTTTTACTCTTGAATAAATGCTACATTTCAGTATCAGCGTGATCATGCAATATTAATGAAACACACCCCAAGTCTGCACTGCCTTCATGAGAAAGTACAAAACACACACAGACAGACAAGAACATACTAGATTAAAGCAGACTGCTTCAATTTCACCCTATTGTAATTTGGCAGATGATAATTAGGCCATTTCAATTTGCATAACGACAGGAGGTGTTTATGTTTTGTGTGGTGTTGGCTAAATTAGGTTAGCAAATGACAGTGGCTTTCTTTGAGTGTTTTAATATGGTGTGATTTCATCATATGAGAGGAGAGAGAGTACTAAATGACTCGTTTAAGACAATAGATCTTATCTTTTAGAGATAAGATGTGGCTTCAACAGTCACACGTCATATCTTTGTGTATTTGTTGACTTGAACTGAGGGCTAGATTGTCTGTCTGAAGCAACGATATGTCCTGTTGTTAGCATTAACAGTGGCTGTGGTTGCGGTGAGGAAAAAAATTCAAATTAAGCCCTCAAACTGACTATTTTGTCTCATTAAATATATTTAATACTGAATTCTAAGCCTATATAACATCAGAATGTTACATATACCACAATATATACACTTTTCAGTCAAGTTTCAGTGTTTTTTTTTTCTGTCCATGCCCAGTTTTAGGCTGTCGGTGTCACTAAAACAGCCATTTGTCTTCTCAATCTGATCAGATCCCCATATGTATGTCCAGAACAAATAAAAATTACACTAGTTACACAACCCTCTCTTTTCATTTAGTGCTGCACCTATGATTAAATCATATATATACATACATATAAAGAGCATTTTGCTTTGCCATGATCAACACAGGGCAGTATATGGCAGAAGTAAACCTCAATCCTGACCGTGGAACAGGAAACCGATGTATTTTTGGTATTTTTACAATAAGTAATGAAAGAGAAGGGTAAAATGTCTCAACCTCAAATCAATAATGCAAATAGGTAATAATGAATTCAATTTTACAACCACTCCAGTTAACCAATGGAAAAGTGGCAGTATGCAGTCGGTTTGGTACTAAGCCCATGCTAAATTTGAATACCACAAAAAAGTGACCATGGTTGAGGGTCTTTTTTCCTAAATATGATTCTTGTCAGGTAACCTAACAATAGCTTGATGTGGTAACATTTAAATGTACTTTTTTTTACATTTGTGATTTTTTTTTTTTTACTTTCATGGTTCATGGTTAGATGGCACATTGTATTAAAATATTAAATAAAATACACTGCAATTCTACTAAATGGCACAGAATTGTGCGCTTGCAATCTGAAATGAATGTAAGAGAGAAACATAAATAAACAAAAAAAACCTCAGACCTCATTCAAATTTAGAACTCATGAGTTACCGGTTTAAACTGTCCCTATGCTATATTAAAGGTTCCTAATTTTGTTTTGGAGTCTCCTACAATAGGTTTACATGCATCCTTTGTCAAAAAACACTTTAATTTTCTTATAATATACATATAAAATCACCTAATTTCTGTTTTTCCGTATCAATTCCAGCGCGAGTCCTCATCCTTTTAATCCTTAAACGCATACCTCGGGTCTTTAGTGACCCCGGGACGTCATTCACTACCCTCCTCCTCATTCATTTTTTAAAGTTAGACATCAACCTTCTTAGTATTCCTCAATCAATTCATTATAAACAATATAACAAGAAAAACGAATAAAATTATAAAAGAATGCCTGTTTTCCCTTTCTTTTTTTGAAAAATTGTACAGGGTCGCTAATGACCCGGGGTGTATAACAGTGTAATATTTTTTTCTGCACAACAATAATTGAATCTTTGATGACTGAATGAGTGCAATTCCCCTTTATTCCACAAGGTGACAATGTCTAATACACAATGATGAAGTGACGTTTCACTCATAGTTAAGGCAGGCAGAAAACAAAAGAATAGGAAGTATCATCAGCAAAACTTGAACACAATCAAATATTAGTGTCACTGTCACTTGATGGTGGATCTGGTGAAGAAGCTGTCAGCGATCAAAATATTGAAGACGTTGAAAATTATAGCTTTGAGAATATGTTTGAGATTGCGAATATGAGCCAGATGTTCTGGGAAAACATCTGCTCAAACTGAACCCTTCCTAAGCTCCAAAAGGGTAACAAAATATGCTTTATTTTATTCTTCTTTAATTGTTACTCTAATATCAGGAGAGTTTTATATTATCGCGATAGGTAGAGATCCATCCGTGTTAGATATAGATCCGGGTCACTAAAGATGTTTTTCCTGTGAGCTTTTTGTTTTTCTATGCATTTATTTTTTGCGTAGTAAAATAAAACCTGTAGCTGTAGTTAAAATAATAGCAATAAAATAATGCTGACAAATAATTTTGACAGATAAATACATTAACCAAGCATTGTGTTTGGTTCTTCCCTCATATTTAAAATATTTTTTGAAAAATATAAAATATTTTTTTTCTCATATTTTGATGGTTTAATCTAACTTGTATGGTCATTAAAAAACAAATATCCGGACATCACTTTTGGCCACTACTGTACTTCTGTAAATAAATATAATTTAAATTACCATAAGTTTGTGTAATTTAAAAGTGTATATACATCAGTGTATTTATATAAATATAAATTATTATTCATTTAAATAATATACATTGTCATGTTTGAAAGCACTAAAATGAGTGATAAATGCCTGTTGTGATGTTTAATATGAGAATAAAGGTAATTATTTATATAATAAACAAAATTAGTTACATTGTTTTTGTTTTTTTTTACCTTATTTAACAAATGTTATTTGTTAATAACAAATAATCAGGGATAAAATTAATTAATTATTCTACTTTATGATGCTGAAAACTATATCACCTGATCATCTCTGTTTTCTTTGTAACAAATTATGTGTTTTGGTAAACACTGTTACAAAGACCACAAACTCGCATAAAACGCCAAGAGTCAAACTGGCCAACTAAAGGAAACACTGATCACCATAATGGTGACCAAATATTTTCAATAACACATCAACATATAAACCTCTGTTAATTCTCAATAAGAACTTCTGTAGATGTCTGACAGAAATAAAGTAAATCTGGTTAGTTATAAGTGAAGCTGGTAATGCTGTTTGTGGAGTTGTTTAATCAGATCTTGAGAGATTTAATGCCTTCTTTTATCTTCAGTTGATTTCATCTAAGGCTGTCAACAGCAGGTTTTCATTACTAACGCTCAATCATCACTTAATTAATCACTTAACTATCTCATTAACTTTAACACTGATTCAGAGTTACTTTAACTCTGTAGAGTGGGGCCATATGTACTCTGAGCAGAGTTAATTTAACTCTGGGGATTTTGCTGTGCACACTTTATTATTAATTAAACTCAAAATAGTTAGTTTAAAAAAGTTTTAATTGCATTGTCTTTTACAGTTAAAAATTACAATAATTTACTATTTTAAGGAATAGTCAGCAGTATATGCGTTCAGCACATGGCAAGCCAGTGTTTCATTATACTTTGGCTTTAATGAGATTTGCTCCACACTTCCACTCAGACAGGAAAAACTGTGATCCCAAAATGAAAAGACACAAAGCAATGTACACTTGCTGCACTCAGGCTATAAGTGAGGTTCAAAACCGCAGACCCGCGAGCCATCAGCATAGCAATAGAAACTTGATTGACGCCGAACACGGCGGATCCACTCGAGGGCCCCTGACCCGCTCTATGTGTGAGAGCCTGAAACCTGATGATGGCCAAATCCAGTTTGGAATGGCTGCAGGCAGTGACCTGCACTAGAGGAGGTCACAGAGAAACAAAGAGCATTCAGGTACAGAGCGAGACGCTCTCCCGCTCTGATAAGAAGGACGAAGAGACTAATGTACAAGAGTTTGCATTGTTAGCATTGAGGACAAAGATGAATGGAGCAGAGGGTTCTTTTTTTTCCGGCTGTTGAAAAAGGGTGACGGAGGTGATTGACAGGTGCGTAAACACTCCAAATCCGAATAGACATTCCAGAAATTGCTAACAGTATTGAAAATATGCCATACGCAGCAGCAATAATCCTCTTTTGTGTCTACGAAGCTAACGCTAATTCACTTCTCATTCACAACACCAGACAATTCACACTTTCACCAAGTAGGATTGCAGAAAGTTTTTTTCACACACACACACACACACACACACACACACACACACACACACACACACACACACACACACACACACACACACACACACACACACACACACCTAGATTTCCATGTTTTATGGGGACTTTCCATAGACATAATGATTTTTATACTGTACAAACTGTATATTATATCCCCTTACACTAACTCTACCCCTAAACCTACCCATCATAGAAAACTTTCTGCATTTTTACATTTTCAAAAAACATCACTTAGTATGATTTATAAGCTGTTTTCCTCATGGGGACCAAAAAATATCCCCACAAGGACAAGGATTTCGGATATTGCCATCTTTGTGGGGACATTTTGCCCACATAATTTAGGGTTTACCAGAATCATACACACACATGTTGGGTTTCCATGTTTTATGGGGACTTTCCAGACATAATGATTATTATACTCTACAAACTGTATTCTATCCCCTACACTGTAAACCCGAATAAGTTGGCAAAACAAAAAAAAAATTGAGGTAATCAGTTACATCAAAGTTTAAATAAGCAGAACTGGCATATTTAAATAGCTCTTAACTTGAAATATTTGATAAGCTAACTCAGACATTTAACTTAAAACTTAAAATTGACTTTAAATAGCCAATTCAGTGAATGCTAACTTGCTAATTGGTAACACAATGCTTTGACAGCATTAAAGGTGCACTATGTAGGAATTTTGCAGTAAAATATCCAAAAACCACTAGGCCAGTGTTATATATTTTGTTCAGTTGAGTACTTACAATATCCAAAATGTTTCCAACTATTTGTAAATTGTGAGAAAATTGCGATTTTAACCAAGGAACCGGGACGTCTGAGCAGGGGTGAGGGAGTCGCCAGTCAATGGCATCATATCCGCGTTACCCTCGGTTTCCGGTTTTATTTTGCAGAAATGCTTTACTCTTACTACAGTGTGCAACAAGTGTCATAGCAGCCGCCGAGCGAACGCACAGAGTAACGTCATAACATCATTTTCAACACACTCAAATGTATCTAATATGATAAACAGAGCTGCGTTACCTCATACTCATGACCGGAAAAGCGGAAATGGCGCCGGCGACTGTGGCATAATAAAAGTCCCGCTGCTCGCGAGGCGTGTGTTGCGTTCATCTTATTAACAATCGCTCCAGCGGCCTTGCTCAGCTCCCACAACACTCGGTCCCGCTCTGCTTCATACTACAGTAACGTTAATAATCGCATCCATGAACATGATTTCTGCCCGAGTCCTATCCCGCTTCTTTTCAACCGGCTGTGAGGTGAAGACCACATGTCCCAAGATTCTGCGCTCAAACTTGGCGTCATCAAGCTACGCCTTTGTTTTGAATAGGCGACCTCTAGCGGACGGAAAAGTGCACACCTTACATACCTTACATAGTGCACCTTTAAGCATAGCAATTGCTAAATGAGTACGGCAATATAGAATATTCAGCATAAGCCCCAAAAAACCCAACATAACAGAAACTCTTCTAAATTAGCATAGCTAAAGATTAAACACTAATAAATCTCACACTTAACATTAATCTTGCACAAAAATTGCACATTATTTAACACTTCATTTTAGCATTTACTCTAACTTTCGAGTGCCATAGCAAAGCATGCTGGGAAATAGAAATCCCAGCCCAGTTTCAGTTAAATTTAAGTTTGTCTACATTAAAAGAAACAAGTTCACAAAACTCAAAACAGTGAAACAATTCAGATTACTTAAAATGTCTCAGTTTTCTGAACTCTAAAAATGTATATAGAAAGTATATAGAAAGTTCTATATACTCATACAAGTTAATTTAATTTAACTAATTTGTTTAATTTAAGTTTACCCTACTCAAAACAATGAATTATGGGTTTACAGTGTAACCCTAATTCTACCCCTAAACCTACCCATCACAGAAAACTTTCTGCATTTTTACATTTTCAAAAAACATTATTCTGTGTGATGTATAAGCTGTTTTCCTCATGGGGACCAAAAAAAATGTCCCCACACAGTCAAAAATTACTGGTATTACTATCTTTGTGGGGACAATGTAGGGTTTCCCAGGAACACACACCACAACACCTCAACATCTGCACCCTAACTTGATGTTTACAGAGTTAGCAAAGATCGACACGAACTGCGGTTAGCATTTTTAAATGCACAGATGAGCTGGGATTTGCGTGTAGTAGTTTGTTTTGTGCTCAGAGTGTAGTCAAAGAAACCCCGGATTACTTTGTACATATCCAGTTACACAAAAGAAACAGATTAGCTTTTGAGTTTGAGCCGGTGAGTCATATGGTTTCCCGAGGAACCTTTCTCAAACTTACATTGAGAAATGAGTTTCTGACTGCTACACAGGTGAATACAGGTGAAATACTGTCGGCTGTCGTTCCAGCCGGCAGCCGGTAACACCCGCAGAAAGATATCAATCATCAAACTTCACTGAAGCGGGGAACGGTCACGTGCTGTGCTGCTAGCCAAGCTTGGAGATTTAATGAGGGTCAGACTGATAAAGTTCACGCTGCTGTTTTGGAGTGATAATGTTTTTTAGTTGTTATGAGTGACATTATCATCAAGTCGACTGTGGTTAAGGAAGTGTTTTTTATGTATAAACAAGGTATTTATAATGACTGAGCTGAGAGTGAAGCTATTTCTGTGTTCACAGCGAATCCACTTTTGTTAGTTTAACGACGGAAAAAAATGTCGGCGCGCCAGGCACATGGTCCAAAAGGGTTGTACCTAATCTCTTAATGAGTAATGGATGTGAGGAATCCTTTTATTTTTAATATTTAAAAATGTTTGTGTGCTGCTGCGCGTAAGTAAGTGTTACTTAAGACATAAGTATTTGAATCCGAAGTACAGATCCCTGTGTGTGTAATAAGCAGAGTGTATGCATGCTGTGCACCCGCCTATAGGCGCATATTACTAACGCGCCCTTTAAATAACACAAAAAATACTGCGCTATTGACTTTAGACCAGGTTTTTGTTGGTCAACGGCGCAGTCGTTTTCAGTTCCTCAAAATAGCAACGCGCCAACAATGCGCCTGAACACACCTCATTTTCAGACCAGCACGCCCATGGGCGAACAGATGGGCGTGAGTGCATTTGCTATTTAAACAACGTGGCGCAGGATGTGAAAATGATAACTGCATCGGGCTGAAACTAGCAAAAAACACTTGTGTCATGCCGGGTGTATGATAGGGCCCTATATGTCCTAAATAGTAATTGAAATTAGAATTAGTATGTTCCAAATCGTAAAATGTTGAAATTAGTATTCCAAAGATACCTGGATGGTCTACTTTTTTCTGTTTGAATCCGAAGTACAGATCCGTGCACACTCTAATGGCTAATATTGCCTACAACCCATTGTGTGGTGGATGAGGATTCGATAAGAACTACAAACACAAATAAAAAGTGTTAAAAAAAACTACAAACATGGCAGATGTGCAAGACCAATGGTTAAGTAGAGAGGGGTTTGACTCGTGATTATTAATCAGCATCTAACCTGATGAAAAAATATTTATTCAATGTTATTCACATAATTCATCTGCAACAACACTGTGAACTACATTTCTCTCCGATATGATAGGAAAATTAATTAAATTGAATGTGGAAGATTTGAACTGTGACAAGATGATTGACAGGGCAGTTTAAACGGTGACAGAGACTAAGCTTACAGTGGGGAGAACAAGTATTTGATACACTGCTGATTTTGCAGGTTTGCCCACTTACAAAGCATGTAGAAGTCTGTAATTTTTATCATAGGTACTCTTCAACTGTGAGAGACGGAATCTAAAACAAAAATCCAGAAAATCACATTGTATGATTTTTAAATAATTAATTTGCATTTTATTGCATGACATAAGTATTTGATACATCAGAAAAGCAGAACTTAATATTTGGTACAGAAACCTTTGTTTGCAATTACAGAGATCATACGTTTCCTGTAGTTCTTGACCAGGTTTGCACACACTGCAGCAGGGATTTTGGCCCACTCCTCCATACAGACCTTCTCCAGATCCTTCAGGTTTCGGGGCTGTCGCTGGGCAATACGGACTTTCAGCTCCCTCCAAAGATTTTCTATTGGGTTCAGGTCTGGAGACTGGCTAGGCCACTCCAGGACCTTGAGATGCTTCTTACAGAGCCACTCCTTAGTTGCCCTGGCTGTGTGTTTCGGGTCGTTGTCATGCTGGAAGACCCAGCCCCCACCCATCTTCAATGCTCTTACTGAGGGAAGGAGGTTGTTGGCCAAGATCTCGCGATACATGGCCCCATCCATCCTCCCCTCAATACGGTGCAGTCGTCCTGTCCCCTTTGCAGAAAAGCATCCCCAAAGAATGATGTTTCCACCTCCATGCTTCACGGATGGGATGGTGTTCTTGGGGTTGTACTCATCCTTCTTCTTCCTCCAAACACAGCGAGTGAAGTTTAGATCAAAAAGCTCTATTTTTGTCTCATCAGACCACATGACCTTCTCCCGTTCCTCCTCTGGATCATCCAGATGGTCATTGGCAAACTTCAGACGGGCCTGGACACGCGCTGGCTTGAGTAGGGGGACCTTGCGTGCGCTGCAGGATTTTAATACATGACGGCGTAGTGTGTTACTAATGGTTTTCTTTGAGACTGTGGTCCCAGCTCTCTTCAGGTCATTGACCAGGTCCTGCCGTGTAGTTCTGGGCTGATCCCTCACCTTCCTCATGATCATTGATGCCCCACGAGGTGAGATCTTGCATGGTGCCCCAGACCGAGGGAGATTGACCGTCATCTTGAACTTCTTCCATTTTCTAATAATTGCGCCAGCCAACAGTTGTTGCCTTCTCACCAAGCTGCTTGCCTATTGTCCTGTAGCCCATCCCAGCCTTGTGCAGGTCTACAGTTTTATCCCTGATGTCCTTACATAGCTCTCTGGTCTTGGCCATTGTGGAGAGGTTGGAGTCTGTTTGATTGAGTGTGTGGACAGGTGTCTTTTATGCAGGTAACGAGTTCAAACAGGTGCAGTTAATACAGGTAATGAGTGGAGAACAGGAGGGCTTCTTAAATAAAAACTAACAGGTCTGTGAGAGCCGGAATTCTTACTGGTTGGTAGGTGATCAAATACTTATGTCATGCAATAAAATGCAAATTAATTATTTAAAAATCATACAAAATGATTTTCTGGATTTCTGTTTTAGATTCCGTCACTCACAGTTGAAGTGTACCTATGATAAAAATTACAGACCTCTACATGCTTTGTAAGTAGGAAAACCTACAAAATCGGCAGTGTATCAAGTACTTGTTCTCCCCACTGTACCTACACTTCTGCTACACACTCAAAAGTATGTCATTTTTCCTTCTCAAGAACAGCCCCTTTAGGGCATAGTATAAGTAGGCAAATTGAGACACCGCAATAGTCTTGTAACTTTTTAGTTCTTGAGTGGAACTTTTGAGTGGAATGTGTGCTGTTGGTCAATATAATGCTCAGTCAGTGTAATGCTGATGAACTAGTCTTTCTCTGATTCTATGGTGATGTAATTCATAATTGCAAGTATTTGTACATGAAGTGAATGCATACTGAACATATTTCTGCATTTGTATAAAGTGAATGTAACTAAATGTAACCACTTTTATGTTTGCACAACTTTAGAGATGCACAATTTTTGATGAATTCTCGAGACACGTCCTGATTTTGCCAAGTTAGATGCGTTCCTGGGTCAACATATTTTGTTGATCCTGGAACAGCATTCCTGTCTGAAAATTTAAACCTAACCTACCCATAAGTTATCCCTAAATTGAGAGGGAAATGATAGTTGAATAGCACTGATGTAGAAGCACCTAACTTGACATCAACTTGACATCAACTGTAAATGTGTCCTTCCAATCTGATTGCTTGATTGGAATGTTGATCCAGGAACATGTTGCACTTAGTGAAATCAGTCCTATAGTGAAACTCTCGCGTATCAATAAATGATGGAGAAACTAGAGAAAGTGTTATAAATAAAATAGCAGTTTTCAAAATTTAACAATTAAGCTCATTTAAAATACTACAAAATCATTACAATCAGGGTTTGAAATTAAAGGGATAGTTCACCCAAAAATGAAAATTATCCCATGATTTACTCACCCTCAAGCCATCCTAGGTGTATATGACATTCTTCTTTCAGACGAATACAATTGGAGTTATATTAAAAAATGTCCTGGCTAATCCAAGCGTTAGAATGGGAGTGAATGGCAGCCCAAAATTTGCATTAATTTTGCATTGCATTCAAATTTGAAGCCCAAAAAAGTGCATCCATCCATTATAAATGTAATCCACACGGCTCCGGGGGGTTAATAAAGGCCTTCTGAAGCGAAGCCATGGGTTTTTGTAAGAAAAATATCCATATTTAAAACTTTATAAAGTAAAATATCTCGCTTCCACCAGACCACCTTCCGTATTCAACTTACGAAGAAAGTGTAACGCCTCTCGCAGTTCAAAACGCTTACACTATGTCCTACTTCCTACATCGCGCCAGTTACGCTTTTTTCGTAAGTTGAATAAGTATATACATGCAAATATTTCTTAAATATATACATGTATGTGTGTGTATTCAAATATACATAATAATTATACACAGCACACACACATGTTATTTTGGATGCGATTAATCACGATTAATCATTTGACAGCACTAGTTCAAACATTTTAAATTTCTGTATACACTACAATTCAAAAGATTAGGTCAGTTAGATTTTTTTCTATATTTTTGAAAGAAGATGCTAACCAAGGGTCCATTTATTGGATCAGAACAATTAAAAACAGTAATATTCTAAAATATTGTTTTGAATAAGTGTTCTCTGTTTTATTTTAAAATGTAATTTACTCCTGTGATGATAAAGCTGAATTTTCAGCATCATTACTCCAGTCTTCAGTGTCACATGATCCTTCATTCTGATATGCTGATTTGCTGCTCAAGAAACATTACTGTTGAAAACAGTTGTGCTGCTTAATAATTTTGGGGAAATCATCTATTTAATGCATCATATATAACAACCAATGAAAACTTTTATATTTGAGGAATGCTTTTTAACCAGTATTACAGGGGTGTATGCTGAGCACTTGTTGGCTGTTTCTTCTTTACTATCTGAGCACTATTTTGGCTTCAAAACAACTTTCAAACAATTAAGCAGAAGCCTTTAAATCAAAGGTTCAAAACTAGTCTGTGAGTCCAAACTTTTGACTGGTAAATGCATGGTACGTTTCCGAAAAGCCCTTCTAGTATATCATGGTGCTGTTTGGCCTAGTTCTCCTTTCCCGTTTCATCAGAAATGTAATTTCTTCTTTTCTCTGTTTCTTTTACTATAGAATACTATTCCATATCTTCTCTTGTGCCTCGCTTTCTTCAACACTTAACACTTAACGCTTTCGTCTCTCACAGTCCATCACTCACTCTAGGGCCTAATTATGAGCTAGCTTGAAATAAATACATTTATTTTACGAAACAACCCGTTTTCTTTTTTCGCACAATGAGGCACAGCTCTAGTCTCTAGTGCGCTCAGGCTGGGTTGAGGGGGGCTCTTTGGGATTGACTGGCCCGAGATTTGCTGTGTGCAGTAATTGTGTCTCATTAATTCTTACAGTAATGCAGGGGAGCTATACAGGCTATGCAATTAGCAGGCTGAGACCTGAATAGAGCAGTTAATCAAGGGACAAAGGCAAGAGCTCAGCAGCCATTAGGCACAGAGGATGTCGGCCCATTGTCAGGGACATAAGGAATGCATGCAGACGTGCCTTCATTTAGGACAACTCAGGCAGGGGAGAATCCAAACCCTCTCCAGAGCTTTTCAGCTCCCTATTTAAGCAAACGTCCTGCTTTTTCACAAGTTTCAGAAATAATGCTTTGACAAAAAAAAAAAAAAAAAAAAAAAAAAAAAACTCCTTCCTAAACTGACATGTCAGGAGTGAAATCAAAAAGGAAACTTTATTATAATATTATTATGTGTGCCTTAAATATCCACATAACTGCAACTAAACTAAAAAGTAAATAAAATAACATTTATTTTTTAATTTAACTTATGGTGATTAGTTTATGATTTTAGTTTTATTTTAATGTTTTATTTTTGTTTTGTATATATATATATATGTATGTATAAAAACAAAACAAAAACATTTTTAATTTAAAAATTAACAGATAAGTTAAATTAAATACAAACTTTGTTTTGTTTATATATATAAACAAAACAAAACAAAACAATGACTAAAATCATAAACTATATAATCACCATAAGTTGAATTAAAAAATACATTTGTATTTTATTTCCTTTTTAGTTTAGATGCAGTTATGTGGATATTTGAGGCACACAGATTACAGATTATTATATATTAGTGCTGTCTATCAATTAAAAAAATTAACCAATTAATCACACATTTTCTGTAATTAATCGCGATTAATCGCAACTAACATTAAAGTTTTTAATATATTTTTATATTGTAATAATTTCATAGTTAATCTCCAAATTAATGTAGAAACAACACACAGTATATTTTAAATATTTTTATTTTTTAAATGTAATTTTTTTTTTTTTTTATGAAAGAAGGCCAGTATCAAATGATACCAATACAGCTAGTGATGTTTCTATTCAGCTAACGCGTTTCTGTATTTGCATGTGTTGTGAGTATTTGCAGCGCGTTTTTGTATTTGCATGTGTTGTGAGTATTTGCAGCGCGTTTTTGTATTTGCATGTGTTGTGAGTATTTGCAGCGCGTTTCTGTATTTGCATGTGTTGTGAGTATTTGCAGTGCGTTTCTGTATTTGCATGTGTTGTGAACTTTTGCAGCGCGTTTCTGTATTTGCATGTGTTGTGAGTATTTGCAGCGCGTTTCTGTATTTGCAGGTGTTGTGAACTTTTGCAGCGCGTTTCTGTATTTGCATGTGTTGTGAACTTTTGCAGCGCGTTTCTGTATTTGCATGTGTTGTGAGTATTTGCAGCGCGTTTCTGTATTTGCATGTGTTGTGAACTTTTGCAGCGCGTTTCTGTATTTGCATGTGTTGTGAGTATTTGCAGTGCGTTTCTGTATTTGCATGTGTGCGTTTCTGTATTTGCATGTGTTGTGAGTATTTGCAGTGCGTTTCTGTATTTGCATGTGTGCGTTTCTGTATTTGCATGTGTTGTGAGTATTTGCAGTGCGTTTCTGTATTTGCATGTGTTGTGAGTATTTGCAGCGCGTTTCTGTATTTGCATGTGTTGTGAACTTTTGCAGCGCGTTTCTGTATTTGCATGTGTTGTGAGTATTTGCAGCGCGTTTCTGTATTTGCATGTGTTGTGAACTTTTGCAGCGCGTTTCTGTATTTGCATGTGTTGTGAGTATTTGCAGTGCGTTTCTGTATTTGCATGTGTTGTGAGTATTTGCAGCGCGTTTCTGTATTTGCATGTGTTGTGAACTTTTGCAGCGCGTTTCTGTATTTGCATGTGTTGTGAACTTTTGCAGCACGTTTCTGTATTTGCATGTGTTGTGAACTTTTGCAGGGCGTTTTTGTATTTCCATTTGTTGTGAACTTTTGCAGCGCATGTGTTGTCAAACTGGTGAAGAAGTTTTCTTTATTTGCTGGTGTTTTTTCTATTTGCATGTGTTTTCTTCAATTTGCAGCGTTGAGCTCTCTCAGCCACCGTAATTTTAGCCAATAATTATAGCCATTTAACATTACAGTATAATTGAAAGCTATCAATTGTAACATTTATTAGGCTTTAAAAAAATAACTTTTAATTTAAGTAAACTTAAATCACATAAACTCATTATACATATTACATATTTAATTTTATTAATTATTTTATTTTCAGTTTCTTTTAATATTGGTTTCTATTTTTAACACAGTGTTATTTTATTTACTTTTATTTTAAAAAACAACAAATAGATATTAATTAATATTAAAGTATATTAAGTAATAGTAATTAAAGATATTAATAGAATAAAGTAAACTAAAGCTCTATTCGGATGGTAATTGTTTCTCACGTGGAAGTCTGTAAAAATACATGTGCATGCCACCTCAGTGATAAAACTTGCATTCGGATGGTGATTTATTCACGGTGGAGGAGCGAGTTTTGTGATCCTGCACACCTGGGAACGTGCTGCTCACGTGGTCAATAACATGATTGTATGCTGTAAATAAAATGTCATATGCTTGGTATAATAAGAATAAATGCATATTTAATAATAGGAAAATAATATCCTAATTATTATTTAATTATTTAAATCTGTTTAAAAATAGGAAGATATAGACGCACATTATAGTTAAAATGGTTTTCTGTCTTGTATTTTATCTCAAAATAAAGGATGTCATTTTATTCCACATGGAAATGAGCGGAAATAAGTTAATACAGCCTCTTAATTACATGAGGTAAACATAATGCTGCGGTTATTTTAACATATATAATTGCTGCCGTAATAACGGCCCATTTCAAATGTTTACGTGCTTTTCTTCTTTTTATTTTTTGAGCGCTGTGAAATATATTGCTCTTGTAAATACTTGCCAGCATTTCAGTAATAAAAGTCTAGATCTTTAAAATGCATCCAAATTACAGCGAAGCGCAACCGTACGGTGCTCCACAGTGATCAAAAAGGATATAAACAGTGAATTTTGAAGTGATATATTCTTGAAAACTCAGAAATGTGGATTCGGACGGCAATTAAATCACCACACGACCTTGGTGTTTGTCTAAAAACAGTAGGTAATTCGGCCGGGGATTTTTACGTGGGTGGTGGGAGAAAAACACTGACATTCTGGATTCGGACGGCAATAAAATCACAGACAGCCCCTGTAAATGATGAAAACACCTTATGACCCCACGAGAAACAATTACCGTCCGAATAGGGCTTATGAAAATATTAAATAACATATTTTAAAAATTCATACTTTTTTCAAAGTCATCGTCACCTATATTTATATAGTGCTTTATACAATACAGATTGTTTCAAAGCAAATTTAACAGGAAAGGGAAAACAGGAGAATAATGATTCAATGATGCAAACAGGCTTCAATTCTGCTGTAAAGCAGCTCCAAAAAGACAATGGTGTCATTATTCAGATGAAGTCAGTTCAATGTTGATTCAGTTCAGTTCAATGACTGTGTAAAGTTCATCAATTATGGAATGAGTTCAATTCATTTATAAAGCAGTTCTGTAGAAAACAGTGATGTCATCATCCGAATAGCGTCAGGGCATTCAAGTCAATAATACTGCCGAATATTAAGTGTTCCCAACTAAGCAAGCCAGAGTGACAGTGGCAAGGAACCCAAACTCCATCAGTGACAGAAATGGAGAAAAAAAACTTGGGACAAACCAGGCTCATATAATACAGAAATACAGAAAGTTGTGAACAGTATGGCTCATATAAAGACAACTGATGTCTGTGGTATGTCCTCATTTAGATGCTAGGTAAACACCTGAATGTCTATGTGTGTTTAAGTGTGTGTGTGCATTTTCTATCCCGATGGGGACTTCAACCTGAATGCACACTGACTCATGGGGACTTGTGTCACCGTTGGGACCTAAATTGAGGTCCCCATGAGGAAACAAGATAATAAATCATACAGAATGGGTTTTTTGAAAATGTAAAAATGCTGAAAGTTTTGTCTGATGGGTAGGTTTAGGGGTAGAGTTAGTGTAAGGGGAGAGAATATACAGTTTTTTTACAGTGTAAAAACCATTACGTCTATGGAGAGTCCCCACAAAGATAGTAATCCAGACACGTGTGTGTGTGTGTGTGTGTGTGTGTGTGTGTGTGTGTGTTCACCCCACCCATCTCCAGTCCACAGTTCCAGGGCTATTGCAGTCATATCTGTCGATTCAGGAGTTTATGAGACCTTTTACCACCTCGGAAGAGTGAAGAAGAAGGATGAGAAATCACCAGAATACTCTACATTATCTTCCCTTTCCTCTCTTTCCCTGTACTCCCTTTATCTCCCACCCCAGATAATCACTCACTCAGCAGTGTCGAGTAAACGAACCTCTCCCGGTCATTAAAATTAAGCATTGAATTATTGACATGTAATTAGCGTGTCTTTCTTTCCAAGAGCCACTGTAAAGTTTCCCCCTGCAGTTTCAGTGAAAGGACGTGTCTTTCACTCATTGTAGCTCAGATATAATAGTTTAGCTATGTTAAAAGAAAAAAAAAACTGCATGATGAAAAGTGCCTTAAAGCACAGACTCGGAAAATCCTATTTATCAAATAATGCAGCTGCTAAAACTTTATCAGCATTTATTCTCACAAGTAATGCTGTCTTCCGCTTGTTATCTTTGTTGTTACGGAGGAGACGGCGCAGTGTTCGGATTAGGTTTTGGATTATGCAAACGTCAAAATATATGTGCGTAATGAGCTGCAAGATTCTCTTTCAAGACAATTATGACTACACGCTCATGTTTATTTATTTAACGCCTCATGTTTAAATGATTTGGCCTCGTATTTTGTTAGCTGGGGAATTTTCCTTTTTTTTGGCAATCCACAATCAGTCAAAGTGCAGCACAACAATATGCACTTTATTAATAAATACATCTCGCACAACACTAAAAAAGGTTACGCTTCCTTCGCAGTTGTCAGTTCCCATGACAAATTCCTCTTGAAGCTGAATTCCACTGAATACTAACCCGTGGATTAATTCCTCTTACTTACGCAGTTTTTCTCAGGTTTACAGACCCGTGGTTTGACAACCTGTTTATATTAAGCCTAAGTAAATCAAATTCAGAAGTTGCCTGGTAATCTCATTTTGTTTACAGCAAACTTTAGGAACAGCAGCTTCCTGTCTGCCTGACTTAATTTCATCTGTTTGCAGACAGGCTTTCGATTTAATAGGGAGTAATAAGAGATCATTTTTAGTAACCTACATTTCGTGGTGGAGGCATCATCCTGTCACAGAAATTAGGTTGTAGACACTGGGAAGGTAGTAGTGGAAGTGTTTAGAGATTTGGCAAACTCTCGTCACCCACTTACGGTATGAATAGGTAAGAGATGCAGACGAGAAGTACTTTCAAGTAATAGTTCACCCCAACATGTTGTTTCAAACTTGTATGCTAATACACACGGTCTAAAGTCGGTCTAAAAAAGAACATTTGAATCCTTTAAATGTGCTTGAAGGGGAGGAAAGGTGTCTGACAGATATGCTATTGAAACTAGTCATTGATTTGAGGGATTAGTTTCAGTAATCTTTAGCCTCCCACCTTCAATTCAGAGCTTTTTTGTGGAACAACATCTGCCACCATTTTGTTCCCAGACCTGGCAGAAAGAAACACAGGTGAGAGGAGCAGCCAACGTCCTTTGCATTGTTGGCTGGCCTGTATCAGGACTGAAAGAGAGTAGTATCATGTCTCGTCTCTCTGAAGGATCTCCAGGTGGTCTCCAGTTTCACAGAGTGACCATGGAACTGTTTCCCAGCGCCTCTGCTCCATGCCTCATTGAACAGACATATCAGTGCCCTTTTGTGGAGGTCTCACACATCCGGACCCTTTCCGCCACACCCCAGAACAGGATAAACGGTATATATAGTGTATTATACATATACTTATGGGCAAAAAAAATGGGACAAGCCCAAAATGGCTTAGGGCCAGATTTACTAACATTTTGTGCCAGCGCAAACCTTCTTTTGGCGTTAAAAAACTACTCTCAGCATTTACTAAAGACACAATGAAAAATTACACTGAAAAGCCGTGAGCAAATGTTTATTGCACCAAATTTTCACACTGAACGTTCATCTTGGTGTGAACAGGCCGAAAGTATTAAAATTGGTGTATAATTTAAATGTTAGTGCTACAGAAATTAATAATACCCCAAATTATGAGGGTCAAAGAGGCAAAACAACATGACTGGAGGGGTTATCTGGACCATATCTAGGGACCGGATTATTAAAGAGACTTGTAAGTGGGCTCTTTGACATGAGCGGGTAAGCAACCACATAGCAACATGCTAAAAATAGTCAGAACACCTTAGCAACCCCATAACAATGCATAACAAAATATTCAGTGGTTGAAAATAGCTAAAACAACTTTTACTATGCATACAAATGCAAATTTGAACAAATTATAAAGAATGCATAAATGCTTACCGTCTCAGGGAGAGAGTGAGACAGAAAAACATATATCATACTATGGTTTATTACATATAAATAAACAAACCAAGTAGTAGAAAATGCATATGATATAGTATCTTAGTTTATATCACTCTTGTTAATGCTCTGATTTCAGAGAGACACAGAGACGGCAATGCGGCTATTAGATTTACGATTGTGCTCTGCTTATTTCATTCATAAGTTTACACTTATTCACTTCACACACTCATTATTGCATAGTGATTTTAGAGCTTTATGTAGGCTATAATATGGACTATGCTATCCCCTGGCTCACCTGTTATCCATCAAACACGTGGAATGGGTCTGCGAATATTTTTTCCTATTATTCGGTAGAATTTGTTATTCATTTCTAAGCCATTTCCGAATAAGGTATTCCCAACATCCCAACTGACGACCATCCACAACACCCTAGTATTATTGCAGTGCATTTCGCATGGGCAAGTACAGCTCATGTTTGTAATGTAAAAGTCTAGTATGGGAAGGTGTTGTGGAGCTTTCTTTGTTTGCAACAGTGCCAGACACATTGACAAAGGAAAGGTTTATGGATGTTAAGGGTCATTTAGAACAAACTCTGATAGTATTTAGAGATACATTTTCCCCAAATACAGCTTGCAGACTCACAATGCAGTGTGTATTCCAGTAGCTAACAATGCACCTCAAGGATGCAGATGTGTGTCTTGTTTCTGAAAGGAGAGAATTAGGGGATACTGTTCACCCTCATTATTTTGACCCTCCCTGCAACCTCTTCTATTGTTGTCTGCAGGTGCTAATGATTATGTGGCCCTCTAAGTACAACAGCTCATTTGCTCTAGTGGAAATAAATGACTTCTTTAGAAGCCTTCCCTCTTGTGTCCCTGAAATAATTTAGTTTGGGTTGAGGGTCTGACAGTCTGTTAAAACCTTGAAGATTTTAGCCCAGTAAGAAAACAATGTTGGTTTAATTCCTGAGGCTGCCTGGCCACCTGGCTCCACAGAAGGAAAAACTCACAGAGATCCTTTCATAAAACCAAGGGAAGTGTCTTATATTGCCTTATTGGTGTGGTTCCTGTGCTTTCTGTTTGTGTTGGCGCCCTGAATTCTGTAGGGTGGTTTTTCTGTATGCGCTGGTATGTAGGCCTATGGCGGACGTCTCCGATCACATAATCTCCGGTGATGATGGGATGGACAGCAGGATTTTTCCACTCATGTCCCAGCTTGACTGTCTCTCACATTATGTCTAAGAATGTTCAAACACTAACTCATGATGACAGAAATGCGCACACTTTAATACGCATATGAACACTGTGATATTGGGTCTTATTGTGTGTGTCTGTCATTGCAAGGGTTGGAGTATGAACCTGGACATTGGTGCAAGTGCCCCAGGGTTTTAGATTGCTAGGGGCCTTTAAGCGGTCCAAGAGTCCCAAAGGAAGCTGACCACCAAGGCCCTTGGTGTATTCAAAGCAAGATGACCACCCAAGGGCAACTTGGTGCATATAGTGTGTCTGAGCATTGGGCCCCTGAGCACATGCAGCATAAGCTGACCACTCGGGCCCATAGGCCCCTTGGCACATACACTGCAAGTTGTACACTCAACTACTAGAGCCCTTGGGTCTTTCAGCACATATATCACAAGCTGACTGCTGGGGCCTGCAGGCCCCTTGGCACATGCAGCTGATGACCAGGGCCCTCGGGCCCTTCAGCACATATGTGACAAGTTGACCACTAGGGCCCCCAGACCCCATGGCACATACAGGACATGTTGACCACTAGGGCCCTTTAGGTCCTTTGGCACACACATCACAAGTTGACCACTAGGACCCCTGGACCCATCGGCATATGTGGCACAAGATGATAGTTAGGGCCCCCAGGCACCTTGGTGTAAAAAGGACAAGCTGACTGCTTGGGCACTGGGCTTCTTGTTTCACACAGTGCAAGCTGAGTACTTAGGACCCCAGAGAGCTCAGTGCACCTCAAGTTGAATGTTAGGGCCCCCTGGCCCCTCAACGCATGCATCATGAGCAGAACACCTGGGCCTCTTATTGCATACAGTTCAAACATAAAACAAGGTCCCCTCGGAGAGTGCAGTTTAAAGCATTAGTTCACTTCAGAATTAAAATTTCCTGATAATTTACTCACCCACGATGTCATCCAAGATGTTCATGTCTTTCTTTCTTCAGTTGAAAAGAAATTAAAGTTTTTGAGGAAAACATTCCAGGATTTTTCTCCATATAGTAGACTTCAACAGGGTCCAACAGGTTGAAGGTCCAAATTGCAGTCTCAATGCAGCTTCAAAGAGCTCTACACAATCCCACCCGAGGAACAAGGGTCTTATCTAGCGAAACCATCTGCCATTTTCAAAAAAAAAAAAAAAATATATATATATATATATGTATAAAGTATATACTTTTTAACCACAAATGCTCGTCTTGCACTAGCGTCCATGACTTCATGCATTGCGTAATCATGTTGGAAAGGTCATGCGTGACGTAGTCTCAGCCTCAGACATCACGCCCACGGACCATTGGCTGAACATCTGATGCATGTGGCACACTTATCTGGAAACACGTCAGGAGACGTGTGTGTTGAGTTCTTTAGGTCCGCCTGAAAACAAATGCTGTGTCGCCAAACTCACTAGTGGAAGAAGAATGCCATCGTGTTTACAGCTGTGACAATGAGCGCTTACCAGGATCAACTAAACGCTGGATTTTCAAAAGTATGTGAAGTTTGCGGCTCCATTGTTGCAGTAAACTTGCACAGCGTTCTTGAATGAATAATTTATAGATGCATGCCGGTCTGTTATTGCAGGGACATCAACTTTACATTTTCACGCCCCTAACCATGACACGGAACAAAATGAATTGTGATTGGTTGTGTTATATGTCAGTCAAACATCCTCTTGATCAATGAAAGCTCCAGTAGAGTCCAGACCTTCTGCCATCAGTCTGACGTTCGTCTGTGTACTCCGGTTCAAAAAGGTAGGGTAGAAAAAAGGACTATATCGTCCGACATTGCTGTTTTACCTATTTTTTTGGTAAAGGGCGTTTGACTTAGTCTTTGCACGTTCGCTGTGTAAACACTGTGGCGGTACTTTCGCCTACGTCATGCATGACCTTTCCAACGTGACTACGTAATGTGTGAAGACGTGGATGCTAGTGCAAGGCGAGCATTTGTGGTTAAAAAGTATATACATTTTAATTTGTTTTTTTTTTAGAAAATGACTCTTCATTTCACTAGATAAGACCCTTATTCCTTGGCTGGGATCGTGTAGAGCTCTTTGAAGCTGCATTGAAACTGCAATTTGGACCTTCAACCTGTTGGACCCCGTTGAAGTCTACTATATGGAGAAAAATCCTGGAATGTTTTCCTCAAAAACCTTAATTTCTTTTCGACTGAAGAAAGAAAGACATGAACATCTTGGATGACATGGGGCTGAGTAGATTATCAGGAAATTTTAATTCTGAAGTAATGCTTTAACTGAACACCGAGTCCCTAAGGCCCTCTGCCTCCAATGCAAGTTTAACACCAGGGTCACTGGCCCCCTCAGCACATACAGCTGAGCTCCTATATATGAACCCATCATCACATAATCCCCCCATCTCAGTATCTACAGTAATCCAAAGACATGAACTCCAGGAGGACCATGATCCAGCCCTGGACATGGACTGCTTCCCAAACAAGTTTTCTGCACAGTCCACTGAAAATGCTGAGCTCAGCACACCTCATAAATGTTTGCTTACTGTACTCGCACAACTCACAGTTCAGCCTAAAGGGGCGTTCACACATCGCCAAGTCCCTGTAATGTTGGTTGCTAGTAGGTATTCCTACTCGACTGCTGTATCCAACTGTATTAGGGGGTGGATCACATGAGCTCCAGTTTTTTTCACTTCTTGGTAGTCACCACATCAGCTCATTTGCAAGTTGAACTCTGCTCAAGTTGGTTGCATCATCAATGTTCGTTGTCGCTCATGGCATTTCAAAATAGCTGTCAGTGTGAACAACCCCTTAATCCTGTAATTCAGTTTCAAATTACTATTACAAGGGTGGCTCAGTTTCTCAGTGGGTAGCACTGTCGCCTCCCAGCAAGAAGATCCCCGGTTCAAGTCCCAGCTTATCCAAAGACATGCAGGATTGGTAAATGGGTGGAGGGACATCCAGGGTGTTTCCCTGTCCACTTCAGCATCCCCACGACCTTACATAGGACAAGAGGTTTGGAGAATGGATTCACATTACAGTTCTTTCTCTGTCTGATAATAGAAAGTACACACATTCCGCTGCAAAGAGATAGTATGGAACAATGTCCGGATTCACTAGATCAGTCTGATAACAGTGTGTCTGGTGAATGTGAAAAGAGAGAGAGAGAGTGAAAGAGAGACACGGTAAAGGACAGAAACATTTCAATCTTTGTTGATGTGTGATCTTTGTGCCTAGTATTGGCCCAGGAGACATGGACAACAACAAAAGACAACAAGCTAGTACACAGTGTAGTTGCAAATGCAAATGTCATTGTTACCAAAAGTGTGAGATGAAGGGAGAGAAAACATCATAAATGAGCAACATGTCCATTTGGACTTTTGATCAATTTTTAAATTCCCAGCTTTCATGTCAAGTCCTAATTTTTATGCAAAACCAATTTCAGACAACACAGTGGAATCTCAGCACGACAGGTTAAAAATTAATGAGCCTGTCAATGCGGGAGCATTATGTTACTGTTTAACCGCACACTTTGTTAAATATTCAATCTCAGGAAAGCAAACATTGAATCCCTGAACTTTTAGCTTCACCTCCCCCTGGTGTGTGTGTTTATATCTGTGTGTGTTTACTCTGATGCCTGATGTTTTGTCTTAATTGGGAGTGTTCTGCCGGTGTGCTACACCGATATAGACTAGCTAATACATTGTTTTCATTATTTTTTACAGTTGCCCGGAAAATTGAGTGGTGGTGTCTTATTAAGGAGCCTAATTTAGAGGGTGAGCACCTAACCAATTATATATAATTGGATGATTATCACACAGTCTTCAAAAGACACCTTTCTGACACTGCCACCTCAGGAGACACATTTATTGGACTGTGAATGGATGAATATTTTTGACCCCCAGTTTGCACTCAACGGATCACGATTAGCATTGTATGAACCACAAACAAGCTGTGAAATCCTGGTGGTGGATTTAGGTTTGTAACAAACACTACATCGGCCCCATTTTGTGGTTTTTGCCTGACATGTGTATATATCAGTTGCCTCGTCGTTGCTCTCTCTCACCACAAGACCAACTCCACTCCATCATAAGCATTATATGGCTCATTATGCAGTTGTATTTTAGCAAGAAGTGTTAAAAACTATGCTAACTGATTGATTAATGATGGTGAGAATGCACACCAGTGTATAGATTCGTGGAATTTAAAAACTCAGATCAAGATTTTTTAGAAACAGTTAGGCACAATCTGAAACTTTTTCAGTCGTTATTAAACAAACATCCGGCCGCTTGGCTACGGAGCACGCCGTCACCCCTGTCAATCTCTGGTGGTCAACAAAAGACTTTAGTAATATCTATTGTCACTTTACAACTGTGTCCTACATGCCGTATGGCCTGGCAGCAGTGACAGATGAGGTGAACATGGTGGGGCTAATTCAGCATGTCCTCTCCCAGCAGGCCTCCTTACACAACGCTAATAGGATGGGACCCATTGTCTGTGGGCCAGGACCACCATGCTCCTCACCATCCACACAAACACAATGACCCTCACTGGGCCTTGTCCCTCACTGAGTCTTTTCAACCCTAGAACAACAGAGACTGATCAGGGCGTCCATTCAATGAGGAATAGCGTTGAGCTACCATCATATATTCACATACAGTGGATAAAACATTTGCAAACATTTTAAACCCATATAATATAGCCATTTTTACTTTTTATGTCAGTACTTCACGATCTGTAAAAAATGACAGCTAATTAGGCATAGCTCATTAGCATGTTAATTCAGTAGCTAGTGCAGCTTGCAAAATGCTCATTCTTTAGGCAAAGTTAACTTTAGCAAAGTTAGCCGCATTTACCAATGACTAACCAACTAGCCTCCACTAAATGCTTGTGTTAATCATCTGATACCCCTCTTTTTTAAGAGTCTTACTCACAGTTTTACGGTTTGTAAGTAAAATTAACAGTCCACATTTGTGTATCACCATCTGAATGGGTAGGTTTTTTGGTAAAACATAACATTAAGATAACGCAAATTAATGCCCATGCATCTTCTCCTATGTTGTAGCAGTTTAAAATTATGTAAAACTAGTATGTTTGCATAGCGTTCCTCTTAAAATGTTAACACATTTTGCCCCGTGTAGCATTTGGTTTTATTGTAGCCTATGTTTATATTTGTCAACACATTTTGTTTTTCCCCATTTCTATATACTGTATGGTATATTATTATGGTTATTTTTACTTGAATGCTTGAATCATCAGTAATTATCAGTAGTAGTTATCAGTGTATGACAAGTTCTGGTAATAAAATAATACATTTTCTTACTTGCAGATCAATAAAGTGTCTGCAAAATCTTCCTTATTGACTAATGGTGGCTACTTTCATAATAATTCATAATGATGACCTATTTAAGCTCTATCTGTGTGGTATATTTTACCCCCCACCCTACGTATTTTGAGCAGTATGATGGAGTATATAAAATTGCAAAATAAATAAACATTCATCAATCAGTACTTAAGTACATACTTAAGTACATTCAAATCAAGTACTTATGTACTTTTACTCAAGTAAAATTGAAAAGCACTACTTTTACTGGAGTAATATTTTATTTGGGTATCTGCACTTTTACTCAATTACTTGATTTGTGTACTTCGTCCACCACTGTTAAGACATGTAATACAAATTTCACATTGTGATATGTGTAATTTTGTGTTTAACAAACCAACCAACCAATAAATAAATAGTTTATTATTATTAGGATACGAGTAAAAAATCAAACAGTCAAATCAATAAATAAGTAAATGAATAAATAAATAAATAGTTTATTATTATTATTATTATTATTATTATTATTATTATTATTAGGATACGAGTAAACAATCAGATAATCAAACAAATAAATAAATAAATAGTTTATTATTATTATTATTATTATTATTATTATTATTATTATTATTATTATTATTATTAGGATATGAGTAAACAATTCAGTTGTACTTTTCAATCAATCAATCAAATAAATAAACAAATAAATAAAGTGATAAATAAATAAATCGTTTATTATTATTAGGATACGAGTAAACAATCAAATAAATAAATAAATTGTTTATTATTATTATTATTATTATTATTAGGATACGAGTAAACAATTCAGTTGTACTTTTCAATCAATCAATCAAATAAATAAAAAAATAAATAAAGTGATAAATAAATAAATAGTTTATTATTATTAGGATACGAGTAAACAATCAAATAAATAAATAAATAAATAAGTAAATTAATAAAAAAAATTAATAGTTTATTATTATTATTATTATTATTATTATACGAGTAAACAATTCAGTCGTACTTTTCAATGATCTTGTACTTTTTAATCAATCAATCAAATAAATAAATAAATAAATAAATAAATGAAGTGATAAAAAATGTATAGTTTATTATTATTATTATTAGGATACGAGTAAACAATTCAGTTGTACTTTTTAATGATCTTGTACTTTTTAATCAATCAATCAAATAAATAAAGTGATAAATAAATAAATAGTTTATTATTATTATGATACGAGTAAACAATCAAATAAATAAATAAATAAATCGTTTATTATTATTATTATTATTATTATTATTATTAATATTATTAGGATACGAGTAAACAATTAGATAATCAAATAAATAAATAAATAGTTTATTATTATTATTATTATTATTAGGATATGAGTAAACAATTCAGTTGTACTTTTTAATGATCTTGTACTTTTTAATCAATCAATCAAATAAATAAACAAATAAATAAAGTGATAAATAAATAAATAGTTTATTATTATTAGGATACGAGTAAACAATCAAATAAATAAGTAAATAAATAAGTAAATTAATAAAAAAAGTAATAGTTTATTATTATTATTATTATACGAGTAAACAATTCAGTCGTACTTTTCAATGATCTTGTACTTTTCAATAAATAAATAAATAAAGTGATAAAAATGTATAGTTTATTATTATTATTATTATTATTAGGATACGAGTAAACAATCATAATCAAACAAACAAATAAATAAATAAATAGTTTATTATTATTATTATTATTATTATTAGGATACGAGTAAACAATCAGATAATCAAACAAATAAATAAATAGTTTATTATTATTATTATTATTATTATTAGGATATGAGTAAACAATTCAGTTGTACTTTTCAATTAATCAATCAAATAAATAAACAAATAAATAAAGTGATAAATAAATAAATAGTTTATTATTATTAGGATACGAGTAAACAATCAAATAAATAAATAAATAAATAAATAAATAAATAAATAAATAAATCGTTTATTATTATTATTATTATTATTAGGATACGAGTAAACAATTCACTTGTACTTTTTAATCAATCAATCAAATAAATAAACAAATAAATAAAGTGATAAATAAATAAATAGTTTATTATTATTATGATACGAGTAAACAATCAAATAAATAAATAAATAAATAGTTTATTATTATTATTATTATTATTATTATTAGGATACGAGTAAACAATTAGATAATCAAATAAATAAATAAATAGTTTATTATTATTATTATTATTATTATTATTATTAGGATATGAGTAAACAATTCAGTTGTACTTTTTAATCAATCAATCAAATAAATAAACAAATAAATAAAGTGATAAATAAATAAATAGTTTATTATTATTAGGATACGAGTAAACAATCAAATAAATAAGTAAATAAATAAGTAAATTAATAAAAAAAGTAATAGTTTATTATTATTATTATTATACGAGTAAACAATTCAGTCGTACTTTTCAATGATCTTGTACTTTTCAATAAATAAATAAATAAAGTGATAAAAATGTATAGTTTATTATTATTATTATTATTAGGATACGAGTAAACAATCAGATAATCAAACAAACAAACAAATAAATAAATAGTTTATTATTATTATTATTATTAGGATATGAGTAAACAATTCAGTTGTACTTTTTAATGATCTTGTACTTTTTAATCAATCAATCAAATAAATAAATAAAGTGATAAATAAATAAATAGTTTATTATTATTATTATTATTATTATTATCATTATTAGGATACGAGTAAACAATTCAGTTGTACTTTTCAATCAATCAATCAAATAAATAAATAAATAAATAAAGTAATAAAAATGTATATTTTATTATTATTATTATTATTATTAGGATACGAGTAAACAATCAGATAATCAAACAAATAAATAAATAAATAGTTATTATTATTATTATTATTATTATGATACGAGTAAACAATTAGATAATCAAATAAATAAATAAATAAATAAATAAATAAATAAATAAATCGTTTATTACTATTATTATTTTTATTATTATTATTATTATTATTAGGATACGAGTAAACAATTCAGTTGTACTTTTCAATCAATCAATCAAATAAAAAAAATAAATAAAGTGATAAATAAATAGTTTATTATTATTAGGATACGAGTAAACAATCAAATAAATAAGTAAATAAATAAGTATATTAATAAAAAAATTTAATAATTTATTATTATTATTATTATTATTATTATTATTATTATTATTATTATTATTATACGAGTAAACAATTCAGTCGTACTTTTCAATGATCTTGTACTTTTCAATTAATCAATCAAATAAATAAAGAAATAAAGCAATTAATAAACAAACAAACAAACAAACTAGAAAGACCATACTGGCTAACCAGCTTTACCAGCAACGTTAAGTGAGAAACACACCAGCTAAACCATAGCCAACATAAACGTCTGTAGAGCAGCACTGAAGATCTTGCTCATCTTTCAGCAGGGGGTTGAGATAAAACAGTATGTGTGCCATGCTTGAGAAGGGTGTGATTATATTATCAATGCTAAAATAAAAATGTCTCACAATCTTCTGCTATTTAAACAGCAAAATGTGTGACTTCTGCGGTTCAGAAAGTAGCAGCAGGTTCAGTACAGTTTTTGTAAGGTTATAGGTTAATGTGATAAACGGTTGGCTATCATTTTACATGTAGATGTAGAACCAACTATGTGTACTCACAAATGCTTGAGGTTTTAGTTTCAGAATGCGAAAGACGTCTGCGAGGTACACACAGGTGTTTGTTCTGCTGGAGGGACACCACTGCTGACCTCTGCACTTTCAGCCAATCACAAGCCTCAGCTCTAACACTATAGGGAGACACAGAGTGAGTGTGAGCGTGAGAGAGGCATCTGTAACAGAAATCTGAATCCAGGGTGGAAGATTAAAGCAGCCTCCTATCTGGCGCCGGTACTCAGAGAAATCCATATCGTTCCTCAGCGCTAATGTTTCCTCCGCAGAATCAAGCAGAGCTCTGCTATCTGATTGGGTGCTCATTCTGTGATGGAACGGGACGCAAGAGAATGCAGACAAGCCTTTGAAATGGCCTGATGTTCTATTAACAATTCTAAACAGCTCTCTCTCTGTCATAGTAACACTTTTCCCACATCAGCTTATATTTCACGTTATGCCGCAGAGTGTATGCATTCGTGTTTCAGACTGTTTCCGATGCAGTTTGGGTGCACAAGCTGCATGGGTCCCAGAAATCCAAGAAGTTGCTTTTCACCTTGAAAATAAATGATAATATAAATGTAATATTTGAATAATTATTTCAATTAGTATCAAGTTATTTAGGCAGCTTATATATATATATATATATATATATATATATATATAAAATATGATGTAATTCTATTAAAATATTTATTTATTTATTTAAAATTGTATTATTGTATCATTATTACCAAGTTACTTTTTGGGACTCTATTTACTTATATATATAAAAATATAATTAAAAAAATAATTTAATTTTTAATAGTTTTAGTTGTTTCAATTATAGTATAAAGTTACTTGCCCTTTTTACAGATTATACATGTAAAATGTATAACGAGTTATTTTAGGTAGATCTTACTTTATATAGCATGTCACGTAAAATAAATTAAAAAATTTAAAAAAATTCAAATAAATTAATATTTAATTAATTTGTATTGTATGTAAAAATATTATAAAATTAATTATATTTAATATTTTATTATTTATTTAAACTACTATTGAGTTATTTTAGGTGGATTTATCTTATTTTATATAGCATGTCAAATGTAATTAAAAAAAAGTAATTATATTTAATTAATTTGTATTGTATGCAAAAAAAATACTATAAAATGAATTATATTTAATATTTTATTATTTAGTTTAACTAGTATGGGGTTATTTTAGGTAGATTTATCTTACTTTATATAGCATGTCAAATGTAAAAAAATATATATATTTAAATTAATTATATTTAATATTTTATTAATATTTCAATTAATGATAAATTATTAATAGTTCTTATTGCCATTATGGATCACAATTTCCAAATGCCATTGTTTTTTGGCAGCTTTATTTTACTTTATATATTGTCAAATTTAAAACTATAATGAAATGAATTATATTAAATTATATTTAATAATGTGTCTAATTTAGTATCAAGTTACTTTAGGGTACTTATCTTATTATATATTAAAATGTAAAAATATAAAATTGATTCTATTTAATATTCAATATGCAAGTACATTTTTCATTTTTGCCACTCATTCTTATATATATATATATATATATGTGTGTATGTGTGTGTGTGTGTGTGTGTGTGTGTGTGTGTATGTGTGAGAGAGAGAGAGAGAGAGAGAGTGTGTGTGTGTGAGAGAGTGTGTGTGCGTGCGTGCGTGAAACATAGTAGTGTCCGTGTGAATGTGTGTATCGTTTGTATGACAGATGGACACTGGCTCAGCCCTTTTGCTAGTGGAAAATTGAAGCCACATCCCCTCTGACCTGATTACCATGGTAACCTTTGACCCAGAGGTCATTCGCACACAGAGCCTCATGCGTTCATGCAGCCTTTCAGCAGCGAAACAAACCCCTACAAGAAGAAGCCAACAAGAAAAACATTGTCTCATTTAAAATTCATAGTCCTAGGACCCACAAAACATACATTTAGCATGCACTATTGTACGGCAATAACCATACGACCTACAGGCAGCAATGCAGACGTGCCCAGAGTAAAAATATTGTGAAAATGTCAGTGGAGGCGCCATAATTCTCAGCTGACAGGAGTGTGTGGAAGTGCTCGAGTCCAGGGCGGGTCTCTGACAGTCTAAGTATACACTAAAGCAGGTGTATCTGAGCCATAACAAACCCACTCATCCTAGTCAAACAACAGTGCCACGGGAAAGAATTCCATTTAGGAAGGGAGGACAGTTTAAGGTAATTGCATGGTGTTTCACTGAGCCCATCCTTATTTTTTTTTTTTTTACAGACCTAAAATATAACCGCAATTTACATCATCCCAGGAAGAGTCAGCTTGGTTAAAGCATTTTTCTTGTGATGATTAGTATTTAATGGGTTTATGTGTGTGTGTGTGTGTGTGTGTGTGTGTGTGTGTGTGTGTGTGTGTGTGTGTGTGTGTGTGTGTGTGTGTGTGTGTGTGTGTGTGTGTGTGTGTGAAATAAGTAAAATTTATTAATCTTAGTTCATGTTAATTTCTACATATACTTATAAAATATTATCAAATAAAAAGATGTATTGTTAATATTATTTCATGGACTTGAGCTAACATGAACTAAAAATGAATAGCTGCATTTTTATTAATTAATGTTAACAATGTTAATGTTAATTAGGTCTTAAGGCAAAGAATTAATAGAAAAGAAATAGAATAAATAGAGAATACATTTTTAGTGATTAAATGTAGTAGTAATAAATAATAATATAATATAATATAATATAATATAATATAATATATGTTACCCTACATGGGACATGTGATTTGGAGAATGGATAATATAATATAATATAATTAATATAATATAATATAATATAATATAATATAATATAATATAATATAATATAATATAATATAATAAAATATAATATAATATAATATAATATGATTAATATATGTGACCCTACACGGGACAAGTGATTTGGAAAATAAAATTAAATTAAAAAAAATTATAATTAAAATATATATAAATTTTTAACATTATCGTATGACTTCAGAATATGTCATAAAAATATAATGCTTAAAATATAATGCAGGAGTCGAATGGACCTGTTTTTTTTGTTCTGTTTGTTTTTTGGTTATTTTTTGGAGAAGTGTCCATTGACATTGCCTGGTATCCTGCACATTCTGATAAACATCTTTACCATGAAACAAAGATTCAAGATTTATGATGTAATTTTCATATCCCTTTAAGAGGCTTGATACTAACTTCATCTACTCTGTCACCATTTGGTTATGTATAAGTTTATGAAGTTGCAGAAACAACCTTTACAGCTCCTCTGGCTTTAGCGCCCATCTGTTCAGCCACACACTGTCCAGGATGGGCTTGGCATACAGAGCAGCGTGTAGCTGTCACAGAGGAAGAGGGTTTTGTATTTGTGATGGGAAGGCAGTTCGTCTCGTTAATTCTGCAGATGGACAGGGGTGAGGATTTGCCCCGTGGTAAAGTACGCTCACTGGCACTCCTGCTGCCGGACTGGATGCCTCGCTGCTGTTCGGGAGTCAGTCTCAGACGGGCAGACGGCCAGACGAGATGGACAGACAGCCAGACAGGCAGACGGACAGACAGGCTAAGATATCGCCTGCAGTTATTCAGAACCCTGCAGTCTGGCTGGAATGAATTTGACTGGAGGCAAGAGGCAAAGTGAGGATTGCTGAGGTAACAGGAACACGCATACATTTCTTAGGCTTTTCTTGCTCTAGCTCACTTTCCGTTCCTCCAGTTTTCCCAATATTCTGATCAGATATGCAGAGCGGTTGCGGTTCTCCCAACAGACTCCAGAGTTTCTCATGTCAAATCACTTTGACTGCATAAGAGTCATGGCAGGGTGGAAGCCCCAGTGATCAGACCTCCTCTCTCTCTCTATGCTCACTTGGAATCATTTGGAATTTAATGACTGCGATTCTGAATTACTTAAAGGAATAGTTCACTCGTAAATGAAATTTCTGTCATCATTCACTCAATACCCAAATGACTTTCTTCTGTGGAACATAAAAGAGGAGATTTTGAAGAATGTGCATGCTGCTCATTTCCATACAATGGAAGTGAATGAAGATTCAGGTTGTTGTGCTTCTTTGGCCCTATTTACACCTAAAACATTTTGAGCTTGTCCACTTTTGATCTCTTCCAGAGGTAGTCAAAAACGCATTTGACTGGATTGCTTTCATAGTGTAGACGCTCATGTGGTTCCACAAAAGACCGTCAACTCTCCACCAACTGACTTAACGCATAAACATTATGGGAAGTGTGCTAGCCAGACGGGATCTAAACTTTGTCGGCTGAAGACCCAAGTTTTGAAGATGAAAAATGTACCAAGCACAATGTTCTCTCACCATTCCTGATTTCTAACACACTCACAGCGTTCGGCGTGGTCTTGCGGCTGTCAGAGCAGAAACAAAAGCTGCTGCTCTCCGTATGTTTTTCTGTTGTCTCTGGTGTGTTCATGTGTAAATTGCCTGAGCTGAAAAACCACATACATTTACCCGCCCATAGACCCTCCCCTCGAAGAAATCAGGACAGAAGTGGTTGAAAGTGGACAAAAGAGATGGATTAAAACACCAGGTGTAAACGGGATATGTCTCCCTCGTCTAATTGTGATCCGATCCACCAAAACGCATCTTAATACCAGGTGTAAACAGGACCTAAATAACATAAAACACCATAAAGCATCAAATATCTTGTGCACAATATTGCTCTATTCATCAGAAGTTATATGATAGATTTGTTTCTGACATGTAAGCTGTTATTCACAGAGAAAATCTGCTACAAAACTTTATCTTGATACTTGATACAAAACTCTCATTGATTCCTATTGCTATTGGTTCTCTTGTGTCTTGATTAAAATGTTTTCTTCTATCCTAGCAGCGATAATATTTTCTTTCATGATAAAAGTATCATTTAATACAAAAATTTGTTGTGAATGTACACCACTGTTCAAAAGTTTGGTAAGAATTTTTTTTTTTTTTTTTAAAGAAATGGGTACTTTAATTCAGCAAGGACGCATTAACTTGATCAAAAATGACAGTAAAGGCATGTATAATTTTGCACTGTGTAAATTTTAGCGGCATTTAGCTGTGAGGTTGTGAATTGTAACCGCCCACCGCTCACCCCTCCCTTTCGAAGCACATAGAGAAGCTATGGTGGCCGACACATGACAAAAATGTCGTCGTCTGAGACAGCAGAGAGTAGCTAGCGCTCTGTAGAGCAGTTTGTCCATTTAGGGCTACTGTAGAAACATGACTACGCAAAATTGGGGACCCGCAGTGTATGTAGATAGAAATGGCTCATTCTAAGGTAATAAAAGCATAACGGTTCATTATGTAAGGTCTTTATACAGCACTGAAAACATAGTTATGTGTATTATATTGCATTTCTGTCAATAGATCCTCAAAAATATTACACACTGCACCTTTAAGCAGCACAATATAAAAAACAATATAAAAGCAATATAAAACATTGAAATTGTTGTCTATTTATTATTTTTGTAATATTTTGTGGCGCCCAGTCTTTGTCTCTCATCACTTTTTTGATTTACATGAATAAAAGCTGCTTCTCTCAAACCCTAATCCCCACAAAAAAGTTCCTCACTCGTCTCAGGAAACGGAGAGATGCTGAATCATGGTAATTGGGGCAGAATGAGAATTAAAGTGTGAGAGGAAATTTTCCTTCCTCCGCCCACAGACACAAACATTCACACAAAGCTGCAGCTCTCACACTGTAATCTCATCTCCGGATCTGCTGCAAAACAAGATAAACTAAATTAATACCACTATTTCACAGGACAGTTCCTCCCACTGACTGAAGCTAAAGGGAGATGAGATGTAGAGGTGCTGTAGATCAATGGAAAACCTCACAGCCCTTTGAATTATGGGATAAAACGGCCACATTCAAGACCAGGTGTTCATTTTATATGGTGTTTAATGATGCAAATCTGAGGCGTAGATTTTTATTTCCACTGTATAATATAGTAATGTAATATATGTTCACATACTTTCACGAAATAACTGGGTTGTCTGTTGCATTTCCGAAAAGGAAATATTATTGCTCAGATGTTGCTTTTTCATTTCTCAACATACTTAGTGCCCCTATTATGCTTTTTTGAATATTACCTTTCGTGCAGTGTGTAATACAGCTTTTTGTGAATATAAAAGGTCTACAAAGTGTTAACGATCAAAGTGCATGATAAATGAATGTTATTGTCTCCTAAAAAAATATTTGATTCTGAACTGCCGAAACGAGTCATCAGCAAATCCAGTCTCACTTCCTATTACATACCTATGTACCAATGTAACAAATTTGTATAATGCCAACTTATGGTCTTCATTGGCTGTCAGCGAAAACTGCCCTCAAACACTGTAGCTGTAGCTGAGGCCTGGAAGAGATTGGATCGTGTTGTCGACATGTTGAGAAAACGCTGTTTTCAGCTCTGCAAATTCACTTTGCATGCATTTCCAAAGGATGAGGACTCACGCTGAGATTAATACGGAAAAACTGACACCATCATCGCTATTCGTAACACTGTGTATACAAGCGCTGAGGAAACCTTAGAGCTAAAATTCAGATAATTGCCATTTTGTTTCCAACCAAGCGGCAACCTCCCGCGGTCTCTCTTGAATCCAACACAGAAGTGACTTAAACTGCAATTCATCGACTGGCCGCTAGAGACAGGCTCCAAAAGGGAGTCAAATCTGTATCTCCCCCATGTTAAAATGCCCAGCTTTACAGCTGAAATAAATATGTTTACAGCCTGGTACACAAAGTGGTTTTGGTCTATACAGCAAATTTTGCCCTTCATGACAACTGTGAGGGGGGTGAATTTTTTTTATAACTCATTCCTTTAAATTATATTAAGCCTTAAAGTTCTGCGTAATTAAGGGCGTGGCCACTTGAGTGACAGGTGGATTGCCACTATGGTCGAGCTAGGTGGGCGTGGTTTCAGCAGTCACCTCAGCTCCACCCACGTCCTACCTCTTTGCCCATTTTCAGTTATCCGGTAGTGACATGCGGTGACGCGCTGCCATGATGGCAACAGCCAACTTTAGGCTTCAAAAATGCTCTTGAGAAACCTACGGGTGACGTCATGGACACTACGTCCATATTTTTTTGCAGTCTATGTTTCCAACACACGCTGTAAGCGGTAGACCAATCACTACAGACTGGGCCGTCTGACCAATCAGAGCACAGTAGGCTCGTGGAAGGGCGGGGTTTAGGGAGATTGAATCTACAAACAAACCATTTTCAGACTCTTTGAGAAATGAGGTGATGTGACGTATATTATGAGAAAATTTGTGTTTTTTGACCTTGGAATGCATGTAAATATTATTATTATTATTATATATATATATTATTATTATTATTATTATTATTAACCTTTAACTTTCCCTGCCAGTGTTTTTTTTTTTAAAGTTGCCAGCCACCGCCAGCTTTTTTGACCATTTTCACAAAAATGTCATCGCCCCCAGAATATTTTGTTGAATGAATATCTGAACGTGCAATATATCAAAAGAAAGAACAGATCCTCTGTTTAAAAAAAGAGGCATTAATGCATTCTTTGCATTTTTTTTAAAGACTAAAAACTTGCATAAGCAATGCTTTTATCGCTTGTTTCTGCATTCTTTTTTTTTTTTTGTCTGTGTTTTGATCAGGAGATTTGGCACTTTTTTCAGAATATGCATAATAGCACCCCCTATCGGATAACAGTGAAAACACTGAAAGCCGGACAATTCCGTTAATGGCGAGGAAGCATAAATGAGTATTTGATTATTTACAGCAGACTTTAGTGGCAAATCTGAGTACAGTTTGAGAAATTGTTGAGAAATGTTTTGAAAGATACATGTGAGATTATTGGTGTGTTTTTTTCTCAAGAGACACTCAAAAAAAAGTCTCCATTTGCTCTCCATTGAATCCCATAGCCGTCTAGGAGAAACACCCGAGACATTAAAGAGATTGTGATTTTTCTTTCTTATGGAACACTGAACACTCCTAAACAACAACTGTACAAAGTTAGTAGCTATTTTCTTGTGCTGTATTTTGCGGCCCAGTGTTGACAGCAGAACACGCGTCCTAATGACCATTTGTAGAAAATAACATCCTTCTCATGTTTGCTAAGAAAAACTTTCCTTTCAAATTCAGCAAGCTGAAAATAGCTCTTCTTCCTGACAGCACTTGTTTGTTGATTGTCGCAGCCATTCTTAAAGCACATTAACAGATATTGAGAAGTAAAGATGAGCGATTTCCTGGAACTCTAAAGAATGTGCAAGAAATACAATTCACAGTTCGTTAACTCTGAACCCAGACCATATAAATAACAAAGAAACACAGAAGACGGCATAAAAACAGACAAACTTCACATTCATTATGATAAAAAAAAAATCCTCCTATGACAGCAGCTTGTGACCAAACTTTGACAAAATGGAAAAACTCAGTGATGCTAAACATCTGTCGTCTTGGTTTGAGACGTACAGAAAAAAAATTATCTGAAGAAAATGTGAGTAGTTTTCGGTGGTTGCCAGGGCATTGCTATGGTGCTAAGTCAATGCTTACTTGCCCAGGTCAATAAAATGCCTCTTTTAAGTCTCTTTTGTTATTCTGGTCAATGTAAGTCTTTTGGCAGTAAAGTTACATGCCAAAGTTTAATACTGATAATCACATATCAGATTGATTTGTCATGAATGACATGGATCATAACAAATCTGCCAGGAGAACTAAATATATCCTCCTGTTATGTGTGTGTGTGTGTGTTTGTGGAGACCACAAGTCTTTTTGGAGACTGAAAGCAACTGGCAAACATCCAGTACAACCATTTAAACCATAATGATCTGAGCCTCTGTTTCTCTTTGTCATTGTGCCATGTTGACTCACAGAGCGAGTAGTTTTCTGTCTACTGGAATGCTTTTTTCTGCCTGTATAAGCTGTAAAAACATTGGCATAACAATTAGCTCATACCGGACCTGTCTAAATAAATTGAAAAAGACAGAGATGAAGACTGGGAACGAGACCGCAATAGAGATTTGGTGCAGAAAATGGTCTTAATGGGATAGTACACATTCAACAACTGAGGGTTAAATAACGTGACGTTTGTCCTTTCTAATAATTAATTAACTTAATTTTTAAATGCAGTTCATATATTCAATGACAGGTTTTATGATGAGTATGTTTTTAATTTATGAATTAAAATTGTATATATATATATATATATATATATATATATATATATATACATATACTTATATATATACTTTAGCAGAAATCAAAAGATTTTCAAATATTAAAAAAATTGTGTGTATATATATATATATATTTTGATTTCTGCTAAAGTCATGTGATGCAACTACCATGGAGCGATGTGAAAAAAGAACTGAAATGTAATTTAATTTGACCTTTTTTATGAAGGTTTTTTTTTGTAAAATGTCATGTGGTGCAACTACAAAATATATAAAACATAACAAAATATTTATGAATGAGTAACAAAATTTTTTACTTTGAAAAATATAATTTTTTAATACATTCTGTTTCTCACATAAGCTACTTCTTAATATATGACTATGGACTACTTTTATGGTGCTTTTTAATACTTTTTTCAATAATTGACAATCACTATACTTTCGTTGCAGCTTGAACATTCATTAAAACACCTCCTTTTTTGTGTTCAATGAAAAAGAAATATCTTGCTGATTTGGAACGACGAACACTTGAAAAAAGATGACAATAGTAATTTTTGGGTGAACTTACAGTATTCATATTTATTGTGCCCACATTATGCTATTTTAAAGTCTCCTAGTTTTGTTTTGGAGGTCTCCTACAATAGGTTTACATGTAATTTTGTCATAATATACATTGTACATCATCTCATTTCTCAAAGAGTCTGAAAACAGATAATTTGAAGATTCAGTCTCTCTAAATCCTCCTTTCTGAGAGCTTCCTCTGCTCTGATTGGTCAGACATTGCTCAGTCTGTTGTGATTGGTCGACCGCTTACAGCGCATATCTGAATTTCTGCTCCGGAGGCTTCCTCATCGCTAGATACACAGTGATATTGACAGTTTTTTCCTGTATCAATTCCAGCGTGAGTCCTCATAAAAACAGCATCTTCTCAACATGTCAACAACATGAACCAAAATCTTCCAGGCCTCAGGTTCAACTACAGTGTTTGAGGGCGGGTCAAAGTAGACGTCGATCACAGGCAGCCAAGGAAGACCATAGGCTGGCATTATGCAAATTTGTTACACTGGTGCATACAGTGGGGAGAACAAGTATTTGATACACTGCCGATTTTGCAGGTTTTCCTACTTACACAGCATGTAGAGGTCTGTAATTTTTATCATAGGTACACTTCAACTGTGAGAGACGGAATCTAAAACAAAAATCCAGAAAATCACATTGTATGATTTTTAAAAAATTAATTTGCATTTTATTGCATGACATAAGTATTTGATCACCTACCAACCAGTAAGAATTCTGGCTCTCACAGACCTGTTAGTTTTTCTTTAAAAAGCCCTCCTGTTCTCCACTCATTACCTGTATTAACTGCACCTGTTTAAACTCGTTACCTGTATAAAAGACACCTGTCCACACACTCAATCAAACAGACTCCAACCTCTCCACAATGGCCAAGACCAGAGAGCTGTGTAAGGACATCAGGGATAAAATTGTAGACCTGCACAAGGCTGGGATGGGCTACAGGACAATAGGCAAGCAGCTTGGTGAGAAGGCAACAACTGTTAGCGCAATTATTAGAAAATGGAAGAAGTTCAAGATGACGGTCAATCTCCCTCGGTCTGGGGCACCATGCAAGATCTCACCTCGTGGGGCATCAGTGATCATGAGGAAGGTGAGGGATCAGCCCAGAACTACACGGCAGGACCTGGTCAATGACCTGAAGAGAGCTGGGACCACAGTCTCAAAGAAAACCATTAGTAACAAACTACGCCGTCATGGATTAAAATCCTGCAGCGCACGCAAGGTCCCCCTGCTCAAGCCAGCGCATGTCCAGGCCCGTCTGAAGTTTGCCAATGACCATCTGGATGATCCAGAGGAGGAATAGAAGGTCATGTGGTCTGATGAGACAAAAATAGAGCTTTTTGATCTAAACTCCACTCGCCGTGTTTGGAGGAAGAAGAAGGATGAGTACAACCCCAAGAACACCATCCCAACCGTGAAGCATGGAGGTGGAAACATCATTCTTTGGGGATGCTTTTCTGCAAAGGGGACAGGACGACTGCACCGTATTGAGGGGAGGATGGATGGGGCCATGTATCGCGAGATCTTGGCCAACAACCTCCTTCCCTCAATAAGAGCATTGAAGATGGGTCGTGGCTGGGTCTTCCAGCATGACAACGACCCGAAACACACAGCCAGGGCAACTAAGGAGTGGCTCCGTAAGAAGCATCTCAAGGTCCTGGAGTGGCCTAGCCAGTCTCCAGACCTGAACCCAATAGAAAATCTTTGGAGGGAGCTGAAAGTCCAGGTTTCTGTACCAAATATTAAGTTCTGCATAAATACTTATGTCATGCAATAAAATGCAAATTAATTACTTAAAAATCATACAATGTGATTTTCTGGATTTTTGTTTTAGATTCCGTCACTCACAGTTGAAGAGTACCTATGATAAAAATGACAGACTTCTACTTGCTTTGTAAGTGGGCAAACCTGCAATGATCAGATATTTCTTTTAATTTTAATATTAATTGGTGTTTACATCCTTCAAATAGAGGGCTTAGCCAGCTACAGAGAAATATAGCCAGGCAACAGACAAGTGACCAATCCTGAGCGGCAACGTCTCTACCAGCACGGTTAGCCAACAGTACTGAGAATTCTGGGCCTAGAATGGATTGTAATTGTGTCGTGCCGTACCAGGCTCAAGTGAAAACATAACTGGAACCGTTCCTTACCATTCTTACAACCGTTCAGCCCGACGGTGGAAAAGTGGCTAATAACTTTATTTGTCATGCACTTTGATCTATATTACACACCGCATGAAAGGTAATATTTGAAAAAGCATAATGGGGCACTAAAATCATACATTGTAAAAAATGATTAAATAAGTAAATTACTAAGTAAATTAAAATGTTGAGTTCACTGGAAATAAAAAATTGAGTTAATACAATGAAGGAGATTGGTTTAATCATCAAACTCAAAATATGATGTTATCTGAACCACATTAATTATCTACGTTGATATGATAAAAGAAAAAAGTTGCGATGGCAAATCACGAAAATAATTTTTACAGTGTACTGCACAACTCCACTGTCAGATAAAATTAATGCACTGTTTATCCATAGTTGTATTGTTCTACTGAAACCTTTCACAGTTTACTTAAAATGATTGTGTTAATCATGTCATTTAATTACGGCGTTGAAATCATTTTCATATCCTCAGGCCATTTGAAATGTAAAACAATCACTTCTGTGGTTTACAGAAAGCTATGTTAAATCAGTATGCTGTGTTTTACATTTCAACAGCTCGTTTTATTAACATTCAAAGGTTTACTTGAGCGCAAAGCAAAAAAAGCTCCCTTTGGCTCTGTTTGGATTGGGGAAAAGGTAAATCGGCCCATCTCGTCACCAAATCAAACAATCTGCCCTTTTTTGCTTTTTTTTGCTTTTCCTCTAAGTAAAACTGATGTAATCTCATGGGCACCGGCTAATGCATTTGTCCCTCGCTACCTCACACCTGTTGCTTTCTCTCTGCCTTTCTTGTTTGATTTTTTGATTCTGAGCATCCAAGAAGCGAGAAACAAACGGAACGCCGGGGAAACAAGAGGACTGAAGAAAATCAAAGGGAAATGGGCAGAGTGTTTATCGGAGAGGGAGGGAAGGGGGGGTGCTTTGGCTGGCATGAACGGAGGCTGAATATTCAAGTAAAAGAGACCCCCACCTCACTCTCCTGCAAATATTGTCTTATCCATTAGTGGGAGCACGGGAAGAAAAGGGTAGTCTGTCATTGTGGGGCTCATGAAGGAGAAGTCAGGGGAGGAATTCTTTTCAAAACCTCTTCTGCAGTGCTCAGTGGACAGGGCCATTTGTTTGGCCCTATTCAGACGCCGTAGACCGTAGCAACAAAGAGTGCTTTCAGTGCACCTCACTGTAAAAGCATGTGAAAGAGAAAAGCAGGGCAGAGGAAAGAGAAGAAAGGCAAAAGAGAAGAAAACAACTTGAGTGAGACAGGGAGGACTTGTTAAATTTAGATATGTTTATAGGGACCTTTGCTTGTGTGTTTGTTTTTACTCACGCGGAACACGGAAAAGCGTTAGTGGCGAAACGAATAGAGTTAAACGGAATTGAGCCTTGAAGGAGAATGTTACCCAACACTAGTCTTTAAAAACTGACACCGCGCTGAACTCAACCGTGGCCTGGGACACCCGAGAACACCGTCTGCATAAATCCTACCTGACGTGAGCTAGGAGAGATGCTAGCCTGTGTGTTTATGTATTTACTCAAATGATTATTGCTTTAGCAGCTCGCTTCTGCAGAGTGGATCAACTCACCTCGCCACGGGACGTGCAAACGCTTCCAAAATGCGTCCAGGGCGAGTGCATGTGGTTTGAAATGACTTAATCATGCTGTAAGCCGGACGGCTTTCTGTTTAATGGCCTTACTCAAATCTAAAATTCTCCCAAAAATTAATAATGTGTTAATACTTGCTCATCTTCATGTCGTTCCAAACCTGTATGACTTTCCTTCTTGTGTGGGACACAAAAGGAGATATTCTGAGGAATGTTCATGCTGCTCTTTTACATAAAATGATAGTTCATTCATGGTCATCTAAAAAAATATATCAAAGAGCATCATGAAAGTAGTCCATATGACTTGTAAACTATGTTTTAAAGGGATAGTTCACCCAAAAATGAAAATTACCCCATGATTTACTCACCCTCAAGCCATCCTAGGTGTATATGACATTCTTCTTTCAGACGAATACAATCGGAGTTATATTAAAAAAATGTCCTGGCTAATCCAAGCTTTATAATGGCAGTGAATGGCAGCCCAAAATATGAAGCCCAAAAAAGTGTATCCATCCATTATAAAAGTAATCCACACGGCTCCGGGTGGTTAATAAAGACCTTCTGAAGCGAAGCGATGGGTTTGTGTAAGAAAAATATCCATATTTAACACGTTATAAAGTAAAATATCTAGCTTCCGGCGGACATATTACGTATTTAACTTACGAAAAAAGTGTAACTTTTACAATGACGTTGGATGTAACGTAAGCGTTTTGAACTGCGTTACACTTTCTTCGTAAGTTGAATATGGAAGGCGGTCTGGCGGAAGCGAGAGCCGTGTTGGTTACTTTTATAATGGATGGATGTTTTTGGGCTTCAAATTTTGGGCTGCCATTCACTGCCATTATAATGCTTGGATTAGCAAGGACATTTTTTAATATCCGATTGTATTCGTCTGAAAGAAGAATGTCATATACACCTAGGATGGCTTTATGGGATAATTTTCATTTGGGGGTGAACTATCCCTTTAAAAACAACACCAGGGTGAGTAAATAATGACTTACTTTTCATTTTACAAGGAACTATATAGATGCCTTTTCAATTTTATCATATCTGAGGGTACATGGCATCTAGAACATTAAAAACCCCAGGGTTAGGAGTTTTTTTCTCCTATTATGAGCTTGAAAGCAGTGCTTACTGTTGTTGTTCATGGGAAAGAACTGTGTGAATATTATTTAAAATTTCTTTTTTTGTGTGTTCCATGGATAAAACAACAGCATACAGGTTTTGGAAATGTCATGAGTGTGATTAAACAATGACGTAATTTTCTTTTTTTTTTAGTCAAAGTATTCCTTCAACAGAATATATTTTTTTTTATTCTCCTTCACTTTATTAATCCAGTATTTTCATTTAATTTGCCTCTCTCTCTCTCGGGTCCCCGGCCTGCCTGCTGTATGGAGTGGGTCTAACCAAACAGCAGTGCTCTCGTAAAGATTATTTTTCTTGGAGTGGAGGCGAAGGAAAGTAGGACAGGTTTTCATCAGGATAGCATGCGACGTGTCAAACGTATTACGACTCATCATGCAAATATGGAACTTTCTGGTAATTAAAAGTCACTCTTCCTGGCGTTCATGAAGGAATAGGTGTAGGTGTGTGAGCTTTCATCTGTACATCTGTATGTTTGGGTGTACGTGTCTCAGATAGATCGATGGCTTGGGGGTTGGTGATGAAAACAGCATGCTTTTTTTTCCCGTCTACTGCCAGCTGCATTATTATACCGTGGATGGAGCCATAGCTTGACCAAAATAAACCTGCCAAATCCTGGAAGGAGACAGAGATGGAGGGAAAAATACATGGGTTTTTTCACTAGCAATGGCCCCTGTCCAGACAGCCTTATAATCACACTGTTCATTTCTATTTTATTGACAGATGCAACATGTAGGGTTGGAGAGAATACAGATTGGTTTTCAGACCTCTGGGAAGGATAGTGTAGTTGGCCTGCATGAAATATTGTGTGGATGGCATTATTTTACTTGGACCCGGCATTGAAGAACTCTGACATGAAAATATACATGCCATTATATAGAAGCATGTGCCGTGCTCGTGTTTAGTAAAAATGTCAGTACACTGACATTAAACAAGACCTTTCAATCTCTAAGTTCTCGAGCCACCCTGATTCAGGATAATGTGTTTAACAGAATCAGAAGCTGAGGAAACCACACTATGAAAGCGGCATATGACATTTTATGACTGAATTATACAAAACTGTGTGCATACCACTAATAGAAATAAATAGAAATGAGCTAATACACTTTCTGTAATAGGTCTTTAGTTGCATTATGTTCGCAAAAGAAAAAAGTATTCCCATTACCGTTGTAAAACTGCCAATATAATAAACAATAAAAGTATGGTTACTTGGCCACAACGGTCATCACAGCAAAAAGTAGGAAAGATTATGACACAAAGTTTCTGACACTGAACCATATGAACATGTGGTTTTACAGTAGTAACAAAAACTGTATTATGTATATTTATACATTGCCATCGAGTACCACATGTAACCTGTAGTAACAATGATAATTTGAAAGATGCTATGGTTATTATTCTAAATTTTTGTTATGGGTTACTACTGAATGTTTTAGCCAGTCATTAAAATAGTATTTTACAATATTGAAATTATATTATAATATTTTAAAAGGAATATTATAATAGTAATAGACATTTTCTGAAGAAAATATATGCTCACGCTAAACTTTATATTCAGATATTTCTATATTTCACGTACAATTTCATATATTTTTAGTGCTGTCAAATGATTAATCGCATCCAAAATAAAAGTTTGTGTTTACATAATATATGTGTGTGTACTGTGTATAATTATTGTGTATATATAAATACACAAACATGCATGTATATATTTAAGAAATATTTGCATATATGTATAATATACAGTGCATCTGGAAAGTATTCACAGCACTTCACTTTTTCCACATTTTGTTATGTTACAGCCTTATTCCAAAAAATTTTTTCCCTCAATTCTACAAACAATACTCCATAATGACAACGTGAAAGAAGTTTGTTTGAAATCTTTGCAAATTTATTAAAAATAAAAAACGAAAAAAATCACATGTACATAATTATTCACAGCCTTTGCTTGATACTTTGTTGAAGCACCTTTGGCACCAATTACAGCCTCAAGTCTTTTTGAGTATGATGCTACAAGCTTGGCACACCTATTTTTGGGCAGTTTCTCCCATTCTTCTTTGCAGGACCTCTCAAGCTCCATCAGGTTGGATGGGGATCGTCGGTGCACAACCATTTTCAGACTTCAGGTTCAAGTCTGGGCTCTGGCTGGGCCACTCAAGGACATTCACAGAGTTGTCCCTTAGCCACTCCTTTGTTATCTTGGCTGTGTGCTTAGGGTTGTTGTCCTGTTGGAAGATGAAACTTCGCCCCAGAGCGTTTTGGAGCAGGTTTTCATCAAGGATGTCTCTGTACATTGCTGCATTCATCTTTCCCTCGATCCTGACTAGTCTCCCAGTTCCTGCCACTGAAAAACATCCCCACAGCATGATGCTGCCACCACCATGCTTCATTGTAGGGATGGTATTGGCCAGGTGATGAGCGGTGCCTGGTTTCCTCCAGACATGACGCTTACCATTCAGGCCAAAGAGTTCAATCTTTGTTTCATCAGACCAGAGAATTTTGTTTCTCATGGTCTGAGAGTCCTTCAGGTGCCTTTTGGCAAACTCCAGACGGGCTGTCATGTGCCGTCTGGCCACTCTACCATACAGGCCCGATTGGTGGAGTGCTGCAGTGATGGTTGTTCTTCTGGAAGGTTCTCCTCTCCCCACAGAGAAACGCTGGAGCTCTGTCAGAGTGACCATCAGGTTCATTAGGACCTTCTCCCCCGATCGCTCAGTTTGGCCGGGCGGCCAGCTGTATATATATATATATATATATATATATAATTAGTGCTGTCAAATCGATTAATTGCGATTAATTGCATTTAAAATAAAAGTTTGTTTACATAATATATGTGTATGTACTGTGTATAATTATTATGTATATATAAATACACACACATTCATGTATATATTTAAGAAAAACTTGTTATATTTATATATAAAATATTTGTATTTATATATAATATAAATTATATAAATATATATATATATATATATATATGTATCTACAATATATACATGCAACTATTTCTTAAATATATACATGAATGAGTGTGGATTTATATTGACATAATTATACACAGTACATACACATATATTATGTAAACAAACTTTTATTTTGGATGCGATTAATCACAATTAATCGATTTGACCGCACTAATATATATATATATATATAATTTTTTTTTTTTCTTTCTTTTTTTTTCTTAAATATATACACGTATGTGTGTGTATTTATATATACATAATAATTAAACAGTACACACATATATTATCTAAACACGAACTTTTATTTTGGATGCAATTAATTGCGTTTGACAGCCATAATATTTTTAATATTTCTGATTCTGACATTTGAAGTGCTGCATATATAAAATAAATAAAATGCTTAAACTAGCCTAAATTAGTTAGGTGGTCTCCTATGCTGGCTTGCTATTTTAGGGGGTTTGGGCACTTGTCTGTTGGCCAGGCTGGGAAACCAGATTAAAATTTTTTTTTGCCAAAGTATACTTAATGCAAAAAGCATGAATGCTAGAATACCTGGATCATTACTGTACCAAGACATTTATCTTCCTGGTGCGTTCACCTCTGACAGGTGGGGATAATAAAATAGCGCCTCTGTGTCTCTCCTAGAAACCAGTCTCACAGGCCACAAACACACACACACTTTTAGCAGATGTGCTGTGTGTATTTGGTCAGCGCATGTCATCCATGAAATCCTCACATGAATAGGAGGAAGTGAGCAGAGCCAAAGTTATCCTTAAGGAAGGGAGGAAGAGAGATGGTGACAGATGGAATGAAGTAGTTGACTTCTTTATTTTAAGGACTTTATTTCCCTCACTTTGGCAGCCTGTCATTTGTATGCTCTCGCTTCTTTACAGAGCACATGCAAAAACATGCAATTGCATGAAGGCGCATAGAACACGCAAACACACATATGCATTGCTTTGTCTGGAAAGACAAATAACCAAATGTTGTCTCAATCACTCAGCGCTCTGCAAAAGCACAAACCTTTCTTTAAGCTCGTTGGAGAAAGCTTGTTCCCAAAGTCGCAGTGACATTTCTGCTCCCAAGGAGAAAAAAACCCATAATGGCAGCCAGTCCAAAGACTCAAATATTAGATATACTCAACAAATCTTTGTGATACTGCTGCCAGTTTATGTGTAAAGAAAAAAGTACATCAAAATAAGGTTGCAACCAAATGTTTTTGTCAACATATGATCACTGATTAGCCAATAGTTCATTTTACAAATAGAATTCTTAAAGTTGCATGAGCTCAATTGGCTTGTGTGAAGGAAAGCCAAAAATAAAGCTGCTGTTATAATTTAATCTAATAATTAAATTAAGTTTAATAATAATATGTGTAATGTAAGAATTATGTAAGAATTTTCATCTATTTGCTTTTTTAATGCCAATGTGTGAACAGCTTGTAACGCAATTTAACAGTGAGAATGACGGCTACATTCGTATAGTGTTTGCGTGTGTCTCGACAGTTACAAATAAAGCCACAATAAGCTCGTGGAACGAACTTGTCAATCATCTTGATGGATGACGCAGAGGAAACCGACCAATAAAAGGACAGTTGTACTCGCATGTGACTTGCATATACACATTTTGGTACGGTTTGAAAGGTTGCCTTGTGAAAGCGAACCGAACCAAGAAGAAAACGCAACATTGTAACAAATTATGTCCGATCATAGGTGTGATAGGTGTGAAAACACCCTAAATATCTTTTTTTTGTATTCCACAGAAGGAGGACATTCATATGGGCTTTGAAAAACACAAAAATGGTGAGTAAAGTACAGAATTTTCACTTTTGAGCAAATTATTCCTTTAAGGGTCAGAGAAATGGTGGAAAAATTGTAGTGTAAATACAGTGTCTTTGGTGCAAGAAATCTTGACTAACATTATGAGAGCACTTCTGTGGGACAAATGCTTCAAAATGTATCCAATATGGCCCTTTCATTGCTTTACTGAGGTTTTTTTGTGGCTTGTCACTCACAAAACTCTGAATAATAGAGTCGCAGAAGAGCATTGTCCCAAGTGTTGTCATTGTGACCTTGCATTTTAAATAGGACTCAACTGACCATTCCTACCATAGATGTCTTAGACCCAAACTCCTAAGTCGATAAAATGCATGTTGTCAGCCAACAGAAGTCTTTGCAATAAATGTATAATTCTTTTCTCGGTTAAGTGACCAATTCCTGCTGAGCTGAGCAAGGTCTCTCTTCATAGTATCTATCCAAATCTTGACAGGAAGCATATTTCAGAGCGCTGGATTCATGTGGTGACTAATGTTTGGTCGTCTACCAGCCCTCCCTTCGTCTGTTAGAGCCGCCACTGAGAAGGGGGAAGAGAACGAGAGCGAGCCAGCTTCCATTAATGTTTTTCCACTTAAGGGTAAAAAAGCTCAGCCAAACCTGAGAACACCTCCTAAAACCACTTCCAGTGTTAGCTGCCATTGCGAGCGCTCAAGCTGACAAACACGCCAATGCCATTTCCTTCTGGCACCCCTTCTCTTAGAAAAAGCAAAATTTGACAGGAAGTTGGTACGTTGGCCATCCGAGGTAGCTTGTATCAAATCCATTAATAGCTTTTTGTAGAGTGTACATGGGTGTTTTGACAAATTGTGACCCCTGGATAAGTTGAACAACATTCTTTGCGGTTTGCCTCAGTTTTAATGGAGCCTGAGGCTATGAAAGACCGAGATAATGCAACTAGGGCTGATTTTTAAAGCTGTCAGTTAACCAGGACAGGTGCACTGTCATGAACAACAATGTAACCCCTGGCAAAGCAGACTAGTGCAGGTTTATTAACACAAGCAGACAGCTTGCTTGTCTTCTTCTCAATCAGAGTTTGTGTAACCCTTTCTTACCTGTGCTGTTCACTACCTGGGATTCGAATAAACTGATAACACTAAATGTCCTGATATACTCATAGCAAAGTTCTTTTTCATTATTCACTTAGACATAAAAGTCATTACATAGACATAACAAGACATAAATTATTCAAATTTCGAATTTTTCCAAAAAATCTACTTTTGTGAACTTGTCCTAGGTTTTTCACCCAATCTAAACCAAACCAGTGCAGAAAGATTCTCTGGAGTTTGATTGTCAATAATTATCAAAAAAAGATTCGATTCACGTCTGCGACGGGACATCAAAACGTTCAAAGTGGGCGTGGCCACTTTTACTAAAACTTTTACTTATCCTTCTTGAACGGAATGAGATAACTTCACCAAACTCAGTCTGTGGTTGCGTGAAAAAAGACGCGGCGACTGGAAAACTGGTATGCAGTACTTTTGTCCAAGGTGTCCGCGATTGTCTACGAGGAGATTCACGTACCTCGAAAAACATGGCCGTCGTCGGCTAATAAAATTCGAGCGGCTGTCAGACAAGGTTAACGGAGGGTGATCAGAACGATACTCACTGGGCCTGTTTGACTGACGGCCCTTATAGGTCTATTAGAATTTTTGAAAGAAATCGGCCACCGGGGGGCACCTCCGTGTTTTTCACATATGTAAAGGATTGTGTATCACACGATTTTTCACACATTCCTACAACATTAATGCCATATGGTAGAACTTCTCATCCAGAGCAAATTTGCCTCTAGTACCACTGCTGTCAATCAAATACAGTGGGGAGAACAAGTATTTGACACACTGCCAATTTTGCAGGTTTTCCCACTTACAAAGCATGTAGAAGTCTGTAATTTTTATCATAGGTACTCTTCAACTGTGAGTGACGGAATCTAAAAAAATCCAGAAAATCACATTGTATGATTTTTAAATAATGAATTTGCATTTTATTGCATGACATAAGTATTTGATCACCTACCAACCAGTAAGAATTCCAGCTCTCACAGACCTGTTAGTTTTTCTTTAAGAAGCCCTCCTGTTCTCCACTCATTACCTGTATTAACTGCACCTGTTTGAACTCGTTACCTGTATAAAAGACACCTGTCCACACACTCAATCAAACAGACTCCAACCTCTCCACAATGGCCAAGACCAGAGAGCTGTGTAAGGACATCAGGGTTAAAATTGTAGACCTGCACAAGGCTGGGATGGGCTACAGGACAATAGGCAAGCAGCTTGGTGAGAAGGCAACAACTGTTAGCGCAATTATTAGAAAATGGAAGAAGTTCAAGATGACGGTCAATCTCCCTCGGTCTGGGGCACCATGCAAGATCTCACCTCGTGGGGCATCAATGATCATGAGGAAGGTGAGGGATCAGCCCAGAACTACACGGCAGGACCTGGTCAATGACCTGAAGAGAGCTGGGACCACAGTCTCAAAGAAAACCATTAGTAACACACTACATCATGGATTAAAATCCTGCAGCGCACGCAAGGTCCCCCTGCTCAAGCCAGCGCATGTCCAGGCCCGTCTGAAGTTTGCCAATGACCATCTGGATGATCCAGAGGAGGAATGGGAGAAGGTCATGTGGTCTGATGAGACAAAAATAGAGCTTTTTGGTCTAAACTCCACTCGCCGTGTTTGGAGGAAGAAGAAGGATGAGTACAACCCCAAGAACACCATCCCAACCGTGAAGCATGGAGGTGGAAACATCATTCTTTGGGGATGCTTTTCTGCAAAGGGGACAGGACGACTGCACCGTATGGAGGGGAGGATGAATGCGGCCATGTATCGCGAGATCTTGGCCAACAACCTCCTTCCCTCAGTAAGAGCATTGAAGATGGGTCGTGGCTGGGTCTTCCAGCATGACAACAACCCGAAACACACAGCCAGGGCAACTAAGGAGTGGCTCCGTAAGAAGCATCTCAAGGTCCTGGAGTGGCCTAGCCAGTCTCCAGACCTGAACCCAATAGAAAATCTTTGGAGGGAGCTGAAAGTCCGTATTGCCCAGCGACAGCCCCGAAACCTGAAGGATCTGGAGAAGGTCTGTATGGAGGAGTGGGCCAAAATCCCTGCTGCAGTGTGTGCAAACCTGGTCAAGAACTACAGGAAACGTATGATCTCTGTAATTGCAAACAAAGGTTTCTGTACCAAATATTAAGTTCTGCTTTTCTGATGTATCAAATACTTATGTCATGCAATAAAATGCTAATTAATTACTTAAAAATCATACAATGTGATTTTCTGGATTTTTGTTTTAGATTCTGTCTCTCACAGTTGAAGAGTACCTATGATAAAAATTACAGACTTCTACATGCTTTGTAAGTGGGCAAACCTGCAAAATCGGCAGTGTATCAAATACTTGTTCTCCCCACTGTAGTTTGTTAAATATTGGAGATTATTTCAAAAACCTACTTTCGCGAACTAGTTCTAAGTTTTTGGCTCAACCTCGATAACTGTTAAAAAGCGTTAAAACATTTATTTCTTATGATAAACAAATATATGTTAATTTTATGAATCCTTTTATATTTTATGAAGGTTAGGGATCATCATATTTGGGAGGTCCATGGCTTCAAAAAATTTGAAAACTCCTGATACAGAACACCCTACCATTGTTGTGGCAAGTTTTGCACTTGAAAACACCACTCACATGCTTTTAGAAAATGTGGGGAAAAAAGCTGTTTACATATTTAAAACAAATTAATGGGTACTGCCTGTCTTTCCGTGTACTCATCTGTCTGTCTGCCTGTCTGTCCCACTGCCAGATTATGTGTATATCTGTCTCCATACAGGACCTTCCCTCCAGCCATGAATAAATTATGCCTGACATGTTGCAGGAAGTTCCTTTGGCAGCAGATTCTTACAAACACTCAAGTATACACTCAGCAGTACCACCGTATCCCTTCCCAAGTTTTCTTAAGTCAGTGCGTCAGATCTTGGCAGAGTGTAACATATCATATGAGCTTTGTTATTATCAGCAATCTGCACACATTCACAAAAAGATGCCTAGCTAGTGGTAAACTGATCACTTCTATTTGATATCTCTGTGGATTAGCCACGCTTAGTCAAAATGACACGTGACGGTACAGGCAAGCCAACAGGAAATGTCAAATGGCAGCACCCAGGCCAAGATCATAACAAGACTTGATGACTCGCAGGCAGAAAACAAGATGCTGTACTCCTTAACATCTCTGCTAAGCCTGAGTGAGGGCAGGATTGCTCTCACCTTCCATTTAGCCACGATAGTAGAGTTGAATTCCACTCAAATTACTTAATTGCGGTGTAGTTTTACAAATGCTGAATTTCAGGTAAATCGAGAAGGCGTCATCGTCAGGCCTTCATAGCAATTCTCGCCCTGCAGGCTTTAATCGGATCCAACGGAAGGGCGTCTTGCCCTGTTACTAGTGTTGTTACCAAGGAGGCCAAAGAGACACAGGTAGCTAAGGAAAATTGACACACAACCAGCCACCCACACTCAGACACATTAAAAAAGGGGAAAAAGTTGCATAATTGTAGAGAATGTCAGCCAACAAGAGTGCTCAACATCCTCTAGTGTATATCCTGTTCTTTCAGAAGGGGTTTTCTCCTCGCGCTCCAGAACAAATGGCAGGAACTGGGCTTGGAAACAGGGAGGAGAAAGAGACAGGGGATGCATGGGCTTTAGGCTCCGCGTACACGCTTTTAGCGCAACGTGTTGAGACGGATTATTCTTCCGAGCCCTCGGGGGAAAGCTTTTTCAGCAGATCACTTGTTCATCTCTCCTTCTATGGAGTTTTGTATGCAGGTATAGCTTGTAAATCATTGCTGTTTCATAAGTTGGAGAAAGAGCTACTAAAATCTGCTTTGAAATGATGCACCAACTTCAACAGGTATCAGCTGTTCTTGGTACTGCTACACGGATGGGTCAAAACAATGAAAGAATGCATACTGTTAAAATCTGTGTTTAATTACCATAAATATATACATAATCACCCCTGTTATTGCATCACTTTACCCCGTTTAAAAATGGGACCATAAAATTGTGACCCGAAAAGTATAATTTGGACGCCCCTATTAAATGACAAATGATCTCATTTTGTTTTTACACAGATAGTGTTGAGTGCATTTGTCAGACTCAACGTTTCAACCCTGTTATTACAAGACATTACAAGACAACATTTGTTACCAAACCAGTTAGCCTCAACTGACAGCTAAATTTAGGCTAAATATGCAACCCTGTTTTTTGTACATTTTATAGATTTCATAATTGTTATTTATTTTTATGTTTATTTTGTGTTTTTTTTCCTAGAAAATAACAAAAATACAAAAAAAAAAAAAAAAAAAATAGGGTTTTAAACTATATTTAGACAGGGCCTAAATTAAAGTTACAAGGTTGAAATCAATTGGAAACCTCATATAAAATAAGTAAATAAAATAATTTAAACCCATGTATAAGACAATAAATAATCTCATTTAATTTTTATACAGTGTTGAATGCGTTCATCAAGCTCGACATTTCAACCCTGTTATTACAAGAAAAAAATAATCAAACCTTTTTTTCTTTCATTTATAGAAAAATAAAAGGTCATCAGTAATTACAAATTAACAACTGGAACCAACCCAGCTATCACCAACTGAATGACAACTTAATTTAAGATAAACATGCAACCCTGTTACCCATTCTGCCATAGATTTTGTACATTTTATAGACTAAATACATTTTATAAATAATATTTAGTTTTTTGTTTCTTTTCTGTTTATTTCTAGGAGAATAGCAAAATTACACAAATTTGGGTTTTGAACTGTATTAAGACTGCTCCTAAATGACTAGTAACAGGGTTGAAATAAATTGCAAACCTCATATACAATAAATAGAAAATAAGCTCAAATAAAAAGTATAATTTGAACCCATGTATAAGACAATGAATAATCTAATTGAATTTTTACACAAAACAGTGTTTCATCAAGCGCGACATTTCAACCCTGTTATTACAAGGAAAAAATAATCAAACTTTTTTTTCCCTTTCATTTATAGGAAATAAAAGGTTATCAGTAATTACAAATTACCAATTGGAACCAACCCAGCTATCACCAACTGAGTGACAACTTAATTTTAGCTAAATATGCAACCCTGTTACCCATTCTGCCATATTTTTAATACATTTTATAGACCTAATGAATTTTATAAATAATATTTATTTTTGTGTTTATTTACTGTTTATTTATAGAGAATTGCAAAATTATACAAATTAGGGTTTTAAACTATTTAGACAGGTCCTAAATTAAAGTAACATGGTTGAAAAAAATTGCAAACCTCACATAAAATAAGTAAATAAAATAGCTCAAGTAAAAAGTATAATTTAAACCCATGTATAAGACAATAAATAATCTTATTTATCTGTGTTGAGTGCATTCATTAAGCTCAATATTTCAACCCTGTTATTACAAGAAAAAATAATCAAACATTTTTTCTCTTTCATTTATAGAAAATAATAGGTTATCAGTAATTACAACTTAACAACTGGCCAACCCAGCAACCCTGATACCCATTCTGCCATATTTTAATAGATTTTATAGACTAAATACATTTTATAAATAATATTTAGTTTTTTGTTTCTTTTCTGTTTATTTCTAGGAGAATAGCAAAATTACACAAATTTGGGTTTTGAACTGTATTAAGACTGCTCCTAAATGACTAGTAACAGGGTTGAAACAATCTCTTATAAAATAAGTAGAAAATAAAACCGCTCATATATTAATTAGTTTGGCCTCCTGTAGAGATAAACAACCTTTTCTGAAAGTGAAGAACCTCCTTTCACTGACCCCCTATGAAATAGTTTCAAGCCCCATTTTTATATACTTTTTTGGAAAGCACCCCTTATTTATTTTGTCCTTATCTTCCTTAGAAAAGGGGTTTGGATCGAGAGCAGCAGTGAATGAATCTCGTGTCTTTCTCCTGAAATGGCCTCATCCACAGTCTCTGTCACAGAATAAATATTCTGTCAGTCAGGAATTAGCTGGAGGCTTTAGAAAAACCTGAATTCTTCTCAGTCAGCTCTCTGATTCAACACGAAAAACAGAACACGTAGCATTTCAGGGGTCTGCCCCCCTAATTAAGGCTAAGACCACCCCCCCCCAATACAAGTGGCTACACAAAAACTTGAGAACATTTACCACTGGAGACGTGGCCTGCTGGGTAGCGCACTTGTTCTGACACGTTTTGTGGTGCTGCTTAACCTGAATGACACTGGTCATTTCCCCAACTTCCTCCCTCCATTTCCCGGTATCTCCATGACTGTTCCTATCATAAAGTGAGGTCAAAAACCCCAGATTGTTCATGTTTTATGTTTCTAAACAATCTTTCAGTAGCTACTAAGTTAGTCAGAGTGCGTATTTTCACTTGGCACCAAATAAACACAAATGTCCTTGGCTAAGTGCACCTTATGTGGAAGTATGTGGAAATAAAAGCCTCTTTAAATAAATTGTGAGATGATTAGCTGTAACAGCCTTGAAAATGGGGGGTGTGACATTGGTGAATTGGCCATGCTAGTGTTTGCTGACTGGATTTGCCACCAAAAATCCCAGAAACTCATCCACCTCACTGTGTGGTCCCTCCACTACCCTGTTTAAGGGTTTTCCTATGACTGAAAGCACCATATTACTCTCTCTCCAGACCTTTAAATGGAACTATGGCCTTTAAGATGGTCATGGCGGTGTGATTTTGGTTCGTCCCAGCATATGTTAGGTTTTATATTTCAAAATCACTCTGCTATCATCTCAAACCTCAGTATGATTCCAATTCCCTTTCCAAGCTCGAATGAAACTGCATTAATATTTTTTTTTTTTGCATTATAGTCTGGCTTGAAAAACTGGAAGGCCAAATAAAATAAAAAGTAATTGCATACTCTGAAAATGAGAGCTATAATACTGTAGTAGAACAACTCTTTATGTTGTTGTTTTTCTTGGCGTAAAGTTAACATTTTGATTTACGTTTTTAATAGTAATAAATTGTGGTGATGATAAGTACTAGTGTGTTCGACTCAGACCCACGTTCCCAAAGCCTCTTAGTGGAGAAGCTAAAATAAGTCATGGTTTGTTAAGGCTGCGGAGGCTGCCATTATGTGGCTTGATAGATCCTGTTAGCGCTAAATTTAAGCACAAATGAAGTACCTCATCAGAATCGGTGGCCGTAAGACAACAGCACACTCCAAACGTGGCCAGATGACACTTTTTCATTTGTTATTTACAATCTGGCTCGGGGTCTAGATCTAGAGAGGAGCCAAACAGCACATCAGATGACACATAGACCTAAAGAAACAAAACACAATGCTAACGTTAACTTTGCAAAGGTGAACAAAGAACACTTCAAATCGCAGAGGATAAACAATGCAATGAAATGCTATAGCTTTTCAGGTGCATGATCAAATGAGAAGATCGTTTGCTGTACCTACACGGTTTTATTATCTTGTGATGTAGGAACTTTTATTGCATTTATTGCATTTTGTAGTTTTAAACAGTTTTGCTATTGTGTTTACACTTTAGTTAGCGTTAGTTAATAAAAATACAGCTGCTCAGTGTTAGTTCATGGTAGCTCCGGTCCATTAAATACTATTAAGATATTAATTTTAATAATGTATTAGTAAATGAATAATAAATGCATTAGAAGTGTTTTACAAATGTTTACAAACCTCATTGTAAAGTGTTATCGTTATTAACTAAAATAAAAAATATCAAATTAATTGAAATAAACTGAAAAAAAAAAAAAAAATAGGCATTTTAGATAGAAAAAAAAATTATATCAAAAATGTTGAAATGTTGCCTTGACAAATAACTGAAAAAAGTATAATAACTAATAAAATAAAAATAATAATAAGCTAAGTAGAAATGTTTTAAGTGAAATTACTACAACTTAAACTAAAATTAAAACTGAATGTATAAAAATGTAATACGAAATATTAACAAATAATATAATAAATATTTCTGAAATAGCACTGAATGTTTCCATGCTTAAAAAACAACATCTTAAAAAACAATAAAAAAAAAAACAATAAAAAAAAAACATCTTCAATTAAAAACAAGACCAGCGAACATGTACATTGCTCTGGTGCCGTTATGTATCTCTGTGAGATCAGAGCTTTAGATTTTGTTGGAAGTCCAAGTTTGAAGTCCAACATAGTGGTACTTTATTTGACTTTTTCAAGGAGGAACTTGGAAATTTTGACTTTCAGTGTAGCCAACAAAACCACTATTTACTTAGTAGCTGGAGACATGAGAGAAAGGGACATTCTTATTTAAGAGAGCATTTTATTGAACAAAGTAATGCATGCAATTTTCAATATTTTGGTCCATTTTCCTTGAATAGAAAGGCTGCACATTTTCTATCTGCAAAGGATATTTTTTGCTGAATTTTAGGAGTGCACTAGATGACCTCAAAGCTAACAGACACTGACTAAACGCTCCGGTTTAAACAACTGTGGTGAAACCTCTGAGGTGAAGTTATTCCTGCAGTAAGAGGAGCAGCTCAACAGCTGGAAGCAGAATGGAAAAGATGTTGTTTGAATTGACTGTGTTGTTTTTGAACAATTGCCACTAATTTGCCATCTGGTTTGAGCCCCATTGTGGTAAGCTTAACAGAACATTAAGCTGTCTTTTCAGGGACGTGAGTGTGTGCTACGGTTACGGTGTGTGTGTGTAGGTAGGGACACAGGGGTTACGAGAATGAGAGGTGCGGTATTAAGTGTCAAATGAGATGTTCTCCTGTTGCTGTTGTTGAAAGGCTGATCATGCACCTGTCAGAGTCTGATCCTCATGTAATGGTCAGTTTAAACAAGTCTTCACGTGTCAAGTGGAAACATGGGTAATACTTTATTTTGATAGTCCACTTTAGACCTTCTACTAACATGGCAACTGTCTACTAGCAGTCATTAGGGTATTAGTAGTCTGCTTAATATCTGAAAACACTTTATTTTCATGCTCCCCAACAAACATTCTACTGACTTTAAGTAACTTTGCAAGTACATGTCAACTTATTCTACTAACCCGAACCCTAACCCTAACCTAACAGACTAATATTCCAAGTTAGTTGACATGTAGTTGCAAATATATGTTAGTTGACGTGTAGTTAGTAGAACTGTAATAGAATTTCTAGTGTTACCAACAAGAAAAAGAAATCTTGCTCCTCAAGTTGTTAAAGACAGTGAGCTTTAAAATTTGAATATATTTTGAGTTTGATGTTATTACTTAAGATTTGATATGAAGACCACTATGTGTATGTTTGTTCTTTCACCATCCTTGATAGTTTATTTTTTTTCTTAATTATCTAAATAATTTATTAAATAATTGATTCATGAGTAAAAGTACATCGATCAGGCATAACATTAGTAACCACCTTCCTAATATTGTGTTGGTCTTCCTTTTGCTGCCAAAACAGCTCTGACCCATCGAGGCATGGACTCCACTAGACCCCTGAAGGTGTGCTGTGGTATCTGGCACCAAGATGTTAGCAGCAGATCCTTTTAGTCCTGTAAGTTGCGAGGTGGGGCCTCCATGGATCGGACTTGTTTGTTCAGCACATCCCACAGATGCTCGTTTGGATTGAGATCTGGGGAATTTGGAGGCCAAGTCAAAACCTCAAACTCGTTGTTGTGCTCCTCAAACCATTCCTGAACATTTTTTGCTTTATGGCAGGGCGCATTATCCTGCTGAAAGAGGCCACAGCCACCAGGCAATACCGTTTCCATGAAAGGGTGTACATGGTCTGCAACAATGCTTAGGTAGGTGGTACGTGTCAAAGTAACATCCACATGGATGGCAGGACCCAAGGTTTCCCAGCAGAACATTGCCCAAAGCATCACACTGCCTCCGCTGGCTTGCCTTCTTCCCATAGTGCATTGTGGTGCCATGTGTTCCCCAGGTAAGTGACGCATACGCACCCGGTCATCCACGTGATGTAAAAGAAAACGTGATTCATCAGACCAGGCCACCTTCTTCCATTGCTCAGTGGTCCAGTTCTGATGCTCACATGCCCACTGTTGGTGCTTTCGGCGGTGGACAGGGGTCAGCATGGGCACCCTGACTGGTTTGCGGCTATGCAGCCCGATACGCAACAAACTGCGATGCACTGTGTATTCTGACACCTTTCTATCAGAACCAGCATTAACTTCTTGAGCAATATGAGCTACAGTAGCTTGTCTGTTTGATCGGACCACACGGGCCAGCCTTCGCTCCCCACGTGCATCAATGAGGCTAGGCCGCCCATGACCCTGTCGCCGGTTCACCACTGTTCCTTCCTTGGAGCACTTTTGATAGATACTGACCACTGCAGACTGGGAACACCCCACGAGAGCTGCAGTTTTGGAGATGCTCTGACCCAGTCGTCTAGCCATCACAATTTGGCCCTTGTCAAACTCGCTCAAATCCTTACGCTTGCCCATTTTTCCTGCTTCTAACACATCAGCTTTGCAGACAAAATGTTCACTTGCTGCCTAATATATCCCACCCACTAACAGGTGTCAGTGTTGTTCACTTCACCTGTCAGTGATCATAATGTTATGCCTGATCGGTGTATATATGGTACTGGCTGTTGTCAGACTCATTGTGCATATAAAAATCTCACTGGATTATTACAGTTAATAGCAAAAGGAATGTTTGGAAATGTAAACTGATATTTCCTACTGACAGACTACATCAAAAGATATAAATAACTGGCTTAAAGCCATTTTGTGTGAAAATACTAACGTGCCTAAGACTTTTGCACAGTACTGTATATTTATTTATTTGTTTGATTATTTGTTTATTTATTGTTTTGTTTGTTTATTTTTTCCTAATTAGGAGAAATAAAAAATGAATGAATGTGAATAGTGTAGCGCAGATCATCTCGGGAGAAATTAATGAGAAATGTTTGAGTTCATATTGAAATCTCGTTGATTGCAGACTTGGGTGTATCAGCACATCTGAGCACAATTTGAGACAAGGAAGCACATGTGTGATCACTGGGGCTTTTTCTCAGGAGAAAAATCAGATTTTTCAGTAAATGTCCCAATTGCTTTCCATTTCTTTTTATTTCTGCCTAGGATAAACAATTGAGACTTGAAGAGACTTATGAGACTTATGAAAGAGACTTCTTTTTCTTATTGGTGTGTGTGTATTGTTGTTGTGTCCAGATTTACTGATGACTAACTGAATTTCAGCACACTAATCAATAGAACCCTTTCACCTACACACACGCACACACACACACACACACACACACACACACACACACACACACACACACACACACACACACACACACACACACACACACACACACACACACACACACACGTACGTCCATCTGAGAGACAGGCAGAGAGATCCCTAAGGTATTAGGCAGGTAATGCATTATTGAAGAGTGCATCTTGCCAAGCAGACTGCCTTAAAATAGTGTACTACACTGCAGCAGCCAGAAAAGTCAAGCACACGAAAACACTGACCACAGCTAGATTTTCCTGCTTCTCAGCTACTTTGTAAACCAAGGTAAAACCTCCAGCTCTGACCGAACACAGATGCCTCTGTGGTTGCCCCATTCATCCAAAAAGTCAATAACAGTGTATCTCTGCATTTGTTTATTTTAAAAACAATTAATAATGCATGGAATTATGGGTTTGTCAGAATTGCTTATGGTGAATGTTAAGTCAAAAATCAATCTGAAGTTGAGCTTGATCATAAATATACTGTAAAAGATAAATATATAAATGTTTTATTCAGCAAGGACAAGTCCGTGAGGAATTAAAGATGTGTGTAAGGCCTTGTCCACACTAATACATTTTCGTTTGAAAAATATCTTTTTCTCTCTGTTTTGGCCTTCTGTCCACACTGAGACAGCGTTTTTGTCCGGAGGTATTTGAAAACGTTGACGCATTTTTAGTCATGTGATGCATATTGAACCGATAGATATGTATGTTTATACCGCTATTGTGCCTGTTATGTGCTATTCAGTTTCACACTGTTGATAAAGATATGGTACTTTGTACACTCTTCATATCACAGTCCTGCAAAGATGACAGAAAATTACTCACAATTGCTGTCCTGTGGCAAAACATGAGAGCAGTTGCGTTTTAGACCAAACATATAATGGTGAGTGAGTGGGAGTGGGAGCTGAAGCGTCAGTGAATGCTGAGATATTTTGCTAAATAAAACGATCCCGCCAGAAGAATAGCATGAGAACTTTATTATGTCTGTTCCGACTGTATCATCTCAGTGAGCTTTTATGAGGGTTTAAACGCATGCGCAGTAGGTTAAATTAGTGTTCCCTTTCAAAAGCTACACTTAATGCTGCGCTGCTTAGCGCTAATAGGAAGTGTCTTATCACGACCAGCTGTGAATAGTGTGTTTAACGTCAATGAAATTGACCCGGAGGCATTATAGCCTTGGCTGGTGACATCATCAGCGCACCTGCTGCACGAGGCTATATATAGATGAGCCCCAGCTGCATGCCTTCAGGTATTTTTGGTTTCAGACCATTCTGTGTTGGTTTGCAAAAACAATCTCTCTGAAAAATCTCTCTACCTTTCAAAACTCGACATGAGATCTTTGTTAGGAGTTAGTTTTTAACTGGCAGTGTGCAGGTTTCTCTCTTTTTCATCTCTGTTACAACATCAGTGAAAAGAGTTCTATATCAGAAATCTATATCAGTTGAAAATGAGTCAGCAGTCTAAGCGTTGTGTTCCTCCATGCTCTCGCCCCATGGCAGACGTGGATACACACGATTACTGCTTTGTGTTTACAGTCAAAATGCTGCAAAGCTTACCAATTCCGGGTTCTTCCATTTGGCCTAGCCTTGTCACCCCGCACATACACAAAATGCATGGATGCAGCACTGGCTCCATTGCGACTCCAGGGCATCCGCATTCTGAATTACATAGATGATTGGTTAATATTAGCACAATCGCAAGAGATGGTGCTTCAGCACAGAGATATCGCTCTAGCTCATCTAATTTCTCTAGGGTTGAGACTCAACACCAAGAAAAGTGTTCTTTCTCCTGCCCAGAGAACGGCTTATCTAGGGGTTGTTTGGGATTCGATCACGATGCAGGCACAACTGTCTCCCGCTCGAATCGAGACCATTCAACATACCCTGAGCAAAGTCAGGCTAGGCCAAAATCTCACTGTTCGTCAGTATCAAAGATTGTTAAGTTTCATGGCATCAGCATCCACGGTGATCCCTATGGGGCTGTTGCACATGAGACCATTTCAGTTGTGGCTCAAAGCCAGGGGATTTCATCCAAGGGCCAATCCTCAGAGGCTAATAAAAGTGACGCGCCGCTGGCTTCGTACACTAACTATGTGGCTCAGACCCCGGTTCCTTGCCTTGGGTCCCACTCTAGGAGCGCCTTGTCGTCACAAACTGCTAACGACAGACGCCTCCCTGACGGGCTGGGGTGCGGTCTTAAGTGGCTGTCCAGCCCAAGGGGAATGGGAGAGTCATCAGCTTGATTGGCACATCAACTGCCTCGAGTTGATGGCTGTATTTCTGGCCCTGAAATACTTTCTCCCTCAGTTAAGGAGCTGTCATGTCCTTGTGCGGGTGGACAATACAACGACAGTCTCTTACATAAATCACCAGGGAGGTCTGCGCTCACGCAATCTAAACAGGATGGCGAGACAGATTTTTCTCTGGGCCCAGGACAAACTCCTGTCACTCAGAGCAGTGTACATTCCGGGGCAATTGAATGTAGGAGCGGATTTACTGTCCAGACAGAAATTGCAGATGGGGGAATGGAAACTCTACCCAGAAGTGGTCAAGCAGATCTGGACCAGATTTTACGAAGCGGAAGTGGACCTCTTCGCCTCTTATCAGACAGCGCAATGTCCCCTCTGCTTCTCTCTCAGTCCCCCAGCCCTGTGGGTCTGGATGCGATGGCTCATACATGGCCTAAAATGCACCTGTATGCCTTCCCTCCAGTCGCTCTGCTCCCGGGAGTTCTAGCCAGGGTTCGCCAACAAGGGTCTTGCCTCTTACTGATAGCGCCGCGTTGGCCGAACAGAGTGTGGTTCTCGGAGATAGTGTCTCTCCTCAACGGCTCGCCGTGGGCGATTCCGGCGAGGAGGGACCTTCTGTCTCAGGCAGAGGGCATGATATTCCATCCCAGGACCGACCTGTGGAACATTCATGTTTGGCCCCTTATGGGCACCAACTGAGGGACACTGGGCTTTCGCCTGCAGTTATTGAGACCATCCTGTGCTAGGGCTTCCTCCACTAGGAAAGTTTATGCCAATAAATGGGGTGTCTTTGAAAGTTGGTGTACGGCACAAAATCCAGATCCAGTTAACTGCCAGATTGCTTCAGTTCTGGACTTTCTGCAAGAAAAATTGTCAACAGGCACTTGCCCCGCCACTCTCAGGGTTTATGTGGCCGCTCTTTCGGCTTGCCATGCCTTGGTGGACGGGGTGCCGCTTGGGGGGCATCCTCTGCTCGCTCGCTTCATTTGTGGAGCCAGGTGGTTGAGGCCTCCTGTAAGAACCAAGATCCCTTCATGGGACTTAGCTATAGTCCTCGAGGGTCTGGTTGAGACCCTCTTTGAACCTTTAGAGTCAGCATCTGACAAACTTCTGACTTTAAAATTTTTTTTTCTCATGGCCATAACTTCCTTAAAAAGAATTGGGGATATGCAGGCTCTCTCGATATCGCCATCCTGCTTAGACTTTGCCCCAGGAATGGTAAAAGTGATTTTGCTTCCTCATCCTGATTACCTGCCTAAGGTTCCCTTTTCGACTGTACATCCTGTCACTCTGGAGACCTTCTGCCCTCCGCTGTTCACAATGCCGGATCAGGAGAGACTTCATAGACTGTGTCCAGTTCGTGCTCTTCAGGCCTACGTCCACCGCACTAGCCAGTGGCGTAAGTCAGAGCAACTATTCGTCTGTCATGGGGGCCGTAACAGAGGTTCTGCCGCCACGAAGCAGACCATGTCACACTGGGTCAGGTATGCTATTGCTCTTGCCTATGACGCGCGTAGTCACGCTTCGCCAATAGGCTTAAGGGCTCACTCCACCAGGGGGGTCGCCTCCTCTACTGCGTTAGCAAGGGGGCCCCCTTGCAAAGTCTTGAGTCGACATCACACGCTAATGTCTGAGGCTTTCTTGCGTTCTTGTGCACACCTACACAACCGTAAGGGGTCCAAACACCATCAAGTACGGCGGCGTGGGTATTCTCGTTCCCATTAGCACTAAGCAGCGCAGCATTGAGTGTAGCTTTTGAAAGGGAATGCTTGGGGTTACTTGACTGTAACCCTGTTCACTGATAAAGCGGAACGAGATGCTGCACTACTCTGCCGTGCTGATGATGTCCCAGGACTGCTCTTCAAACAAAAAAGACCTGAAGGCATGCAGCTGGGGCTCATCTATTTATAGCCTCGTGCAGCAGGTGCGCTGATGACGTCACCAGCCGAGGCTATAATGATTCCGGGTCAATTTCATTGACGTGTTAAACACACTATTCACAGCTGGTCGTGATAAGACAGTTCCCATTAGCGCTAAGCAGCGCAGCATCTCATTCCGCTTTATCAGGGAACAGGGTTACAGTCAAGTAACCCCAAGTGTTTTGCGACGTTTCAGTGAGGATGAAAAACTTTTGGAAAATGCTTGAAACAGCTGCAGTTTCAAGGAGAAAATACTCAGCAATGTTGTTGACTTATGAATTTGCACATGGTTCGTCTTAAAGCATATTAAAAACACCATATAGACATATAAACGACATTTAAAAACTTGATTTTTACCACAGGGGGTCTTTAATAACTAATGGTTTCTAAAATAAAATGCAGTCCCCTACAAACATAACAATGCATTTTCAAGAATACATAATTGATGTAAACCGTTAAAATGCAAGTCTCTAATGCAAGACTTCATTAAATAATCAGGAAGATTATCTGATGTGCTAAATCTTTTACTTGCAGCTAAATAATGCAGTGGCTGACATTCTGCTTAAAAAAAAATCAAGAGTGTCAGGAAATGCAACTCTTTCCCCGCCAGCAGTTTTTGAAAAAGTTCACAAAAGTTTCATGGCCCCCAGAATATTTTGTTGAATGAATATCTGAACATGCAATATATCACAAAGAACAGACCCTCTGCTTTTAAACAAACAAACAAACAAAAAAATTTTATTCAAGCTTAATAAATGTTTACTTGAATGTGGGTAAGTTTCATAAAAAAGCAACATTTTGAGCAAAAAGCTGAGAAAATCATGTTTTTATCAAAAACTACGTCTGGATGGGATTCAGAACGATGATCAAAACACAGATGGAGTAGATCGAGTCCATCAACACCCCAAAGCTTTACAGTCCTATAGCTCGTCCTGGGTCGACATTTCATTCGGTAATATTAGGCAGTTTTTATTTATATGCTGTTTCACGAGTTCACACTTACATATAATTTAGAGGGAGTAAAGTTTAAATGCGTATTTGCCGTGCTGTCCGGGGGAGGGCTCCGAGCTCGGAATTTGGCCCAAACCCAGAGTACTTCCCCTGTGTATGTAAGTGGTTAGAATTGTGGAAAACGGGTGGTGGAGGGATGCTGATAAACTGTCAACAAACGGAGGTAAGACTGCTGAATATATATACCTCTTATTGTTGATTGGCTGAGTGCTCTCCACTTATGTCAATTATCTGAACGTGCTCCTCCGAACTTTGTTAATAAAACATAATTTAATGTTGATGATTGTGTTATTTTACATATGCATCTGCTTACATATGATATCGTTTGTTTCTGCATCTTCTTCGCTGGTGTTTTGATCTGGAGATTCAGTACTCTTTCAGAAGATGCATAATAGCGCCCCCTACTGTATAACAGTGAAAAGCCAGAAATTTTGGAAATAGCTCTGCCTTTCAGATATTAGATTATTATTGGTCTTGCAGAAATGGGTGGCAAGACAGAGAGATAAAAATGTGAAATCTTTGAAACCTTACTGAATAAAGTTCAAAGAGGAAGAACGTCCACCCTAAAGTCCCGTTCACTCCAAGAACGATAACTATAACAATAAATAGGGCACAGAGAAATAATATGGCTGGAATCACTTTCAGAATGATTTTTTTTTCCAGCTGATGAACGATAAAAACATTGACAGCCAATCAGAATCCACCCTGCTTTAAAGAGCTTGAGTATTTAAAGCGGCAGACGACAAAACTTAGAATAAAAAGAAGGATATCATGCGTTGGTGTGGTGTTGTTTTATTTATTTATTTAGAGACTGTTTAAAAGTGTCTGTGAACCCGACAGGACTCAGCATTATGCAGATAAATGTTTTAGTCTATTAATAACACATATGTGCATTCATTTTTCTCTGTCACAATTAATATTCTAGTCTCTCTTCACAGCTATCAAACAGACTTTTACAACTGGATTGAATTCGGAGCTTCATCTCTGTATGTCACGTCATGTCAAGGTTTGTGAGCGCCGGATTGTTGTCACATTGAATATTTATAGCAGTTTTTTGAAAAAAAGACAAGAAAAAAGCCTTGATGAACATCTTCTAAATAATACAGACATGTACAAATGTCAGTGTGATTTGTTAGCTTAGCGTGAGAGCAGCCAGCTCTGACAGCGTGGCAATCTACATGTCAATTTCTCTTAATTGGCCGACCCGAGTTTGATGCCACTTTTGACAGCTGTTGGCCCTAGATCTGCAGTATGACATTCTGCCGTTGTTAGGCGATGTTACGTCTGTTTTCTGCAAAAAGCCCTTCTTGTTGATTTTTAAGGATCCTGATCCATTTGGAGTTGGATTGTTTTTTTCAAGGTGCGTGGGGTGGCGTCAACCAAGGAAATTTGTGTTTCTCTCGTAATTTTTGTTGCCTAAAAAGTGGCACCCTGGAGGAAGAGGGCGAAAAAAATCAAAACACACACATATCAAGACTTTTTGTCTAATTAGGATAGAGCCATGTTATTTGATGCGAGGCATGCACCGACTGTATTTAAATGCAGCCTCCTCCTGTAATTACACCGCCAAAGGGCTTTACTGTTTCAGCTCGCCTTACATGCCTTTATGAAGACAGCTTACATAGAAAGTAAGTCTGCCTTAATTGTATTCCCATGCTTATACAATGGCAATCAAAAGCATTTAAAAAATATGATTAGGCCATTTCTATTCGCAGGCTTCTTTGTAAATGTTTTTTTTTTTTTTTTTTTTCAAAAGGTTAGAGGTCTGAGATGTACTATGAATAGAAACTTTGATAGTCAGGAAGTTATAAACAGAGCCAACTTGTAATGGCCTGGATAAACAACTTCCTGGCTGTTAACAGAACATCAGTTAACCCTTTCACACGTAAGTTTAAAATATTCTAGCTGACCCCCCAGTGTGAGTTTTTTTCAGAATGTATCACCTTATTATTATTATAAACCTTTATAATGATCATGTTTGCTGATCCATGTTAGTTTGCACCGCAATTCAGATAATCGTATCTGTCAGATTTACAACACGCCAATTCGTCCATTTCTCCCGAAATACATGAATGTGAGTGGGAGAAGAATAGAGTTAATTTTATAGTTACCTAATACCTACACAATGTGTATCTGATATGAATAAAACACGTCGTCCATATTTTTATAGTCTGTATGATACACTGAACATTCTAATCAAATCACTGTGATTGTATGCATGAAATGGTTAAATATGTTTCACATGTAATTGAGTGCGTGAACTGTAAAAGTTGCCGCTACAATGCTAGGTTGTTGCTAGGGCACTGCTATGTGACTGCTTGGTTGCTAGCTAAGACTTTAGATATACAAAGATTGGGCACTCATATTACTATGAATGGAAGAAAATGCAACACACAATATGGCGATACGCAATATTAAGTCCCGACTTCTAAATAAATGAGCCAATCGGCAATTGGTAAAGTCATTGCGTCACTGCAGCTCTGTTTGCTATAGAAACCGTCAGCTGCACATGCACATTGGCTGCTCAAGCCTGAAAAATGCTGGGGTTTTTTTGTGATTTGAGTGTTTAGAAACCAAATTTATGAGACAGTTGTTGTCAGATTTTATTGGTGATTTTAAATATGAAATTTGAACGTAAGCTTGGTGAACAGCTTTGGAGAATTTGATGTTTCCCCATTCAAAGAGATAGGACCTGTACTAAAATAGCCACCCGAGAGGCGTTTCAAAGATGGCCGCCGAGTGAAATGACTTGCCTTAAATGGACTTTGGTGGTTTGTCGTACGTTGCTGAATAGTTGCTAGGGTGTTTTGGTTGGTTGCTAGGTGCTTTCTTACTAGTCCAAGGGTGAATGTTCTATAAGTGTCCATGAAGGATTTTTTTTAAATTTTTTTTTTTTTTTTTAAATTCAGTTTTATATTTCTGTTGGTTTCTTATGGTTCTGAGAAAGAAAAAAAAAACTTTTATACAATTTTTATTTAAAGTCAAATTGCTCTAAAAAATAACCGTTTTCCTCATACTTTGCACACATTTGTATGGAATCTTGTTTCCGCCACTGAATAAAAAATAAAAAAAAAAATTCTTTTTTTTTAGAATTGCAAGATATAAACACACAATTGCGAGTTATAAAGTCAGAATTGCAAGATATAAAGTCGCAATTCTGAGAAAAAATGTCAGAATTGCGAGGGAAAAAAAGTCAGAATTGTGAGAAAAAAAGAGTCAGTTAATATAAAGTTGCAATTACCTTTTTTTATTTGTTTATTCTGTGGCAGAAACCAGCTTCCATACATTTGGGTGTGTGCATCTTAATCATAATTTAAAAAAAAAAAATATATATATATATATATATATATATATATATATATACACTCACCTAAAGGATTATTAGGAACACCATACTAATACTGTGTTTGACCCCCTTTCGCCTTCAGAATTGCCTTAATTCTACGTGGCATTGATTCAACAAGGTGCTGAAAGCATTCTTTAGAAATGTTGGCCCATATTGATAGGATAGCATCTTGCAGTTGATGGAGATTTGTGGGATGCACATCCAGGGCACGAAGCTCCCGTTCCACCACATCCCAAAGATGCTCTATTGGGTTGAGATCTGGTGACTGTGGGGGCCATTTTAGTACAGTGAACTCATTGTTATGTTCAAGAAACCAATTTGAAATGATTCGAGCTTTGTGACATGGTGCATTATCCTGCTGGAAGTAGCCATCAGAGGATGGGTACATGGTGGTCATAAAGGGATGGACATGGTCAGAAACAATGCTCAGGTAGGCCGTGGCATTTAAACGATGCCAAATTGGCACTAAGGGGCCTAAAGTGTGCCAAGAAAACATCCCCCACACCATTACACCACCACCACCAGCCTGCACAGTGGTAACAAGGCATGATGGATCCATGTTCTCATTCTGTTTACGCCAAATTCTGACTCTACCATCTGAATGTCTCAACAGAAATCGAGACTCATCAGACCAGGCAACATTTTTCCAGTCTTCAACTGTCCAATTTTGGTGAGCTCGTGCAAATTGTAGCCTCTTTTTCCTATTTGTAGTGGAGATGAGTGGTACCCGGTGGGGTCTTCTGCTGTTGTAGCCCATCCGCCTCAAGGTTGTGCGTGTTGTGGCTTCACAAATGCTTTGCTGCATACCTCGGTTGTAACGAGTGGTTATTTCAGTCAAAGTTGCTCTTCTATCAGCTTGAATCAGTCGGCCCATTCTCCTCTGACCTCTAGCATCAACAAGGCATTTTCGCCCACAGGACTGCTGCATACTGGATGTTTTTCCCTTTTCACACCATTCTTTGTAAACTCTAGAAATGGTTGTGCGTGAAAATCCCAGTAACTGAGCAGATTGTGAAATACTCAGACCGGCCCGTCTGGCACCAACAACCATGCCACGCTCAAAATTGCTTAAATCACCTTTCTTTCCCATTCTGACATTCAGTTTGGAGTTCAGGAGATTGTCTTGACCAGGACCACACCCCTAAATGCATTGAAGCAACTGCCATGTGATTGGTTGATTAGATAATTGCATTAATGAGAAATTGAACAGGTGTTCCTAATAATCCTTTAGGTGAGTGTATATGGGGAGAACAAGTATTTGATACACTGCCGATTTTGCAGGTTTGCCCACTTACAAAGCATGTAGAAGTCTGTAATTTTTATCACAGGTACTCTTCAACTGTGAGAGACGGAATCTAAAAATCCAGAAAATCACATTGTATGATTTTTAAATAATTAATTTGCATTTTATTGCATGACATAAGTATTTGATCACCTACCAACCAGTAAGAATTCCGGCTCTCACAGACCTGTTAGTTTTTCTTTAAGAAGCCCTCCTGTTCTCCACTCATTACCTGTATTAACTGCACCTGTTTGAACTCGTTACCTGTATAAAAGACACCTGTCCACACACTCAATCAAACAGACTCCAACCTCTCCACAATGGCCAAGACCAGAGAGCTGTGTAAGGACATCAGGGATAAAATTGTATACCTGCACAAGGCTGGGATGGGCTACAGGACAATAGGCAAGCAGCTTGGTGAGAAGGCAACAGCTGTTGGCGCAATTATTAGAAAATGGAAGAAGTTCAAGATGATGGTCAATCTCCCTCGGTCTGGGGCACCATGCAAGATCTCACCTCGTGGGGCATCAATGATCATGAGGAAGGTGAGGGATCAGCCCAGAACTACACGGCAGGACCTGGTCAATGACCTGAAGAGAGCTGGGACCACAGTCTCAAAGAAAACCATTAGTAACACACTACGCCGTCATGGATTAAAATCCTGCAGCGCACGCAAGGTCCCCCTGCTCAAGCCAGCGCATGTCCAGGCCCGTCTGAAGTTTGCCAATGACCATCTGGATGATCCAGAGGAGGAATGGGAGAAGGTCATGTGGTCTGATGAGACAAAAATAGAGCTTTTTGGCTAACAACCTCCTTCCCTCAGTAAGAGCATTGAAGATGGGTCGTGGCTGGGTCTTCCAGCATGACAACGACCCGAAACACACAGCCAGGGCAACTAAGGAGTGGCTCCGTAAGAAGCATCTCAAGGTCCTGGAGTGGCCTAGCCAGTCTCCAGACCTGAACCCAATAGAAAATCTTTGGAGGGAGCTGAAAGTCCGTATTGCCCAGCGACAGCCCCGAAACCTGAAGGATCTGGAGAAGGTCTGTATGGAGGAGTGGGCCAAAATCCCTGCTGCAGTGTGTGCAAACCTGGTCAAGAACTACAGGAAACGTATGATCTCTGTAATTGCAAACAAAGGTTTCTGTACCAAATATTAAGTTCTGCTTTTCTGATGTATCAAATACTTACAGTGGGGAGAACAAGTATTTGACACACTGCCGATTTTGCAGGTTTGCCCACTTACAAAGCATGTAGAAGTCTGTAATTTTTATCATAGGTACTCTTCAACTGTGAGTGACGGAATCTAAAACAAAAATCCAGAAAATCACATTGTATGATTTTTAAGTAATTAATTTGCATTTTATTGCATGACATAAGTATTTGATACATCAGAAAAGCAGAACTTAATATTTTTTTAGTTTTTTTTTTATTTTAGTTTTTTTTTAAGGATTTTCAGCTTCAGGGCAGTTTTGGAGAAATACTAACAAAAATAGGGTCTTTGACAAAAGCAACAATGGCAGTATTATTCAAACACCGCTATGAATTTCATAGTTGGGAAAAAAGGAAAGCGTATTAAAACAACTGTCTGGCCTTTTGTCACATTGACAAAACGGTAAAATTAAATCTCTGTTCTTGCTCATATCTGTGGTTTGGCCCGGGCCCAGGATTCTCCCAGTGATCCCGCGCAGACAGTCCACCGCACCCTGTTGGGCCATATCCAGGGAGACGGTGAGTCTTGGCGACGGCCCTGTCGGCCGAGCGTGCAGGACAGGAAATGGTTGGAGCAGGAGTGTGTTCATTCCGACTCCACACCCTCCCTGACAGCAGACGACTGCATGATCTGCACAATAGACGCAGACGCTGATGACCACATGCCCAACTGCAGCTATTAGTCACTCCAGACACACTGACACGAACGAGACGCAATAATCTACTGGATCTCAACTGCAATAGTAAAATACAATAATGCCAAATATAAATCCTACATGTTTACAAACTGCTGAAATTGGAGCTTATCATACATTACTTTTTTGTCATGTTAAAATTATGACTGCCACTAGTCTATCTATCCATCCATCCATCCATCCATCCATCCATCCATCCATCCATCCGTCTGTTTGTCTGTCTATTTGTCTCTCTGTCCATCCGTCCGTCCGTCCAACCAACGAAGTGGCAATTTCATATGAATTTGATTGATGTGAATAGTTAAAAAATGTATGATTATTATAAAAAAATAAGCATGAAGGTCCGCCCCTAAAATACATTTCACTGGGGCATAAACAGATCAATGAGACAAATTCATATGAATTAGCCACCAATTTGCCAAAAAGTACAATAGTTATGAATTTCCATGAGATGGTATTGGGATTACAGATGTGATGCACATCTGTGTTGTGTTCTGTGTTGGGGAAAGTTACTTTTAACTTTTTATTTTTAACTAATTCATGACAATATTGTGTTACTCCCTAAAAAGTAACTAATTACATTACTTAGTTACTTTTTATGTAAAGTAATGCGCTACATTACTTTTGCGTTACTTTTTCTCACATGGGCTGGGCTTGCTTGTCTGGTTTTTAATAACAAAACGAGAAAGTTCTATTTTTGGCAAATGTAAAGGCACCAAAAGTAAAATTAATAAGTCTCAGGATGAAGGAAATGCAAATTCACACCTGTACAGTAAAGGCGCAGCTCAAACAAACCTTTCAGCTGTGCTGCCATTCTGGATCGCAGAAGAATATAGGACACAGGAGAAAGTTTAAGGCCCTGTCCCAAATGGCACCCTAAACACTTGCGGTCTTCCTACGAGTCCGCACTTTCATGACGTAATGCTGCTTTGATTGTCGTGAAGAAGGCTGCTGCGGACCTCACACCAGTGTGTATTGAGGGCACCTATCGTCCACAAAGGGGGCACTCGTGAGCACCCTTCTGAAACCTAAAATGACAAATGGGACACCCCGCAGTCTTGTGGACTTAAAGGACATGCGGCAGCCATTGTAAGTACGCAAGACTGAAAGTGCATATGAAGTGTGCCATTTGGGACAGGGCCCAACACTCTTCAGCAATAAAAAACAAAGAAATGAAACACAAATGTGATGTTTATCTAAAGTCATTTTAGCTTATAAGTACGGATGAATTGGATCATCGAATGTCAGCAGCAAAGACATTGGTTAATAAAGTGAGATTAAATGCATCAAGTATATTTGTGCAATGTAACATTTAACTATTGCAGGTTATTCTGAGTTTGCATTTCACTTCATTTTGAGGAATACTGAATGTGTTTTGAGCAAGTGAGATGATACATGTTCACATTTAGTCTAGTCTGATTACATATTATTTGGGATTTGGGAGGAATGGAGAAACTAGCTCCTACTTCCCAGCGCCTTGCTCTCATATTGCATTCTTTTGCTGTCTGGCAATTTCATTGGCTCTTGCTAATCGCTAGTCAGGACAGTTTCCACAAAAAAGGAACTGGAATTATAGTTAAATTCCTTACAATTATAATTGCTAGTTTTGAGTGACATGAGGGTGAGAAAATAATGTTATAATTTTAACTTGGGTGAATGACTCCTTTAAAGGTCCTCAGGCATATCAACAATTACAAGTGCTTTATTATCGTATTTCAAACCTCTGAGTCATCAGCTGTAAGATCAGCACTTCTATCTCGACTCCGTCCTGGTGGTCTGGGTGGTTTACACCGAGCGGCTCCAGTCAGTCAGTCTCCCTCCCTAAGAATGACTGTAATCCACTCTAAACACAAATAAACCTGGATTACCACCAAAAGCAGGCTTGTGCAGCATCTTTTGCACCTAAAACCAATATTGCCATGCGATTTGCAGTGCTCCGCTCTGACTCCCCCTGAGTTGTGCACAATGCAGGTTAGATTGAATTTGTTTACACACCATTTCCATTCAAAGGGCCCAGAGAAGAGGAGGTGTGAGGAGGGTCGGCCGGGACTGAGGATCAGCCTCCATTTGCTAATTAAGACGCCGTGACTGAGATAGAGTTTCTGAACAAATGTGAATGAGACCCAGCAGAGGAAGAAGTGTAGCGCACAATGCTAACATCTTTACCTTAACAGCTAAAAACCTCTCATTCTGTGATTTCTGTGATTCTGTGAAGTTTAACAAAGCTATAGGCACAAAACAATTTTTCCCAAGTATTCTAAGAGTCAAATATATTCTGATAGTTGTGACTTTGTCGCCATGTGTAATATTTAATGTGGAGTCAGATATTGCACCATCAGTTATTTGAGCATTTACTGCATTTTTTAATTCTTCCCATTATTTATTATAGCGGCTAATGACACAATCACAGCAAATAGCTTACTTCCGCATTGCTGCATAAGGTGAATATACAATATTATTACTGTGGAATTCTTGAATCTGATTGGTCAATTACACTCACCTAAAGGATTATTAGGAACACCTGTTCAATTTCTCATTAATGCAATTATCTAATCAACCAATCACATGGCAGTTGCTTCAATACATTTAGGGGTGTGGTCCTGGTCAAGACAATCTCCTGAACTCCAAACTGAATGTCAGAATGGGAAAGAAAGGTGATTTAAGCAATTTTGAGCATGGCATGGTTGTTGGTGCCAGACGGGCCGGTCTGAGTATTTCACAATCTGCTCAGTTACTGGGATTTTCACGCACAACCATTTCTAGAGTTTACAAAGAATGGTGTGAAAAGGGAAAAACATCCAGTATGCGGCAGTCCTGTGGGCGAAAATGCCTTGTTGATGCTAGAGGTCAGAGGAGAATGGGCCGACTGATTCAAGCTGATAGAAGAGCAACTTTGACTGAAATAACCACTCGTTACAACCGAGGTATGCAGCAAAGCATTTGTGAAGCTTTAGGTGAGTGTATTTCCATTTAATGGCCACTGTTCAATTGACAACTGATTTCCCACCTAGCTGTGCTAGTTACGTCTGTTATATTATTGCTGTTGCGGCTGGTCAAGCTAATTTTTGTAATTTGTTTCTGTTTGATATAATTGTAAAGCTTATGTGTAATAATGATATTCTGGTCTATAGCTCCTCCCCGAACTTCCTGCTGCCCTGTATCTTGCTTTCTCATTGGCTGCAAGTCATCGCCGATGTAATTTTCAGTCAGAACACATTTCACACAGCAGGATTTTGAATCACAGACAGATCCAGATATTATGGAGATATTATTATCCAGATTCTCTCAGATCACGTCTTTGATAATACACACTGCGTGATTGTCACTCGCGTGAACGAGCACCGGGCTAATATTGTGTAGTGTGAATTTGGCATTAGTAGTGTGTTGAAACTCAGGGTTATGATAAGGGGAGTGACATTTCCGGTTGACCAATCACAAGACACTGGTCCAGCGGACCAATCAGAGCACACTGTGTTTTTCAGAAAGAGGGGATTCATAGAGACAGGAACTAAACAGAGCGTTACTGACAGACTGGGAAGAGAGGCGCTACAACAATGTCAAATATGAGAAAAATCATGCATAGCGTTAGTTCTGGCAGGTCACGTCAGTCAAGCTCGCATCAGCTGACTCTCAGCTGATCACGTCTACCTATAGGAATACGATGCCTATCACAGCATGCATATATAAGCTCCTTCAGTACTATCAGCAGCTATCGCGTTTCTCCGGAGCTAATTACCCTCCTCCATCCCCAGCTCCTCCTCTCGTCAGTCAGGATTTGGCATTCTGATTCCCCCTGAATCAGACTAAATTCCAGAATTAGGTTGTACATTTTAATATTGACATTAATGCTATCTGCAATACATCGTTGCTTCTGTTCTGTTTACCCGAAGGGGGTTTATCACTGCTCTCCCTGCTCTTATCCATGCAAGGCTGCATGGATGCGCAGGGAGTTCTTGCCCAGAACAGAACCATACCGCCAGTCTAAACTATATGCTAATTGTCTATCATCTTTGACGATAGTGATCCTGACAGAAATAATGTTTTTTGAACATTCAAGCATGAAAACGTTTTTTTTTTTTTTTCATTAATGTTAACAATTCATTAATGAAAACATTTATTTTAAACTGTAATAATATTTCCAATGCTAGGGGAGACCGGGTATAGTTGTAACATGGGGAGAGTTGTAACACTACCAATTCCACGAATCACAGATAAGATAGGAGTCATATGACAGTTTCAGTTTCCTCTGGCTTCCTTCCTTTTTACAGCAGAAAATCTAATTCTGAGGTAAGAAAGTAAAAAAAAATAAGATAATATTTTGTTTAGTACTTCTACCGTTGTAGTTAATGTTGTATGAGTTATATCAGGTCAAAGTGTAGTTTCTCTAGTAAAGAATGGTGTATCATCTCCTGCTAATTTCAAAGCACCATGCTAATACGGCTAGCTAAACAATGAGTGACAGTGGCGGGGTAGGTTGTAACACGTGTTTTGAAACAACCATCCACTTACATACAACTAGGAACATTTTTGTGATTTTAATAATTCTACAGAATGCCTATGTTTATGTTAATTTGCTCTCACTCACACACACACACATGAATGTGCACGTACAGACATGCACAAACAAACGCACACATGTGCATGCACAAACACACACAATATGCAAATACACTCCCCATATTCACACATATTTTATTGTTGCAGCCATTCATTTAAAATAAAACTGTTGTTGTGGCATATCACTTGGAGTACCCTTAGTTTTTGTGGATTTTGTCTACCTGTCACAACTTACCCCAGTATGTGTTACAGCCTACCCCAGTAGTGGGGTAGGTTGTAACAAAGGACCAATTTGTATTTGTCATCATCTCACAAAGTCTGTGATATAGTTGAAGAAATTTAAATAGTAGTAGACAAATGTGGGTACTTTGCCTAAAAGTTTCAGACGTGTAGCTAAAAGAAAGGGTAGTTTTAGGTGCTGAAGAATAAAGTGTTACAACCATACCCGGTCTCCCCTACTGTTTATGCAGTAGTTTTAGGCAAATAAATGAAGCCTTGGTGAGCATGAGACTTCTTTCAAAAACATAAAACAATCTTACCAACCCCAAACTTTTGAACAGTAGTGTATGTGTATACATTTGTTGCTTAGCAGATATTTGGTTAGATCCTGACATGACTTGATAGATATGTGAACTCTGCCACCCTCCAGCTGTAGCAAATATCAGTCAAGAGACGCTTCCCCCAACATGCTAATTGGTGTCCTTTGGTCTTCCTTCCACCTCCCCTTCTTCCCTTCCACCCATACGGCCAGCAAACGGCACATTCCACATGTCAGTCATCTGCAGCGTTCACAGGACGGCCTATAGGCTGAATCCAAGAGGGCGGCGGCTTAAACAGCACTGATTGTGAGCAGTTGTCTTGGCCTCTCACCCCTTGACTTTACTCCTTGTCTACTCATTCTTTTTCTCCAAGCCAGCCTGTACTCAGAGAGACATGAGCTGCAAGAGCTTGGGAATCAGAATATGGGAATGTGAGAATGCTTTTTGAAGAAAGGCGGTTTTATTTTAGATTTTTCTTCCATATTGCTGGAAATTTCATAGTGATAAAAAAAAAATGAAAGAAGTATATATATATAATACCAGTCAAAAGTTTTATACAATACCGGTCAAAACATTACTATTTTTAATGTTTTTGAAAGAAGCCTCATATGCTCATCAAGCCTGCATTTATTTGATCAAAAATTCAGAAAGAGCAGTAATATTGTGAAATATTATTACAATTTAAAATCTTTTTTTTAATTTGAATATGCTTTATATATCTACAATTTATTTCTGTGATGCAAAGCTGAATTTTCATCAGCCGTTACTCCATTGTTCAGTGTCACATGATCCTTCAGAAATCATTCTGATGATATGCTCAATATGCTGATTTATTATCAATATTGTGCTACTTAATACCTGTGATACTTCTTTCAGGATTCTTCGATGAATGAAAAGTTAAAAAATATCAGCATTTATTTAATATAGAAATATTTTGTAACAATATACACTACTGTTCAAAAGTTTGGGGTCAGTAATTTTTGTTCTTTCTTTTTTTTGAAAGAAATAAATACTTTTATTCAGCATGGATGTGTTAAATTGATCAAAAGTGATAGTAAAGATTTATATTTCTAGAAAATATTTCTATTTTGAATAAATGCTGTCCTTTTTAACTATTTAATCATTAATGAATCCTGAAAAAAGTATCACAGGTTCCAAAAAAATAGTAAACAGCACAACTGTATCCAACATTGATAATAACTGAGTATCAAATCAGTATATTTGAATGATTTCTGAAGGATCATGTGACACTAAAGGAAAATTCAGCTTTGCATCACAGAAATAAATTATATTTTACAGTATATTAAAATAGAAAACCATTGTTTAAAATTGTAAAAATATTTCACAATATTACTGTTTTTTCTCTGTGTGTGTGTGTGTGTATATATATATATAGTTTACTTGTGCCCCAATAAACTATAATTACTATTAATACTGCTTATTAATAGTTAGTAAGGTAGTTGTTAAGTTTAGGTATTGGATATGATTAAGGGATGTAGAATATAATCATGCAGAATAAGGCATTAATATGTGCTTTATAAGTACTAATAAACAGCCAATATCCTAGTAATATGCATGCTAATAAGCAACTAGTTAATAGTGAGAACTTGATCCTAAAGTATATGTATTTGTAATACTGTACAAAGAAAGATACTTAATTGTCATGAAAATGTCACAATGGGGAAAATCCTAAGAATAAATATTAATAATAATTTTTTTGACATTTTTGACAATTATGTCATTAAATTGCATACATTTGGACAGATCCATAAGTCATGCATGCTCTTTGCTTTCTTAATTTCTGTTAAGAGAGTGTCAGAACTCAATGAAACTACAGTAGTAGGTTGTGTGAGAGAGAGTAGAGAGTATGGAAGTGAGAGAGAGCGAGGGAACACGTGGATAGAGTACAAAACGTTTAGCTGTGTACGTTTTTTGCTCAGGCGGGGCAGGAGATGCCTCAGATGTCTGGGGCTGGGGGCTTCACGCTGTGCAGGAGGCCTTCGGAACTTGTCATCACATCAGGAGGTGTCTGTAGGAGGGCAGTCATATCCTTCACACACACACTCACACACACACTCTACCCTCTCACTACTGCTTCCTTCCCTGGCAGATCACAGCCGAGGTGAGTTAACCTCAGCGCTACATGTGCACACAACCCTAGAAAAGAAAAATCAAATCAGATATGTTTAATATCACAACTCTGTCTTAGACAGCAATGAGTTTAAATGGAGTAAATGGAGATGCTTCTCATACTACAGACTCAAATCCCACATGTCTCTAGAGTTTCAGATCTCAAATATCATGTCTCAAATTGTGCTCAGATTACCAAGGTATGAAAAAGAACTGAAATACCAAATTTGAGGACATAAATCTTTTTCCTGTGGCTGTAATAAGAGAGAGCTCACTGTCACTGCCACCAAACACAGAAACTAAAGGCCTTCACCTGCTGTGGAGCGAGAGCACTAGATTGATTAGGCTGGAAGATGAGTCCCAGATAGATGACCTCAGAGGAAGTGACCCGTAATTAAGCCGTTTGTCACTCATTAGCCCTGCTCTAACTGGAGCAAATTCCTACATGTCCCTGAGTGAACCCTAAACAAAGACTCCAGCTGCAGGGGCACTTTTAACATATCAGAAAATCATATCCAGAAATGTTATTCAAAGAGCTTATGTCCATTCATTAGAGGAGATCTTCATCAATTCAATTAGACACTTAAGTATTTGTATTTAAACGTCGGGCCACAAATAAATGTATGTATGTATATATAAACATACACAGAGTTATGTTTTATGCTTCATATTTTAAAGTATCAACTGTGCCTCAGGTGTTTCATCTAAAATTGCTAAGGCAATTAAAAAAAAATGTTTTTTCATTAATTTATCCAAAGTGACCTACACTTTTGTTTGTCATTTCAAAAATTACATTAAACTGACTTGCAAAGCATTAATTGAATCTTGTATAACTTGCTTAAAAATTGCTTAAATCCAGTGTATAGCGTTAGTTCTGGCAGGTCACGTCAGTCAAGCTCGCATCAGCTGACTCTCAGCTGATCACGTCTACCTATAGGAATACGATGCCTATCACAGCATGCATATATAAGCTCCTTCAGTACTATCAGCAGCTATCGCGTTTCTCCGGAGCTAATTACCCTCCTCCATCCCCAGCTCCTCCTCTCGTCAGTCAGGATTTGGCATTCTGATTCCCCCTGAATCAGACTAAATTCCAGAATTAGGTTGTACATTTTAATATTGACATTAATGCTATCTGCAATACATCGTTGCTTCTGTTCTGTTTACCCGAAGGGTTTATCACTGCTCTCCCTGCTCTTATCCATGCAAGGCTGCATGGATGCGCAGGGAGTTCTTGCCCAGAACAGAACCATACCGCCAATCTAAACTATATGCTAATTGTCTATCATCTTTGACGATAGTGATCCTGACAGAACTTATTTTGATGTGTTAAAGCAATTATTGATCATATAATTTTTTATAGTGTACAACTGATAAAATACATAACAATGGGAAATAAAACACATATATGACACATAAAATGAGGAACAAAATAAATAAAAATTAGACATACTATGTCTGTTGACATACATCAATCGTCCAAAGTTATGAAATGAATGTGGATGCATAAAGCTCAGATCTTTTTCTTTTTTTTTCAGAATTCGTTAAGAATTACGTTTGAGGTGTTATTGAGCTCTCTTAAGATACATGTGAGATCGCTGGGAGAAACTGAGAACCAGGCGATTTTCAGCAAAAATCTCACCTAACCAACCCCACACAAGTGTTTAAAGATCATTCATCGATTCCTTAATCAGTCAATGGTTATTATAGGTCTCATAAGTCATAAATGACTGGTATATGTTTTTGCGTGTGTGCTGAATAGGGTGTGTGTATGTGTGAAGCCCCAGAGGTCAGAGGGAGGGATAGGCTTTGACTGATTGATAGCTACATGGCCTGGTGTGGAAGGTCACAAGGGTGAAACGGGCTCGACTGGGAAAATTTATCCTGCGACAGTCTCGAGGTCAGGGTTTAAACATTGTTGTGCACTCTGGGTAATTTCCATGCCGTTGTGAGAAAGGAAAGGCCTCGTCTGCATGAGCGTGTGTATGTCTCCACAAATGCACCGGGCTGAAAATAGCAGCTACATTTGTTTTGCTATTTGCTTGTATGGTGTTTGATTTGACATACTAATTGCACATGGTGGAACAAAATACCATGAGACTCCAGGACTGAACGTGCTATTAAACCAAAACAAGCTAAGTTTAGAAACTCAGGCAAACATCCTGGGTCTTTAATCACGAAAACGAAACAAGAAATAGAGAGAAGACTGTCCAAAATTTAGGATGATGTGGAAACAAGGTGATTTTCATAAATCAATAACAAACTATTTTTCCAATGATTAGCAGTAACAAAACATTACACAAGTTGTTTGTCACGTTTTATCACGATTATCATTGTATAGGAAATGATCAAACATATTCTCTCACTCAAGAATGATTCAGTTCAGTGAATCGGTTCATTCTGACAGTTCATGTAAATGAACCAATTCAAAAAGTGATTCTCTGACTCACTTGAGCCCCTGCATGACATTTGTATATTTATCATTGTAGCTAAATATTTAATGTACTAAACTGCAAAAATAGTTTTTTTTACTAGTATTTTTGTCTTGTTTGTTTTCCAGTACAAATACCTAAACATTCTTAAATCACAAAAAATGTAAAGGGATATTTCACCCAAAAATGAAAATTATCCGATAATTTACTCACCCTCAAGCCATCCTAGGTGTATATGACATTCTTCTTTCAGACGAATACAATCGGAGTTATATAAAAAAATATCCTGGCTAATCCAAGCTTTTTAATGGCAGTGAATGGGAGCCCAAAATTTGAAGTCCAAAATAGTGCATCCTTCCATTAAAAGTAATCCACACGGCTCCGGGGGGTTAATAAAGGCCTTCTGAAGCGAAGCCATGGGTTTTTGTAAGAAAAATATCCATATTTAAAACTTCCGTAATACGTTCCGCCTTCCGTATTCAACTTATGAAGAAAGCGTAACGCCTCTCGCAGTTCAAAACGTTTACACTACGTCCAACGTCATCGTCGTCATAGATATTTTACTATATAACGTGTTAAATATGGATATTTTTCTTAAACAAACCCATCGATTCGCTACAGAAGGCCTTTATTAACCCCCCGGAGCCGTATGGATTACTTTTATAATAGATGGATGCACTTTTTTGGGCTTCAAATTTTGGGCTCCCATTCACTGCCATTATAAAGCTTGGAAGAGCCAGGACATTTTTTAATATAACTCCGATTGTATTCGTCTGAAAGAAGAATGTCATATACACCTAGGATGGCTTGAGGGTGAGTAAATTTTTCATTTTTGGGTGAACTATCCCTTTAAGAATCAAAATGACAGAAGATGCTAAGTGTAGTTTTCTGAAAAATGTATCAAAATACATTAAAACAAGCAAAAATTATTTGCCAAAGGGGTCAGGAAAATAAACTGAATTCATGTGGAAAACAAGATTATTTTTCTTACCTTGTTGAATTTTTTTTCTTGCTTTTGTTATATTTTTCAGAAAACAACACTTAATTTCTAAAGTCATTTTGCTTCTCAAGTAAATACATATTGATTTATGAACATTTAGATATTTGTACTGAAAATCACAAATACTACGATTTTTTTTTTTTTTGCAGTGTAACCGTATATTTAATTTATAATATTTAGAATTTATATGAATTATGTTGTTTTTAGTTGTTATTTATGTTTACAAAATTTGTGTAAAAAATGCTTTCTCTCTAATTGAAAACCTTGTTATTTTGTGCCAGATAAATTCTGCTCTGATTACAGAATAATAATTTAACTTTTTTTTTTTTTTAATCTTCACTAGCTTGTAGCTTGGGAAGGTTCAGTTTCAGAATAGTTTCTCCAACACTGTACAGTAATGAGAATGAGAGTTTTTTTTAGCATACAGTACAATAATGAGAATTTGGGCAGAAATGTGAGATATTTTCTAAAAACAATGTCACAATGAAAAACAATTTTAATACTCCCTTAAACAAACTTCATGCATATACATTCTTATTTCTATAGATTTGAGGTATTCGTGACATTCACCTAACATCACTGATGGAAGGAGACAGGATGAAGAGCCAGGCAGAAAAGGTTCACCATGGCAAGAGGAGCGATTGCCTCCGTCACTCCGTCTCTCCTCTGACCTCCAGTTTCTCCTCTGTCCAGATCTCCGTTCTTTCATCCCTGTATCCCAGCTCAGTGTCTCCCTGATCCCTGCAGCAGTGGATGTCTTACAGCAGCTGACAGACAGACAGGATAAGAGCTGACAAGCTAAAATAATTACACACGCCTGTCTGTCTGCGAGAAACATCTCAGCCCTGCCTTCAATTAAACAGACAGGCGACGATTGGAGTTGATCACGGAGTGTGGCCCAGACATCCACCACAGGCTTTGCAAAATGAGACTAACTAGCTGCCTATCTGTCCCATTAAAGATGCAGGACTAGATTTTTACACTTTCTGAAGAAATACAAGTGGTTCCTTCTGAAAAAAAACTGTTGAAAAACTGCTGAAACTCCTGAAAAAACACCTGGTTACTGCCAGATGTTTATGTGCAGTAACCAGGGTGTTGCTGATGTGTTTAGAGTGTTTTATACACTCTTAAAGGGTTAGTTCATCCAAAAATGAAATTTCTGTCATTAATTACTCACCCTCATGTCGTTCTAAACCTGTAAGACCTTCGTTCATCTTCGGAACACAAAATTAAGATATTTTTGATGAAATCCGAGAGCTCTCTGACCCCTCCATAGACAGCTATTTAATTAACACTTTCAAGGCACAGAAAGGTAGTAAAGACATCGTTAAAATAGTCCATATGACTCCAGTGGTTCAACCTTAATTTTATAAAGCAACGAGAATACTTTTTGTGCACAAAAATCAAACAAAAGTAACGACTTTATTCAACAATTTCTTCTCGTCTGTGTCAGTCTCCTACGCAGTTTACATTGGCCAGCTCCTGCGTCAGCATCACATGCATGCGTCGTGGTGCTCACGTGAACAGCATCGGCCAATGGTAAGCCGGTGTTCTGGCCTAGCTCTGACATAACTCGGAAGCGCTGCATTGTATTTACTACGTCAACAACGTAGGAGACTGACACAGACGTGAAAAAATTGTTGAATAAATTCGTTATTTTTGTTTGTTTTTTTGTGCACAAAAAATATTCTCGACGCTTCATAAAATTAACGTTGAACCACTGGAGTCACATGGACTATTTTAATGATGTCTTTACCACCTTTCTGGGCCTTGAAAGTGGACTCTAAAGCAGTGGAGACGTGTTCTCTGGGGTGACGAATCAAGCTTCTTTGTCTGGACATCTAATGGACGAGTCTGGGTTTGGCGGTTGCCAGAAGAACGGTACTTGCCAGACTGCATTGTGCCAAGTGTAAAGTTTGGTGGAGGGGGGATTATGGTGTGGGGTTGTTTTTCAGGGGTTGGGCTTGGCCCCTTAGTTCCAGTGAAAGGAACTCTTAATGCTTTGGCATACCAAGACATTTTGGACAATTTCATGCTCCCAACTTTGTGGGAACAGTTTGGGGATGGCCCCTTCCTGTTCCAACATGACTGTGCACCAGTGCAAAAAGCAAGGAGATGTGGAGGAACTTGACTGGCCAACACGGTCTCACTCCTATTCATCACATATTGACGCTTGGTTAGTTCCCTTCGGCGTCACTTTTTAACGCACAGGGTACCCCTTTAGCGTTGTTTTTCGACTCGCAGTACTCCATTGATTTCAATGAGAAACCTTTGGCGTCATATACAGACGTGTTGGGTATGGTTATCGTCATGATGAAACTATATATTGGGTTATGATTTTGCCATTATGACATGGAGTGTGATTCTCAATTTAATTAGCCAGCAAATTTTTTTTATTTACGCTATTCAGACACGTTTTGAACACGTAACCCAACCCCAACCCATTTGTGTATTATAAAAAACAGGATATAACAGGCAAATACGACTGCAGCCACAATTTATTCAAAAAGTACAAATATTCCAAGTGTTCCGAGGCCAAACGATTGATTTGTGTGAAGAAAATCCCCAAAAGCGATCAATGTAGAGTCCATCCGCCGAAGATCATGAACACATTTCAAAAATTGCCGCCCCAAGAAACGTTACGTCAGCTTTGACAGCATTGGCTGTCGTATGTCTCGTGACTAATTACATCATTGCGTCAGCTTTGATTGTAAAATGCCATTGGCTCTCGTGTGTCTCGTGACCAATCGCGTCATGCTAAAGAGTCGGGTGTATCATTTGAATGAGATATGACTGAGTGGAGTGTGTGTGTGTGGAGTGAGTGTGTGTGTCTTATCTATAATTTATACTGTCATAGTAAATTGTATTTGAATTATAACCGCTGCTGTTTAAAAGAATGGCTGCGTTGTGCTGCACTCAGTTGTAATTGCTGGCTTTTTGCACTTAATTTGCCATATTGAACCATAGTTTCGTTTTGATTGGAGCCATTTACGGGCTTTTGGCTTTTTTGTGGTAATTATAAGGGCGGACTGAACATATATAAACCCAACTCGGTTAGTTACTCATTAGGAGAAGCGTCTGGACAGTGAAGAAGCGTGAGCCGTAAGTGTTTTTGTAAATACTCTGTTCTGTTGTGTTTGCTCAGCGTATTACTTGCTAGTAGGAGGATTAATTTGAATTTTGTACTTATCTATAATTTATACTGTCATAGTAAATTGTATTTGAATTATAACCACTGCTGTTTAAAAGAACGGCTGCGTTGTGCTGCACTCAGTTGTAATTGCTGGGTTTTTGCACTTGGAATGCAACATGAGTTAATATTTTTATACAGTTTTTGGTCAGTTTTTGCAATAAATACCTGTGACTGTACTTTTATTTGCCTGTTACGTGTTTTATATTGTTGAGAAGTGGGTAAGTTTAGGGTAGGAGTGGGGTTAGTTGCTCCAAAATATAAAAGTAGCCTATAAATATTAATAAAATCATGTCTACTTTTACAAATGCAAAGAATTAAATGCGTCTTGAGCTGACGCATTAGGAAACAACTGAAATCAATGGAGTACCCTGTGCGTCAGAAACAACGCTAAAGGGGTACCCTGTGCGTTAAAAAGTGACGGCGAGGGGTCCTGACCAAGCGCCAGTATGTGACGAATAGGAGTGAGACCGTGTTGGACTGGCCTGCACAGAGTCCTGACCTCAACCCGATAGAACACTTTTGGAATGAATTACAGTGGAGACTGCGAGCCAGGCCTTCTCGTCCAACATCAGTGCCTGACCTCACAAATGCGCTTCTAGAAGAATGGTCAAAAATTCCCATAAACACACTCCTAAACCTTGTGGAAAGCCTTCCCAGAAGAGTTGAAGCTGTTATAGCTGCAAAGGGTGGGCCAACTCCATATTAAACCCTGCGGATTAAGAATGGGATGTCATTAAAGTTCATGTGCATGTAAAGGCAGGCATCCCAAAACTTTTGGCAATATAGTGTATATATGAGTAATTTAAAGTATTTAATTATTGCAAGTTTGTGTAATATTGCTTTTCACTCTTTACATTCATTTTTAGGATTTCTGAATCAGTTTTTTGTGCAAGTGAGATGAGTAAATGCATGTTCACATTACCTAATGCGTTGCCCCTAACACTGGTTAGTAGTTCAAGATGAACACATACTGGACTGAAGCAACTTACAGGTTTACTTGATTATCCATACACCGTTTTTACAAAACTTATGTTAAATGTGAGCATCATATATGATCCATCAGGCTTCTGAGGAATGTTTATTTTTTCATCTCTCAATCATAATTGTATTGCATTGCGTTATATGTTTAGAAACTACAGAGCTTTGATCATAAAACTATAAGCATTTAAATATCATCTTACTAATAAATATTATTAGGAGATATAAAGTGTCAAATGATATGTATATGAATTTTATGCAAGTAGTCTGTTATTAAGATGTAATTGATTTACATTACAACCTATCAGAATTTTATCTTATGAGCTTATGAGTAGTCACCTCGTAAAATATGTACGAATTGCTGTGAGATCGGGTTGGAGTATGAGCTTAATATTCTCACTATATATCATACTAAATGAGCCATAAAGCCTCAAATATGATACTCAACAAAAAAAACACATACAGTATGCAAACTTTTTATTATTATTTTTTTTTTTTTTATTATTTCTCTTCTTAGTTTGAAGGTTCAAGAAACTGTTCAGTTAAAAAAAAATCATATATGTCAGGCTTTACAGGGTTAAGTCAAAACAGTCCATTTCATTGTCTCTATGATATTCTGGTTTCTAAATATAGCTTGGTTCACTTTTTTGCTTGCTTTATGACAAAAAACTTGTCTGCATGCTTCAAAACAATAATAGCACACCTGACTGAGGTTAAAATGTTTGAGGTGATTAAAAGGTTTGACGGTGTTCCACACCTCAGGTTAACAAGACAACAAGATTACAAGTCCTTTGTTTTTAAAGTTGGATTTAAGCTCATCATTGACAGAGTCTGTCAGTGTCTGTCCTTCATGGTCTCTCACGCAAGTGGACTCGTCTGTTGAGAGGAACGATGAGTTTGAGGAATGCTGTCTCCTAAATGAGCGAGGTTAATTATGATGCTGACCCCTTCATTCCAGCAATAGCTGAGACGTGTTTCATGCTGGGCACATTGCTGAGGTCACGCATGAGCGGGCAGGGAATGAAACATCTCTTATTTACATATAGAGTGATGGCTGTCCGCTTTATCACCTCTCAGCGATTAAATATTAACCGCGTTAGAGAATTCCGCAAAGCCGCGCTCAGGAATCACAGCTGACTTTTGGACTGCTGTTTTGAAGGTTCACTGCGTGTCTTATAGTTTGCCTTAGCAAATGTGATTTGAACACACCTCTAACACCCAAGTATTATATTTGGTGCATTAACTCACCCCACACTGCTACAGGCATATATGATGCCTCAGATTGTGTGGCTTGTAGAGGACAGGCTATTCATTTTTTAAGCAATCTGAAGTATGCTTGTGTCATATACTTGTATACTTATATGTATGTATAATTCCCATAGACTTACAATGTAGGAGGGACCTGAGCCTAAATATGTCCCTCAGGTTGATTTTTATTAAAAATAAAACAGTAACTCTTGGTTCATTCTTTAATAATTTATTTCTATGAAAATAGTTTAAACAGTTAATCCATATACACATATACACCGATCAGGCATAACATAATGACCACTGACAGGTGAAGTGAATAACACTGATTATCTCTTCCTCACGGCACCTGTTAGTGGGTGGGATATATTAGGCAGCAAGTGAGCATTTTGTCCTCAAAGCTGATGTGTTAGAAGCAGGAAAAATGGGCAAGCGTAAGGATTTGAACGAGTTTGACAAGGGCCAAATTGTGATGGCTAGATGACTGGGTCAGAGCATCTCCAAAACTGCAGCTCTTGTGGGCAGTTCCCTGTCTGCAGTGGTCAGTATCTATCAAAAGTGGTCCAAGGAAGGAACAGTGGTGAACCGGCGACAGGGTCATGGGCGGCCAAGGCTCATTGATGCACGTGGGGAGTGAAGGCTGGCCCGTGTTGCCCGATCAAACAGACGAGATACTGTATATATATATATATACACCCTAGTCATAAATTACCATTTATCTTATTGTTATTAAACTGGTTATGTATAAATATTTCAGTGCATATTTGTAGAGGTGGTTTTAGAGCTGTCACTCTATGCAGTATGGGCAACAAGCCACACCCACTCATGTGTATTGCAGAATGATTGGCGGTTGATTCCTGAAACATATCATTGTCTGCCTTGTTTACCATGGTCACTAATTAAGTCATGATCCGACATGTTTCCCCCATTGAATGCTAATTACAGGCATAAGGCTGTTCGTTAGGACGTCCCAGTTCAGTGAATGTTTATATTGGCAGCTGTGTAGGCACTCAAAATAAGCATTCAAGTCTCAAACAAGATGCAGGAAATTCTATGTGTATCTGAGTTAACTGAAATAGCCCTCCTAAAGATTAATGCAGTCACTCTTGATAACTTAAACCCCTGAAAATGTGAATGTATACATTTAATAAGAATGATCTCTGGTTTCAATCCTTGTATAATGTCCGTTTTCAACTAAAAAATATATATATATTTTTTTAAGTGTTTTGTCCATTCATTTACACAACAAAAGCAGGTTGTTTTGGGGCCTGAAAACACAAACTTTTGAAAACGTGGTTCAAAGTGCATGTTTTTGAAAACGATATCATTATTGTCTCTGTGAATTCATATAAACTACAGGAACACCGTGGTTCAAACTAAATAAAAATAACTTCTTGAGTGTCTTGAGTGTTTACAGTTATACTTCTTCTATATCACAGGACACTCTCATATCATCGAGAAACTACCAAAACATGTTATTAAAAAAAGAAGCTTGAAGAGAAATATATCTATCACTGAGAATCTACTTTATGGATAAAGTGACAAGTCTGGCCATCACCTTTCTCAATACCACTGCGTTCTGTCTGTTTCATGCTGTTGCATCCTGAGTTTTTGAAACCAGGAATGCTGTGTGTTTGTCGCTGAAGCCATCTCAAAATCAAACATCTGAAACCTTTAGAAACACTTCATCAGCTTGGCTTATGAATATTAATTATGTGACTTGTCATTTTGCCAGTAGTCATACATGAAAGGCGGTATACATAGTACTCAGGCTAGTATGTAGGCACTTCTAATGATAGGACTGCTGCTAACTGCTTATGCAACTGGCTACGTTTTATGTACTTACGGCAACCAAAATGATATTCTTAATTTTTAGAGTGCCCCTATTATGCTATTTTAAAGGCTTCTAATTTTGTTTTGGAGGCCTCCTACAATAGGTTTACATGCATCAAAGGTTAAAAAACAGTTTCATTTACTCATAATATACATTGCACATCACCACATTTTTCAATTATTCTCAAATGACTCGACGGATGAATCAGACTCTCTAAATCCCTCCTTTCCGCGAGCCTACTCTGCTCTGATTGGCCAGACGACCCAGTCTGTTGTGATTGGTCTACTGCTCACAGCACCAAGTTAAACACCCATTACCTGTACTTAACTGTACTTCAGCTCCGTCCGGAGGCTTCCTAAAGCTCAGCGATTGTACACACTGTAAAGACAGTCGTACGTCGAACGTGACCGACTGAAAGGGAACGTCTCGGTTACGTATGGTAACCCTCTTTCCCTGAAGGAGGGAACGGAGACGTACGTCCCGTCGCCACAGTTGCTGTACCATCACTGCAGGGCCGAGTCACTAGTTCGGCTCCTCAGTGAAAAACAAAGGTGCGCTGCATCTCCTTCCGCTTTATACCCGCGGTGCGGGGCGGAGCGCGAGATGCAAATCTCGCACGCCAATGGCCATTGGCCCGTTCTCTATATCTCGAAGCTGATAGGGGCTCCCAGAAGTGATCCCAATTCGTCTGTGACATCCAACATACGTCTCCGTTCCCTCCTTCAGGGAATGAGGGTTACCATACGTAACTGAGACGTTTTTACGGCCTTTCTGTATGCAATCATGCTCTCTTTCCACGAAATGCGAAAAACCTCCAGGTTTGTTTTCTTCCAGCTGCGCTCCATTTTTCTGGCTGCTGTTTTAAGGGCCTGAGTGTGCTCGTTGTACCACGGCGTTGGACTATTTTCTTTAATCTTCTTTAAGCGCAGAGGAGCAACGGTGTCTAAAGTGCTGGAAAAGAGTGAGTCAATAGTTTCTGTTGCAACATCGAGTTCCTCTAGGCTATCTGGGATGCTGAGAAGATGGAACTGATGAGGAAGATTATTTACAAAGCAATCTTTAGTGGCAGCGGTGATAATCCTGCCATATTAGAAACGAGGGGACGGCTTTGCAGCCTTTGCTAAATTAAGTATACACGATACTAGGTAATGATCTGAGATGTCATCGCTCTGCTGCAGAATTTCAACGGTATCAACATTTATTCCATGTGACAGTATTAGGTCTAAAGTATGATTACGGCGATGAGTGGGTCCTGACACGTGTTGCCTAACTCCAATAGAGTTTAGAATGTCTCTAAATGCCAATCCTGATGCTTCTTTTTCATTCACCAACAATTAGGACTTTATCTGCAGCCAGTACTAACTCTGATAGAAAATCAGCAAATTCTTTGGTAAAGTCTGTATGGTGCCCTGGTGGCCTGTATACAGTAGCCAGCACAAATGTCAAACGGGATTTATCATTTACACTACATAACGTTACGTAAAGCACCAAAACTTCAAAAGAATTATATTTGAAACTAGACTTCTGAGTAATACTGAAGATATTATTATAAATTACAGCAACCCCTCCCCCTTTGCCTTTCAGACATGGCTCGTGTTTATAACAATAATCTTGGGGGGTGGACTCATTTAAAGTAATGTAATCGTCAGGTTTTAGCCAGGTTTCTGTCAAACATAGCACATCTAGATTATGATCTGTAATCATATCATTAACAATAAGCGCTTTTGGGGGAAGGGATCGAATATTCAGCAGCCCAAGCTTTATCATTTGTTCATCTGTATTATATCTGTTTTTTATTTGTTGGACATCAATTAAATTTTTACCGTTAAATGGTTTTGATGGTTTTTTGTATTAACTAATTCGGGTAACATACACAGTCTCTATGTGATAATATCTAGGTGAAAGAGTCTCTATGTGCTGGGATTTATCTGACTTCTGTGACGTGAGACAGCTAGCAGACAGTCGGTTAAGCCAGTCCGTCTGACTAACAAGTGTACTTCCATCAGCAAACAGTGCACATGCGGGAACTGTATCAATAACAGCGCATACGTTAGCCCAGCACTAACGTGAATGACTAATGTAACAAACGTTTGTAAAACAAATCTTGCTCCATCCTTTATCATTACTCAAAGTAGTAAGAACGACAGACAATCTGAATTAATAGACACAGTTTTAGGTAATACTGGCACACAGCTGCTTAGAACTGACTTTCAGAAAGACAGTAATAACATGAGTTAGCCGGAAAATTACACAATATAAAGCACAACACTACGAATTTTGAACACCCTGTAGAAAATATATACATCAATAATGAATCATACTTACAGGTTGTGATTCTGAGGAGCAAGCTGGTCCAAATAAAATGGGTACTGACCCATCTTTCAAGAGCAAGCGTTTTGCAAATCCTGCGTTGATTTGAGAAACAGTCGTCAGTGAACGAGGGCTGGTCAAAATGACGAGGGCTGGTCAAGTTGTTTGCGTGCAGACAACGTACAACATAGGCGGGCATTATGCAAATGTATTTTCTAGTGACGTAGAACCGTCCGGATTAGGATTCGAAATACAAACGACTCGTTTAGGCGGTTCTGAGTCGATTCTTTCTTTTCGGAGACAATAAATTTATTTATCGTGCACTTTCGACTTTGCAGACCGTTTACATTCACAAACAGCTGCATGAAAAGAAATATTCGAAAAATTTTAAAGGTACACTACATAAATTTTGGCCCTCTAGTCAATAAAAAAACACAACTGCATGCATTTTGCGGAATAACATTGTTTTGGTTGTGCTTCGGCTCTGCGTAACTGTGCGGATTAATTATGTCCTTTCACAATAGATAATGCTTTACAATGAACTCTGTTAGAGAGCTACATACTGTGATTTATCTGTTCAATAAAATACCTTACCTGCTGAATAGTAAAAACGCCACCTCTGCATCACTTTTACAACATTTAAAATCCCTCAGTTCTTGCCATCTCAGAAAAGCAATGTTGATTTTTGTTTTATTACGAGACTCTCCTCTGTTCAGCGTTTGTTTAAAATGGGTAATTCCCTGGAGGTTGGAGATTTAGCTGTTCCATGTCAACCATTCTCGCTCGTTGTGACAACTAACCTGTGCCACTCCCACACCAGACACGCATCAACGTAGCCCGAGCAACTTTTCTCTATTTACAGAAATGACACTTATAATAGGCTTACCATAGATAATCAGGGTATACAAAAACACGTTTTAGAAGAAGGATTGATGATGTATTGACTCATTATTTAAATGTTGTTAATTTTCAACAAAAAAAGACACATAGTGCACCTTTAAAATTTCACTCCTAACTAATATTTCTTCCCCCCAAAAAATCTAAACAACACTACTGCACAACCATCCGTCTTCCTGCCTCGCTATACCGTTCTCCTCATGAATGAAAAATGCACAGCACTGCTGGTAATAGAGATGGAGAGACAGACAGTGCAGCCTGTCTCACGTGTTGCTGCGCTCTTGACAGGCAGTGTGGACAATACCCTATCCCCTCAGTGCCCCTATTAAATCAGGCCCGAGCCTGCAGGCCAGAGGATTAGTGTGAACACAGCCATTTCCCCAGGTAGCGGATTTGCCTTCCATTAGTTGACAGTGCCCCTGGCTCCCTCTGCTTCAACTCCAGTTGAGGTCAATTATCTGCTAGACCAAGTCAGGTACTTTCTCTTAATTAGAAAGTTCATAGCAGCCGAGACCATCTGGAGAGAGAAAAAAATAACATTGTGTTCTGGATGAGAGTGAAAGTCATTGTAAGTAGGGTTGGGAATTGTAACAGATTTGGTGAGTCTGGTGACGATTTGGACTCCATTTAATGATTTTGGATCCTTCAGAATTCCATTAGTGATTCTTTTAGCACAAACACCCCCAATAATTGGACCAAACTATATTCCAAACAAAAATGATCAACAAATACTTTTTGGTTGCATATGTGAAGTAATGTTTAGTAAGTCAACTCAGCAGCTCTTTTATTTTATTTTTAATTAATTTTATTTTATTTTGTTTTATTTTATTATTTTTGTTTTATTTGTATTTTTTTCAGTTTTGTTTTATTACAGTCATTTGTTCCCAAATCGAGTTGGTGGAAGAATCCAGATGATATTATTTATTTAACTTTTTTTCCATTTGACTTTTTAGTTTAGTTGAGTTTGTTTTATTTTTAATCGTTTTAGTAATTTAATTTAATGTGATTTTATTATTTTCAGAGTTTTCTAATTTATTTATTTGTCTGTTTGTTTTACTAGTATAGAATGCCATAGTTAATTCACTATAACTGTATCATTTTAACACTAGTTCTGGTCGTTTTTGAACAATGGAACCTGTAATCAAAGCATTTGATGTTTAGCATGATGTGACAGCAATATGGAGACATATGAAGGTATTATGTTTGGTTAGTGTCCTTTATTTATATTAGATAGCAATAAAATATAGCAAATCATTTATAGTTTGCAGTCAAATGTGACTAGAATGAATGGAGCTTGTGCAGTGAAAGAAAGGGTAGATATCATCCTCCTAGGCTATATAAGCTCTGTTTTAAATTTTAAATGATTTTTTTTTCTAATTTATGCCAAAATTTCAGGTGAAACTGCTAGTGGAATCTGACTGCATGAAAAGTATGTTTAATGCAGAGGAGAATCGAATCATTGATTAGTGGTCGCGTGTCTTTCTCTCCCTTTTCTCGCCCTCCTTTTTAAGACATAACATCCTCTTTTCATACATATTTCATTGGCTGTGTGAGGGTTGTCGGTCACCTGTCTGGGGACCCTGACAGATGTCCGCACCGGCCCACTCCAGGACACTTCAGGGAAGGGAGGGGGTCTCCTATGGTAGTTCCTCCCGTCTCCATGGGTCCCATCTGTTGGGTGTCTCCAGCTCAGGGTTTCAATGGCTGGCTTCTGTAGATCAGATAATATTTCCTATGATGGTCCAACAGAGTGAAATGCATATATTTCACAGTAGGCTCTTGGGGGGCTGGACTTGGGGGGTATTTCATAAAACCAGTTGATATTATTTTCATCCGGTAAGGGTGGGAGAAGTTAAGATGACGAAACGACAGATGGTACGAGAGTCTCAAATTTGGGTGGCATGAGCCAAGGCAAGTTTCTGCAACCATAGGTCATGGGAATGCAGCATAACTGCATGACAGTATCAAATATACTATATAACCAAACATTTCTGGAATAAGGAAGGACATAAAAAAAAATATAAACTATAAAATGCATGCAATGAAAATGATATATTTTTAGTTAACACTATGTCCAAATGCCTTTTGGAGCCACTGTAAGTCAGTGAGAAGCCCAGAGGGGCATCTGATGACCATCTCAGTCCAGGGTGGTCCAGACATAAGGGGATGGGTCAGATGCCGGCATGCTGGCCCCTGGATATAATTACTTACCCATCTTCAGCCCTGAGGATACTCATACTGGATCCTTGGTGTAATGTTCACATTACATGGTGAAAATGTCCCAAATCAGACTTTTTTGTCTGCATGTGACAGATGTGATTCTTCCAGAGCAGTGAGAACACAAACAATCCAATCTTTTCTAATATGTTTTGGGGATCCAACATCTGATACATATTCAATCTGCAGGCATGCAACAGACAGACGGATGGACGGACGGACAGAAAAACAGACAGACAGACAGACAGACAGATAGATAGATAGATAGATAGATAGATAGATAGATAGATGTACGAACAGATGGATGAACAGACAGACAGAAAGAGAGAAAGCAAGACAGACAGACAGACATACAGATATATAAATATATAGACAGACAGACAGATACATGTGGCACTATACATGTACAGTACATTGTGCAATCACACTAGCCTCTACTAGAGTATTTCTACACTCAGTGTGGAGGAGGATGAAGCAGAATATGGAAGAACTGAAGTCTTTTCAGCTTGGTGTGAAACTAGAGTTCAAACAGAGGGTCACATGGGCAATGCAGACCCCAAAATCAGCCACACACAGTCAGGCATGGTACCAGTAATGCAAGAGTAGTGCTTTCATTCTTTATATAACTCTCCAAACGCTACAGAACGCAGCCGCTGTGTACTTCTGTTTGTAGTGTACACACATAACATACTGCCTATCTATCAAGCTCATTAAAGCTTGTGAAGTCCAGGAGGAGAAGACCTCATTCTCAGGGGCGAATGAATTTGACTGGCTGTTGCGGTGTAGCCTGTGGCCAGGTGAGCAACACTCTGAAATATTAATGAGCGTATTACTGACTGGCCTCTACCAGGTCAGCACAAACCGCATGAAGCTAATGGACCGTGTATGCCATGACTCTCATGGGTTTAATGCGCTATCTCCGGCAATAACAACAACTGTCTCACACGCACACACTCACACAGATGCACACGGGAACACACAGACACACAGCCCCAGGTGTAACTCCAAGGTATAAGCACACATCTGCCTTCTTGACAACCTCAGGAATTTGGAAGCAGGTCCGTCTTTTGTAGAGACATCTTATGTACTCAATGATGCTGAAGGCGTTTGTTCAGGAGCACAGTCTGAGGAAATTTTATACTCCGTCTTTTGACAAATCAGACATATTTGTGCAGTGACCCTGCATTTTTCCCAGGTAGTGAAATGGCCTCTTAAATCAACACGTGTCGAAACAGTGAACACCTTTATTTCTGTGCACGGAGACAAATTTATAAATGAGCAAAGAATTTTCTTTTTCATAAGCCCTCAGGAAAATTGATGAGGTTATTCAGTCCAGCGTTGTTTTCTTTGGACTGCCACCGGGGCTCTAGGCTTGATTATGGAGTGAGGTTTTCCAGACTTTATAGTCACCACAGAAGGCAGTGGAGACCCAAGAGAGCATCTAATTTCCTGTGCTAGCGTGCTAGCGCGTTCTTTTACGGGCTGCTTGCTCTGATGAAGGACATGCTAATTTCAGAGATTCGCATCTGGACACTTACTTTTTCCTCTGCTGACCTTACAAAGAGGTGCTATGCAATGATATGGCTTTGAAAATCTTTGAAACAACAGAAAAGTCAATCTGAAAAAGTCTTAGCACTCAAGATTTTGAATGATTTAAAAAGCTTAGGCCATTCATTTATATTATTACAGAGCTTTCTGGAATACTTGATTGTTGAATATTGTTTGTGTAGTGAACATTTACCCACGCAACTTAAAATGTTCCCTTTGGTTTGTTTCAAATACTTTTTTGTCATTTAAGTTTCTGGGTACACTCTTAAAAATAAAGGTTACAAAAAGGGTTTTTTACAGCAATTTAATAGAAGAACCATATTGGCTCCACAATATGGAAGCTTGTTTCTGCCACAAAATAAAAAAGGTAATTTTTTTTTTACATTTTTCTCAGAATTGTGAGTTTATGTCTCACAATTCTGACTTTATAACTTTATGCAATTGTGAGACATAAAGTTAGAATTGTGAGATATAAACACAATTCTTAGAAAAAAAGTCATTATTTTTTCCCTCAGAATTGGACTTTATAACTCGCATTTTACTTTCTGAGTTAGAGAAGTCAGAACTGTGTGATATACAGTCAGAATTGTGTGATATAAAGTCAGAATTGTGTGATATAAAGTCAGAATTGTGTGATATAAAGTCAGAATTGTGAGATATAAAGTCAGAATTGCGAGTTATAAAGTCAGTATTGCGAGTTATAAAGTCAGAATTGCGAGTTATAAAATAAGAATTGCGTGATATAAAGTCAGAATTGTGTGATATAAAGTCAGATTTGCGAGTTATAAAGTCAGAATTGTGTGATATAAAGTCAGAATTGTGTGATATAAAGTCAGAATTGCGAGTTATAAAGTCAGAATTGTGTGATATAAAGTCAGAATTGTGAGTTATAAAGTCAGAATTGTGTGATATAAAGTCAGAATTGTGAGTTATAAAGTCAGAATTGTGTGATATAAAGTCAGAATTGTGAGTTATAAAGTCAGAATTGTGTGATATAAAGTCAGAATTGCGAGTTATAAAGTCAGAATTGTGTGATATAAAGTCAGTATTGCGAGTTATAAAGTCAGAATTGCGAGTTATAAAGTCAGAATTGCGAGTTATAAAGTCAGAATTGCGAGTTATAAAGTCAGAATTGTGTGATATAAAGTCAGAATTGCGAGTTATAAAGTCAGTATTGCGAGTTATAAAGTCAGAATTGCGAGTTATAAAGTCAGAATTGCGTGATATAAAGTCAGAATTGCGTGATATAAAGTCAGAATTGTGTGATATAAAGTCAGAATTGCGAGTTATAAAGTCAGAATTGTGTGATATAAAGTCAGAATTGTGAGTTATAAAGTCAGAATTGTGTGATATAAAGTCAGAATTGTGAGTTATAAAGTCAGAATTGTGTGATATAAAGTCAGAATTGTGAGTTATAAAGTCAGAATTGTGTGATATAAAGTCAGAATTGCGAGTTATAAAGTCAGAATTGTGTGATATAAAGTCAGAATTGCGAGTTATAAAGTCAGTATTGCGAGTTATAAAGTCAGAATTGCGAGTTATAAAGTCAGAATTGTGTGATATAAAGTCAGAATTGCGTGATATAAAGTCAGAATTGTGTGATATAAAGTCAGAATTGCGTGATATAAAGTCAGAATTGCGTGATATAAAGTCAGAATTGTGTGATATAAAGTCAGAATTGCGTGATATAAAGTCAGTATTGTGAGTTATAAAGTCAGAATTGTGAGTTATAAAGTCAGAATTGCGTGATATAAAGTCAGAATTGCGAGTTATAAAGTCAGAATTGTGTGATATAAAGTCAGAATTGCGAGACATAAAGTCAGAATTGCGAGATATAAAGTCAGAATTGTGTGATATAAAGTCAGAATTGTGAGTTATAAAGTCAGAATTGCGTGATATAAAGTCAGAATTGTGTGATATAAAGTCAGAATTGTGTGATATAAAGTCAGAATTGCGTGATATAAAGTCAGAATTGTGAGTTATAAAGTCAGAATTGCGAGATATAAAATTAGTATTGTGAGTTATAAAGTCAGAATTGCGAGATATAAAGTTAGTATTGTGAGTTATAAAGTCAGAATTTCTGAGTTTATATCTCACAATTCTGAGAAAAAAAGTCAGAGTTGCGAGAAGTAAACTCACAATTGTGAGATAAAAAGTCGCAATTATCTCTTAAATAGTTTTATTTTGTGGCGGAAACAAGCTTCCATACCACAAAGAACAAAAAGAAAAAGAAAATTTTCTCAGTGTGACGAACATTTTAATAATCTGAAGAACATTTTTCCACTATAAAGAACCTTTCATGCAATGAAAAGGTTTTATTTATGTTGAAGGTTCTTCATGGAACCATAGATGCCGATAAAGAACCTTTATTTTTCAGCGTGTATGCAGTATTAATTATAATTGTAATTGGTCATTTAAAAAGACTGCTATTGTTTTAAACTCTTATCCCAGTAAATAAACATGTCGCTGAGACGTTTCTAAAAGAGCAGATCTAGAACGTATCCAGTGTTGGGAAAGTTACTTTGGAAATGTAATAAATTACAGATTATAAATTACCATATTTAAAATATAATAAGCTAAGTACTGTAACTATTTCAATTACTTTATTAAAGTAATGTAACTAATTACTTTTTGATTACTAAATTTCTAACAAATGTTTTCAACTGCTAATCATTTTCAAACATTTAAACCAGGCAACCATCACAAAATCAGACTTTAGCACCTCTTTTTACTTTGAGATTGTTCTGAGGTTAAATACAGACTTAAAATCATAACAAGAAATAGTTTAATAGCTATGATACAGCTTTTGAAATCAAATCTTTCCATAGCTATGACAGGAAACACTGGCATCTAACAACACCTTGGAAAAAACTTGGTTAACTTGGTTTGTTACAATCCACGCCTGTCCCGGACTCCATTTCCCAGAATCCTCCCTGTCTCACACCTGAACTCGCTTCCTCATTGTCTCTCCCGCTCTCCCCGGATTCCCTGCACCTGGTCCTCGTCATCTACACTCCCTTTATATTGAACTCACTCCCAGCACTCCTTGTCTGTTCTTGATGTTGTTATGTTCCAGTTGGTTTGGGTTGCATGTTCTGTTTCTGTTTAATCTCCTCATTTAAATAAACCCGTCTAATTTTGGAAGTCCTATTCAGTCTCTTCCCTGCCGCACCACACTTGTAACACAGTTAATCTTTAAAAAAAATAAAGCATATACATAAAGCCAAATAGGAAATAAAACAGTTATCGAATACGCGTGTGTCCTATTCTTTGTGTGGTTATTATGCTACAATGCTGAAATAACTGTAATATTAGATCTGATATGGTTACCAACCTTTTTCAAGGAGGAAAAACATATATATTTTCTGTCAAATGGTTCATAAATAGAAGTGTGGCTGGTAAAGACGGTCTTAGCTAGCTAGCAGACTAGCTAATTTGTTATGAATGGAGATTAACATCATTAAACAAACTACTGGACATGCACCAAGCAATACAGAGCTAAACTACGTCTTGAATACACATTAGTGGCATGGTGTGGCAGGCGGGAGTAGGCAATGCCTTTCCTACTTTATATAATGACTGCTTATAGTTAACTGTAGGCTAAGTTACATATCTGTAGATGCTTCCTCCTCAGGTTCGACATTGAAACCTTCGATGTCAATAGCATTTTAATAGTTGGCAAACATATTTTGCACTGAACTGTTATATTTGCACCCTTTTCTGATTTCTGTATGAAGTTATTTTTAAATTTCCAGCACTGGAACGCCTTTTATCTCTCGGCATGGTGGCAACTCTGACAGGCTGTAGCCTAAATCTTTCAGTGGCAATGTGGATTGATATAATTGGCAGATGTCGTGCGCTGCAAATTCAAACAAGAGAGCCAATCAAAAGCATCAGAATAGCATCGCTTCACTAAACGCCTTTAAAGGGCAGGAGACATCTTAAAGTTAGTTTACACAGAAATAAAAATTGTGTCATTAAAGAGGTCATGATCTGCCTTTTTAATTTTTTTATACCGTTGTCTGAGGTCAACTTATGATGTTTGCGTGGTTTTTACATTCAAAAACATCATAATGAATAAATAATAGGCTATTTTCTACCCTGGTTTTGAGCCTCTCTCATGGAACGCTCAGTTTTTATGGGCGTGCCGCACTGAAGACTTGGAAGTAAACACCCACTGCTACGATTGGATAAGCTTTGCATATTATAATGAGCTCCGTCTCCCCCGTGAGTACACGTGAGGAATTGTTTTGAAAGCGTGTGGGAAAACGGCAACCGGAATGATGATTCGCCCACAAGGCTCGCAAAATGTCTTTATCAAACAAACACAATGATTTATCTCTCATCCACCCGCAATTATTTGGAATGTTATTTTTTATTACTTGGCCCGCCCAATTGGTGAATATAACCGCGAACCGTGCATCACTAACACACACACACACACACACACACACACACGCACAAGCCTCACTGCAGAGTCAGACAAATCAGCATGATCAAAATTTCCACGATTGTATTTTTCCAAGAGAGTCAAGAGTCAAGTCAAGAGAGTGAACAACGCACATCAAGAAAGGAATGTTATTTCACTATTTAAGATTCACTGGCCTGCCGACGGGCTTCCGTTTTGGTAGCCCGTCTGGAAAACACGTTGGGCTTTGCGAGCCCTGGCCCATACATGTCCGAGTCTGATCACGAATCGCAGCACAATGAACCAACAACACCTCAAATAAAGGATTCTCCAGCCTGTGACAGCGTGCTAAGTTATGTTCAGTTAGACACGTACACATAATCAATAGATATAAAACGATCTGTAACAATGCAATACTATCACATATAAAACATTTTTTTTTACTCAGATAAGTGTGTTGCTTCATTCATTCATGTAATCTCATCCTGTCTGCAAATCCAGCCTCTTTTTTACAAACGAATCCGTGGTGAAATGAAGGAACAAACGCGCAATGTCTTCCCCACGTGAGCTGGATCTTCATTAAAAATAAAGTTCATCCATGCATTCATAATATTAGAATCCGAAGGAAGCTTTTGCAGCGACTGTGTTCTTCCACAACCAGGCACAGTGCAATATCTTGCTATCTTCGCCATGTTTATTGCTCACTAGCGCGATCCGTTTAGCTCTACGAAGGCCCATGTTATTTATGTTACATTTCTTGCACGAGTCGGTGGGCAGGGCTACAGAATTAGGCGTACTTCTTCTTCTGTTGAGGCGGCGTTTCACCACACTCTGACGTCACAGCTTGGCACATATGACATCGAGCGTTTGCTGGGCCTGGTGTCAATAAAGCTTTCAGCTCCGAAACTTACAGGATATTCTTATATCACGATGAATTTTTATATATCAAAGGCTGAATGAAAAGTTGATTTCTCAATTAATGACCCATTTAATTACTCACCTTCATGTCGTTCCAAACCCGTAAGAACTTCGTTCATCTTCAGAACACAAATTAAGATATTTTTGATGAAATCTGAGAGCATTTGACAAAAAAAGACTGAAAACATTACTGAACAACAGTAAATATTCTACAACAAAAAACAATTAGCATCAACATGCATTTTTATCTTTGTGGTGTTGTATGCTTGTGTGTTTGAGTAATTTTAGGGTTGTAAAATGTTGTTAGTATGTTTGAAATAGTGTGCAATGGTTTGTGTGTGTTGTGTTAAGGTGTATGCTTTGTTGAACCACTGCACACTACTTCAAACATACTAACACAACATTTTAGAACAAATCACACAGACATTTCTATTAAAGCTGTAAATTGTGCAGAATTGTGTAAAAGAACTGAAAATGTTTTAGGAAAGGTTTTAAGTTGTGTTTGTCTAATAAAGAAGTACTTTAATATTCATCAGTTGTCTGTTGTTTATTCCACTCATTGTAATGTATATCTAATTGCAAATTAATTGATTAGTGCCTTGGTATTTTAAAGTTCAAGAGCTAAAAATTATCAATGAGCTTAAATTTTATAACTGGGTAAACAAAACTTTTATGGTAGAAATAACTTTAATTTGTCATTAAAAACTACTTAAAATATTGTGTTACACCAACCAATAAATTTGAGCAAAAACTTTTGCTGGGATACTCAAACATTTAAGCATCGCCAACTAAAGATTTTGTAGGTAATATTGCTCAAAATTCAATGTGAAAATTGCTTAAAAAGAGGCATGCAAAAAAGATGCACTATTTTTTTAAGTAAATCTAGCATATTATTTTTTTCAGTGTATGTATGCTTGCTCAGCTCATAAAAGTAATTTGTTTGTGAACTACACAGGTCAAACTGCTCTCTAAAACAATAGATAATAGTACTAGTAGTGCTAAGGTCATGGGTTCAGTTCCCAGGGAATGCATGAACTGATCAAATGTATCTTGACTGCAATTTTACTCACTTTGGATAAAAACAGTTGTGGTAAAATATGATTTATTTTGCCATAACACTGTAGATTCAGTGGAGCGTCACCACAGAAAAATGACAGTATAGCCCATAAAAAATGTACACCATAATATGCACTCTAAAAAACACTGGGTAAATATAGGACAGAAAACATGTTGGGTTAATTTTACCCAGCAAATTGGGTTGTTTATTTAACCCAGCATAGTTGATTCATTTTTACTAGCTTATTTCTTTTTACTTCATACATGAATTAATGTTTATGGAATAACTTAAATCCTGTAAACTTTTTTTAAAAAACTTGACACAACCACTAGCTTGCATGATAATTCCATATTTTACAGTATAGCATATTTTATATAGTTTTTAATACATATTGCCAACATTTAAGTTCCTTTAACAAATTTTAGAAGTAAAAATTAAACATTTAAAAGTAATTCAAGTGTAATCGACCAGTCTCTGTTGTCCCGTTTCCACCGTGACGGCGCTGGATCTCGTTCAGCGGGGGGAACTTCTAACTTCAGACTAACTTCTGTGACTGGCTCAATACCCTGTCCTTAAACAATCAGTGTACAGTTCTAAAAACATATTTTAATATAATAAGTATTTATATTCTGTATCTTTTTGAAAACATTTTATGCAAGGCATCAGGCGTTTCCATCACGCGAAAAGACCGACACGACACTCATTTAGGTGACTCACATCGCTCCCCTGTATGTTGCTTTGCGTGAAATTAAATGATATACGGCACAATAACAAATTTATAGATGAATTAAAATGTACACAAACCTGTATTTTACCAAAGACATGCACCAATTTGACGGAGCTACACTGCTCTTTCCTGAAGAGGTTGCAAAAAGCCCATGATAAATAACTTATAATAACTTATATCTGACCCAGGATCTGGGTAACACAAAAACTACCCAAACACTGGGTTGTTACGTCTGACCCAGGAGCTGGGTAACACAAAATAATCCAAGATGTTTTAGAGTGTGGAGAGCGGAAAATTAACACCATAGCTAGCAACCACCCAGAGGAAGGTCCATAGCATTTACACTTAACACAACAGTGAAATCACAAGGGCTGATCGATTTCTTCCTTCAAAATCATTCATTTGCATATCCAGCTTTAAGTCATATCTCTTTGCTCATGAATATTCATGGTCATCCTCATTATGACAGGAAGACTGATGATCTCAAACTTTGTTTATTCCCACACAAATGCTAATGCAGTGGAACTTGTTCGCAAAGATGCACAATTGAAGACAACAACAGTAACAATGAACAGGACTTCTACAAACCCTCAGGATAATAAGCTGTGAAAGTACTCGGTCCGCGGGTCTCAGTGCTTTGTTATCCCCTCAAAAAATGGTGAAGGCTTTGGTGGGAATGCCAATCAGGAGAAACTGGCTTCGTTATTTTCTCTTTCCCCCAGAACACCTTCTCCTCTAATGGCTACCCAAACAGGTCTGTTAGGGCCGCTAGTGGAAGCTAGATAATGAGTGTTCTGTTAAGTGGAGAAGCTCTACCCTTCTCTCCCCTGAAAGTCACCTCAAACTTAAGAAGCAGGTCCTCTGGGCATGCTCAGAAATCTCCTAAACAACAACAGTAACAGCAACAACAACAGGCAAGGCTGATACAATTAACTGATCGGAATGGCTGAGGTTGTATGTTTTATGAATGCAGTGCAAGCACATTCAGGCACCATTCTGCCTAGTGCCTGAACTAGGTCGAGAGCTTTCAAGACTCACCTATGCTTGTGTGAAATATTATGCCTTGTCTCAGGGTTAGACGCAAGGTGTGAAAATCTGCTGAGGGCTGTGTTCTTAATTCTGACTCTTCAGAAGTGGCCACAAATTCATCCGGAACATCCACCAATTCTTCAGGGCAATAATTCAATTTATATTTACATATTTAGATATCACGGTTGTGGTCAGAATACCATACCCCCCAGAAATAAATGGAAGTGTGTGGATTGGATAACTCAAATCAAATTGTTTAGTGGAATGTTGTGGTCTCTGCCAAATGTAAAGTTGGGTATAATGTTAAAATGCCTGCGGAGGGAAATGTTTGGTGCTTGGCAGCGTCGCTGTAAATCTATCTATGTGAGAACAGAGCAACACTCTGTTAAAGTGAACTGAACTGAATGGACAAAGAAGGGTTGCCAAAAAATGCGTGAGATTATTTGGTCTCATCTGCCAGACACTATTCTTGGGATGGAAAGTCATCCAAACGTTATCAAGCCCAAATAAACAGCGAACGGTCATGAGCTTAATTTGATCTTTGGGAAGAAATTATGGATAGCAAACAAGCCTGTAGGAAAAATATATAAGAAAACAGCAATGTTGTAATTTTATAGTCCTCAACAAATGCAATAAATCCTTACAATAACACTACACTCAGAAAAGCAGAAGAAAACATTGTGGTTCTATAAAGTAACTTAAAGAAATGTACAATGAGTTCAGAATTCAGTAAATTAAATCTACACTCTAAAAAAATGCTGGTTTGTTTTAACTCAAATTTGGACAAATATGGAGAAACCCAACCGGTGGGTTAAAATTTAATTAAATTGTCCATATTTGACCCAAATTTGGGTTGAAACAACCCAGCATTTTTTTTTAATGTATGGACAGCATTTATGGAAAATCAGTGTTGTGGAAGCTACTCTGAAACTTTAGTTTGTCAAACTACAAGCTACTAATAAGTTAAGATAAAGTCAAGCTAGCCTTCTGAAAAAGTAGTTACACTACAAGTTACTATCATTAGCTCGCGTTTTCTGTTCGATTGACGGATGCTTTGCCAAAGCAATGGCGCAAAACACAATGTTAGTGATCTTTTAGATTCATTACAAAACTTTGGCAGAACAAATTAGATGGGTCATCATAAAATCAGAAATAAATATTTGCAGTGTTGGGGGTAACGCATTACAAGTAACTCGAGTTACATAATCAGATTACCTTTTTCAAGTAACTAAAGTAACGCATTACTTTTAAATTTACAACAAAATATTTGAGTTACTTTTTCAAATAACTTTGTTTTCCCATTTATTGACTGAAAGCTCTCTTGTCCTCATGTTGAGTGAAATGGTGAGTAAATACAGAGGCATTGTGTGTGAACATGATGGTTATTGTAGTAATAAATGTGAGCATGCATTACTCATCTCACTTGCACCAAAAAAAATAAAAATAAATCAGTATTCCTTAAAATGAATAAAATCAGTGAAATGCAAAATCAGAATACTACGCAAACCTCCAATAATTAAATATGTTAAATAAAATAAATATTTTATGCATTTAATCTCACTTTATTGACCAATGTACTTGCTGCTGACCTTCGATGATTCAGTTAAACCATAAGCAAAAATTACTTTTTTTTTTACTTTTGTTAAACTTTCTTCTCCTGCATCCTATTCTTCTGTGATCCAGAATGGCAGCACATCTGAAAGGTTTGTTTGAGCGGTGCCCTTTACTGTACACATGTGAATTTGAATTTTTATGAATTAATCTATTTAAAAAGGCTATTATTCAAGACTTCAACGCAGACAGCATTTTAAACTTTCATTTGCATAAATTACATACAAAATTGTAACCTTTACTAGTCAATTCATGTTAAATATCAACCCACTCCTGTATATCCTTTACATAATTATCAGACGATCTCTTCTCAGTGAACTGTAAAGCCGCAAGATGCTTGATGAAACAATAGATGACAGTAATGCACAATGTGATGTAATGAAGAAGAAGATGCTTCCATGCATTGCTGGCTTGCCAAATGCAAAACGGAATGTAGCTTTTGGTCGCGCTACATCAGCTACTTGCTGGAAAAACTACATGTTTTAAAGGGGTCTTATAATGCCCTTTTTTACAAGATATAAAATAAATCTCTGATGTCTCCAGAGTGTGTATGTGAAGTTTTAGCTCAAAATACTCCACAGATAATTTTTTATAGCATGTTAAAATTGCATGTTAAAAAAACTTTTTGAGGGTGAGCAAAAACACGCTGTTTTTGTGTGTCCCTTTAAATGCAAATGAGCTGGTGCTCCCGTCCCCCTTTCAAGAAGAGGGCGGAGCTTCAAGAGCTCGTGTTAGCAGTTCTGTTTCCTCACGTAGACACACACTGAAAATGTCAGAAACAGTTCAGCCTTTTATGTTCAAACCGGAGTCAGACAATGATGGAGAGACTCAAGAAGAAGTGACAACATGTAGAATGCAACAGGATGATTCTGAATGGTTAGTTGATGAATTTATGTAGCTGATGTGGAGTTAACTATCTTTAAATCATTGACTAGCATATTCTGTAATGATAATCTATAAATCACTCATGTGGGAACTGTGAGCCAGAGAATATATGCTGCATGAAGATAAAACAGGTATAGTTTAGTTTAATTACGGTTATAACTTATGTTGTCATCCTGCTTTTATGACATGCTATTGCATTTGTGTTACGTACTGTATAGCAATAAATGTGAAAAGACGGATGTGACAGCTTGAGCAGACTCCTAAATGTGCTGTACTACAACAACTCTTCCTCTTTTCAACATGGCCGTTGTTCTGTGTTCCCAGGGGCAGGGTCTATGTAAATTTTAGGGTTAGTGATATCACCAACCCATGAAGAAGCTTGTTGTAGTCCCTACGAACCGTTTGTTGTAGTCCTTAAAAAGTGATTTTTTATTACTATAGAAGTAATAAGCACATGAATTAGCATGAAGGATTACACGACTACAGCAATAGTGCATGATACAGTAAGTATGCTTATCATTGGCAGTGCGTTAGCCTATGTGTCTAATGACAAAGCCACCACAAAGCCATGCCAAAAAGTGGTCAAGAGCCATTTTGCTTGTAATGTTTTTAAGTTTGTCCACCATAAAATGACATGTCTAAATTATAACATTTTCATATGAACTCTGAGTAGATAAAGGCACGTTTGGAGAACTCGGACAAAGAAAAACAAACAGACAAATAGAAGTTTGAACTTTTGTCCTCTGCCCAGGAGCGGCATTTACTCTGCCATCAACCATGATAAACAAATTGAAGGGCAGTTGCGTTTCACATAATTGCTTGGGCAGAAAATGTCCATTACGCCGTGTTTTGCTTGGCACTTAGAGTAGAACTTTAAACTTTCTGAGAAAGAAAAGTGGGGCCATGCTAGAAGCTGCAATGGTTTTGTAATTAACGCTTTAGTTGGGCGGTCGGTCACTGCAGGTCCCTGTTTGGACAATATATCTTCTTTCTCAGCCTTGCACAGATGGCATAAAAAGAAGACGGAGAAGAGGTCTTTCTTGGGCAAACAACGACTGCAAACACTCAAACATAGCTGACCCTTAGAGTCAGCAATCCATCTTATTCTTAATCACTGCTTTCTGTTGTCCTGATGCCTCAATGAGACAATGTGACCTGGGTTACATATCTGTGCAACAATGCCAAGGCAGATTGTGTTGCATGCCCTAGTTTAATAGGCTTATCTCAGTTGGTGTGTCTCTCACTGACCACACCATTTGTCCACACTTCACATACCGTCATCCTTTGCCTAGGGCTCCACTGCACAATCAAGTGCCATTTGGATAAAGGAAATTTGGACAACCTTTCCATAAAACTGGTGACATACTCCATCCCTGTTGTTGGAAAGCAAGCAGAACTTCCCATCTTCCAGAGTGCCACAGGACAGATGCTGTTACTGTTTCTCTGGGACTTGGCAAAGCCAAGCTACGAAATATTTCCAAAACTTTTGTGTGCAGCTGTGCCTCCCATTTGTCAAATCTTGTCTTCAAGTGGCGGAAGCAACCCTCCAGAATCCCGCTCTAATTACAAGGCACAGTGCACAGTCTTATTGGAAGGCCAGCCGCACGGCCCTCTCGGGGCTTAAGTACTCAACATGTGGTGAGTGGGGTCTCCATTCTGGCTTACATCAGCCCCCGAAATAACAAATGCCATCTTGATTTCAACAAATGTAGTGGCTTTTACAATAAATGCATTGTTTCAGTTTTTCATTTTTGGGTGTTTCTTTAACTATGACCACTTTTGGTCCCGTGGACTTTTAGAAATTTAAACTGAAAATAGAAAATTATGCCATTACTTATTTCTCTGAACTGTCATGAAAATGTCATTTCCAGCCCATCTTGACTCACAAGACAGTTTGTGGCTGAAATGACAATTGTGGAAATCTTATATTGTATCCTAAATATACCCAATTAAATAATGTTTTCACACTATAAACATAATTTGATCAAATTGGAGCTGTTGGAAATTACACACAATAAAATTTTTTTGCTGTATTTTGTATTTAAGTCATATTTACCTTTATCACACATCTTGAATTTCATCGTGAGAAATAAATAAATAAATAAAATGGTCCATTTATATTATTATTTTGTTTAAATATAATAATTAATATTTTTATGATGGATTTTCATTTTAAGATTGCTAGTCTGGGTCTGAATAAAACAATAAAGCCTATAAAAATAGATAAGATAAAATAAATGGTATGTTGCTAACAAACCATATATTTCTATTCAGGCTAAGAGAGCCGTAGCATTTGTAACATTCTAAAGTCAATAATCTTGTTACAGTAAATATAGACGTGATGACAGATGGACTGTACTATCTGTCTTAACTGTCATTCCAGGCATTTGAATTTCCTGCTCTGTTTATATTTCTACACATTGTTGTATTGGTTAGGGACAACTCATGCATCCACACAGGCCATAAATTAGCATTTACAATGGCCAAAGTGATAAATAGTTCTTGTCATTTTGGCAGGGAGTGCTGGGTTTAGCTAGCATATAGCAAAGAAACGGAAGTGATTTATGGAGTGTGCTGGTTCATCTGGAAGTTGATTGCACTTTCCCCACACTGGCTGATACTCATACTGTGCGTCGTAGGAGCTTATAGACCATTTGGGAGCAGACGTCACAGTTACGTCACTTGCAGCTGCGCACGCATTGTGGTGCCTTTGGATTTCAGAATCGGAATGCAACAAAGATAGTCTTCATTTTTATAGAATACCATCATCGAAGGCATCATTTGAAGCTAAACGCAGATGTTTATAGTTGCACAGACTGGACTGATGGAACCTGCGATGATTACCCTACTATTAAAGCATGAAACAATATCTACATAATATTCGCATATGCAGTTCACAGGGGACATAATGTATTAGCCGTACAGTTACAGCATGAAATAATATTCAAACCTTTAACATTTTACATTTAAACATAAACTTTTTCCTACTATTGCAAGTTTATATCACAATTCTGAGGGGGGAAAAGTCGGGATATAAACTCGCAATTTGGAGGAAAACGTTTATATCTCGCAATTCTGTTTATTTGAGAAAAAAAAGTCTGAATTGTGAGATATAAACTTTAAATTCCGTGGCTTCCATAGACTGCTACTGCAGAGCTGTCACTTCCTGCAACCAAGTAGGCTCCACCCACAAAAACGTCAACACCCAAACGAGAGGCTAGTGAAAAGGGTTAGAAACTGTTTTAAACATGCAGAATTTGAGGTCATTGACATACTAGTAGTCCTACTCCTAAAACTTGACTAAATTAACAGATATGAAAGAAAATATTAATGGTTTATCTTGCACGATATACATTTTTGTCCAATGAAAATGTTCCCTCCCCCTACAATATAAATGTCACTCCTCTGGTTAGCATTGGCGTATAGCAAATCATGTTTCACTGGTGTGTCTTTGGTTGCTTTCCTTACCCAACCAATTAGCAGCAAAGGAAGTGGATTTGGAATGGAATTTATTAATTTTGGAAGACACACAAAGAAACAAAATGGCAATGTTAGGGTTAGTTTTGCAGGTGTTTGACTGTCAATAAAGAAGACTCCTGACAACCAAATGGTAAACAATGCTATGGCTACATCCCCACATTGCCATCATATTAGGCCATGTGTTCACCAAAGCGTTTTTTCATGCGCTGGCGTATTTTTCCAATTGTTTTCAATGGGAGCGCCGCGTTTTTAAAACGGTATGAGCGTAATGAGGAACTGAGCATCTATTTCACGCTCAAGCGCTGAGCGTGCAGCGTTTTTTACCGGTCGGCAAGAGTTGAAGAACGTTCAACTTTGAGTAAAACGCAGCACTCATCACTGTCACTTTTTACCCAGCCGTCCAATCACAGTGGAGAAGGGGCGGGACAAATACAACACCGACCAACCGCCACATTCTGCTTGTACAACGTCAGCAGATGACAACAACAAGCATAATAACAGAACTTAATTTTGTTCAGTCTGTGGTGTAAAAGGTCGCATTAGCTATTAAAGAAAAAACACTTAAGCAAATGGTCCCAATTTTTTTTTTATCAATTTTACTGGTAGTCCACTGTATGAATAATTTTTGGGTATAATATGTCACAGTTTACTTTATTTTGCTATCCTCACCATAAATTAACTACAGTGTCCTGCACCCACTAGTAAACAAATTACAGTATATCTGGTGTCTGAATAATTTTTGGTTTGACTGTATATACAAACTTAAAAACCATTTAATTAATATATATTTTAAAAAGGCACACTGTATGAAACTAAACAATATAGGCTGATGTTAACACTTTAGCCACTGTTGGGAATTTAGAATTTAGAAATTAGAATGTCTAGTGTGGGGTTAAAACTGTCAAGTTTGTATTTTATCCTAATCAAGCCGTTGTTCTCTGCAGTAAATACATTATCTGTGTGAATTTGAACTTTTTAAGAATCACAGGTCTGATTGCTGGACATTTTCCATCTCGTTGACCTTCTCCTTACAGGTACATTTACATTTATTTAGCATGGATGTAATTTGTTTTTCCCATTCATTACTTAGGAACAGATTACCAAACAGCTGATGTTTAATGGACCTAATCGGATAAGGAGGTCTGGATGGATTTATGAGCATTGTCGCTGCACAGGTTATCAGGTTAGCTCGTAAGACTTAACACAAGCAATTATTTATTGAATGAATGGGTAAGCAGCTCCTAAAATATGACGCACATAAAGATTGCATGAGTGTCAGTGGTGGTCACGTCAATCAAACTCTATCTGTGTTTTTAAAGGTTGTGACTTCAGCTCATCCAAACAAGAGACGTCCTCCGAAAAAGACCACAAACGTTGCAAGCATTACTTATTGATCAAGTCATTATCTTTGGGGTCATTTGGGTGGGAAAGTAAATTGCCTGTGTTTTCAGACTTCTCTTCCTCAGCAGTGGTTTGAACTGAATTGGATTGGGGTTGACTCGGCTGTCCACTCCAGCCTCATGAATGATTGAGAGCGAATGAAGCAAGAAGCTCTCATAAATAAACACAAGTCTGCTGCTCTCGCTGCCTGGACTCGAGTGCGGTGTTACTGTGCAGGAAACATAAGAAGACAGGGCCCACAGTCTCCCAAATTAAGCCTTTCAGACTGAGTTAATGCACTGTATATCATTACCATGTGGAAGCAGACCAGCAGTGAGGCGCTGTGAGCTGGGGAGACTCTTCATGTGCGAGGGAAAGAGGTAACATGCACTTTGTAACCTTGACTATTTTTTATATACTTTCCTTCTTTTCTCTCTCTCCTTCCATTGGAGTCTGTATACTTCATAACCCCTAGTACACAAACACACAAAACTGTAGAGAAAAATATAAGAGCAACTCATAACATCTCTTTCCTCAACAGGCCACACAAATTCGAGGTGTCATTTATGTCTGTAGCATGAATGGGGCAGGATGGGTTATGTGCAGAAGTTTAATACTTAGGGTTAGGAGCTTCTTTTAATATTCTCATGCTGCGTTCCAATTCGCCTATAGTACGCCCTAAAAGTATTTACTCTTTTTGTGAAGAAAAAGTACATACTTTTGAGTGTGTAGCAAAAGCGTAGACAAGCTTTGGGACATACTATCAGGTCATACAAAATGGTTGCTCTCTGTCGCATCCTGTCACTGTAAACTGTCAATCATCTTGTCACAGTTAAAATCCTCCACATTTCATTTCCTACCATATCGGAGAGAAATGCAGTAGCACATTGATCTGCAGTCACAGGTCTTTCATGCGGAGACTACTCATATTGATGCATAATGATGCATTTATAAGTTAATGGTTTAATTTATAAGTTAATAAGTTCATAATTATAAGTTAAACAGATCTTTTTTAAAAGTCACATTGTTATTGCAAATGAAATATAACATGGATAATATTAAATAAATAAATATTCTTTTATCAGGTTAAACTTTGATTATTAGTCACTCAAACCCCTTTATCTAAACCTCTCACCGTTGGTCACACATATCCGCCATGTTTTGTAGTTTTTTGAACACTTTTTACTTGTGTTTGTAGTTCTGAACCGAATCCTCCTCCAAAGCGCAATGGGTTGTGGGCAATATTACCTTTTAGAATGTGCACAGATCCACACTTCGTAAATCTACCGGAAATAGTAGACCATCCGGGGACTTTTAACATACCCTTTTCAACATACTATGCTTTGGGACACACTTATTGTAATCTCACATACTATTTAGTATGGGTAGTATAAACATTGGGACACAGGGCTAGTTCTAAGTATGAACATTAGCAATGGAAATGATTGCCTTAGAAAATCACTAATAAAATGCCAGTTGAGCATGTTTACATGCATGTTCTTAACCCAATGCTTGATTAATAAGCCGACAATGCATATGGTCATACACCGATCAGGCATAACATTATGACCACTGACAGGTGAAATCAATAACACTGATTATCTCTTCATCACTGCACCTGTTAGTGGGTGGGATATATTAGGCAGCAAGTGAACATTTTGTCCTCAAAGTTGATGTGTTAGAAGCAGGAAAAATGGCCAAGCGTAAGGATTTGAGCGAGTTTGACAAGGGCCAAATTGTGATGGCTAGACGACTGGGTCAGAGCATCTCCAAAACTGCAGCTCTTGTGGGGTGTTCCCGGTCTGCAGTGGTCAGTATCTATCAAAAGTGGTCCAAGGAAGGAACAGTGGTGAACCGGCGACAGGGTCATTGGCGGCCAAGGCTCATTGATGCATGTGGGGAGCGAAGGCTGGCCCGTGTGGTCCGATCAAACAGACGAGCTACTGTCGCTCAGATTGCTCAAGAAGTTAATGCTGGTTCTGATAGAAAGGTGTCAGAATACACAGTGCATCGCAGTTTTTTGCGTATGGGGCTGCATAGCTGCAGACCAGTCATGGTGCCCATGCTGACCCCTGTCCACTACCAAAAGCACCAACAGTGGACACATGAGCATCAGAACAGGACCAAGGACCAATGGAAAAAGGTGGTCTGATGAATTCCGTTTTCTTTTACATCACGTGGATGGCCGGGTGTGTGTGTGTCGCTTACCTGGGGAACACATGGCACCAGGATGCACTATGGGAAGAAGGCAAGCCGGCGGAGGCAGTGTGATGCTTTAGGCAATGTTTTGCTGGGAAACCTTAGGTCCTGCCATCCATGTGGATGTTACTTTGACACGTACCACCTACCTAAGCATTGTTGCAGACCATGTACACCCTTTCATGGAAACGGTATTCCCTGGTGGCTGTGTCCTCTTTCAGCAGGACAATATGCCCTGCAACAAAGCAAAAATGGTTCAGGAATGGTTTGAGGAGCACAACAACGAGTTTGAGGTCTTGACTTGGCCTCCAAATTCCCCAGATCTCAATCCAATCGAGCATCTGTGGGATGTGCTGAACAAACAAGTCCGATCCATGGAGGCCCCACCTCGCAACTTACAGGACTTAAAGGATCTGCTGCTAACATCTTGGTGCCAGATACCGCCTTCAGGGGTCTAGTGGAGTCCATGCCTCGACAGGTCAGGGCTGTTTTGGCAGCAAAAGGGGGACTAACACAATATTGGGTCATAATGTTATGCCTGATTGGTGTATTAGGCAGCAAGTGAACATTTTGTCCTCAAAGTTGATGTGTTAGAAGCAGGAAAAATGGGCAACTGTAAGGATTTGAGTGAGTTTGACAAGGGCCAAATTGTGATGGCTAGATGACTATATATCTATATGACGGTGTGCTGCCCAGCAAGAAATTTTGCGTTTAAAAGACGTCTAATAGCCATCAAAACACAGCTCTGGCGTCTAGGCTAAAACAAGGCAAAATTTGGCCTGTCAGAGAAAATTGAATAGATGTCTAGCCATAGCCCAAGAATAAACTAGTCATCTAGAACATGAACATGTCAAAGAAATGAAACCAAACACCTTGTAATCACTGTTGACTTTGCTTACATGATACTCGCAAGTTATTTTGGAAAAAACGACATGTAACCAAATTCAAGGTCATTTTGGCTAGAAGTGGGTTACTCAGCCAGACTATATCGGGTCTTTAGTTGACAGAGACGGCTATTGCTTGCTGGGTATTGGCGCCGACATCAAAAGAATATCTAAAGGGGACCATCAAAATAAAGTGTTACCATTATTTTCCTCTATATCACTGTAAAGCTGATTTGAAACAATCTGTATTGTATAAAGTAGAAAACATATGGCAGTAGGCTGTACATAGAATCCATTAACATTGCAATGCATTCGCCAGGCATTCTTGCCTGTGATAAGACTTGCGTAGAGTGTCTTTGGCCTAAGCATTAAACCTCATGATACATAAATACATGGGTATTTAGTATATCAAAACCAGTGCAGAGAGTTTAACTAAGTGGATACGTTTATATGTGGGATTTGTTGTTCATTCTACTGAGCTTCTGTAATTTAAGTCAGATTGTCAGTTGTTTATCACAGTTCTGTGAGTGTGTGTGCTTCTTTTCAAAGTTTAGAGCATTAGATGAAAGATGTAAAAGAAGAGACTTAAGTGTGAATTATTTTAAATGGCTAATTCAAAAGCTACATCTTTTTGCTTGTAAACACCATCAAAAGATCTGAATTAGTGAGTCGCAGGAATAGGTAATGAATTCATATGACCTCTGTTGGATATTTCTAGATGACGTGATTAAATTAATTATCTTTTTTTTATACAGAGATGAAAGTAGATGATAGCAGTGAATTAAATTAATGGGTAGCTGTTTGGCGAGTTATTGAGTGTTTTTTTTTTTTTGTGATTGAGCAATATTGTTTATCCATTGATATAGATTTTGTAACTGACATAAGGGAGCACTAACACTTCTGTTTGACCAAGCATCTGCTGAGTTAGGCTGATACACCAAAGTGTTTTTAGCCAGCTTGAATATGCTAGGCGCTCTGCTGAAAACACCTAGCTCTGGGTGCTTGAGAGTGTTTTGGTCGCACAATTTTTTTTCATTTTTTTTTCAATATCCGTGGAAGTGTTACTAGTATCTTTGTTTGAGTTTGTTTTTGTATTGTTTCTATATAAAAATGCAGATACAATGTAAATTATTTGCTCTGGCTCTTGTTTTAAATGATTTTGTTGCGTTATTATGCTTGTTGTTGTCATCTGTTGACGTTGTACAAGCAGAATGTGGTGGTTGGTTGGTGTTGTATTGGTCCGGCCCCTTGGTCCCTGATTGGACAGCTGGGTAAAAAGTGACAGTGATGAGCGCTGCGTTTTACTCAAAGTTGAACATTCTTCAACACTCGGCGACCAGTAAAAAACGCCGAGCACACAGCGCTTGAGCGTGAAATAGACACTCAGTGCCTCGTTACACTCATGCCGTTTTAAAAATGCGGCGCATGAAAAAACCCTTTGGTGGACACACGGCCTTATTGCTTTATCACTAGTTTTTGTTACTCTGTATTATTAGACCAATTGAATGCCTTGAGTAGTGGGCAAATTGTTTTGTTGAACAATATTTCAGCAGGATGAAATGTTAAAATGTGAAAAATTCATTGTTCAAATTGTTACAAACAAAGTGCAATGTGGTTATGAAACAACTATAAGCCTGTAGCTATATACTTTGTTTAGCTAAAGAGTATACAGTGGGGAGAACAAGTATTTGATACACTGCCGATTTTGCAGGTTTGCTACTTACAAAGCATGTAGAAGTCTGTAATTTTTTATCATAGGTACAACTGTGAGTGAAGGAATCTAAAACAAAAATCCAGAAAATCACATTGTATGATTTTTAAGTAATTAATTTGCATTTTATTGCATGACATAAGTATTTGATACATCAGAAAAGCAGAACTTAATATTTGGTACAGAAACCTTTGTTTGCAATTACAGAGATCATACGTTTCCTGTAGTGCAGAAAAGCATCCCCAAAGAATGATGTTTCCACCTCCATGCTTCACGGTTGGGATGGTGTTCTTGGGGTTGTACTCATCCTTCTTCTTCCTCCAAGCACGGCGAGTGGAGTTTAGACCAAAAAGCTCTATTTTTGTCTCATCAGACCACATGACCTTCTCCCATTCCTCCTCTGGATTATCCAGATGGTCACTGGCAAACTTCAGATGGGCCTGGACATGTGCTGGCTTGAGCAGGGGGACCTTGCGCTGCAGGATTTTAATCCATGACGGCGTAGTGTGTTACTAATGGTTTTCTTTGAGACTGTGGTCCCAGCTCTCTTCAGGTCATTGACCAGGTCCTGCCGTGTAGTTCTGGGCTGATCCCTCACCTCCCTCATGATCATTGATGCCCCACGAGGTGAGATCTTGCATGGTGCCCCAGGCCGAGGGAGATTGACCGTCATCTTGAACTTCTTCCATTTTCTAATAATTGCGCCAACAGTTGTTGCCTTCTCACCAAGCTGCTTGCCTATTGTCCTGTAGCCCATCCCAGCCTTGTGCAGGTCTACAATTTTATCCCTGATGTCCTTACACAGCTCTCTGGTCTTGGCCATTGTGGAGAGGTTGGAGTCTGTTTGATTGAGTGTGTTGACAGGTGTCTTTTATACAGGTAACGAGTTCAAACAGGTGCAGTTAATACAGGTAAGTGGGGAACAGGAGGGCTTCTTAAAGAAAAACTAACAGGTCTGTGAGAGCCGGAATTCTTACTGGTTGGTAGGTGATCAAATACTTGTGTCATGCAATAAAATGCAAATTAATTATTTAAAAATCATACAATGTGATTTTCTGGATTTTTTAGATTCCATCACTCACAGTTGAAGTGTACCTATGATAAAAATTACAGACTTCTACATGCTTTGTAAGTGGGCAAACCTGCAAAATCGGCAGTGTATCAAATACTTGTTCTCCCCACTGTAGCTAAAACATAAGCAATTAACAAATCCAATAATGACAACAAACTGAATCTGTGTGTGTTTTATGTGGTTCTCATTGTAATTTTTTTCTCATTCTCATCTCACCCCCTCTTGGTCCCTTGGACGTGGCATTCATCATGCTAACATGCTCCTACCGTTGTGACTTTTGCCATTTTTTGTTTTGTTCTGATTTACCATTACGCTCTAACTAGATTTGTGACACAAATTGTTATATCATCACAATGGTCACAAAGGTTAGCGCCATTTAGCTTTCCAAATAGCGACTGGTATTCCAGCTTTGTCTCGCACTCCTAATTCCTTTATGGGGCTGTGAGAGACCTGCGAAACACACGGCTAAATAGCAGTGACTGGGGACGTTCTGAAAGGCAGCGCGGCTTGTGGGTTTTGCCTGGCTAATGTGAGACTTTAGGCAGGGAATGGGAGTACACAGCGAAGGGTGGCCCCCACAGGACAATGGCCCCAGTGTGGGGAGCGTCAAAAAGGGGGTCAAGAATCAAAATGCAGATGACATTTGCAGTCGGCAGATTGATACAGCACCATTGATTCCCGGACTGGCTGCTCATGATCTGAATTGCAAATGATGAGCGGCTTTGGCCTCTCTGCTGTCCGTCGGCCGATGATGGGGTTGTTCCCACAGTGTGCAAGCCCCCTCCCTCTCGCCCTCCTGAATTAGCCCTCCGCCCCCAGAGCAATGGGTATGGTCTCCCAGGCCAAAGCCTTGTCTGTGGGGGACACAGCTAGCTCATTGTCTGTCCCTCCATGGAAGGGAAGGCCAGGAGGACGCAATAACGCTAAGGTGCACCAAACCCCCACCCCACTTACGAAACCTAAAAGGGCCCCTCGACTCTATCCAGGGAGAGAGGGAGCTCGCCTCATTTAAAACCCAATTAATGGGCTTTCTCCTTTTAAATGTGTTCCATGAGTGGGATTTGCTGGCTTTCCGGAGATTTCTCTTTTTTAAAAAAGAGAAAAAAGTCAATACGACCCATTTATTCTGCACTGAGGTTAAACTGTTTAGATTCAAAATGGACTTAAAGTGGTTTTATGAAACAAGGGCCACTGGAAACCTTTCGTTAGCTTTGTGCGATATTGAACTTTAAACTGGATTGATTGAAGACAAGGCCTTGAATTGCTTTTCTAAACACATTAGCACATTTAGTATTCTGCTCCATTAGCACTGGAAAAGCTAAATCAGTTTGAGCACATTTAAAGGGATTTAGTGTGGTCAATACTTAAGAATATTATATGTGTTGGTTGGATTTTTGGTTCAGACCAAACACTGGAAATTCTGCAACTCTGCTTTTGCTTGCTATCTTACCTCTAGTTGGCTCTTTGACTTTCTTAAAGTATATGTTATTGTATGTCATGTCCCCTAAATCTGTACAGTATAAATTCAGTGTCTATGAGCTATGTAATTTGAATGTGTGTGCATGCAAGCTTTGATTTTTGGACATTTAAGACTTTTGACTGTCAGAACGTCTGGTTCACTTTGCAGCTTATCCATGCCAAGAACTGCCTACTTAGACAGGAAGAGGCCCATCGCTGTTTTTTTTTTTTTTTTTTTTTTTTTTTTGCTTTCTTTCTTTCTTTTCGATAAATAGCTTGGGCAGTGATAAATGTAAAAATGATGATGACCACAAAAACAGACCAGGATTTTATAGAAAAACGAGCAAAATTAACATAAATATGTGTGTATATACAGTATCTGTGCATTTAAAAAGTAAACTTATTAATAAATAAGTAAACTGTTAATAACAGTACTGATTATATCACAGATATAACCCAGAAAATGAAGTGTTCTGCTTTTGAATGAGTAGTTTACATGCTTCAAATAAAACTGAATATCTTTCAAAGAGTCTATGCCACCTTGTTAAATCCAGTGATGTATTACATCTGTTTACAACAGTGATAACTACAAGTTTATATATTGTTATCTCTATGTTATCTAAATCTAAATCTAATATCATTCTGTCTTTCGTTAAGAAGTTTCAGAAAAATGATGGATCATTATTTGGTGGTTTGATGACTGAATTGGGGTTGAATCATAATTCAAGCAATGGTCTTGCATTTAACTAGTCTCCTCTCTTTGACCTCGGGATCTCAGCAGCTAATGTTTGCTATTCCAATCAGCCGCATTGTCTGTGCCTCTACCAAGGGGTGGTCGACTTCAAGGCTTGCCATGGCGGCTGGCAACCCTGTGTTTGCTGTAAACACTGATTGGCAATTCATTAACCTTACAAACATTTTCCCAAGGATTTTCTTAGGGGCGTGGTACAACCCCAACTTAAGGGGGACTGAACAAGTGCTTGTGGTTTAATAGCAAACTCTGGCCTAGGGATGTGATTGGAGGAGCTAGCAGGGGAAAGGGTTCAGTGTTGAACCTGTGTTATCAGCTTCTGCTAAGCACTGCTTCAGGCCACAGCCTCATGCTCAAGAGTTTTTGCTACAGTTTCTCTGTATTTTGGGGGTAAATAGAGCACGGGTTTACCTAGTTTTGGCTATCCTATAGGATCTTGTTCTTGAGAGGCTCTAGCTTTGGTGCTATAGAGCTAATATCACTAAAGGCAGTGGCCCGCTGGCCCTGACTCGAAACAGACGATTTTTGCTGAAATCTCACCTTCTCTCAAGAGGTCTGTCACACTTACCATTTAAGATTGGATAAGGGATGACAGACTAAACAACTGCCACTGACATCTCTCTCCGATTCCCTCTCATATATTAAAACACCCAATTTTTTCAGTAAATCAATAGCCACTTTCACACAGCAATACCGCTAAATTAACGTAAAATTACCAGAATGACTTTACCGGTAAATACACAAATATGCTGTTCACACAAGCAACGGCGTTCTGGCTTTTTACCGGTAAGAGACCATTCACACAGCAGCAGCAAAATACTGGTAAATTCTGATGTCAGTCATCGGAAATGATCTATAAACGCTGCACCGTTGTCTTCATCCGCCCGCATGAGGAGAAGCGCTTTAGTTTCACTATCTGTGAAACACTCACTATAAAATATGACATTCGCATTATAGTATCCAACTGCAGAGCTGCAGCGCTGATGAATGGAAAAGAAGGCTGGGTCTTGAGCGTGACACGTTGAAAAAGCTGTAAGACGTGGTGCAACGGTCAAAGTTGATAATTTAAGTCTTTATGATTGGCACAAAGCAGATTTCTTACGTCAGTGAGTTCTGATTGCATACGTGAATATACCGGTAATCTTCATTCTGTGTTCACACAGCGCACATTACTGGTAATTTACTGGTAATGTTACAACTTCCCTTACTGGTAAATTGCTGGAACCAATTTACTGGAATTTTTGAAAAGATCCTGTTCACACATGATCTGTTACCGGTAATTTACCAGTAAAGACCGTATGTGTGAAAGGGGCTAATGTGAACCTTGCCAGTTTAAGGCAAGTAACTAACCCTAAACCAAACCCTGATCATAACCCTACAGTAAGTACATTAATATTATTAATATTACTCCATACTTGTGTAATTACACTGAAACAATGTCACCTTAAAATAGTGTAACTGAATTTGCTGTACATGTACATCCAAGAACAGCTTTACTGAGATCCTTCAGTAAATACATAAAGTTTTGTCTCCACTTATTGTATTAGTCACCGATGTTTAAGTGAATGAAAAACATGTGGTTACGAACCATGATCATGGATAACTATTGGTGTATGAGATATATTGTTTAGCCAACAATAATATCAAACATGCTGGAAGTTGTCAGAAAGTTGGCAGGGCCAATAACTGGGGAGTTGCCGTAGCAGATAGTTGAGTCCTTACAGTGTGAACACTCACCTGCTGAGAAGCGTCTCAGGTTATGACTGTAACCATGGAGATGCGTCCTGGCTATAGGGAATGCCATCAGCGTGACTGGTGACTGAAGCATGTGTGCCAACACAACGATTTCATTGGCCGACGACTCCTTAAATGATTAAATAAATCTAAACCATTAGGTTTTTTTTTGTCATCCTGTCTTTGGACCATTTTTAGATTTACACCATTTTTGGACCATTTTCAGATTTGAAATGTGGACGTAAACAAAAACATGGTGCAATTAGCATAACGCCATGTCCTAAACAGATGCGACATCACACCATGCGATAAAAGGTAACTTTTCCATGTTAATCAGAGATTTTCTGCGATGTCGCGGCTGGATGTTTATGTGCTTTATTTAATGTTAAAAGTGTGTAATGTAATTTTGATACCATTTAGTGCTCCCAGCTTTGTAGATGTTCTAAAAGTGGCTAATTCACAGCTTGAAATTAAACAAATGGAAACAAATGTTCAAACTTTGTATTCTACGACAAAGATTGTTTTAGTAACTCAGTATGTATTTTAATAATGTTTAAATGGTGTAATATTTGTAAATTTTATTATGTACTTATCCATTTCCTTGCGAGTGCAGTCCAAATTAATATCTGGTGCCGGACACTTGCCGTGAAAGCCCGCCCACACGCTGTTCTGATTCGCTGTGGTTTTCGATTGATTTTGTTGCATCTCATAGTCGCTTCTGGCGTGGACAGACAAATTGCTTGTCGCTGGAATCTTATCAAATCACAGTGTAAGGTATATTAGAAGCCCATATACATTTTATTGCATCTTTCATTTTTGCTCCAATAGCAAAATAATAAAATTAACATGATTTCCAAAAATAATGTAAGAGGTAAAACATTGTCATTACTCATACTGTATGTGGCTTCTCATTTCTTCTCATTGATAGATGGCAACTAGCCCTAGCTCATTACTAATACAGTGGGGAGAATAAGTATTTGATACACTGCCAATTTTGCAGGTTTGCCCACTTACAAAGCATGTAGAAGTCTGTAATTTTTATCATAGGTACACTTCAACTGTGAGAGACGGAATCTAAAACAAAAATCCAGAAAATCACATTGTATGATTTTTAAATAATTAATTTGCATTTTATTGCATGACACAAGTATTTGATCACCTACCAACCAGTAAGAATTCCGGCTCTCACAGACCTGTTAGTTTTTCTTTAAGAAGCCCTCCTGTTATCCATTCATTACCTGCATTAACTGCACCTGTTTGAACTCGTTACCTGTATAAAAGACACCTGTCCACACACTCAATCAAACAGACACCAACCTTTCCACAATGGCCAAGACCAGAGAGCTGTGTAAGGACATCAGGGATAAAATTGTAGACCTGCACAAGGCTGGGATGGGCTACAGGACAATAGGCAAGAAGCTTGGTGAGAAGGCAATAACTGTTGGCCCAATTATTAGAAAATGGAAGAAGTTCAAGATGACGGTCAATCTCCCTCGGTCTGGGGAACCATGCAAGACCTCACCTCGTGGGGCATCAATGATCATGAGGAAGGTGAGGGATCAGCCCAGAACTACACGGCAGGACCTGGTCAATGACTTGAAGAGAGCTGGGACCACAGTCTCAAAGAAAACCATTAGTAACACACTACGGCGTAATGGATTAAAATCCTGCAGCGCACGCAAGGTCCCCCTGCTCAAGCCAGCGCATGTCCAGGCCCATCTGAAGTTTGCCAATGACCATCTGGATGATCCAGAGGAGGAATGGGAGAAGGTCATGTGGTCTGATGAGACAAAAATAGAGCTTTTTGGTCTAAACTCCACTCGCCGTGTTTGGAGGAAGAAGAAGGATGAGTACAACCCCCAAGAACACCATCCCAACCGTGAAGCATGGAGGTGGAAACATCATTCTTTGGGGATGCTTTTCTGCAAAGGGGACAGGACGACTGCACCGTATTGAGGGGAGGATGGATGGGGCCATGTATCGCGAGATCTTGGCCAACAACCTCCTTCCCTCAGTAAGAGCATTGAAGATGGGTCGTGGCTGGGTCTTCCAGCATGACAACGACCCGAAACACACAGCCAGGGCAACTAAGGAGTGGCTCCGTAAGAAGCATCTCAAGGTCCTGGAGTGGCCTAGCCAGTCTCCAGACCTGAACCCAGTAGAAAATCTTTGGAGGGAGCTGAAAGTCCGTATTGCCCAGCGACAGCCCCGAAACCTGAAGGATCTGGAGAAGGTCTGTATGGAGGAGTGGGCCAAAATCCCTGCTGCAGTGTGTGCAAACCTGGTCAAGAACTACAGGAAATGTATGATCTCTGTAATTGCAAACAAAGGTTTCTGTACCAAATATTAAGTTCTGCTTTTCTGATGTATCAAATACTTATGTCATGCAATAAAATGCAAATTAATTACTTAAAAATCATACAATGTGATTTTCTGGATTTTTGTTTTAGATTCCGTCACTCACAGTTGAAGAGTACGTATAATAAAAATTACAGACTTCTACATGCTTTGTAAGTGGGCAAACCTGCAAAATCGGCAGTGTATCAAATACTTGTTCTCCCCACTGTAGTTATTAACAGCTGTCTTTGAAATTGTATGTAAAGTTAATTGAAAGGTATGTAACCATTTACATGCAGTTGACTTTTGTCAACACAACAAAACTATTAAACTTCATCTCACCAGTGTACCATGCCAAAATAAAGGCAGAAATATGTCATTGAAGTCTGTGCAAAGGGTCCATTAAATGACACGTAGAACTCTATTAAAAGCTATTGTGTTGTCCGTTTGTACTGGCATTCTTGACAATAATCCCTCCATGATACTCAATGTAATGTCATCCATCCATCACTAAGTGGATCTCACGACAAACTCCAGACTTGTGACTGAGCACCATCCTCACTTTGAACATGCAAGTAACGGCAAGGCGCAGAAAATCGACCCAGCACTGTCATGGCCTGGGTAAGAGTGAATGACATGGGCCTAAACCCAAAGCGCATTACACCATCTTACCGGAGTACCTCTGGCTGCTAATAGTGAGCGATGGAACATATCCCCTGTGCAATAATAACAGGGTTCGGGGGGAGAAGCCCCTTTGAGGCCTGTCACTGGCTTTGACAGGAGCCCTAAATTTAATCCTCAAACCTGCTGGGTTGCAGAGAAGCTAAGCAGCGGGAAAGCCACCCATCACGTCGAGCAGCCCGTCTGACTTTCAAACGACCTGTCACAAAAAGCTTTAAAGCTGATGACAAATTCATTTCACATCGTTGCACCTGCGAGGCCAATGATTGTTCAGGCGAAATACGTACAAGACTAATCTATGATGTAATTATTCCTGCATTCGAAGAGCCATATGATGAACTCATCAATAGTTTTTCTATGTAAATTGCAAGTTGTGACTGATAGACAAGCCAGTCAATCGGTAAACAACACTAGCTTTGAATGTTGGCTTGTCAAACTATTGTTCCCCGCCATTGACGGAATTTTCCAGCTTTCCATGTTTTCACTGTTATACGGTAGGGGGCGCTGTTTCGGATCTTCTGAAAGAGTACAGAATCTCCAGATCAAAACATGTGAAGAAGATGCAGAAACAAGCAATATCATAATCATATGCATAAGTTAAATCAAAACTGCCTAATGTTACCGAATGAAATGTCGACCCAGGACGAGCTATAGGACTGTGAAGCTTTGGGGGTGTTGATGGACTCTATCTGCTCCATCTGTGTTTTGATCATCGTTCTGAATCCGATCTGGATGTAGTCTTTGACAAAAAAACATGATTTTCTCAGCTTTTTCCTAAAAATTTTGCTTTTTTATGAAACGTACCCACCAGTGTTGATAAAAAAATGCATGAAACTAGAGTAAAACTTTTTTTGTTTGTTTAAAAGCAGAGGGTCTGTTCTTTCTTTTGATATTTTGTTATGAATATCTGAACATGCAGATATATATAATATATTGTGAATTTCGTGAAAATCAAAAACGCTGGTGGTGGCTGGCAACTTTATAAAAAAAAAAAAAAATTAAAAAAAAAACATTGACGGGGAAAGAGTTAAAAATACTTTATTTAGAGGTCAAAACATTTTGGATTCACATTGATATTGATGACAATGTGAATCTAAAATATTTTGTCTGAATTTTTTCATGTTTTTTTTTTTTTTTTTTGAGCCTACACACCAAAGTAATTTTTATCTACAATCTTTTTCAGTATTTGGCCCAGATGTTCTACAGCTTTTCGACTGTTTTTGCTGAAGTTATACAGACAATAAATAGATAGAATAAATAGATTCAACGAGTGGTTGCTGAGGTGTTCTGAGTTGGCTAGGGCTTTTGCTTGGTGCAAAGATTTGGAATAAACACTAAACCAAGTTTGTACAATGGCAGTTTTTTGGCTTTGTCAATGGTAAGGTGTGACTCAATCTAGAATCAGTTTACTTTGCACAACCAATAGGGTTTTTCCCTATTTTTCTTTCCATTCCACTGAGACAGAGAGTTAGCCATTCCAAGGCAGTTTGATATTAGTTGATTATGTGGCGACATCTTTGAGATAGCGTGGCATAGCAGGGAAAACTGATTTTCTCTGTGAGAGGAGAGTAGATTGCAGTGCTGGGCAGACCGGCCTGCAGGGAAGCTGCTCTCTTCTTACTACAGTGGCATATGCTTCTCCCTCCTTCTCTTAATGTGTGTGCCATGCTAATCGTTTGGTAGTCTGACATCTGGAAACCTCCCAGTGGAGGGCAAAATCACTCAAGCCTTTTATGCCCAAGATTCCCCCAATATTTGAAGTTGTCACACCTAATCTATAGAAATGAAATGCATTCAAATAAGCACTGTCCCCCCCTCCTTTCTATCTGACTGACTGTGAATGGGTAAAGCAGTCAGAAGTGTGTTATGGCACCTTTGGCCCCTGTGAACTGTGGTCTCTTCTCATCCCAGTCTACCTGATTTCCATATTCAAAGTCAAAAAGGCAGAAAGAAAAACCTGACAGCATTTAATAGGCGCTTTATGCAAACAACTTTTTGTTGGCATAACAAATTTTTAAGTCCCCAACAAGGACTGTGAAATTTTTCAATAAGTCTTTTTGCTTTTTTCCCCCTTATTTCCCCCCTTGTTTGTGAATGTACCTCGGGCATTAAAATTTAATATGAATAATGTATGTATCTTCTGTTACATTCTTTATAAGATTTTGGCAGTCAGTCCATCCTTCCGAGCTTTCAATCATGGGCCCCCTGGGTTCTTGTGGGATACCTGCTCTTTGAAGCCATCTGAGGAGCCGGAGAGAGTGGGGACTGCTGGGAAGAAGGAAAATCTCACTGCTGATTTATTACATTCCACTAGAATGCCGCCACTATTTAAACGGCAATTGGAGGTGCATTATGCAGACAGGACCCCCATTGAAAGATACGTAAAAGCTGCTACCACAAGTGAATACATGTGAAGTTTTGTCTGTGTAAGTTTTAGAACATTAACTTTGCAATTTAGTCTTTTAGAGATTTGAATGCAATGTTTTCTATTAGCAAGTGGAGAAATCTGTTCATCTACGTGAACAACTCCCTTTTACTTCTGAAAAAGCATTATTATTTATTATGAAAGGAAGATTTTAAATCTCAGGGAACTCAATGTTTAAGGAATAGTTAAGCCAAAACCCAAAAATGAAAATTCTGTAACCATTTAGTCACCCTCATGTATGGTGTACATTTTAGGACATCCTCAGACCTCAGTCATATGAAGAAAAGGCACCATGCCTCAGACTAAAAGGCTTCAGTCATTGAACAAAACGGCATCGCGCCTCAGACTGAAAGGCTTTGGGTCTCAGGAAAAACAACGTCAGGTGTCAGATCTCCTACAATTAGGCATCGGACGAAACAGTCTCAGACAAAAAGGCATCGGACGAAACAACCTCAGACTAAAAGGCATCAGACATAAAGGCATCGGACAAAATGGACTCGGACAAAAAGGCATCGGACGAAACGGACTCGGACAAAAAGGCATCGGACGAAACGGACTTGTACAATTAGGCATCGGCTGAAACAGTCTCAGACTAAAAGGCATCAGACGAAACAACCTCAGACTAAAAGGCATCGGACGAAACGGACTCGGAAAAAAAGGCATCGGACGAAACAACCTCAGACTAAAAGGCATCAGACATAAAGGCATCGGACAAAATGGACTCGGACAAAAAGGCATCGGACGAAACGGACTCGTAGAATTAGGCATCGGACGAAACAGTCTCAGCCTTAAAGGCATCAGACGAAACGGACTCGGACAAAAAGGCATCGGACGAAACAACCTCAGACTAAAAGACATCAGACATAAAGGCATCGGACAAAACAGACTCAGAAGGAAGCGTGTAAGTTTTTAATTGCCCCGCCTCAATGCGATGTCACATGCACACAGTTTTCTTACCGCTTTAATTAAATGTTACACTGTTTAAGTTGTATGGAACATGTCCCACTGAGATTATTTTGTAAATTTGTGTTTTTTGCTAGTTTTGTTTGATTTAACATATTTAAATAGTTAGCTAAATAACACATTGCAACTAGCTAGCTTGTATGTTGGCAAACTATCGGGAAGTGAAATAAATCTTTCGAGACTGTTGTTAAAAGCACAGCGCTGCTTTGTGTACAACCGGGAAAACTGCTTTATTTATGCTGTTCCATAAGCGCTACCTACCGTTAGAGAGTCAATTACATTTTCATTCGGCCCGTTGCTGTTTTTCTACAGACCAATGTGAAAATCGCCATGTTCTCTTCTGTATAGAACTTGACCAGTGTAACATTCAATTGAAACTAAGAATAAAATATCAAGTACAGATTACCTTGGTCTATCTCTCTCTTTTTGCTTTTTTTAAATCCTTTTTTAAAGCTTGAATAACAATTCGACTACTTAAAGAACATTGATAATACATAAAATGAATACCATCATTAGATAGATTCTACATAATTAACATATACACACACACACACACACACACACACATACTGACACTGTCACTGTATTTTTTTCATGTTACGGCTACTATAAATCTGCTGCTTTAGAGTAATCTATTGTATAAAGTAGGCCTACTATATAAATAAACGTGACCTTAATAGACAGGAGTTTTTCCTGAGACCCAAAACCTTTCAGTCTGAGGCGCAATGCCGTTTTGTCCAATGACTGAAGCCTTTTAGTCTGAGGCATGATGCCTTTTCGTCATATGACTAAGGTCTGAGGATGTCCTAAAATGAACACCGTACCTCATGTTGGTCATGAGGTCAACGCAAAATAAGTTTAACAGATCTTCTGTGCTATTTTCCATACAATGAAAGTGACCATAAGATCCATGAATGAGTCTAATGAAAATTAATGAATCAGAAAAGTAGTCCATGTGACTTAAGAACTATATTCTGACTATTACAATACCTTTGTATGTGAAACAGATTGAAAATTTAGTTTTCTTTTTTCGCTCTGAAACTCACTTGCACACATCTTCAAACCTGCTGCGTCATGATCAGTCACATGATGTGAGGACCAATATGTGGATTGGTATCATTGAAATCAAACCTGGCGCAACATCTTCATGTAGGATATTTGAATAGATGCAAACACGTTTTCCGTCTGTTCCTGGAACAAAGCTACTGAATGGCTTCAGAAGACTTAAAATATAGTGCACAAGTTGTATGGACTATTTTCATTTTGGATGTTGATATTTTCTGGTCACTGTGATTTCATTTCATAAAGAAATATCACCTTAGACAATCTTCTAAACTTTTTTGGTGTTCCATGGTATAAATCGTACAGGAATTACATTCCTGTGAGTAAATGACAGAATTTCCAATTTAGAGCGAATTGATCATTTTAAGGAATATATGAAAAATTGCGTCAAATGAAAGATTTTGCATCATATGTGTCACTGCACCTTTTCTTCCATCCTTCAAAACCCATTCAATTTTCATGAACATTCATAAAAAAACACTTTTCTTCAAGTGAAGGAGATTAAACCTACTTCTAGTTGGCGTTTTGTGTCATTAATTGTAGTTCTTTTCTTTCACTTGAGTAGCCAACAGTTCTTAGTATTAATTGGAAAGCTGTCCCCTGTCCTCCAATTACTCTGCATGTGTGCTAAAGAAGCACTTCAAAGACTGTAAAATTTAAGTCACAACAAGCTCCGCTCGCCATGAGTTAAAGCATGTCTGTGCGTTCTGCATGTCTGAGCAGGATTTGCATGTATAGTAGAATCACAGTGGCTTATCTTAAACACCCCTGTCTGAGTTCTACCCATCTGCACATCTGACTTACTACTGTCCATGTGTGAAGAGTAAGAATCAGTCCTATCACTTCTCTCAACACCTCCGCATATAGTCAACATTTGTCCATGTTTACATTTTGAAGACTTCTGGATGTAGTTTTTATCTGTTTTGTCAAGGTGAAAGGTAAAAAGGACTGGCAAAGACAGGATGTCACATGCACTGAATTATGTAACCTGATATAGTGAGTGATATATCCAGTGTTGGGGAGTCGCAACTACACTGAAAAAAAAAATGGTGTTGGATTTACTTTCAAATAATTTTCTCTGTGAAATTGCTAATAAATTTCACAAGTAGGCTAATTACAAAGAAGTGGCATGCCAGACTGGCAAATGGTTTATTCATAGTCTGTGAATGTAATGAATGTAAAATAGTCAAATGGTAGGAAAAGCAATCCAAATCAGTTTGAGACTTTGAGACAAAATTGAATCGTTTAGGGTAAAACAGTACCATGATACTTTGGAAGGTTTAAAGTAGTTAGACACTTTTTATTAGTAATGTAATTTTTATTTGTAATGTAGCTAACTACTTTTTGAGTCTATAATTTAACTGCTTTAATTGTTTAGTAGCTTAGCTTGGAAAGCAACAAGTTTTAAAGTAGCCTTCCAACACTGGATATATCCTGGGATTGCCTCTCAACCATAACCTCCAAAACAAATTTTTGCTTTTATGTAACATCTCATTCTGTGTAATTAATATTTATTGAGCCTATAAAAGGTAGGCAACATGCTCTCCATTATTTAAAGTGTCATTCAACTTGGAGATGCAGTCATGTGACCATTGGTTCATTTTCCTATTGGTTTGACACTTCAAAAGGTGCTCACAACTTGAGCAAAGTGGGTTTCTCCTTTCTTTTATGACATCCTCCCCCACCCTTTTGAAAACATTAAACACACCTCGATCAAACATCAAAACTTCAAACAAGATGTTATCCAGCACTATTTGATGTGAAGGTAATAATGCACATCACATATATAGTCAATATGTTCTAGTGCTATAATATCCCATTGAGTGGCCTGTCCTGTGATGTCATTTACAAAGCAAATCTTGAATAATTAAGATGGTCATATCTACTTGACTAGTACGCTATGAATGGGACAAGATTTCATCATGCATTTCAAACTAATTAGTTTCTTTTAAGGCTATTGTGCATGTGTTTTAGATGAAATTTAGTATGTTAAAATACAGAGTAATCTAAATATTGTAATGTACAGGATAGTTATTGATTAGAACATTTAAAACAAAAAATGTGTGATGTAAATGAATGACTAGTAAAAACATCGAAAGCGGGCCATGTTCTAAACAAGTCAAGACTTAATTTAAAGGTGACACCTTTAAAACTTATTAAAGGTGACATATCATGAAAATCTGACTTTTTCCGTGTTCAGTGCTATAATTGGGTCCCCGGTGCATCTACCAACCTAGAAAACGTGAAAAAGGACAACCCAGTAACTTTGTTTTGGTAAGCCTTTTTCTGCAAGCATGTGAAAAAACGAGCCGCTCAGATTTCTCTCCCCTTCTGACGTAGGAAGGGGATCTATTATAACATTACCGCCCCTTAATCTGCACGTTTCCACCCACGGCGCTGACAGACTGTTTCGTATTAGCATAGTTTCCGCCCTCAGCCAGCTGTACACTGTCCGCCATTTTCTCCACACTCGAGCAGCTGTAGCGACAATAATGTCTTGTAATCAATGCAGGTGCACTGCCTGAACGAGGGACAATTCAAGGCAGGTTTTGCTAAAAAGCTAAAGCAGTAATGAACGGGAGAGCGCACACTTTATAATAGTTTATCTGAGTTGTTTTACGGATATAAAGTTTACCAGTTTATTAAGCACTCCCTGAAAAGGCATAAGGTCTGTATGTATTTGTTTACTGTTTGTTGTAAGGAGTGTTTTTGTGTAATTCGCTGTATATGCTGATGATAATGCAAGTGTTTATGGATAAGACTTTAATGCGCATTTCTTGTACTTATTTTTTTCAGCGCTTACATTGATTTTCTGGAGTGAAAACAGACGCTTCATCTTTTGTGTGATGAACAATAAACTTCATAAAATTCATCAGTAAAGTTTTGGCCATCATTCAGACAGGGTCCACTACAACATACTTGTACTAATAGGGGATAAATGCAAGATGGCAACATAAGTTAAAAACAGAATTAAACTAAACTACACATGTTCTATCTCTATACAGCATATTCTCTGGCTCTGTAGGCATTATTGTCCGACTCCGGTTCGAACTAAACACCGTTAGTTTTTGACATGTTCTGCTGTTGTTGTTGCAGGAGCTATTGAAGCTCCGCCCTCTTCTTGAAAGAACAGGCAGGAAGCATCAGCTCTTTTGCATTTAAAGGGACATACACAAAAACGGTGTGTTTTTGCTCACCCCAAAAAAGTGGCAATTTTAACAGGCTATAAAACATGATCTGTAGGGTATTTTGAGCTAAAACTTCACATACACACTCTGGGGACATCAGATGCTTATTTTACATCTTGTAAAAAGTGGCATAATATGTCCCCTTTAAGGGATGTTTGTTATTATAGTATTTTAAACTTCCAGAATTTCCAGCAAATATAATCGATTTGGTGATACTACCCACCCTTAGCATGTGGTAAGTGAAAAATGTCAACACTGCACTCTTTGGGCATGCGAATATCCATCTAGACAAGTTGAGGTTTACCACTAACACTTATTGCTTTACACTTTTAAAACAACTCCTTAACCAGCTGCATGTTTACACAGGAAATCAATTACTTTAGAGCTCAGTCAAATTCCCATCCCAGTTCATGGTGAAGTTTGTCTATTTGTGCAGAATTGGCTCCAGCCTTCTCTGGTTTCACCCCGAGTCTTACCCTGAAGTCTTGGGCTTCGAATTGGACCCGAGTGACACTGACCAAGCTGTGTCTTTCTGAAGACCAATTTGCTGCATTCCCATTGGACCCAGAGCTTGTGTTGTTTTTGGCACCAGTCACCTCTTCCAACCAACAAATCCTGCCTTTTCCAGACCGGTTGGCTCAGAGAGCCACCAGAGGGATGAAGGGAAGACTTGGAGGGGTGTGGATAGAGACTCTGTTTGTGTATGTGTGCGGGGAGACGGGGGATACAGCCTCGGGGCTGGAGCGAGATATTGTATGCTTGTGCATTCAGCCGAAAGGTTTGCGGCCAGCTGCTTAAGGATTTTCTGTGGAGTCAAGATTACCCAGAGTCAATAAAGAGACATGCAAGAGAGCTGGCTCTTTCTTCCCCTTGTGCATCTTAATTCTGCTTAAAAAAAACAATAAGACGTTCTGTCTAAAGGAAGACGTGATTTTTTTTTTTTTTTTTCTCCAGCCCTCTTCCCCTTTCTAAACCTGATTTAACTGCAAGTGGAGGGAGACTGAGAGAGGGGAAGCCAAAAGCAACGTGTTTTTTAAAGTCACAGGCCTCAGAAGAGACTAGCCATTCATAGCGGCCATTCACTGCTGTTTTCTGGGTTGTATTTCCCAGCTTCCTCTACTTTGAATGGTTTTCTCACAGAAATTTCCAATAGTTCCCAATCTGTTTCCCCATTCAGGCAAGGAAACTAGGGGCAAATCTCAGAAAAATGTGTCTATACCTTGCCAAATAAGCAAGTTAGTGTCTTCTTGTCGGTATACTCCCAATCCTGCCAAATTAAGTTTGCACATCTTTAATCGTTTTGAAGATGATTCACAATTTACAGGACTCCAAGCATAAAAAGTTCACATTTTTCCAAACTATTTTTCCCACTCTGCTTGTCGCAGTGCATTGTGGGATTGTCCTCTCTGTAAAGGATACATATGGCACTGCTTTAGAATTTGGCCAAAATGTGGTCGAGTTAGGAGTGTTCAAATTCTTAAATTATTTTTGTCTTCTTCTCTAGTTAAAACATCTACAAATCCTAAAAACAAGATGATTTGAGAAGCAACACTGTAGATACTACAATAAAATATTAAGCTTTATTACCGTCTTACTACTGCACTAGCATTTTTTTTTTTTTTTTTTTTTTTTTTTTTTTTTTTTTCATTTGTTTTAATTATAAACAAGTTCTAGCAGTACGGTAACACTTTATAATAAATATACAGTAATAAAGTATTTACAAATAATTTGCAAACTATTAGTTTATATTTGGTTAATAGTTTATAAACTGTAGTAAATACATTAGTAGACTATACACAAATAGTGAATTCTTCATTCATTGTCACTGTAATTAACAAATTATTATTGTTTAATTAGCTCATATATAAAGAGTTATATAATGCTTTGTTAACAACTTATTAACCTTCTCACTGTAGATTAGGTAACGGAAAATGGGAAAATGTTATTAATTAAGTGCTTTAAACCAACCTTTATTGGACATTAATTACATTAGTATTAAGAGTTCCTTAAAATGTTTACAGTACGGCAAGGAATATGTATTACATACACTGTAAAACATAACTACTATGTAGTAACATTTAAATTAATCATTTGATACAATGCATGTGTTTTAACATTTTAAAAAAATACCTGCATGTTTGTGCTTATTCCAAAAAGAAAAAAAGTTTGTCTTCTTATAAACACTTGCTAAACCTTTCTGTATTGAGTCCTGTATAAGTCCTGACCTACATTTATCATAAAATATCATGCTTCGCTCTGAAATATCATTATTGATCTAACAAGAGTTGTTAATGCTGTTTCATATTGACTTTAACTTTCTTTTTTCAAATGATACATTACTCAGTACTAGATAAGACATTCCCCCATGCACCTCTATTGTCAAATAGTGATCATTCACTATGTTTTTACAGCGTGCCTTCAAGGAAGAATTTCAGATTGTGCCATTTTGCCTGACCTCTTCTCTTGGGCCAGTTGAGAAAGCTGTCAATGCCTTTGTAGGAACACCTGTGCTTGATGCCTCGACAAGGTACAAAGATCGCATTTCAGCCTCTGCGCCCTCCTTTAACCAAAGGTGCCTTTTGCCTGTTTCAAGAGAATGCAAGCAGCAAAAGAGAAAGCAAAAGAAAAGGCCTGCCATCAAAGACCTTTTTCATGGGCGGATGATCGCATTTGCCTTCATTTTTTGGCAAGCCCATTATGTTTACCATTCTCACCAATAAAAAAAAAAATCTGGTGAATCTTACCCCCTCTCGTTGACGGGGAGATCAAACCGATCCAAGCTAAGGAAACCCCCTCCTCAAATTCTTATTTACCACTCAGTCTCAGCTTTAATAAAGCTCTAAGCTATGCCAACAAACACAGGCCTGGAGAAGAAGGAACGGAGAGAGAGAAAGAGAGTGCGAGAGGTCACACCAAAACCGCTAAGTGTTTGTTCTTCTCCTGCGAGGAAATCTGGGAAAGTCGAAAATATCCCAGAGGCTCCCACTGTTATTGTAAGGCTGGAGGTGGGTGATGCTCTAACCCAGGAGGAGTGCTCGTGGGATGGGAATGGAGGGGCTTTGTTTGGATAATTGTGTTTTTAGATTACACGCTTTACCGAAGTACAGCCACTCCTGCTTTCCTACTCTTACCCTAGGCTTTGTTTTCTTTTTTCTTTTTTCCTTTTCTTTTTTCCTTCAAGAGGCCCTCGCAGACGGCTTAAAAAAAGCATGCTGCGTAAAATGTCCATTAATCCTCTTTCCACATGTTTGAAAGGACCGGACCTGACAGTGAGGTAATTCCAATGAATCTGGAGGTGAAGAAGGAGAGGTTTGCAGGTGATTTAGCGTGAAAACAGATCAGGCCCCTGTAACAACAAAATCACAATAGAAAATGTCTGAACACTCAGCACTGCCAGATGATGTAATGGACGTCTAATCTCATGTGACCCAACACATATTTCCAGTGGAGGTGTAATGGCCATACAGCTCCAGGCTGGGCGACATGCAGTCCCCTCTCTGCAGATTTGGGTGTTATTAAGGCTACATTGAACTGATTTACTCAAATATTTTGGCTAGGGACTTTTCTAAACCAATAGCCTTAGTGACTTCTGCAATTATTTAAGCTTGAATTACTTAACGTATCTGCTATTTACGTTGCTACACTTTCAGAAAAAAATTTGTAAAAATTTTACTGTTAGGGGTTCAACAGCTTGTCACTGGGGCAGTACCCTTAAAAGGACATCTTTGTACCTTTTTTTTTTACCCTTAAAAGGTGCATATTAGTAACTTAGAGTAGCAATACGTACCTTAAGGTACTACTATGAATCTTTTAGGGGTAAAAAAAACATTAGCTTGAGAGCGCAATTACATAAAAGGGCTGATGGGAGTGGAAAGTTCTGCACGTGATCTACTGAAGACACGCACATTAAAGAACACAGACGGATCATTTCCATAATGACCAACGCAATCTACCCAAGATCAGCGTCTGGTTTAAGGCATGCTTTTCTGGGCAGTAAATAATGGTGCAAATACAAGTAAATTGACTTGTGCAAACCTAACTAAATCACCTTACATGATTTATTTAAATTCTCTCCTCCCATGAATTTTGCGTCTGAAAGTGAAACTCCTACAAATGCATATGCAATAAGGTCAGCCGCAAAAATAACCCTGTCCACGCCTTTTCAGTGCAAATTTTTCACTGCGTGTCTTTAGTAAATCCTGACAGGAGTTTTTTAACACCAAAAGAGGGTTTGCTGTTAGTAAATCTGGCCCACAGAATGCTATCTTACAATTGCCTTAATGTAGTATTTATTGCCTCCGAATGTTGTTTTAGAATATTACAAGTTGTGGAGGATTTCCAGTGAGGAAAAGAAAGGCATGTCTATTCTCAGAACAAACATAAAACAACATTCAAACTAAAGGATTTATACTTTCATATTGGAATACACTACTCCATATAGGAAGAATAGACATGCCAACTAGTTACTGACCTGATGTAGACTAATATACACATAGTTGAAGTGGATTGATATCGTCTTGGTCTGAAGCGAGGTTTATGTAAGGTAACATGCAAATAAGTGGGGCTTTCTGAAATCTGGCCCAGTGGCTCAAAATTAGAGTGCACTGCAGTTCCATTTTTCACCACAGATTTACATTGGAAAATTGTGGGGCGCTGTAGAGCTGGGGAGGGCTCAGGCCCTCTGCCCCGCTTAATATCATAATACAATGCAGAAGCCATACTTTAAATTTTAATACATCCTGCTCACTTTACAACATAAAATATTCTAGAAAATCTGAAAATCAGAACATAGCATTATTGATTCATTTTATATAGAGCTCCATTTTGGTACGGGATTGCCCTACCTGCCCTTACATATGAGCCGTGGCTGGTCAGGATAAGAAGTCTTCAGGTGCCTGGTTCCTGTTTTTATTGCCTACATAAACACTTGGCGCCTGCTTTCATGTGCCCATCGGATGTTTTGTCCAAGGAAGATAAAAGTGCTGATAGCCAATTTCCTCTCGTTTATATCTAAAGCAAGATCTAGCAAATTTGGGGGAGTCTTGTTTTATCTGACAGCTAAAGGCAGGTCATCCTTAAATAATGACACACATGGCAACTCTATTTCATGATAATCTTTAATGAAAAAAAAAGTTTCTTATAGTGAGCTATCTACATTACTACAACTACTTTTTTGTTCTTTGTATTTAATTACTTGTATTTAATTCTTCTGTTGGAAAAACTTCACATTTCGGTGGATTGTATTATTTTTATGGAGACAGCATATGACAATAGAGGAAGACTTTCTAAACATTCAAACCCACATGTATGGGGGAAGGGCCCAGACATGATGAAATATAATGAATAGACCTGTGTGTACCTGAATCCCAGCTCATTCACCACAAGATTACAAGAATATGTGCTTTTCCAGACAGATTTTGTAAAACACAGAGAACTGGAAGAACAGAAAGGAAGGGAGTTTCTACCGTAAGCGTTTACCAATGAGATGGCCTCTTTGCCTGCCATGACAACACACAGAATAGCATTTTGGTTTGGAGTGAAAGGCCTGGTTCTGTGGTCTACTGCCTGAACACAGTGACATTAAAACATTGGTTTCGGGCTCTTTAAATAACCAGCTGTGGTAGGTACAGCAGAGCTTCCAGGAACTCTCAGAGCAAGTCCACTTACTGGGACAGAGCTCCACATTTCCAGCTTGTGCAGCTCTGTCCAGGAAGAGTGACAGTTCTTATTCAGACGAGAAGGTGAAGAGGATGTCTTCCTGTTTGTGGCCACCCCTGCTGAGCCGTGTTGGACCACTGGTCTCTCAAGAGCTGATGTGTTTATTTAGGCCTGCCGCTGACAGCTGGATCTGACTCATCCTTCAATTTATTTCAGTATTATCTGTTTATGAATCATATTTGCATACTGCATATCAAATAGCAAGGCTAAGGAAAGCTAGGAAACACTCTGTGAATAGATAACAATTCTCAAAAATGCTTTACTTTTTTTAATTGGGGATAGTGTTTTTGCACAGAATTGCTTATGCTAACATCGACACAGACTTTATCAACTAAATGTTTACATTTTTGAAGAAAATGTTTTCTGGGCGGTTTCTAGGGAGCTTTGGATGGTTGCCTCTGTGATTTTCTTGTCTCCAGTAATGACTCTGGCCCCTCCCTCAATGTTGGTCTATGTGATTTTTAGAAAACATAATAGCACACCCTTCTCAACAAGCCCCTATGGAGTTGAGGTATCATTCATGTCTGTAGCACAAACAGTGCATATGCATATCAGTGCATATCAAGTATTTTTTATTTGTTTCCCAGGTAAAATGTTAAAATATCCTTAAAGACCCCCTGTGGTGAAAATGTTGTTTATATGTCTATGTGGTGTTTTTAATATGCTTTCAGACAAACCATGTGCAAATTCATAAGTCAACACCATTGCTGAGTATTTTCTCCTTAAAACTGCAGTGAACCCGCCGGCATTCCTTACGTCACAAATTACCTTGTAACCAATCACATCAACGTGTGAGCGGGCTTTAGCATATCATTCACTATAACTGCTCTGAAACAGGAGAGTCTCAAGAGAAGCCATACTGGTATATTTTTTTGTTGATATGAAAATCATGTACATTTAGCAATATAGTGGGTGAATTATGTATATGAGGTATATTACGATGTTATGAACTATATGACTTTCTCCACTGACGTTCTATGATGTTCAAAGCATTTCTAAGGATGCTGATTTTTAGAAGGCAGACTGAGATGGCGAACGAGAACATGTTTTGTCTAACATTAGCAACACATTATTAGCTGTTTGATAACGGAGTCAAGCAAAAGGCTAATCATAATAATTACCATTATGTGTCCGACTTTGTAAAGAATGATACCTTTGTGCAGCATTTACTACAGTAACTTGACTAAAAGTTGACCGAGTGGCTCTCTGAGCTCGTGTGAGTGAGCTGAGGCGGGGCTAATTTGCATATTCATGGCTCAGTGTATACTGAATGAAGCAAGGCTGTAGAGTTACATTCAAGCTATTTTAAGGCATGAAGATTTTTCACAGGTAAAACATTTAAATATGTAATTTTGGTGATCAAAAAGGGAGTTAAGAGATCAAATTACTGAGTACAGGGGAGATTATGTCACGGGTGTGTGCAGGCAGGAAGACGACTACAGATGAATCAAGTTCAAAATGTAGTTTAATTATAAATAATCTCAAGGCAGGCAGACAGGCAACACCACAACTTAACGGTGAACAGACAAGGAGTGACTGAAAAGGAAGAACTTATATAGGAACACAAACAAGGTAACGAGCAAACACAGCTGAATAGAATGAACTAATAACGAAGGTAACCATGATAACAAAAGGAGTGGCAGGAAACTGAACAAAGGAGCACATGAACGAATCAGAATACAAACAAAGTCCAAAAACACAGACATGTGACATAACGCCCCCTCCGAGAAGGCGTAGCCTCACGGCGTAGAGGGAAGATGGAGGCGGCTTGGGAGGAGGACGAGGGCGTGGCAAGGGGCAGGTACCAGGGGCAGGCAGACGGAGGACGATGAACAGGGTGGGACAGAAGGAGGTAGCATCCATTGTGGTGATGCGGGTAGAAGTGGCCAGGTGGAAGTGACCCAGAGCTCAGCCATGCCGAATGCCCAAGGCGGAGTTGACAGCGGTAGGAGCCATGATGATGGATTCAGGGGGAGGACCGGTGGCAACAGAGCCTTGGGAGGTGGAGCCCACCACGCAGATGGAAGTCCGAGGTGGTGATGGTGCGCCGATGACCTGGGCGGCCGCAACGGAGCCGCAGCGACAACCCCCTGAGGCGGAGATCCAGAGAGCAGAGGATGAGCTGGTGTGACTGAGGGCGGAGGTGGAACCTGAGGGAGGGCGGAGCTTGCCGAAGTGGAAGGGGTGGAGGGCCAGAGACTAGTGGCTGGCCCTCAGGTCCACAGCGGAGGCGTGGCGATGTCTGACCCAGGTGGAGCCGACAGTCCGAGGGAGCCCGGCGAGTCTGAATGCTTGATGGTCGACGCTGGAGTGAGGAAGGAGCATAGGTGCAGGCGCCAGGTCGACGGGTCGAGGCGGGACAGAGCGTGACGAGGCTGGAGGCAGAGCCACGGGCTCATAACGCCCAGGAGGAGTGGGCTCCCAGCAGGTCCACCGTGTAACCTCACCACTGAGAGGAGAATGTGGTGACACGGCGGGACTGATGGGAGACGATGATGAATGGGTGACAGGCTTGGCGGAGGTCTGGAAAAGAAGAGTGGCACAAAGACCCAAAAAAGCTCACACCCCTAGTCAGACTCTCCATGGTGCTTTGGCTCCAGGGCAGTGGTGGGCGCTGTTTTCCCTTCCTCGGGCACGGGCTCACTCGTCACGGCAGGCGGAAGCTTACAGTCTGCAGGTAGCTCAGGCGTCATCGATCGCGGTGGTATATGGCTGGGCTCTGGGTCTGGCCGGGTTCTGGATCGGGACCGCACGCTCTCCAGACACTTCAAGACGGCTTCCCTCCAAGTCAGTCTGGTGGTGTCTGGGAGGTGGATGGTGTTGTGGAAGTTTGCCCCGATCCAGAGCAAGGTGTTAAGGGATTCGTCCTCCAGAATGCTTTCACTGGCCAAAACACAAAAGTTCTTAAATAAAAAAAATAAATAAAAATAAATGATGATAATTTTAGCCCTATCGTCCATTTGGGCTGGTCTGATCATCTGTCACAGGTGTGTGCAGCCAGGAAGACGAATACAGATGAATCAAGTTCAAAACATAGTTTAATTACAAATAATTTCAAGACAGGCAACAACACAACTTAACATAACAGTGAACAGACAAGGAGTGACTGAAAAGGAAGAACTTATATAGGAACACAAACAAGGTAACGAGCAAACACAGCTGAACAGAATGAACTAATAATGAAGGTAAGCATGGTAACAAAGGAGTGGCGGGAAACTGAACAAAGGAGAACATGAACAAATCAGAATACAAACAGAAAGTCCAAACACAAAGACATGTGACACATTAAATGAAGATGTGTAAAATAAGTTTTTTTCTTACCCCCCTGGGCATCTTGTTAACTTCCCTAAATTGTCGTGGATTTATGGAATTTTGCAGTAAAAGTATTTTTGTGATGTTTGATGTTTATACAATAAAAAGACAAATCTGTATGCATAATATTAGCAATAGCAATAGTGACAGCAAATTTAGCAAAAAACAGCACATTTCCTCCCTATTGTCTTCCTATAAGGTTTGCACTATGCACTACTATAGCAGTGCTGTCACTTGATTTATGGTTGGTTTTTGCTGACGTCTTTATAGTGCAGAAAATCCACAGATAGGCATGAAATTATTTATGTGTGGAAGATATTAGTGAAAATGAAGAAAGAAGTGGACAAATTGTGGACAGCTGCATCAAGCGGAGGGCATGGCAGAGCGAGATACGGCCGACTGAGGTAATTGAATTTGTGAGTGAGGGTGATGCGACCTTTCACGCTGAGAGAACGGGTGGGTGGTCAAGACGACTCTGGCCTCAGCCATGAAATTAAAAAGTAAACGCAACAGGATCAGGTGAAAGAAGAGACACAGAATATTAAGGACAGGATGCCTACCCCCATCCGCACACACCAGCTCTATGAATTGTATGAGGGCTTATGTAGCTGAATTATAGATGTGCTTTGGCAGGGTGAGTGACTGGCAGTGAGATCTTGAGACCTCGAGTTTCAGCAATGAGCATTTATTTAAGGCTCAAGAGTGTCTAAGATTGGTCACCCCTTCATTTTTTTCCCCTATATAGAAATGTGTGTCCCCAGAATTGCACTACATTCCCTTATTTGTCAGAAATGCTTAAAATCCCAGTATCCCCTCAGTGTTGAACTGCAGGGCTCCAGGGAGCGGTGATATGGCCATTCCTCCTCAACCCTGGTTGTCAATCACCCCTACTGTGTGTTAGCTGCTGTTCTGTATAGGGGTATGTGAACCAGAGATAAAAAGAGCCTGAAGCTTTGTGAATTTCTAGTGAATTGGTCTGAATCCTGCGACTTGACAGTGTTTTTCCACACCAGTTGCTTTTAACATTTTTGTACCATGGAGACATTATGGAAATATTAGTGTCATGCTTACTCACCTGTACCATGATGACAACCTGTCAAACATAATACACCACAGTAAACATTAGATATGAATTAAGAGGCTTAACACAGGAAAATCAGACTAACCTTTGTTGCTGAACGTAATGGAGAATTGTCCTGCTGCCATTTCAGAAGCTGTCTGTGGAACAACATGATGGAGGAAAAAAGCTGTGGGTATTGCTGCTCAGAAAATATTTTAAATGTCATTTAGCTCAGTTAAAGTGTGTGATTTCTGTACCACTAGAATGACCAAAAACAATTCTTGTTTTCTAACAAGTTTCCCAAATATTAGGCCCGTTTGCCATTGGTCTGGCAAATAGATGGCCCTGCCCAAAACTCACACCATTGGTTGAGGGGTTGCTGTACCAGGCTCGTCAGGATGCTCAAAAACAAACAGAACAATGTTTTGATAATGGCACAGAGCTTAGTTATTTTTGCATATTTAGCTGGGATAGGAGTATTTTAATGTGAAAATCTGTCCCAGATATTCAACCTAATTTAAACTTAAAAATGCTGTGTATAATTTTATTTAAAGTTAAATTACTTTCTTCTATCCCGGTTTAATATGCTAAGACAATTTAAGCCATTCACTCATAAGTTGATTTCCCTGAAATGTGGCCCTGTGGCATTTTCAACATTGAGTAGACATAGCAACATTGCTCTACCAATGGCGTTTGTTTGGAGGCTATCTGTTTGTCTGACCAATTGCTGACAAGCAAAGTGTTTGGGGAAACCTATTTGTAAACAAATAGGAGATGGTGCTCTAGTGGGTTAAACCACTGAACGGATACGCAGACTTTCACAGAGACGAACTCCGTGATCCCCTCCACCGACCACCAGAGGGCCCATCGCCCGAGTATTGACTTTCTATCTCCCTCACTACATTTCCCATCAGCCCCCTACCCGGCTCTGATCAGCCGTTCCAGCTGCAGCCTATCCTCTGGCCTATTTAACCTGACGCTCTCCCTTTCCCCACTGCAAAGTTTTGTTTTTTGTACGGTGAACATCTCTGACCGTTATTTCCCTGTCTTTGCCTGCCTGTTGTGACCCTGTTGTGTATTTCGACTACGAACCTTTGCTGCCTGCCCTTTTTGACTCTCTGCTCTGTTTTGGACTTGTGATTGTTATCTGCCTGCCTTGACCTACTGCCTGTCCATCGACCACGGTTGTGTGCTCTCCGTTTGCTGTGTTTGCTGGTTCTTGACCATTGCCTGTACGACCACGTTATTATTAAAGTTCGCACATGGATCCCACTTCCAGTGACGAGTCATTACAGAAAACTTCGCCAACCCACGATCCAGCGACTGTCACCCATCTTACATCAGCGCTGTCTGCCCAGGCTAATCAACTCGCCGCGCACCAGCATCAGCTTAACCGCCTGACGTCGCTCACGGAGGAGCTAGTAAAGGCACTCCAGAAGCTCCACAGCTCTCCACCAGAGGCTGCCGCAACACCGCCGAGCACCACCATTACACCTGCGTCTGGAACGCCATCCCAAGTGAGTCCCCGTCTCGCGTTCCCTGATAAGTTTGACGGAGATCCCACAAAGTGCAAGGGATTTATCCTCCAATGCTCGCTGTTTGTGGAGCAGCAACCAACACTATATTCCACCGAGGCTGGTAAGATCGCTTTTGTGTGCTCTTTACTCACTGGCAAGGCATTGGATTAAGGCTGTTTGGAGAGAGGGAGGCGCGGCTTTTCCGACCTTTGATGTCTTCCTGCAACGATTTCGCGAGGTCTTTGATTATCCCAGGGAGGGCAAGAGCGCGGGTGATCGTCTTCTAGAACTCTCTCAGGGCAGGATGACCGTGGCAGAATATGCACTAGCGTTCCGCACTCTCGCCGCACAGACTTCATGGGTCGATGATACTCTGAAAACACTGTTCAGAAAGGGATTACGTCATGAACTGCAATCGGAGCTGACTTGTCACGACAAAAGGGAAGGGATTTAGACCAGTTCATTGAGCTCACCATTCGGATTGATAATCTCATCAGGTCACAAAGGTCCAACACCCGTGGTCCCCTCCGAGTACCCACAACTCCCATCACCGACGAACCGGAGCCCATGCAAATTAACACCTACCGTTTATCCGCTGCAGAGAGAGATCGGCGACTGGTTCACCGCCTATGTTTGTACTGCGGACAACCTGGCCATCTACGAGTCGCCTGTCCTTCAAGACCAGACCCTGAATCCTGGAAGTCGGTGAGTGTTGCCATAGATGCTCTGAACACTGACCTATGTGTAACTGTACCTATCACTATTACTGCCAATAGTCGTAAGATCTCCACTACTGCTCTACTGGACTCAGGGGCAGCTGGAAATTTTATGTCCAAAGAATTTGCTCAACTGAACAATATTGCTCTCACCCGCTGCTCTTCTTCCCTAACAGTGGAAGCGATAGATGGACGTCCACTGGGCTCTGGTCGAGTGTCATTCATCACACAAGAACTGCTGATGCACACTGGTATACTCCATTCAGAAATGATTCAATTCTACATCTTGACGACACCACACACACCGGTCATCCTTGGGTTACCCTGGCTCTGTCGACACAACCCTCACGTCTCCTGGAGAGATGGTTGCTCAGTGGAACAGATCATGTTACCCCAAATGTCTCTCTCATGTCTCACCCCTGCCGGTCCGGTCTGTTACAGTCACGGAGGAGAGAGACCCCGACTCCAACCTCCCAGTCGAATATGCTGACTTGTCTGAAGCCTTCAGTAAGACCAAAGCATCAAAACTGCCTCCGCACAGGACCTGCGACTGCACCATCGATCTGCTCCCGGGATCTACCCCTCCCAAGGGTCGCATATTCCCACTTTCTCTGCCCGAATCAGAGGCCATGAAGAAATACATAGAGGAGGAGCTAGCCAAGGGTTTCATTCGACCTTCAACGTCTCCTGCGTCTGCTGGATTATTTTTCGTTCAGAAGAAGGATGGAGGTCTTCGACCCTGCATCGATTATCGAGGTCTGAACGAAATAACAGTCAGGTTCCGATACCCCCTACCACTGGTCCCTGCAGCTCTGGAACAGCTCCGAACAGCCAAGTACTACACCAAACTGGATCTTCGCAGCGCATACAATCTCATTCGCATACGAGAGGGGGATGAATGGAAGACAGCCTTTTCCAAGATCACAGGGCACTACGAATATCTGGTCATGCCCTTCGGCCTGGTCAACAGTCCCTCCGTCTTCCAATCCTTCATCAATGACGTATTTAGAGACATGCTTAACCAGACTGTTATTGTGTACATTGATGATATTCTGGTCTTTTCAGACACCTACGAGGAACACAACATGTTAGGGCTGTACTCCAGCGACTCATTCAACACCAGCTATATGCAAAGGCAGAGAAGTGTGAGTTTCATCAGACGTCTACAACGTTCCTGGGGTATGTCATTAGTCCAGAAGGGATCGCTATGGATGATCGCAAGGTCAGGGCAGTTCTTGGCTGGCCACAACCCACCACCTTGAAAGAGCTTCAATGCTTCCTGGGGTTCGCTAACTTTTATCGTCGTTTCATTAGGAATTTTAGTTCTGTGGCCAATCCCTTAACGTCCATGGTTAAGAAGGGAGCCAACCACCTCAAATGGTCCGACACAGCTGTCCAGGCTTTCGAACAGCTTAAACAACGGTTTGTCTCAGCTCCCATCCTGCGCCATCCTGATCCCGACCTCCCCATCGTCGTTGAGGTAAATGCATCCAATGCAGGCCTGGGTGCCATCCTCTCTCAGAGACAAGGTACACCTCCCAAATTACACCTGTGCTTTCTACTCCAGGAAATTGAATGCAGCAGAGAGGAACTATGATACTGGCGACAAGGAACTCTTAGCCATGAAGGCAGCTTTCGAGGAGTGGCGCCATTGGTTAGAAGGATCCACTCACCCTTTCACCTGACTGACCTCATCTGACTGACCACAAGAACCTGGAGTACCTAAAGACAGCCAAGAGACTCAATCCCAGGCAGGCACGCTGGTCCCTGTTCTTCACCCGTTTCAATTTTACTGTCACTTACCGCCCCTGATCCAAGAACACCAAAGCTGATGCCCTGTCCAGACATCACGAGCCAGACCAATCTTCCTGAAACCGTCTTGTGCCCCAACCTTATTGTCGCTCCTGTCCAGTGGGACATTATGACTGAGATCGAGCAGTCCAACGCTCAGGCGGAGGTTCCCAATGATTGCCTGCCTGGCAAGAAGCCCTCCGTAACCGGGTCTTGGAACAGGTTCATTCCCTACCCAGTTCTGGTCACCCTGGCATTGCGGCCACCATCTCACTTCTACAAAACCGGTTCTGGTGGCCATCATTGTCCAGAGACACCACCACGTTCATCCACCGATGCCAGACTTGCAACACACAGAAGACACCATGGCAGCTGCCAGCCGGCCTACTCCAACCTCTCCCCATCCCACAACGTCCCTGGTCACACATTGCCATTGACTTCATTACCGATCTGCCAGTTTCCAACGGCCACACCACCATTCTCACTGTCGTAGACAGATTCTCCAAGGCCTGTCGCCTCATACCACTACCCCAGCTCCCCACTGCCCTGCAGACAGCTGAACACCTTTGCAACCTGGTCTTCCGTTTCTATGGGTTACCTGAGGATATAGTTTCCGACCGAGGACCCCAGTTCACTTCACGAGTGACCGGTGCCCCCTACCCATCCTGGTGGAAGGCGAGGAGGCGTATCAGGTTCGAGAGTTGCTGAACTCCAGACACCGAGGAAGAACCCTCCAATATCTGGTCAACTGGGAGGGGTACGGCCCGAAGGAGCAGTCATGGGTCAACGCAGAGGACATCCTCGACCCTAACCTTGTGGAGGAGTTCCACCGCACCCATCCAGATAGGCCGGCCCCTCGACCCCGAACTCCGTGATCCCCTCCACCGACCACCAGAGGGCCCCATCGCCCGAGTATTGACTTTCTATCTCCCTCACTACATTTCCCATCAGCCCCGTACCCGGCTCTGATCAGCTGTTCCAGCTGCAGCCTATCCTCTGGCCTATTTAACCTGACGCTCTTCCTTTCCCCACTGCGAAGTTTTGTTTTGCTACGGTGAACATCTCTGAGCGTTATTTCCCTGTCTTTGCCTGCCTGTTGTGACCCCCGTTGTGTATTTCGACTACGAACCTTTGCTGCCTGCCCTTTTTGACTCTCTGCTCTGTTTTGGACTTGTGATTGTTATCTGCCTGCCTTAACCTACTGCCTGTCCATCGACCACGGTTGTGTGCTCTCCGTTTGCTGTGTTTGCTGGCTCTTGACCATTGCCTGTACGATCACGTTATTATTAAAGTTCGCACATGGATCCCACTTCGAGTGACGAGTCATTACACAGACGGTTGCTGGTTCGATCCCAGCAGGAGCCACCAGTGTGTCCTTGAGCAAGGCACTTCACTCCATGTTGCTCCAGGGGGATTGTCCCTGTAATAAGTGCACTGTATGTCGCTTTGGATAAAAGCATCTGCCAAATGCATAAATGTAAACAATCATTATAAACATTGCTCAGTTTATTTTAACCTGCCTGACACAGCAATACCTCAACTAATGGTGTGAGTTTGGGGGTGGGACTTTCTGTTTGAACAACCAATAGCAGAGAGTTATGGCAGGGACTGTTGACTGTTGAGCCGCTGATGGTGCATAAATTACACTCTTTACCTTAAAATTCTGAGAATATTCATATTCAATTATATGTCTGTCCTTGAATAGAGCTATATACAAAGAAAGTTCATTAAGCCTGTGATTAACCTTGCAATTCCTCCAGTGTCCCTTCATCTGGTAGAGATATTGCATAAGCATTCAAATTTGAGAGGAAGTCATTATGAAGTCTGTTAAATTTCACCCCCTACCACTTTCAGTGCACTTTTATTCATATCGCAAAGCTCCATATTTTCCTACGACTAGGAGACCTATGACTCTACCTAACGCATGAATTATATAATGCTAGGGCTGTTCCATACATGGCTTCACTGGAAACAAAGGGGCAATTATTTTAGGGGTGCGGTAATTTTTACGTGCTGCCAGCAGTGTAGGATAGTTGGGCTTGCTAGAATGACTCTCCTCTCTCGCTCACTTCGTGCGCACCATGAAATGGAAATTTACATTCACTTAGAGGTGCCGGGGAGCTCTGCTGCAGACAGCTGTATATTTAATGAGAGCAGAGAGGTTTAATTACGTCTGTTTTAAACAGGCAAGACTTCTGCTCTGCAATGACAAGGGAACCAGTGCGAGAGAGAGCTGGAGGAGGAAAAAGGCGGCAGATGATTTCGTTCCCTGAAGCTGCAGCGGAGTACGGCAGGCACTTTGGCTGCAATTATTCCAAATTTATTCCTCTGCTGTTTTTACACAGAAAAGCGGAGCAACCTTGCAGAAGAAAGGGAAATAGTAAGCATTAGTTGTGTCAAGGAAAGAAAACAACAGTCATTGTCTCCTGGTACTTGTCACATTTTATACTAATGTCTTTTAAGTTATCTTATACAAAACTATATTCATATTGGTTGCTTTAATGAAAGGTTTGTGTTTAGGCACATTAAGAAACATGATTTTTTTTTCACTTTACTGTACTCTTTTGATGAGTTGAAGACAAGTAGGCCAACAGTGACTCTACTGAGCACTAGACTTGGTGGAATGATGGTGTACTGTATATACTGTACATCAGTAGAAAGGTGTCAACCAGTATAGATATGCGTTTATTCTGCAGAGTAGATGTATTTGTGGATATCAGTATCTTATATCTTTCAAAAAGAAAATACAAAGCTGAACCCAAACACGTCAAGACGAGAAATAACTTGCTATTAATGGGTATAACATTAGGTACAGATTAGTTTTCTAGTTTTCTAACTCTTTCCCTGCCAAACACGGAATTTTCCGTTATTTGTGAGAAAATGCTTCCCCGCCAAACACGGAATTTTACGGGTTTCCGTGTTTTCACTGTTATACGCTAGGGGACGCTATTACGCATCTTCTGAATGAGTACAGAATCTCCTGATCAAAACACAGGCGAAGAAGAAGCAAAAAAAAAACAAGCAATCATATGTAAGCAGATGCATACGTAAAATAACATGATCATCAACATTAAACATCATATAAATCAAAACTATCTAATGTTACTGAATGAAATGTCGACCTAGGGCGAGCTATAGGACTGCAAGCATTAGGGCTGTTGATGGACTCGATCTACTCCATCTGTGTTTGATCATCACTCTGAATCTGATCTGGATGTAGTCTTTGACAAAAATGTGATTTTCTCAGCTTTTTGTTCAAAATGTTGCTTTTTTTTATGAAACTTACCCATATTTAGGTGTTGATAAAAAAGGAATGCATGAAACTAGAATAAAACATATTATTTATTTTTTTTTGTTTTGTTTAAGAGCAGAGGGTCTGCTCTTTCTTTTGATATATTGCATGCTCAGATATTCATACAACAAAATATTGTATGGGCCTTTACATTTTTGTGTAAATGATCAAAAACCCTGGCGGTGGCTGGCAACTTTTTTTTAAAAACGCTGGCGGAGAAAGAGTTAATGTCACAAGTTGACACATTAATATAGAATTTGATGGATGTGTAGAAACAGCAGGGCTGGATTTTGGACTGGACCAGTGGACCTCCAAAGCCTGCCAAAGGAAACTGAACACCAGGACCCTGTTCCAGATGACCACTAGGGTTCCCAGACCTCTCTGCAAAAACACTGCAAGCTGATAACTCAGGGCCTCTGGCACCTCTGGATATACTGTACATAGCAAGAGAACCACTAGGGCCCCCTGTCAGATTATACAGTTTTATCCTTTTACTGCATGGTTTGCAGTAGGAATTTACTCTTTTGTCTTACAAAACAAGGTCTGTGATTGTACTAAATGATAATTATGTGTATATTTCAGAATTTTGTGTCAGAACTATCTAATTTCATAAGCTTACTTTTCTGAGTCTAAGAGTTACATAATATGATTTTGTTTTTGCCAGACTCATTCATTATAAATAATCTGAGGAACCTTTATAAATAATTTAATTCACTGAATAACTCAAAAATAGGCATTACTGTGTAATTCTTATTTGTTATATATCCATTTATTATGAACAATTTCCAACAAAAAACAGCTATATTGTAATATATACCATTACTGTAATATAACATGAAGGATGCCGTGTTATTAGAACACATAAAACAGATTAATGATAACATCAAATAAAACAATAAAACATCTTCACTTTATAAACAGTTCCATACCTAAAGTTCCATATTTTGTGTTCATTATGATTCACTTCAATTCAGCTCTGAATTTCATGGATTCTCTTACACAGACGTAGAGGCCAACAACATGAAAACTGTAAAGGAAGCATCCTAGACCTATATATTAAATCTAGATAGACACTGAGGGTTTAATCACACTTAGTCCTTTTCAGGGGTCTGAGCGCAGTTCGCGTGATTTTTGGCCCATATGTGAACACTCCAAATGATCTCAGACCCCTTTATAGCAAACCGAACCGAGACCATATCGGGAGGTGGTCTGGGTACGGTTAGCTAAAAACATGCAATCTGAACACCAACCGCTCTGGGCTTACTTGATTTTTCTGTTTGTGAATTGCAATGTAGTTTGGTTATCAGATGCCTCCGTACAAATTGGCTGTTCATCGTGGCTGCTGCTTCTAGCAGATCTCTACAAATTATTTGTTCACAACGTACACTTGTTTATCGCTGAGAGACCCGACTGCGCGCCTTGCCAGTTGAAATGGTTTTACGAGCAAATTTTGAAGATCATAGGGTCAGCCATCAAACATTGAACTGGACTATCCAAAAAAGCAGTAGTATGAACATAAAGAGGTCTGAGACCACATTCCTACTTGAGTGGACCAAAAAAGGATCCGAGTCCTCTTTCAGGGACAGGGACAGTGTGAACGTAAAGAAAACTGGGTCCTTTTCACTTGGTTCACCTCTTAAAGGAGTCTGAGTTCGGTTCTTTTAAAGAGGACCCAAAACACCCTTAAAATGCACCCAGCACTTTGATATTAAATCTTACAGTGGTGGTGTGGGGTTAGGTAGGTTCAATAACATTTAACTCCAATAACTGTTCATATTTGTACAGGATGTAAAGAATTTTCATTCAAAAATTGGTTACACTTTACTTCAATATAGTCGCTTTAGAAATTCTACTAAGTAACTTTGCAACTATCTCTCATTAGAGTATTAGTAGACTTAGGTTTAGTAGAAAAAGTTGACGTACTTCCAAAGTTACTTATAGTCATAATGTCTGTTGGGGAACATCACAATAAAGTGTTAGCAGTCTACAAATACTCTGAGTGGTAGTTGACATGTAGTTGCAGAGTTACTTATAGTTAGCTAAAGTAGACTACCGAAATAAAATGTTACCAAAAATTTTACTTAAAGGGATAGTTCACCCAAAAACGAAAATTATCCCATGATTTACTCACCGTCAAGCCATTCTAGGTGTATATGACGTTCTTTATTCAGACAAATACAATCGGAGTTATATTAAAAAAATGTCCTGGCTAATCCAAGCATTATAATGTCAGTAAATGGCAGCCCAAAACTTGAAGCCCAAAAAAGTGCATCCATCTATTATAAAAGTAATCCACACGGCTTTACTGCCATTATAATGCTTAGATTAGCTAGGGCATTTTTTAATATAACTCCAATTGTATTTGTCTGAAAGAAGAATGTCATATACACCTAGGATGGCTTAATGTAAATTAATTAGGGTGAGTAAATTATGGGATAATTTTCATTTTTGGGTGAACTATCCCTTTAATACAGCAGTAGATACAAGGCCTTCTTCAGGTCCCCCTTGTTTTATAGACAAGGGCATCTTTCTTGGCCAATTAAATCCGTTTTCATAAACTAAAAGTAAAAGTACAACAATCACTATTATAATGTGTACTTTATTAATCCTGAGAGAGATAATGCACTTTGACATGCATCTTGTAGAATTTGCATTGATGATATCATGCAAGGTGATCTTGTATGCTAATTTATGGACATTATTTCAATACCATCAAAATGGCTCTAAAAGCTTCAATGAGAGTGGATATAATGAGGGTCATTTTGAAAATGGCGCTTGAGTGTCTCTGTGGTAGATTAGGCTTTGAAGAACACATGTCATAGATGCATATCAAAATAGCACGGCCTCCTGGAAGAATGCATTAGATAAAAACAAAGAAGGACATTTTTGATCCTTTAGACTGGAAGCAACCTAAACAGGCCATTGATGTTTCATGTCTTTGCTTCATGTCAGTTTGTTATAGAATAATTATAAAGTGTTGTGGAGCATGAAAATCTGGGACATTACAGAGATGTAAAGTTTGTAAAGACTCCATAAAATCAAAATTGGGGTTTGTGGCCATGGTTTTATGCTGCCTTCACGTGCTATCGGAATTATTGTAAATACGCGTTTCCTAGGTAAAAATTGCACATGAACGCCCTCTGATGTTGTGTTTACCACTGGGAAGTTCGGAAATAATTTGATACCCAAATTCCCGAGATGGGCGTGCCATAAACTTTAAACATGGTGGCGGGGAGAACTACTGCTGTGACAGGTAACATTATGATTTATTCGTTTTTTCCCCAAAACAGCTAGATCATCTTGTCTTGTCATTAATGTAGAGCATATTTACATATGCGAGTAATCATTTGAAGCGTATTGTATGTTTTATATACAGCGAAAATAGACTGCATAAGACCGAAATTACAGAATCGGCAGAAAGCGGACTACCTGGATATAGCATCGTAAATGTTTATATGGTTAGTGCATGTGACACTACATATAATGTTGGTTTTAATAAGATTTTCCCAATAAATAGGCAAGAATAAACCTGGTGTCCTCCATGATTCCTGTTCATTCCGACAACAAAGCACTTGAATGCAACAAGCTCGTAATCATGACTTCAGAAGTGGGAAATAGGAAATTTCAGATAGCACGTGAAGAGAGCATTAGTCCATATCTGTTAGCTTTGAATCCATCTATATGCTAGCATAGCATAGTTTGTAAAAGGAAATGTGCTTCTTAAGGACATATACAACAAATTTAAACAAATTTACAATATATAATTTATATATAATATATTTATAATTGTATATATATATATATATATATATATATATATATATATATTATAATTTAAAAATTTATAAATATATTATTATAATTATTCATCTGGCATTTTAATGGCACATGGGAAAACAAAATAAATGTTAAACTTCTGCCACCTATTATACCAGAATGTCAAGCATTGGACGTCCCAGGAGAAAAATGGTGTCTGCTATGATTTTCCTGTTCACTTTCATTTTTAAAACTACCAAAACCAGTCAGAGCACTTGGAAAATTATCATTGAGCAAAGTCTTTCAGATTTTAAACTTTTTTGCTTTGAATCATCTCAGAGCTTGTTAGTTTGGTTCATGAATTAAAGGTGCACTGTGTAAATTTTAGCGGCATCTAGCGGTGAGGTTGTGAATTGTAACCGCCCACTGCTCACCCCTCCCTTTCGAAACACATAGAAAAGCTACGGTGGCCGACACAGGACAAAGATGTCATCGTCTGAGACAGCAGAGAGTAGCTCGCGCTCTGTAGAGCAGTTTGTCCGTTTAGGGCTACTGTAGAAACATGATGGTGCAAAATGGTGACTTCACTGTAACGGGACCTGCGGTGTATGTAGATAGAAATGGCTCATTCTAAGGTAATAAAAGCATAACGGTTCATTATGTAAGGTCTTTATACACCACTGAAAACATAGTTATGTGTATTATATTGCATGTCTGTCAATAGATCCTCATAAATACTACACACTGCACCTTTAAGTGCTTAAAAAGTGGGCATTGACTGTTATACTCTAATCTAGAGGATCTAGAAAATTGTTCCATATGCCCAAACAACTTCCTATTTCAAAAGGAAATACGGCAACACAGGGATACCATTCCATAGGATATTTAATACCTTTAAACAGTTTGTAGTCCTCTGCAGTGGAAACACCAACTAAACAGTCACCAGACCGCATTAGCATTCTAAGTCTGTTTAGAAGTTAGAGTTCTCTCAACTTCTCACCGCTGAACACCAAATTTGGCACCAACATACAGAACAGCTCTAGGGTGAAGCGGATATTGAAAATCAGTTCCTATTAATATCAAGTGATCTCCTAAATTATTAACTCAAGTGGAGAGGACAGAACTGAAAATGAAGGGAAAAGAAAACAGATGCAGTGCAGAGTTGATCCAGTCCCTGGATGTTAAGAATTCAATTAAAGGGATATTTAACCAGAGATTAAGGCAGACGTTTAATTATCAGTTTCATGCAGTCTGTCTCACACTTTTAGGGTGTTTTTCATATCTTGACTGACTTTTACAGCTATATGAATTTATTTGAAATTCATTTTCATTTTACATTCAAAATTTAATTGACAGCAATAGAGTGGTGCAGGGATGACGTCAAAACCAAGAAGACTAATTCGCCACTGGTTCCCTTGAGATTTTCCTATAATGTTTTATAATTTATTTATTTATTTATTTTTAATTTATGAGTAAAATAAAGCCTGTGGTAAACATAACTTGATGATACTTTGACGTTTTGTTCTATAACATAAACTCCACAAACTCACCCCTACTTACTTATTAGAAACATGCGTTTCAGAAGAAAATAAAAACATAACAGCTTCAAAATTCAACATTTTTGGTATGGGTGTGTGTAATTTACATTGTAGAACAAAGTGTCAAAGTAAGGTCAAGTTATGTTTACCACAGGTACTTGATTTTACTCATAAATTGAAAAAAACCATTATAAAACCCATATAGGAAAATCTCATGAGAACCAGGGGAGAATTAGTCTTACAGGTTTTGATGTCATCCCTGCACCACTCTACTGAGTTACAAAAAAAAAGGCATTCTCAATTCTCAATGCTGCACACATTCTCCTTCTGAATTGTTAGTTAGCTAGTGTTAAATAGCTATCGCTACTCACAGTGGTACCCACACTGATACTGCAAAAAGTACTGCAATTTTGAACCAAAAATTATGGGGAAGGGGGTAGAAGTGAAGTGCTTCATGCAGCATATATTCTCTGGCTCTGAAGGCATCTTACAACAGTTCCCACACAAGTGATTTATAGATTATCATGACAGCATATGCTAATCGATGACTTGAAAATAGTTAACTCCACATCAGCTACAAAAATTCATCAACCAACCATTCAGAAACATCCTGTTGCATTCTACATGTTGTCACTTCTTCTTGAGTCTCTCCATCATTGTCCGACTCTGGTTTGAACATAAAAGGCTGAGCAGTTTCTGACATTTTTAGTGTGTGTCTGCGTGAGGCAATCGGAGCTGCTAACACGAGCTCTTGAAGATCCGCCCTCTTCTAGAAAGGGGACTAGAAGCACCAGCTCATTTGTATCTAAAGGGACACACAAAAACGATGCGTTTTTGCTCACCCTCAAAAAGTGACAAATTTAACATGCTATAAAAATTATCTGTAGGGTATTTTGAGCTAAAACTTCAACTCTTTAATGCAACCGACAGACAAACAAATTATGCTTCATTAATTGCCAGGGCCGCAGTTAGCATTTAGGCCCAGTACAAATCCTTCATCACGGGCTCGCCTTTGCGATCCAGTCTGGACCCCTTAATGCCCAGTCCTGGGACAAAAGGTTCAGTTTTCCCCTCTTATCGAGGCCCTGCTACGTACTATTGCTAGTCAGAGGAATTTGGTATTTACAATTTGGTGACTAATTTGTTATTGAACAAGATTTATTGAACAAAAAAATGTAATGAAAGTAAGAAAATAAAGAAAGATTGAAAGAAAAAGATGATAGAATACAGTAATCCTGCCAAACAGAAATTAGAGTACATTTTTTGCTCGCTCAAACCACTGAAAGCCTTTTCCAGCATTCTACAAGTTCACTGTATCCCTCCACATTTTCTCTCTGTCTCTAACTGTGTTTTCTTTTCGACCCTGCTTCCTGTTCCATTTTCTCAGTGTTTGGATTAGGGCAGACTTGAACTTCCCCCCCGTCTCCCAGCCAGTCATGAATCATAGTGTGGCAGAGACCACAAGACCCAGGGGGGCTGCCAACCCCTCCTGATGGGGCCCAAACTCAACATAACAAGTGGCTGATGGCTACATTTCGACAAGCTCAAGCACTGCTCAGGGATTATATCCGGACACTGTTGCACAAAAGAGACACTTCTAGAAAAGACTGAAGTACTTAAAACCTGATGTTAGCATCTGCAGTGATTCAGATTTATTGACATGTCAAGCATGATATGTATGTGTATCAACCCCTTAAGGGTGTCAGTTTGACGGATGTTTGTTTTATTAAAGGGATAGTTCACCTAAAAATGAAAATTCTGTCATCAATTACTCGCCCTCATGTCATTCCAAACTTTTGTTCATCTTCGGAACACAAATGAAGATCTTTCTAATGAAATCTGATTTCAGCTACACAACTACCACTTTGACGCTTCAAAAAGTTCATAAAGAGATCGTAAAACTGATCCATATGAATTGAGTGGTTTAGTCCAAATCATATTTCTTAATCATAAAACGACAGTCTTCTCTCTGCCGGACTATGCCAGACTTTTCCCTCTCATTTAGTCTGATTAAACTCCGCCCCTTTCTTACAATCGACTCTCATTCAGATGTGCCTCCATCTATTCAACAACCGATGCATATAACCAAGTTCTCGCCCTATATTTTTTTCTTTTTTGATTATTACTTTCACTCGGATGTACGTCACAATAAGGAAGAAAAGATCTGTCGCTACTTCCATTTCATTGTGACTAAACTTTCGTCACTTAATCCATGTACCCAACAACCAACCTCAACTTGGATATAAGGCAACATTCAGTCTGTGATTAAGGCATGTCTTAAGAGTGGCAATGAAACAAAGCGAAAGTTACATTGCAGAGACTGAACATGAAATGTGCTGTTAGGAAGCGCAGTCCTGATGTAACACCTCACATATATTTACACCAGTGTTCCCACAGGCTCAAACACAGAATTCCAGTGTTAGCTGCAGGGTTAGTCTATATATATATATATATATATATATATATACTTAACATATGTAATTGTCATGGCAAAATAGTGTTATACTACATAAAAAGGCTTATTTTCTTTATAAAAAAATGTTTTATTTATTTATTTATTTATCTATCTATCACTTTACAATAAGGTCCCATTAGATAATGCATTAACTAACATTGAGTTACAATGAGCAATACATTTGTTACAGTAGGTATTATTCTTTGTTAATATTTGCTAATGGTCACAGTTAGTTAGTTAGGGAGAGATTTAAGGGTGTGTGTGTTGTGCTTGTGTCCGTGTGTGTCTATAGACCTCCTACATTTTATTTACTTCCTGTAAATCCCAAGAGAACATTGTAGATTTACACATTGTGTTGTTACAGTCTCATGTTTTTAATGCCATAAATGATATCCAAAATTATACATGAGTGTATTTACACATGTGAATTTGATTGGCCTGGGATTTGAAGACAAAATTATATGAAAAATCAACCTCTGATACTAACAAAAGTCTCTATTAAAATCCTGACAATCCTATGGTTTAGCGATTTTCATTGGTAATTAAAGATTGATTCGCTGATATTGCTTATTTTTTTCCCCATTCAAATTTATGTTTAACATGAAAATAGTGTGGAAATAAATCTTTTAAAATTACAAGATATTGCAAATTATGAAGGGATTAGTAAAATTTGCATTTATTATTGTGATTGCATATTGCAAATGCAGAGTTTAGTAAAAAGTGCATCTATTGTTGTGTTTATTATAGTGACTTTAATAATAAAAATGCAGAGATTGGTCAAATTCGCATTTATTATTGCAATTGCTGATTGTAAAAATTCTGACTGACTTAAATTCTCTGCATGATTGTTATCTCCGGTTCTAGCAGCACTTCCCTCAGGTGATGTCTCGGTCTCTCCTTTACTCCGGACCATCCATTCTCATCCATCACATATAGTCCATACAATCCTACCCAACCTCACAGCTTCCAAGGTCAACTTAACCGCATGGAATGTTTAGCTAGTCTACAAGGTCAACACTGATTTTGTATGTGTGGACAGATCCAAATCCCTTGTTTTAGCCATCCATAAATCATTGAGATAAACTGGTTCTGTAACACCTATCTGTGTTTATTAATATTCATGTCAATGCATGTTTGTGTTTTTTTATATATAAAAAATAACTAGAATTTTCTGTCAATATTTATATCCGTGTTGCATAAAATGGTCATGAATTTTTTTAATGAATGTTAAGGGGAATCACATTTTACTTTTACTCATTTTTTAAAATAATTGTGTAATGGGAAGTGCATATGCAAGTACGATGGCAGATGACCTTTTTTGCTCTGGTCCCCTCCCTGTTCGTCGGAGTGATGAGATACTTAGCAGACTATCATCACTCAATGGCTGGTTGTCTAAGTGGTGTCCGCAAAATAACATAGGGTTCATAGACAATTGGAAAAGCTTTTGGGGCAGACCTGACCTGTTGAAAAAAGATGGCATCCATCCTTCCTGGGATGGTGCCGCTCTTCTCTCTAGTAATTTGGCACATATTCTTAGAGCTAAACCTTGACTAACTGGGGCCCAGGTCAGGAAGCAGACGGACTGGCTTACCCGACCGCCTGCTAGCTGTCTCACGTCACAGAAGTCAGATAAATCCCAGCACATAGAGACTCTTTCACCTGGATATTATCACATAGAGACTGTGTCTGTTCCCCGATTTAGTAAATACAAAAAAACATCAAAACCATTCAACGGTAAAAATCTAATTGATGTCCAAAAAATAAATAACAGATATAATACAGATGAACAAACGATAAAGCTCGGGCTGCTGAATATTCGATCCCTTTCCCCAACAGCGCTTATTGTTAATGATATGATTACAGATAATAATCTAGATGTGCTGTGTTTGACAGAAACCTGGCTAAAACCTGACGACTACATTACTTTAAATGAGTCCACCCCTCAAGATTATTGTTATAAACACAAGCCGCGTCTGAAAGGTAAAGGGGGAGGTGTTGCTGTGATTTATAATAATATCTTCAGTATTACTCAGAAGTCTAGTTTCAAATATAATTCCTTTGAATTTTTGGTGCTTTATGTAACGTTATGTAGTGTAATTGATAAATCCTGTTTGACATTTGTGCTGGCTACTGTATACAGGCCACCAGGGCACCATACAGACTTTACCAAAGAATTTTCTGATTTTCTATCAGAGTTAGTACTGGCTGCAGATAAAGTACTAATTGTTGGTGATTTTAATATCCATGTAGACAATGAAAAAGATGCATTGGGATTCCGTTTAGAGACATTCTAAACTCTATTGGAGTTAGGCAACACGTGTCAGGACCCACTCATCGCCGTAATCATACTTTAGGCCTAATATTGTCACATGGAATAAATGTTGATACCGTTGAAATTCTGCAGCAGAGCGATGACATCTCAGATCATTATCTAGTATCATGTATACTTAATTTAGCTAAGGCTGCAAAGCCGTCCCCTCGCTTCAAATATGACAGGACTATCACTGCTGCCACTAAAGATTGCTTTGTAAATAATCTTCCTCATCAGTTTCATCTCCTCAGCATCCCAGATAGCCTAGAGGAACTCGATGTTGCAACAGAAACTATTGACTCTCTCTTTTCCAGCACTTTAGACACAGTTGCTCCCCTGCGCTTAAAGAAGATTAAAGAAAATAGTCCAATGCCGTGGTACAGCGAGCACACTCGGGCCCTTAAAACAGCAGCCAGAAAAATGGAGCGCATCTGGAAGAAAACAAAACTGGAGGTTATTCGCATTTTGTGGAAAGAGAGCATGATTGCATACAGAAAGACCATAAAAACTGCTAGATCTGCTTATTTCTCGACTCTCTTAGAAGAAAACAAACATAACCCTAGGTATTTATTCGATACATGGCTAAATTAACCAAAAATAAAGCTTCAACTTCTGATGTTTGTAAACAACACAGCAGTAATGACTTTATGAACTTCTTTACGTGTAAGATTGATAATATTAGGGAAAAAATCATAACCATGCAGCCGTCTACTACAGTATCACATCAGACAGTGCATTGTAGTGTCATTGAGGAAAAATTACACTCATTCACTGCTATAGGAGAAGAAGAATTGGCTAAACTCGTTAAATCATCAAAATCAACAACATGTATGCTCGAATCTATACCGACTAGGCTATTAAAAGAGATGCTTCCAGAGGTCATAGATCCTCTTCTTAATATCATTAATTCATCCTTGACATTAGGATATGTACTGAAAACTTTTAAGTTGGCTATTATTAAATCACTTATTAAAAAACCGCAACTTGATCCTACAGAATTAGTCAATTACAGGCCAATCTCAAATCTACCCTTTCTGTCAAAAATACTAGAAAAGGCAGTGTCTTCACAACTGCACTCCTTTTTAGAAAGAAATGGTATTTGTGAGGATTTCCAGTCAGGATTTAGACCGTATTATAGTACTGAGACTGCTCTCATCAGAGTTACAAATGATTTACTCTTATCATCCGATCGTGGTTGTATCTCTCTATTAGTGTTACTCGATCTTAGCGCTGCATTCGATACTATCGACCACAACATTCTTTTGAATAGACTCGAAAATTATGTTGGCATTAGTGGAATTGCATTGGCATGGTTTAAATCATACTTATCTGACTGTTATCAGTTTGTAGCAGTAAATGAAGAGATGTCACACCGATCACAAGTTCAGTATGGAGTACCGCAAGGCTCAGTGCTAGGACCGTTGCTTTTCACCCTGTACATGCTACAACTGGGAGATATCATTAGGAAGCATGGCGTTAGTTTTCATTGTTATGCTGACGATACTCAGCTATATTTCTTCACGCCCTGACGAAACTTACCAATTTAAAGAAACTTAAAGATTAATGGAATGCATAGCTGATATAAAAAATTGGATGACTAGTAATTTCCTGCAACTTAATTCAGAAAAAAATGAATTTTTAATTATTGGACAAAAAAACTCCACAAGTAGTAACCTAGAATACTGTCTAACACTTGATGGCTGCTCTGTCAAGTCCTCGCCGTCAGTTAGGAACCTGGGTGTGCTCTTTGATACCAATCTTTCATTTGAAAGCCACGTTTCTAACATCTGTAAAACTGCATTCTACCATCTTAAAAATATATCTAAATTACGGCACATGCTTTCAAAGAAAAATGCTGAACAGTTAGTTCATGCGTTCATGACCTCAAGGCTAGATTGTTGTAATGCTCTACTGGGTGGTTGCCCTGCTCGCTTAATAAATAAACTGCAGCTGGTCCAAAACGCAGCAGCTCGAGTTCTTACTAGAACCAGGAAGTATGACCATATTAGCCCGGTTCTGTTAACACTGCACTGGCTCCCTATTAAACATCGCATACATTTTAAAATCTTGCTTATTACTTACAAAGCACTAAATGGTTTAGCTCCCCAGTACTTGACCGAGCTCTTAACACATTATACTCCATCACGTCTATTGCGGTCTCAAAATTCTGGCCAGTTGATAATACCTAGAATATCAAAATCAACTGGCGGTCGATCCTTTTCCTATTTAGCACCTAAACTCTGGAACAGTCTTCCTAGCATTGTTCGGGAAGCAGACACACTCTGTCAGTTTAAATCTAGACTAAAAACACATCTCTTTACTATGGCATACACATAAAACATTTTTAATTTATAGTATTCAAATCAGTTAAATGATTTTTAGGCTGCATTAACTAGGTCAGCCGGAACCGGGAACACTTCCCATAACACCTGATGTACTCGTTACATCATAAGAAGAATGGCATCTACGCTAATGTTAGTCGCTCTGTTTATCCCGAGGTTTACTGCAGTCAGCCGGATCCGGGCCGTATCCAGATCAGATGGTGGACCTGTGCCCAGACATGACCAACGCATCCCTGAAGTGTCTGCAGAGACCGTGTCAATTAGACTGAAATTGCCTCATCGACACGGCATCCTCAATAAACCCGTCCCCGGCGTGATGACTCCGATCTTTTCGAATATTCTTATCTAATAAATTGCCTTATCAACACGACATCCCAATATACCGTCTCCGGCGTAATGACTCCGATCTTTCGAATATTCCTATCTAATAATTGCCTCACCGAAACGGCATCCTCAATAAACCCGTCTCCGGCATGATGACTCCGATCTTTTTCGAATATTCCTATCTAATAATTGCCTCACAGACACAGCATGATGGCCAGAGGAGAACTGGCACCCCGACTGAGCCTGGTTTCTCCCAAGGTTTATTTTTCTTCATTATGCGACCTGATGGAGTTTTGGTTCCTTGCCACTGTCGCCTTTGGCTTGGCTTGCTCAGTTGGGGACACTAAAATTTTCAACTAAATATTCAAATAAATTTTAAACTAAATTACTGATCTGCCTGCATGGTCACTATATGATAATTGAACTGAGCTGGATAACATCAACGTTTTCTCCAGAACGGCTGTACAGCCGAATCAAATTCTGTTGCATTATTTTCCTGTTAACATTGTGAAGCTGATTTGAAAAAGCGCTATATAAATAAAGGTGACTTGACTTGACTTGACTATGTTTCATTTATATTAAGTACATGGGTGCTGTAACACACATATACATACGTATATATATATATAAATGAACAACACAGTGACTTTCATAGTTAATGTTGAGAAAAGCTTTTTGAACACTTTTCCAGACAGGCATGAAAAAGTTTGTGGCGGCAGCACAACAGCTGCTTTTGTTGCTAAGGTAAACAGGCCGTCCCGCTCCCTCACTCTCTTTTTGTGTCATTACTCCTCCAAACGAGTGGAAAGGAAAGTCACTCTGCATAGTAACAGCTCCCTGGACGGCCATCTCCATGCAGAACCCTGCCAAAAATCACCGGTTGGTTGTTTGCCCACATACTGAAAAAAAAGAAAAGAAAAAAAAGCAGCACTGTATCAGAGCTCACACCAGGCGGGGGGCGTCCGACGATTTTACCCCTTTAGACCACTGAGATATTTGTAACGGTGGAAACTACTTTTTCCAACATTGAATCGGCATGCAGCATATGTTACTTCTAAATTTTACTTCCAAAAATCAGGACGTAAAACATGAGCATGCAGCAAAGAAAAATCAGTCAAGACAAATCAACAATCAGATTAAATGGATAGCAAACTGAGACTTTTCTTTGAAATCTGATTTGTGCAATTCTGCCTCAGTTGTGTTATTAAAGTGAATTGCAAAAGTATTGATTGTTTTCAAACAGGTTTCCCAAACAATCCACATTGTTTGTATGTCATTGATCAGACAAACAGATAGTCCCACCCCAATCTCATGCAATTGGTTGAGCTGATGCTATGCTGGGCTGGTCGGGATCCACAAACAATGAGAGCACACAGAGTCACAGGGCCCTATTTTAACGATCTGAGCGCATGGTCTGCACTTAGGGCGTGTCCGAATCCACTTTTGCTAGTTTAAGGATGGAAAAAACGGTCAACACATGGTCCAAAAGGCTTGTACCTAGTCTCTTAATGAGTCATGTGTGTTTTGGGCCTAACGTGCAATAAACCAATCAGAGTCTCATCTCCCATTCCCTTTAAAAGCCAGTTGTGCTTGCACCATGGCGGATTCGCTATTTACATGGCGAAATTTGCGAGCCGAAAGACTGAACGCTTCTCCAGAGAGGAATCCTTTTATTTTTAATATTTAAAAATGTTTGTGTGCTGCTGCGCGTCCCTGTGTGTGTAATAAGCAGAGTGTACGCACATTGTGCACCCTCCTATTACTAACGCGGCCTTTAAATAACACAAAAAACACTGCTTTAGACTTTAGACTCTTTAGACTCTATTGACTTTAGACCAGGTTTTTGTTGGTCAATGGTGCAGTCGTTTTCAGTTCCTCAAAATAGCAACGCACCAACAATGAGCCTGAACACACCTCGTTTTCAGACCAGCACTGCGCCGGGTGTATGATAGGGCCCACGGTGTTTATACTTTTTTAAGGGGGAATCAACCTACAAATAGTTTAGCTATTGCAACTTGTCTCTGCAACAGAGATTTCTCCTGAGAAAAAGACCCCTGTAATCTCACATATATCCCACCATTCAGATTCTCAGTCAACCCAGATACTGCCATTATCAAATAAACCTATAGATGTTCCTGGTACAATTTTATAATTACCTTCTATATTGTTTAACATTAATGCACTACATTTAGTGTAGTGTAGTGTAGTTTTTTTATTTCCCAGCATGCTTTGCCCATGGCACTCGAAAGGGAGAGTAAATGCTAAAATTAAGTGTTATATAATGTTTTTTGTGCTAGATTAATGGTAAGGGAGATTTACTTGTGATTAATGTTTTGTTATGCTAATTTAGAAGAGTTTCTGTTAATGTGGGTTTTTGGAGAGTTACCATGTGGCGCATGCTGCTTGGTTTGAGAACAGGTAAGTTACATGTTTTAAGCTGCTGTACTCATTCAGTAAGTGCTATACCATGCTATTGTTAACATGTTAGCAAATTAGCAAGTTTGCATTTTCCGAATTAGTTTGTTATAGTTAGCAAAATAAAAATAATTCTTAACTTATAAAAAAATTTCATTCAACTTTTTTGAGTTCTGCCAACTTACTAGGGTTTACAATGAAGTAAATAACTCATTTTATTTGAAAGAACTCAAAATAAAAAAAAAAGTTAATTAACTAATTATTTTATGTTAATTGCTATCAAAATGTATGAGTTCGCTAACTCAGTACTTCAAGTTAGGAGCAATTAACATGCATGAGTATCACAAACTCAAAACTTGATAGTTCTGCTTTCTTAAAATTGGGAACATCATAACTAAAAAAAAAATTATGTAACTGATTATCTAATTTTTTTTTTAGTTAGCCCAACTTATTCGGGTTTACAGTGTACCTGTATTAAAAAAAAAAATCCTGTATTATTTATAACTGTCCACGATTTTCAAGTACCTGCAATCTTCATGGACCTACAGGAGTCCCTGGTTGAAAATAAGGCCTTGTGGAAATTTAAGAGAAACACTGAAGCTATGAAAAAGCTACATTTGAAACTAACAGGAGTCTCTAATACTGAACTAAAGTTAGTCATCTTTTCCCCCACATTCCACATTCATTGTGACACATTCAAACCAATGTATCTGGCTTTAGCCAATAAAGAGGAAAAAGGAATGGTAAATAGTTCAGTAGTGTTCAAACTGTTCAAAAGGGGGAAAAAAAGTTGAAGACCTTTGATATTTTAATATTTAAGAAGCAGTCTCACACACTTCTCTGCTTGCCAAAACTCACTGCTTATGGTTCAGAGCTCTTAATAGAGGGTAAAAGTGCAACATGATCTTTATCCATATTTGATATTGGCTGAAGTCAAACTCTCTCTATATCTGCTTTAGTTATAAGTTTCAGTGCAAAACGCCTGCCAGACGATCTTCAACTCATTTTCTCAAAGATCCTTTGTGCTGTCATGAAGTGACGGGTGTTTCTAAGGTTAATTGCAAATACAATTCCCAACGATAAGAACAGGAGCAGGCAGGAGAACAAGGAATGAGCTTTTAGCCTCTTTCCAGAGGTCACCATTCAAACCACAGATAGCGCACTAACTACGTCCTGTATGTGACAGCCCCACAATTGCCACTCTGGTTTGAGTGAATGGTGGGGTTGTGGTCAAGTGTTGTGTCCATGTTCCATTCTCCAAGTCTTATCTCCAAGCACATGACTTATTACTGTGAGCTGTGCCCCACATTCATTCCCTCTAAAGACCATACCGAATCAATTGGACATACCCAGTCAGCAGATTAGTAATCTAGAGTCTGCCAGCAAAATAACACATCAGTTTTTAGGAGAATTCATGCTGCGCTATAGGGGTTCACCAGTGTAAACAAGCACTTGGAACATGTAAGTCTGAAACGGAGAAATGTGCTGTCAGCATTCTTGAAAATCAGCTGTCTTTAACTGAAGCTGATCTGGAAGAGTAAATTCAACATGATTTTTACAATTTCCTAAGAAAATTCACCCACATAATGGTTGTTGGGGAGGTTTCTTACAGGCTAAACAATCCCATTCATAAGATAAAATATTTTGTCTCTTTACAGTATATGGCTCAGGTCACTCCTTTAATGTATTTTCTCACCTTTTTTCACTTTTTTCAAAATCTTAAGTCTAATTCCTTAGAAAATGTCTCTCATATAAATTCGATCTTTTTTTTTTTGTTGGTCTTATTGCTTTAAAAAGAAATAGCACACCTTCACAAGCCACACAGTTTGAAGTGTGCAATATGTTTAATACTTAGCGTTAAGGGTTTATTCAAATCTCTAATCCTAAGTATGAACAGTAATACCAGTGATGCTGTAGCAAATACCACTAATATATTTTGTGGTTGGTGCAAACAATGCAATTGAGATAATGTTGTTTTGACGCATCAAGAGTTAGTATTCTCTCATCTGCATTTAAATGACTCTTTGAAATGACTTGGCAATTTTGAGTGCTAGAGTCAAAATAGAACGCTGAATTTAATCTTTCAAAATGTTATACTGTACAATTTGAAGGTGGAAAAAAGGAAACTTTTGAGTTGCATTTAATCAGGCCATTTCACAGCATGACACTTATTTGAAAACTTCCCTACAGCTCAAACTAATGACCCCCAGTCTCTCAATATTTGACTGGCTTAAGGAAGGTTGCAAGGCTGTGCTGTTGACTATACAGTGGGGAGAACAAGTATTTGATACACTGCCGATTTTGCAGGTTTGCCCACTTACAAAGCATGTAGAAGTCTGTAATTTTTATCATAGGTACTCTTCAACTGTGAGTGACAGAATCTAAAACAAAAATCCAGAAAATCACATTGTATGATTTTTAAGTAATTAATTTGCATTTTATTGCATGACATAAGTATTTGATACATCAGAAAAGCAGAACTTAATATTTGGTACAGAAACTTTTGTTTGCAATTACAGAGATCATACGTTTCCTGTAGTTCTTGACCAGGTATGCACACACTGCAGCAGGGATTTTGGCCCACTCCTCCATACAGACCTTCTCCAGATCCTTCAGGTTTCGGGGCTGTCGCTGGGCAATACAGACTTTCAGCTCCCTCCAAAGATTTTCTATTGGGTTCAGGTCTGGAGACTGGCTAGGCCACTCCAGGACCTTGAGATGCTTCTTACGGAGCCACTCCTTAGTTGCCCTGGCTGTGTGTTTCGGGTCGTTGTCATGCTGGAAGACCCAGCCACGACCCATCTTCAATGCTCTTACTGAGGGAAGGAGGTTGTTGGCCAAGATCTCGCGATACATGGCCCCATCCATCCTCCCCTCAATATGGTGCAGTCGTCCTGTCCCCTTTGCAGAAAAGCATCCCCAAAGAATGATGTTTCCACCTCCATGCTTCACGGTTGGGATGGTGTTCTTGGGGTTGTACTCATCCTTCTTCTTCCTCCAAAAAAGCTCCAAAAGCTCTATTTTTGTCTCATCTGACCACATGACCTTCTCCCATTCCTCCTCTGGATCATCCAGACGGTCATTGGCAAACTTCAGACGGGCCTGGACATGCGCTGGCTTGAGCAGGGGGACCTTGCGTGCGCTGCAGGATTTTAATCCACGACAGCGTAGTGTGTTACTAATGGTTTTCTTTGAGACTGTGGTCCCAGCTCTCTTTAGGTCATTGACCAGGTCCTGCCGTGTAGTTCTGGGCTGATCCTTCACCTTCCTCATGATCATTGATGCCCCACAAGGTGAGATCTTGCATGGTGCCCCAGACCGAGGGAGATTGACCATCATCTTGAACTTCTTCCATTTTCTAATAATTGCGCCAACAGTTGTTGCCTTCTCACCAAGCTGCTTGCCTATTGTCCTGTAGCCCATCCCAGCCTTGTGCAGATCTACAATTTTATCCCTGATGTCCTTACACAGCTCTCTGGTCTTGGCCATTGTGGAGAGGTTGGAGTCTGTTTGATTGAGTGTGTGGACAGGTGTCTTTTATACAGGTAACGAGTTCAAACAGGTGCAGTTAATACAGGTAATGAGTGGAGAACAGGAGGGCTTCTTAAAGAAAAACTAACAGGTCTGTGAGAGCCGGAATTCTTACTGGTTGGTAGGTGATCAAATACTTATGTCATGCAATAAAATGCAAATTAATTATTTAAAAATCATACAATGTGATTTTCTGGATTTTTGATTCCGTCTCTCACAGTTGAAGTGTACCTATGATAAAAATTACAGACCTCTACATGCTTTGTAAGTAGGAAAACCTGCAAAATCGGCAGTGTATCAAATACTTGTTCTCCCCACTGTAGATATAGATATTTGTTTGGAATAATGTTTACCAATGAATTGTGCACAAATATTATGGGGTCTATGGGCTAAGAAATTTCATCGAAATTAACATTTCGATACATACTCTAGAGAAAATTATTTACATACTCAACTTAAAAATTGAACTAGCTAAACCTGAAATTACATACATTTAGTGGCCGTTTACACAACACCGTTTTCAACTAAAAACGTAAAACTTTTAAATCAGTTTGGCCATTAATTTACACAACAATGGCGTTTTGGGGGTCTGAAAATGCAAACTTTTGAAAATGGGTTTCGAAGTATAGTTTTTGAAAACAATACCTTTATCATCTGCACATGAATATTACGTGTTCAGTCTATGAGCCCTATTTTAATGATCTGAGCGCATGGCCTGAAGCGCATGGCAAAGGTGCACTTTTGCTAGTTTAACGACGGAAAAAACGGTTGCCGCACACACATGGTCCAAAAGGGTTGTCCCTAGTCTCTTAATGAGTCATGGGTGTATTTTGGGCGTAACGTGCAATAAATCAATCAGAGTCTCATCTCCCATTCCCTTTAAAAGCCAGTTGCGTTTGCACCATGGCAGATTCGCTATTTACATGGCGGAATTTGCTAGCGGAAAGACTGAACGCTTCTCCTGAGAGGAATCCTTTTATTTTTAATATTTAAACATTTTTGTGTGCTGCTGCGTGTACCTGTGTGTGTAATAAGCAGAGTGTATAAGCGTTGTGCACCCACCTATAGGCGCATATTACTAACGCGCCCTTTAAATAACACAAAAATACTGCGTTTTTGTTGGTCAATGGCGCAGTCGTTTTCATTTGCCTCAAAATAGCAATGCGCCAACAATGCGCCTGAACACACCTAATTTTCAGACCAGCACGCCCATGGGCAGACAGATGGGCGCGAGTGCATTTGCTATTTAAACAACGTGGCTCTGGACGTGAAAATGATAACCGCGTTGGGCTGAAACTAGCAAAAAACACTTGTGTCGCGCCTGCTGTTGCATTGCGCCGGGTGTATGATAGGGCCCTATATGTGTGTAATGTTTCTTTACAAAGTGACATCGCCAACTACTGGCCTGGCAACATAATACAGCGTTTTTAGTCATTTTCGTGGATCCGCGTGAATGGGGATCGTTTTGACAATAGTGTAGTGTGTACGCGAAAAATACAAAGAAAAAAGTTTTCCGTTTTTAGTACGTTGTTGTTATGTAAACGCACCTTTAAAATAATTAATATAATACAAAATAATTAATATAAACTTTTGAACAAAATACAAATGACAGCATTTGGAATGTTTTGGTCCCATAGACCTCCTTTGTGCATTACTGTAAAGGCAAGTTTGTTTTGTTTTTACAAACTGTAGGATGAGTCAAAATGATTACCAATGGTAATAAATCACAGTTACTGTCCATAGAGTTTAACTTGTATTGAACCAGTCCTATAGTCAACTGTTAGCCTATTTTTCAATAGCCATTTGTCTCTAACAGATATGAGTCAGCTTTTACTAAGTTCAAAGTTCTATAGAAAAGAGTCTAAGAGTCGTATGAGTTCTACTTTTTGGAGGGCTTTTGGACCACCGTGCACAAGGGGTATGGAGGTAAAGGAGTTGTTTTTTTGGCCCTGGCTTTCCTCCAATTAGTGGCTTTAAAATCATACTGCAAATTTTCCATATCCTTCCCACAGGGCCCATGAGTGGTGCAAAGCTTTCTCTCTGGCCCAGCTGAGGGAGCCAACACGAGGGAAATCTCCCATTTAAAGCTGCGAGGTTCAAGCTATAAATTTCAGGCACTTTTACAATAGTGTTTTCAAGATCTGAGGAAACGGAATATGTGAACTGATAGGCTGGATACTTATTAACCTCAGACTTTTGTAAAAAGAAAGAGACTTGTAACATAAGCCACCTAGGGCCAAATTTTTTTTTTTTTTTTTAAATCTGATTATATATATATATCATAGCTTAGACTATTTCTCCAGTAATGTTAATAGAATGTTTGTTCAATGTTATTTGGTCTTCAGTAATGTTCTCATGTTCTTCAGTCATGTTTTTTTTTTTTTTTATGTTTTTCAGAATGTTCAGAGAAGCAACTTTCCCATAATTTCTGCAAAATGATAAAATGAAATGTTCCTTTATTGTTTGCATAAACATTTTTTTAAATTATTTAAAAACCTGGACATTTTGAAAGTTCAGAGAACATTCAGAAATACATTTTATAACATAAAGGTAATGTTAACAAAACATTCTTAGAACACTGTTACGCAAGTTATTATAAGAATAGGTGACTAAACAAATGATTTTCTTTGATTTTTGAGAAATACATAGTTCTGTCATGAAACTCTAGATGGCACAGGCTGATGGTTCTAAAACAAGCTGATGATAATTACAGCGTTAACTACTTGGCACAAGCTGATTGGTCCATGTTGATTGGCCAGTTGGCTATTTGTGCAGTAGCACTATGTCTTACTTGCAGCAGCGTATTGCTGTATGTATTGGCAGTAGCAAGTTTCTGTACTTGCTCTGCTGCAACAGTAATAGTAACAGCAGCAGCAATTCAGCAGCAGTATTCCACTAAGACCAAATACATTAATATTGTCATATCCATTACCATGCAAAAAATCTTCAGAGAGTTGTCATAATAGAAATATAGGTTTATATATACTACATACCAACATTTGGCCCCATACTAGCTAGCTTGCTAAATGCTATAGCTTGCTAAATGTTAACCTGCATCCCTGTAACCCCTGGTGTTGTTTTTATTTACCATATTTATCTACTTAATGTTGATGTCTAGTTAATGTTTATTACACAAAACCACACATATCACAGTATTAAAACTGTATCTAGAAATGTTCCAATGTATAAGGTTACGGCTAACAGCTTAACTAGCTACTTCAATCAAACTTCCAAAGTGTTTCCAGAATCTAATTGGAACTTAGCTTGCATACTGTGGAAAGAACAACATTGTGTTAGCTTGTTTGCATAGCTAATGATAAGGTATGACTATGTTGGACTTGGGGTGTCTGTTTCTTTGAAGCAGTAAAATCCAGTCTTTAAATCATACATTAAATACTAATTAGTATGAGTTTGACTGTTCAAACTCATAAAGCCCTGTTTACCAACTGGAACGCCACAGTCAACATGTAAAGCTTCACTTCACTTCACTGTGAGCGAGCATGCCAACACAAACAGTTAAATTTATGATGAAGGATCTCAGGTTTTACAGGCCTGCGAGTTGAAATGTGCCTGCTGGTGATGTAATCTCACAGTTGTGAGCGTTTGGGTACAGAAAATGAGAAAAAGGAATAAAAATATAAATAAAAAAGCAATTTCCATTTCACATAACTTCCTTACTTCCTCTATTAAAAGGGATTAGGCACTGTGGGGCTGCACCTGTGTAAATGCCCACATCAGAGCCATGTTTAAGGGGTTTGTTTTCACAATCCTCTCCGTAACAAGCTATGCAACCTGGCCCCTTCAGGCGATATGGAGCGAACTACCCGGGGTTCGTGCGGCGGGACTCTGGGGATGATGGTTGGGGTTGTGTCAGCACCACATGTCTGTGGCCCGCAGGCTGTGAGATACCGCGAGGAGCAGGAGTCTGGTAGAATGAGGTCAGCTCTGATATACACAGGACTAGGGAGCGAAACAATACGGGTTGAGCGGGAAAACAGCAGAGGGAAGCTCATTGTGCATTCTCTGCGTGGCTTTCATAGTTTTGAAGTGCCTGCCAAGTGAGGGACTCCTGAGGGACTGTGTTTTGGTCTTGACTGTAGGTTTACTTCAAAATTCCCACCTGTGGCCTTTGCCATTTCTTTAGCGCACCATTTAGAACTGTTATCTCAAACCACATATAATGAATTATCTGCCCAGGAAGAGAGGTTGATCTTGATTTGTGGCTGATTCTCTGTATTTAAGATGTCATAAAAGGTTTTAACCTTTTAGTTAAAAGGTCAGACCTGACATTGAGATCATGGATCTAGAAACCCTTTAGAGACCGATCAATCCTCAAACTATTTGAACCAACATCTATCCCTAAATAATAAACTTTGTTCTGTAAATTGTTCTGCACCATATAGTGATACCAATTTGTGTGGACCCCCGGGACCCCCCCCGGCCCGCAACCCCCCAATACAGTAAAACTGCACATTTTAGAGTGGCCTTTTATTGTGGCTAGCCTAAGGCACACCTGTGCAATAATCATGCTGTCTAATCAGCATCTTGATATGCCACACCTGTGAGGTGGATGGATTATCTCGGCAAAGGAGAAGTGCTCACTAACACAGATTTAGACAGATTTGTGAACAATATTTGAGAGAAATAGGCCTTTTGTGTATATAGAAAAAGTCTTAGATCTTTGAGTTCAGCTCATGAAAAATGGGGGCAAAAACAAAAGTGTTTATAATTTTGTTCAGTGTATGTATAGTGTCACACTGACAACCATCTAGATCATTTACTATGTTATCCAGATTTCTGGAAGTGGATTATGTCCACTTTCTGCCGATTCTGTAATTTCGGTCAAATGCAGGCTATTTTCGCTGTGCATAAAACATACAATATGCTTCAAATGATTACTCGTAAATATGCACTACATTAATGACAAAACGATCAAGCTGTTTTTGGGGAAAAAAATAAATAAAATACCTGTCACAGCAGTAGTTCTCCCCGCCACCATGTTTAAAGTTTTATGGCATGCACATCTCAGGAATTTGGGTATCAAAATTATTTCCGAACTTCCCAGTGGTAAACACGACATCAGAAGGCATTCATGTGCTAATTTTACCTAGGAAACTCGTATTTTACGATAATTCCGATAGCACGTGAAGGAAGCATTAATGCACAGCGAGGAGGACAGTTTGATTGGCCAAAGACTCTCCAAGGATCACAGATGGAGAATTGCAGAGATTAGTTGAGTCTTGGGGTCAGAAAGCCTACATCACCACATGTTGTTTGGGAGGGTTTCAAGAAAAATCCTCCTCACACACCCAAAAACAAACTCCAGCATATTCAGTTGTCAGACATGACTGGAACTTTAAACGGGATCAGCTTCTGTGATCAGATGAAACAAAAAAAAAAAAAGAGCTTTTTGGCAGCAAACCCATCAGATGGGTTTGGTGCAAACAGGGATAAAAAGTACCCCATGCCCACGGTTAAATATACTGCTGGATCTGTGAAATGTTTGGCCTATTTTTTTGATGCAGGTCCAGGACATCTTGTTCAGATACATGGTATAATGGATTCTAGCAAATACCAACAGATAAAAAAAATCAAAACCTGACCACTTCTCCTAGAAATCTTATAATGGGCCGTGGTTGGATCTTCCATCAGGACAACGATCCAGAACAAACACAAAAATTTGTCACTTAGCACAAAATGAAGCTTCTGCCATGACCATCCCAGTTTCCTGCCCTGAACCTTATAGAAAATGAGTGGGGTGAACTGAAGAGAAGAAGCACCAACATGGAGCTGGGAATCTAAAGGATCTGGAGAGATTCTGTATGGAGGAATGGTCTCTGATCTCTTGTTAGGTGTTCTCCAAACTCATCATACATTACAGGAGAAAACTTTCAATGTTGCTGCTATAGGTTCGGATTGTAAAAAGAAAGAAAATAAAAAGACTAATGTGCAAATGATTTGGTAAAAGCCAGAGAACAGCACAGGCATTCGCTTCAACAAAAACAACTAGAAAGTGTGTGTGTTTGTGTGTCAGTATGCGCACACTAGGGTTACAGCCACTGGGCTATAATAATATTCATAGATCTAGCCTATATGATGTGGTTATGTATGATTTGGCAATAGGGGACAGCCTATAAACTGGTTAAAATCGGGCCGTCTCTGCAAATTTAAACATGTTTAAAAATCAATGGGAGGTGCTCGTAAGGTACTGTGTGATAACCTTTCACAGGTGAGAATGTGTTGTTTTGTGTTTTTATATGTATTAACTCAATATTACAGATTTTTACTATGGTACCTTTTAATGTTTTTAGTTTTACTATGGTAACTTTTTAATGTCGCGTTAGCTCAGTGGTTCCCAAACTTTTTCTGCTGGGCCCCCTTTTGGCAGAAAAAAACATTTTCTCTGCAAAATGATGTTCAATCAGTTTACTGTCGGGGAATTGCCGTGTTGTGTCGCACCGCGCCCAGTAACAGATTGAACATCAGTGGGTTCTATTTGATTTTGTTGCATCGTGCCGCTCGCGCCTGGTGTAGACACGTTGCACATTTTCTTTTACATAATAATCTGCTGACTGTACGCTATCCCTCAGCCTTGCCACGCCCCCCTTTTCATAACTCCGCCCACAGAGACAGCCCATTAATGAGGCATCTATGTATATATATCTATGGTGAATACTATAGCAACCACCTAGCCACCAACCAGAACACCCTACATCAGGGTTCCTCAAACTCGGTCCTGGAGGGCCACTGCCCTGCAGAATTTAGCTCAAACCCTGATCAAACTCACCTACCTGTGATTATCTAGTGATCCTGAAGACCTTGATTAGCTTGCTTAGGTGTGTTTGATCAGGGTTGGAGCTAAACTCTGCAGGGCAGTGGCCCTCCAGTACCGGAATCCTGGTACTGAACCTAGGAACCCTGTCCTACACTGAAATAAAATAGTGTTTAAACAATTTTCACTTAGAAATTGCTAGTGAATTTCACAATTAAAAATAAATAAAACCAATATTCTTTGAAAAACACACAAACTGAATACATTGAAAATTTGAATACCACAGCAAAGACATCATCAGCAATCATCCAGAACATCCTAGCAACCACCTATTAACACCATAACAATCATCCAGAAAATCCTGGCAACATCACAGTAATGTGCTTAAATCCACTCTGAATATTTACTGTAGCAACCACATAGCTACTTTCCATTTGCAGACAACTAGCAGCCATCCAGAGTATCCTAGCAAGCATCTATTAACACCATAACAACTAACCAGAGCACCCTAGCAACCTCATAACATGCTAAAATCCACTCTGAAAACCTTAGCAACCACATAGCTAATCGCCATTTGCAGCCACCTAGGAACCAACCAGAACGCCTAAGCAACCTCATAGCAACTTGCTAAAATCCACTCTGAATACCTTATCGGCCACATACTATAGATACTCTACATTTGCAGCCACCTAGCAACCATCCAGAACATCCTGGCAACATCATAGTAATGTGCTAAAATCTACCCTGAATATTTTAGCAAACACATAGCTATTCTCCATGCATAACCACCATTCACACAACCAGAACACCCTAGAAACCTCATAGCAACGTGCCAAAGTCCTGTCTGAATACCTTAACAACAATATAGCTACTCTTATTCAAGGCTCCATGCTCAAAACAATAAAAAAATCAATCTCCTGATATTTAAGAGAGCATTTTCATTTTGTCTACCCTTATTGTATGCACAGAAAATGCAGCTCACAGTCAGTAAAGCACACTGGGGATTATTATAGTGAAACAAGCCTGCCCTCCATAATATAATGCTAATAGGCCCTGCATTAGGTTTTTCAAATTGTATGCGTGTGTGGTTGTATCTTTGTGGGAAAATGACTGAGCGTGCATAGCAAACAACTAAAAGTATCCTTAGATGACATTTGAGAGCATATGTCTCAGAGGCTTCAGCACATTGACTCCCAAAGTCTTCCTGATCCTGACGTGCCTGTTTATCCACAGGGCTGCCCAAAATGCTGGTTATGTTACCTTTTAGAGAGGATGTAACGTCTCTCATGATGGCTTTTGTGCTCAGGAAGTGTCAACACAGCTGAGAATGGCTTTGTTCGGAATAGCATAGTATCATAATACTTGTGCTGCTTATTCATTGTATAATGTATGTACTGTTCACAATGTGCAAATTATCTATATGATACCAGGATGACCTATTGTGAAACTGTGCAGTATACAACTGAGCCAAATACTATATATATACTATATACTATATATACGATTTAAGACATTTTACTTAAAATTTAATCAAATTTGCATAAAATTTTTCCCAAGATCTACATTCTGAGGTCATGACAGAACAGTGTTTACTATTAAACACATTAAATGCTTATTATAATTTTTCACATTGTAGCAATGTTAAAGAGATACTGTAGTTCACCCATAAATGACAATTCTGTCATTACTAACTCACCCTCATGTCGTTCCAAACCTGTAAGACCTTTGTTCATCTTCGGAACACAAATGAAGATCTTTTTGATGAAATAAAAAAGATAAAGAGATCGTAAAACTAATCCAAATGAATTAAACGGTTTAGTCCAAATTTTCTGAAGAGACACGATCGCTTTATATTATGAACAGATTGAATTTAGGCTTTTATTCACATATAAACATTCATCAACGCTTGACGTGCAAGAACCAATGAGGTTCATTCTCGAGTTACGCAGCATGTTTGAGCTTCTGCAAGAACCAATGAGGTTCATTCTCAAGTTACGCAGCACGACTGAGTTTCCACAAGAACCAATGAGGTTCATTCTTGAGTTACGCATCACGTTTGAGCTTCTGCAAGAACCAATGAGGTTCATTCTCAAGTTACACAGCACGACTGAGTTTCCACAAGAACCAATGAGGTTCATTCTTGAGTTACGCAGCATGTTTGAGCTTCCACAAGAACCAATGAGGTTCATTCTCGAGTTACGCATCACGTTTGAGCTTCTGCAAGAACCAATGAGGTTCATTCTCGAGTTACGCAGCACGATTAAGCTTCCATAAGAACCAGTGAGGTTCGTTCTTGTGTTACGCAGCACGTTTGAGCTTCCGCAAAAGGTTTGTTCTCGCACGTGAAGCAGGTTTGGTTGAGCTTCTGTTTATGTTCGCTGATCAATGTTTATATGTGAATAAAAGTAAGTATAAATGTACAGTGTGAAACGTCACCTTATGAATACCCAGGATTAATTGTTAACTCCAGGTAAATTATGAGTAGTGTGAAACGTGAAGCAAGATAACCACGGATTTTGTTTACACAGGGTTTTACGGAGCCCCTAAAGGGATATGGTGGTGGAAAAATTTTAGGATGGGAGGAAAAAAATGTCTTCAAATCTTTTGCGTTCCCCCAAGAAACTTTGCGTTCCCACACAAAACTTTTGCAACATTGAACAGTTTACACTCCGATCTCACAGCAGGTTTTGCGAGAATACGCAAAAGTTTTGCGATGGAAGGCAAATATCTTTTCAACGGAACGCAAAAGTTTTGTGAGGGAACGCAAAAGTTTTGCGAGGGAACGCAAATGATTTGAAAAATATTTTTCCTCCTATCCTTAATTTTTTTTACCACCAAGTCCCTTTAGTGGCTCCGTGTTGTTTTGTATGACCCAGGGTTAACTATAAATGTGAAAAGCCCCATATTGTAGTTTTTTCCATACAAACAATAGTATATATTGTATACTGTGCAGTGTAATATTCTATTCCAAATTTAGCTCATTAAAAAGGAACTCCTTTTACCATAAAAAACGTCAGGATCTAAAAAAAAATTATCTTTTTGATAATTCCTATTTGAGGATTAGGACATTTATCTCAAATGTAACTCATACTGTTATGACAGCTATTCATATATTTTTATAGAAAATAACAAAATCCTTACCAATAGTATGACCTCATTCAACCTGGTTACGCAGGTATCACTGTAGACAAACATGTTGAACAAAAAAAGGATAAAACGAACAAAAAGTAGATTATTGTTCTTTGAGTTTTGCCAAACAGAAGCCTAATCCTGCCTTTTCCTTTTACAATATCCATTTTCAGGAAGAGATCAGGTGACAACCCTCAAAGCAAAGAAACCTCGCTATTTTAGAGGCAACATGATCAGCCTTTTATGGAACATCATTGTCCATTCATAATGTCATGAACTTGATAGAAACTACTGGAAAGAAAGGAAGTCCAGACATCACACAAAGAAATCTACCAGAGCTGCAGGGATACTGCGAGGATGCTTGGGAGGATCCATCCCTGAAGGTCTGAATTACAAACACCGGATGTAAAGTTTCCTTTCGAAAACAAAATGGAACCTTTAAAAGTTATTCCAGCGATAGATTTAGGTGATAAAGTAGCACTGTCGGGCTGGTGAAGGTGAGCTGAGGCAGGTGGTGAGCGCTCGGGGAGGGCTGTAAGGGAATCTGAGGCACACCTGCTCTTGTCGGGTTGGCCCGTGAGAATCGAGCTTCTTTCATCGGCCTGTCGGTTTAGAGGGGCCAGACGGCTGTGCCCAGAACACTCACACACAATAGAATCGGGAAGAATAGGCACGGATTTGCTCTTTTAGGCCCTCTTGTTACAACGTTTTTTTGACGAGACCTCATTACAACAACTGTAGAGCTTTTGATCACGGGCAGTCTTACGTCTCATACTGGGATTGTATAGACTTTGAAAAAAAGACATTTGCATTGGTAGAGAGGGAATCTGTGAGAAGAAAACTGTGCAGTTCTTGGAATTGCTTTGGCCCAAAAAAAAGACAGCTTCCAACATTTTTCACAAAAGGCACTATAATTTGGGAACATGACCATAAAACATCAGAATTATTCAAGAGAGAAATAGCGCTGTTATTTTGAAACTCATATGCAGAAATGTGGTGTTAATGAATGAAACTTTATGATTTTTCAAAACATCACAAAAGTATGGAAGCTTGTTTCCACCAGGGAATTAAAAAAAGGTTAATTGTGACTTAGTTTTCACGCAACTGCGAGTTTATATCTCACAATTTTGACATTTTGGCTCAGATTTGTGTTTATATCTCGCAATTCAGACATTCTAACTCACAATTGCAAGTTTTTATCTCACAATTCTGAGAAAAAAGTCTGAATTGCAAGATATACAGGAGTCGCAATTCTGAGAAATAAAGTCAGAATTGTGAGATATAAACTAGCAATTCAGAATTTTTTTCTCAAAATTTTGAGATACTCAAAATTGCGAGTTATAAATACAGAATTGCAAGATTTAAAGAAATCACAATTTTGAGAAATAAAGTTCCAATTCTGATAAAGTTAGAAGAAAAAAAAAAATCACAGTTGCGAGAAAACTCTTTTGTCTTTGTTTTTTATTGTGTTCATCTTCCTTTGACCCAGTTTTCCCATGTGTTTCATTGGTTCATCTAAATTACCTGTCCCTCGTTAATTAACTCATCATTTAAGCCCTCAGTTTCAGTTTGTTCCTTGTCTTGTATCGTTTGATGTCAATGTGTTTGTGTTTCTTCTGAGTTATTCTCTTGCTTGTTGTTTTGATTCTTGTATTAAAAACCTATTTGGGTATCTTCATCGTTGTGCGCTTTCATTACAGCCACCCATCGTGACAGAATACAGGACTATTACAACAGATGGATTTAACAGCACTGCCAATGCAAATGGCCACAGTGTCTCCAGGTCCAAGGATTACAGCATTGCCAGTTCAAATGGTCACAATGCTTCCAGTGAGTGAAATTCCCAAGTCCGTTCCAGTGAGAGAAATTCCCGAGTCAGTTCCAGTGAAACAAATTCCCGAGTCCGTTCCAGTGAGGTAAATTCTAGAGCTCAACCCAGAGAGCGTTGCACTGTCCATAATGGCTCTAACATTTATGTGTCCCTGGGCAACACACAGGTCCACTCCAGCCCCTGAGTCCACTCCAGTGTCGGAGGCCAATCCTCCCTGGCTCCCTGAACTGCCCTCAGTTTCAGTTTGTTCCTTGTCCTGTATTGTTTGTCAGTGTGTTTGTGGTTGTTTCTTCCGAGTTATTCTCCTGTTTATTGTTTTGATTCTTGGATTAAAATCCTATTTGAGTATCATATACTCATATTATCATATTCATCGTCGTGCGCTTTCATTACAGCCACCCACCATGGCAAAAACAAGTCAGAATTGCAATTTTACATAAATTCTCGCTGGAAATCAGTTCAATTCTGACTTTTTTTATTTTTTATTGTGAGTTTATATCATGGAATTCTGTCAGAATAGGAAAGCTATACAAAAGACCTTGACTGACTGGTTTCTCTCTTTTGTGTTATATCAAATGGCGCACCACAAAAGCACAAATATGCAATACAATTGTATGTCCACTGTCTTCCATCTTATGTAATTTGACATCATCCATACTTTATTATTAACAGCTGTTAGACGTATGGTGCGTTACTTATTTATTTTTAATTTTGGCCAAACGTGGGCTGGACCCAAAAAGTTCTTACATCAATTTTTATTTCACATTTTTGATGCCGTACTACTACAGAGCCCTGCATATGACAAAAATATATATCATGGCAAAAAAATAAAGAATTTGTTCCCTCATTTTAGTTAAATCATGGCCACGGATTAAGAATACTTTCCCATGATTTATTAATTAATTCCCTCATTTTAGTAAATCGTTGCCATGTTGTACAAGTTGGTTCCCTCATTTTGATCTAACTAAAACAAGGGAATTAGTTGTTACAATGTGGCCACGATTTAGTAAAGCAAGGTAACAAATTATTATATCATGCACACGATTTAGTAAAACAGGGAATGAGTTATCTCGTGCACATGATTTAGTTAAACGAGGGAACGAATCATGTGCACAATTTACTTAGAACAAGGGTATAAATTAGTAAAACGTGCTGACATATAGTTAGTCATAAGAAGTGGGAACAAATTGTTAATTTGTGTCCACGATAGGCCTATATATATATTTTTTTTCCCGTATGTCATGTGCAGAGTTCCATACCAGTCAGATTAGAAAATAACACAAAAGAATGTACGTTTTGATGTATGATGTAAGTAGCTTATTTAAATAAAGCTACAGAGCCCTGAAACCAAAATTACTTTATCTGTCTACTTGAAAAAACTTTTACAGAAAAATCAGAGAAGACAGCATCAGTCTCTGTTTGCTCTCCATTTAATCTTGTTGTTTAACAAAAACAATTAAGATTGTAAAGAGATGGAATAATCCCCCAATGGGATAATTTTTTTGTCCAAGACAGTATAAATAATAAAAAATAAATAAATAAATAAAAATCTAACAAATTGTGGCTTTACTTTGACATGTATGGATTTTTGTCACTCATGGGAATGGGTACTTTCTTGTCATTGAGATGCCAAGGAGGCATTTTTTCCAAGAGGAAAAATGAAGGAAGCATTATGTATTAGTACTATCAGTGAAAAAGATTGTTCAGAGATTCTAAAGTTAAATTAATCAAATTAGATAAGGCCACAGAAGGAAATATAGCTTTAGTTTTCCATCATCATCATTTCCTGACCATGGAGACTGTAGATTAAATCCTGGTATCAATTTCAGACAGGACAGAGGGCTTCAATGGCATCCTTTAATCCGTGCTAAGAGTCCGGCTGTGGCTGAGGAGAATCGATCATCTGGAAACTTTAGTGATTTCGATGTTGCTCGCAATCTCAGAGTTTCAGCACGATCACTTTGTGTCACAATTCAGGAGAGATGATGCCTAAAGCTGTTTATTTTGCCCCCTGAAATTAAAAGATCTCAAAGTGCACCCAAGTGAGGTAATTAAATATTCCTTGTATTCCAATATTACAAGATGTTATCTCTGGTAAAAACCGTCCTCTACAAATCATGCATACTAATTTAGAGAATTATCACATTAAGTGTTGAACATACAGTTGAACTGAAATGAGGTCAATCTGGTTGAATGTACCAAAATGTTCTGTGCACATTTTGCCACAAAATTGAAGAAACCCACTTAAATAAGTACTCTTGTTTTGATATGTTTGTCTAACATACTTAAGTGCATGTAAATCACTTAATTATATTTTTAACTGTAGTGTTATTCTATATTATATTTCAAGTTAATATATTTTTAATTGTACTAAACTTCATTACTACAAATGGATAATTAGAAATATATTTAAATACATGACATACAATATTGACTAGACATGGAATAAAAAATATATTTTAGTTTACCACAAATGCTTGTCAGTACATAGAGCAGTACATTTTAACCAGCTGACAATAAAATTAATTACAAAATTGCATATAAAGATGTACTTACTTAAAGCATGACAAAAGATTACATATATATACACTCACCTAAAGGATTATTAGGAACACCATACTAATACTGTGTTTGACCCCCTTTCGCCTTCAGAACTGCCTTAATTCTACGTGGCATTGATTCAACAAGGTGCTGAAAGCATTCTTTAGAAATGTTGGCCCATATTGATAGGATAGCATCTTGCAGTTGATGGAGATTTGTGGGATGCACATCCAGGGCACGAAGCTCCCGTTCCACCACATCCCAAAGATGCTCTATTGGGTTGAGATCTGGTGACTGTGGGGGCCATTTTAGTACAGTGAACTCATTGTCATGTTCAAGAAACCAATTTGAAATGATTCGAGCTTTGTGACATGGTGCATTATCCTGCTGGAAGTAGCCATCAGAGGATGGGTACATGGTGGTCATAAAGGGATGGACATGGTCAGAAACAATGCTCAGGTAGGCCGTGGCATTTAAACGATGCCCAATTGGCACTAAGGGGCCTAAAGTGTGCCAAGAAAACATCCCCCACACCATTACACCACCACCACCAGCCTGCACAGTGGTAACAAGGCATGATGGATCCATGTTCTCATTCTGTTTACGCCAAATTCTGACTCTACCATCTGAATGTCTCAACAGAAATCGAGACTCATCAGACCAGGCAACATTTTTCCAGTCTTCAACTGTCCAATTTTGGTGAGCTCGTGCAAATTGTAGCCTCTTTTTCCTATTTGTAGTGGAGATGAGTGGTACCCGGTGGGGTCTTCTGCTGTTGTAGCCCATCCGCCTCAAGGTTGTGCGTGTTGTGGCTTCACAAATGCTTTGCTGCATACCTCGGTTGTAACGAGTGGTTATTTCAGTCAAAGTTGCTCTTCTATCAGCTTGAATCAGTCGGCCCATTCTCCTCTGACCTCTAGCATCAACAAGGCATTTTCGCCCACAGGACTGCCGCATGCTGGATGTTTTTCCCTTTTCACACCATTCTTTGTAAACTCTAGAAATGGTTGTGCGTGAAAATCCCAGTAACTGAGCAGATTGTGAAATACTCAGACCGGCCCGTCTGGCACCAACAACCATGCCACGCTCAAAATTGCTTAAATCACCTTTCTTTCCCATTCTGACATTCAGTTTGGAGTTCAGGAGATTGTCTTGACCAGGACCACACCCCTAAATGCATTGAAGCAACTGCCATGTGATTGGTTGATTAGATAATTGCATTAATGAGAAATTGAACAGGTGTTCCTAATAATCCTTTAGGTGAGTGTATATATATATATTAAATTTTATATTGTCTACAAGTCCAGTTTTGTTTGTAAATAACAATAACAATAACAATACACTTGCACACAAGCACACATCTGGGGAATTTGTGCTGATTTTAATGTTATAATGTTTTTAATATTAATTTATATGCTAATTTAATACAAGTGCTAGACAAACAAGTATTGTATATTTTACTGTTTACACTGGGGTAAAAACATCTGCCATTATTTACACACAAATGCATCTGGCAAATTTTTATGGTCCTAAAAATAGGCTTTATTTTCTTCAAATATAGTATTTTTTTTTCCTCGACAGGAAGGAGTGCAGCACAAAAATGGCAGTGCGTGAGAATTGCTTCATCATGTATTCACTTCCATAACAACCAGCAGCCTGTTGCTTGCTTTCGTTTTTCTCTCTCTGTCTCTCTCTAGCTTAAGAAAACAATTACCAATTCAGAGACATTCCTCTACTACTAACAATAAGCAGTCTCATTAGAAACCCCAAGGACAACAGGAAGAAATATACAAATGTCTACAGTTACCTAAATGGGGCCTAACCGGAGCCATCATTACACTCACTGACTCTGGCAGACGTGACAGAAGCCAAACACACACACACAGGTTCTCTGCCCTATCACAGCAGGCATCTCTCAGAATGGCTGAATTGTATAAATGTTAAGTCATACTTAATTGCCCATAGAAACATTTGTCCCAGATATTTTCCTCTTGGCTCCATTAGCCTATGCTGGTTGCTGGAGTAAAAAAAAAAAGTGGCCAAAGAAAACATACTGGGGCTGTTTTCTTGTTAAAATGGACAGATTGGATGCAAGATTAAAACCCACTTCCAGTATTTTTTTTTCTCAGTAAGTAAAGCTCATAACAAAACCCAGCAGTGTTTGGGTTTGTACGGTTGTCCTTAATATGCTAAATGCTGTTAGCCTCATTTTAAATGTGTGTTGCTAGCTCAGAATTCTGTCTTTCTGGCACAAAACGCGACCTTGAAAAGTTTATATCAAAAACAGAGACTGCCTTTTCTGAGTCAAACTTTTTTTTCCTCAATCAACACTATTCCTGTGGGCAGAAAGTCTGCTGTGAGAGTCGAGCTCATTAACAGTTGACCCCAGCTTGAAATTGCTGAGAATTAAGCAGTGCTCCACATGCCACATGCTGCCAAAACCACTCCTACTCCAAATCCAACTCGGGACATGGGTGGACTGGAATCCCCTTATCTAATTCCAAGCCAACCTTTACATCCATGGGGAAATAAAGGTCAAGTGTGGACCAACTGCACTTAGTACCTTAATTTAAGGAGAGTGTAATACAAGAACATATACACTCACTCTGCCTGATTCATTCCATTGACACCTTTTGACTGGGTTTCCCCTGTGAACGGTTCTGTGAACGAGCAAAAGCAATGACAACAGCTGCATTATGTGGTGTCTGTCAGGAGTTATCAAGCAATAAAGCACACGAGACATGGGGTAGCGAACTTCATCCGTCTTCTTTACCCATTCACTTCCATTCTCACACACATTACATCATTACACAACACTTCAAAATAGTAGTCTTTGAGTTTATTTGAGATTTCAAGTTACGCGTTACTGCACAACCTACACATCCCAGCATAAACGATAAATGATTTGTTATTAAAGCGTCTACATTCTCAAACCACTGTTAATTTGAACAGAAAAGCAAGCATGTGCTGGATTTGGCATGCCAGAAAGCTCACAAAAAGTGCTCATTTTATTATTGTTAAAAAGCAGTTATTCATCTTCATCGCAATCTCACAAAGTTCTGTTATAATCAGTGGATCACTAATGCACAATGAATATCTTATTTACATAATTGCATATTATTACAAAATGATTTGCTAGCGTGCAGAACTCAGAATCCATTTACCGCTCAAAACACCAGAGTAGCCCTTTTACGGAGTGTCTGTTTACACCAAGTGCAAATAGCGCGCCTTGTTGGCAAGTGCTATTTGCACTAGCTCTGTCTAACAATGCCTGGTTGGGCCAAACAAGATTTAAAAAAGACGCAAATATTTCAATGTCTTCAGTGGCATTGTCAGTACAGCAGAAGGCTCAAGGATCTAGGTTTTGACGCGATCGACCCAGGTTCGAATCCGCCTTTTGCCGTGCTCGCTCTTCTCCCTTTTCCCATCACATATCACATCGGAAAGGCATTTACTTTCAATGAAAATTAAGAAAATGTTCTAAAAGTGGAAATAAAGTGCCTAACAAAATGTTTAATAATAATAAAAGTATTTATTGGGTAGGGTTAGGGGTAGGTGTAGGGAGGGATTTTATTGTTCCATTAAGGCGGCATCCATTTAATAATTTTAATAAATATAATCATTTACACTGTTATTATTGCATCCTGTTAATGTACAACAATACTGAGGTGCAAATAGTATGTATCTGTCAAAATAAAGTATAAATAGCATCTAATTATTTACACATGTTGCAAAGAACTGCTACTTTTACATGGTGTAAATATAATATATCACTATTTTCACTTAATATGCTATTTCACTTAGTAAATAGCATCTACAGCTATTGCACTTAGTGTAAATATCATCTATCGCTAAGAAAATGTTATTTTCACTTAGTGTAAATAGCCGCTGCCATTCTTTTATTATGGAGAAAACTGATCCTAGACCAGCAGTTATGGACAGCTTTTCCCTCGAAAAGCAAGCAGAAACATATATGGAAGCTTGTTTCCATCACGGAATACATTTTTTTAAGAAGATAATTGTGACTTTTTATCTCACAATTCTGACACTTTCTCACAATTGCAAGTGTATATCTCGCAATTCAATGAGAGAAATCCAATTCTGAGGAAAAAAAGACTGACTTTTTTCTCAGAATTGCGAATTTGTCTTACAATTCTGACTTTAAAACACGCAATTGCGACTGTATATCACATAATTCTGAGTTTATAACTTGTTTTACACATAATGTGAGTTTATATCACGCAATTCTAAGGGAGAAAAATCAGAATTGTGAGATAAAAAAAGTCTCAATTACCTTTTTTCATTTTTTATTCATTGGTGGAAACCAGAGTATGTGAGCAGAGTGGAGCGGCAGCAATTTCCCCTCCACGCTCTAAGCATTCAATAATCACTCCGCTCCAGCTCCACTCCGGGTTCACCATTTCCCGCTCACTGATATCCGAAACAGTGCTCCGTCTTCGCTCCGAGGAAATTTGCGGCTAAAGTATTTAAGTAAGCTCTAAAATATCACAAAAGTTCGGTTTATAACATACATTAAATGAAAAAAATAAATAAACAATAGGATAGTTTCAACGTAGTTTATTGTGTTTATTGCAGTGCAAATTTTGTTTGGAAAGATGACCTACATTTTCATCAATTATTTTATCTACGGGTCACTACATTACAGATTTCTGCTCATTCAAAATCAGATACAGATAACTGTAAGCAGATAAGCACTGTAAGATTTGTTTGGATGCATTAGAGAGAGCAATTGCGTGTGTAAATAAGTGCTACCTGTTTAAAATGTGCTTTCACCCGATCATATTCAGTATGTAGAAGGTACAAAAAAATTCCTTGAGCTATAACATCCCGCTCATGTCCATCGCCGTCATCATAACCTTTACATTCTTTCTGATTTGAGTGATCCATCTGTATCAAGCTAGTTAAATGTGTTTAACGTGTGAGTTCTGGCTAAAAATGCAGTTATATTATGGGCCGTTGGCATGAATTGTACTCGTGATGGAGCGGTAGTGGAGCACTCTCGGAGCGAGTGAAAACCACGACGCTCCGACTTTTAAAATATCCGCTCCTCACTCCATTCAAAGTCACGCCGCTCCGCTCCCACTCCACTCTGCTCACATACTCTGGTGGAAACAAGCTTGTAGCAGCAGCAGGCAATTGAATGAGAAAATTTGACACTAGTCGTATGTGGCCAGGGGATGCCTGTTCCAGTGAGCTAAATGCTGCTGAAGACTTTTCGTTATGGAATATGTGAATGCCAAATCTACAGAATTACGTTTTTTTTTTTTGCTCTCAATAGTAAGTTCGCTGAATGACTATACGATTAGGGGGGCACGATGTGTCATCTGGGGAGGCACTGCCCCCCATGCCCCCCCCCATGTCCCCCCTTGGCAACGGGCCTGATACGCTCTGAATAGAGGGTGGGATCTCATGCTTTCAAAGCTAACTTGCTATTGCTAGCCACTCCAAATCACCTACAAGCTTGTCTAATACACTGAACAAAATTATAAACGCAACACTTGCATGTTTGTGACTTTTTCTATGTACACAAAAGGCCTATTTCTCTCAAATATTGTTCACAAATCTGTCTAAATCTGTGTTAGTGAGCACTTCTCCTTTGCCAAGATAATCCATCCACCTCACAGGTGTGGCATATCAAGATGCTGATTAGACAGCATGATTATTGCACAGGTGTGCCTTAGGCTGGCCACAATAAAAGGCCACTCTAAAATGTGCAGTTTTACTGTATTGGGGGGTTCCCGGGGGGTCAAAAAAAAAAAAGTAAATATCTGGTGCGACCATCATTTGCCTCACGCAGTACAACACATCTCCTTCGCATAGAGTTGATCAGGTTGTTGATTGTGGCCTGTGAAATGTTGGTCCACTCCTCTTCAATGGTTGTGCGAAGTTGCTGGATATTGGCAGGAACTGGAACACACTGTCGTATACGCCGATCCAGAGCATCCCAAACATGCTCAATGGGTGACATGTCCGGTGAGTATGCTGGCCATGTAAGAACTCGGATGTTTTCAGCTTCCAGGAATTGTGTACAGATCCTTGGATGAATGGCACAACAACGGGCCTCAGGATCTCGTCGCGGTATCTCTGTGCATTCAAAATGCCATCAATAAAATGCACCTGTGTTCATTGTCCATAACATACGCCTGCCCATACCATAACCCCACCGCCACCATGGGCCACTCGATCCACAACGTTGAAAACATCCTAGTTCTTGCATGGCCAGCATACTCACCGGACATGTCACCCATTGAGCATGTTTGGGATGCTCTGGATCAGCGTATACGACAGTGCGTTCCAATTCCTGCCAATATCCAGCAGCTTTGCACAGCCATTGAAGAGGAGTGGACCAACATTCCACAGGCCACAATCAACAACCTGATCAACTCTATGCAAAGGAGATGTGTTGTACTGCGTGAGGCAAATGGTGGTTGCACCAGATATTGACTCTTTTTTTTTGGACCCCCGGGACCCCCCTGGAACCCCCCAATACAGTAAAACTGCACATTTTAGAGTGGCCTTTTATTGTGGCTAGCCTAAGGCACACCTGTGCAATAATCATGCTGTCTAATCAGCATCTTGATATGCCACACCTGTGAGGTGGATGGATTATCTCGGCAAAGGAGAAGTGCTCACTAACACAGATTTAGACAGATTTGTGAACAATATTTGAGAGAAATAGGCCTTTTGTGTACATAGAAAAAGTCTTAGATCTTTGAGTTCAGCCCATGAAAAATGGGGGCAAAAACAAAAGTGTTGCGTTTATAATTTTGTTCAGTGTATATTGGTCTACAACTACTTTTTTGTAGTCACCATCCACTTCCATAAAAGGTTCCTTGAAAATTCTGTTACCTCAGCAGGTTCACACAGAACACGTTTTTTGCATTTCAATTAGCTGCTGTTCCATTATTTTTCTATTGAAAACATGCACTAGACAGACAGCGTTTGTGTCTCATGTCTTTTGCAACGTCTCACGATTGGCACTGTGATCTAAAACCACAGCACTCAAGTCAAATTCAACTTTTAAAAAAATGCATCTCTACACCTTGGGTTTAGAGATGGGTTTAGGATCTCTTGATGGATTGTCATGTCTTTTCCCTGTATAATGATGTTGACATCTCCAAAGAGTGGATATTCCCTCTTTTCACTCATTGCCTTTTTGATGTGACAAGCGCTAGAATGAAACTGGAGTTAGGTATCAGGCTGACCTGGATATGAGGTCAGTGTTTGTATGGGTGGAGGTGGGGTAGTACACTGAGTGGATGTGCTCCATGTGAATGGTACATTGTGTGAAGAGGAAGTGTTTAGTGTAAAGTAGCCTTAGGCCCTTTCAAATGTGTTCAGGTAAGTTAACATACTGCTGAATATGAGTTCAGACTGACATTTAGTTCATGAAATGTATGAACACACACACACACACATCAAAAGACCTTTCTGTGACAGTTATCCCTGCTAGGCCGGTTTAGTAAGTGCCCAGTTTGAAAGACCATGTAAAGACCACTCTAAATTACTCCTAAGTGGGCTCCAAAAAGAACAAAGAAACATATGCAAACCACTGACAACCACTGATGAAATTATTTTGATGAGTTAAAGTAACCTAAAAACATAAGTTGCCATGACTTATAATGCATAAGCAAAATAATCACATCCAAATTCAATCTCAGGCCCCCATTGCTCAAATCCTAGAATCACCCTGACTATACATCAACATATAACATATTAGAGACCTAAATATGAGCAGTTGTTGCTCATAACAATATATAACTTGCTTCAGTGACATTATTAATGACAGATATTACAGAGAGATCACAGATTTTTAAGGGTGCTGACAGCTGAGCTAACCTCAAATTTTGAAGTCCCTCTAAACAGGGTCTATCAGCACCTGTGATTACAGCTCAGGAACACTTTATCGAGCAATTCCACCATAAAGTCCATGTTAAAAAACAGAAGGTGCAAGTGTGTGTTCACTGCTAATCATTTATTCATTTGTTTTCCACTGTGTCCTTCACCATGGGTAGAATCCAACTGGCGTTCAACTGATGTGTGTGTGTTTGTATTTGTATGTCCACAGCTCACCGTGCGTCTGTGTTTCACTATGCCATCTTGCCTCAGGCTCTCTGCTAACCTTAGCTGACACCGACGTCCAACTGCTCACCGTTCAGTAGTGTTGTGTGTGTGTTTGACAGTGCTGATCTTTGTGTGGGGGGGTGGGGGGTGGAATTATTTCGGTCTGTGAATGCTTGAAAGCAGACAGTTGCTTGTGTTGACAGGGGGTCATAAACAGAGGTGGCTGTGTGAAATAGAGAATACTACACACGTGACAAGCTTAGAAAACAGAAATGGCAAACTGATTCTTGAGAAATTGGACAAAATGCGACCTGCAACTTTACCTGCCGGTAAATGTGAAAAATGGCACTTTTCAATATTAAAAAAAAAATTGTTTTTTTATATATTTTGAAATGTATTTTATTTCAGTGATGCAAAGCTGAATTTTCAGCAGCCAGTATCCAGCGTCACTGTCACATGACCCTATACAGAAATCATTCTAATATGCTGATTTGCTGCTTAAGAAACATTTCTTATTATTATCAATGATTATGCTCATTGAAACCTGATTGCACTGCCAAAATGTTTTTGTGGAAACTTTGACACATTTTCTTTTCAGGATTCTTTGATGAATGGAAAAGAACAGCATTTATTTGAAATAGATATTTTTTTTTGCGACGTAAGTCTTTACTATGATGTAAAAGTATAAATTAATATTTAAATTAAATATTATATATTCTACATATTTACTAATTTCTTATAAGCATTAATATTATATTAATACTTAACTGTATTCATTTTAATATTAGTCACTAGCAACTTAAAAAAAAATTGTAACTGCACTTAAGACTTACAGTTGTGGTCAGAATTATTGGCACCCCTGGTAAATATGATCAAAGATGGCTGTAAAAATAAATCTGCATTGTTTATCCTTTTGATCTTTTATTTAAAAAAAAAAAAAAAAAAAAATTCATACAAATCTAACCTTTCATTGACGTAAAAGAATTGAAAATGGGGGGTAAATCACATTATGAAATGCTTTTCTCCAAAACACGTTGGCCACAATGATTGGCACCCTTTTATTAAATACTTTTTGCAACCTCCTTTTGCCAAGATAACAGCACTGAATTTTCTCCTATAATGCCTGATGAGTTTGGGGAACACCTTACAAGAGATCAGAGACCATTCCTCCACACAGAATCTCTCCAGATCCTTCAGATTCCCAGCTCTTCTCTTCAGTTCACCCCACTCATTTTCTATAGGGTTCAGGTCAGGGGACTGGGACGGCCATGGCAGAAGCTTCATTTTGTGCTCAGTGACACATTTGTGTGTTGATTTTGATGTTTGTTTTGGATCATTGTCCTGATGCAAGATCCAACCACGGCCCATTATAAGATTTCTAGCAGAGGCTGTCAGGTTTCGATTTTTTATCTGTTGGTATTTGCTAGAATCCATGATGCCATGTATCTGAACAAGATGTCCAGGACCTCCAGCAAAAAAATAGGCCTACAACATTAAAGATCCAGCGGTATATTTAACCATGGGCATGGGGTTCTTTTTATCCCTGTTCCATCAGGTGGGTTTGCTGCCAAAAAGCTCTTTTTTAGTTTTATCTGACCATAGAACCAGGTCCCTTTTGAGGTTCCTGTCATGTCTGACAACTGAATATGCTGGAGTTTGTTTTTGGATGAGCGAGGAGGATTTTTCATGAAACCCTCCCAAACAACATGTGGTGATGTAGGGGTTGTTTTATTTTTGTTTTATTTTTTTTAGGCTTTCTGACCCCAAGACTCAACTGATCTCTGCAATTCTCCATCTGTGATCCTTGGAGAATCTTTGTCCACTCAAACTTTCTTCCTCGCCATGCATTAGGACGATATAGACACAGGCAGATTTGTAACATCTTTAGTTGATTGGAACTTCTTAATTATTGCCCTGATGGTGGAAATGGTATTTTTCTATGTTTCTGCTATTTTCTTACAGCCACTTTCTAGTTTGTGAAGCTCAACAATCTTTTGCTGCACATCAGAACTATATTCTTTAGTTTTACTCATTGTAATGAATGATTAAGGGAATTTGGCCTTTGTGTTTCCTCATATTTATACTCCTGTGAAACAAGATGTCATAGCTAGACAATTTCATGTTCCTAGTCACCATGTGTGCTAAAAAATTTAAACATTAATGGAAATATACTTCAGAGATATTTTAATCATAAAAAAATTCTAGGGGTGCCAAAAAATTGTGGCCAACGTGTTTTGGAGAAAAGCATTTATTTCATAATGTGATTTAACCCCCACTTTCAATTATTTTACTTCAATGAAAGGTTAGATGTTTGCGAATTTTTTTTTTTTTTTTTTTGAATGAAAGATTAAAATGAAAAACAATGCAGATTTATTTTTACATCCATCTTTGATCATATTTACCAGGGGTGCTGATAAATCTGACCACAACTGTACTATAAGATAATATGTATTATCTAAAATATGAGTTTTCTGTCAACAAGCATAACCTGTCCGATTTTCTGTGTGATATGATGATGAGGGCTGAAAATCAGCTGGGAACAATCCTGTATTTTCAATTCATTGTGAAGCCCTGTTTGCAACCCATCTGACTGATGTAATACTTATGATGTGCTTATGATTGAAACAGGATATTCAAAAAGATAAATGTAGGATGGGACATGATTTTATCAAACGGGGAAATAATTTGATCATGATAAGTGAGCATTAAATACCAGAATGGAGCCAGATGGTTGGAAGATTGAAAACTAGCAGGGAAAGTTGACAGAAAAAAGTCATTTTAGACAACATGAAATCAACATTAGATTTATCTCATGACTTAAATAATAGTAGGCATGCTGCTTTCCTCTCAGTTCTAAGCTTGAATTGCTGACTTCAGAAAACTCAGTGATGTGTTATGAAGGAAGTCAGATACTGGCAAACATCAAATGAAATATCACCAGAACTTAGTGCTGGTTCAAATTTCACTCATTAAGTCACGTCCCGTCTTGTAAAACTGCACTGGGCACCATTCCCAACCATATTCACCTTTATTTAACCTCTGTAATCCTTTATTAGTCGCAGAGAACCATAATACACAAGTGCTAAAATTATTAACTGAGCTCTAATCACAAACTGTTACCATGCAGTGCAGTCTGGGTATTTGTAGAACTGTGTCAGTTGGAGTATAATTTTAATAAGTTTTAATTGGCATCTGGTGGTCAGCTGGGCTTCATTAGATGACCTCCGTGGCTGCACCTAGACACGTCGTCAATCCTGTAGTCATTAAACAATGAGCAGCAGTCAATCCTGTGAGGGGAAAAGACACTTCATAGAGTCCATTGGGTTTGTGACAGCATTGTACAAGGAGGTGAGTATGAATATGTGCAGTAGGGCAAAGTTTCATGTAATATTTCTAATTTCATAAACACTAAGAGATGGCAGATGTTAAGACCCTGAAATACTCCCCTGACCCTGTATTACCTCACAGTCTCATTTCCCCACTGCCACAAGAAGTGTTCATTGAGTTACCCTAACAGTCTCACTCACAGGGTGCCGAATTACCGAAACAAACACAACGCTCTTCCAAATGACCAAAGTGTCCAAATATGTGGAGTGACATGTCTGAAGTGGTGTTACAGAGCAGTAAATTGCACATTTGGGGTCTTGCTAGGGTATTGGCCTGCTGAAACAACAAATTCTCAGATATTGACGCTTGGTCATGACCCCTCGGCGTCACTTTTTACACAAATTTTGAATGTGTGCAAATGATGTATGGCGGATGGAGACGGTGATCGCTTTTGGGTCTTTTCTTCACACATATCAGTCGTTTGGCCTTGGAACACTTGGGATATGTGTACTTTTTAAATAAATTGTGCCTGTAGTCGTATCTGCCTGTTATATCCTGTGTTTTATATCATATAATACGCAAATGGGTAGGTTTAGGGGTGGGGTTGGGTTAGGTTACATGTTCAAGTGTAAATAAAAAAAATAAATGTACATCAAATTATGCTGGCTGATTAAATTGAGAATCACACTCCAACATGTCATAATGGCAAAATTATAACCCAATATATAATTTCATCATCACAACTCGTCTGTGAATGACACCAAAGGTTTCTCATTGAAAGCCCTGCATGTTGAAAAATTATATTAAAGCGGTACTCTCACAACCATGGGAAAATGGCCTAGGACTTAATGGAGTCATGTTTTTTTTTATTATTATTATTTTATAATGATTCCTGAGGTGCACTTATGTTAGTATGACATTTTGTACATTGTCATAACGTCTCGGTTACATATGTAACCCTCGTTCCCTGAAGGAGGACCGACGAATAGGAATCTCGCTAGCGAGAGCCAATCTACTTCGAGTGTAACTAAACGAGCCAATGCACATTGGCATGCAATGATTGCACCAGGTGCTCATGCCATGCAGCGCGGGTATAAATGAGACACAGGTGCTTGCATCAAATTAGCTTCTTTTGCTGAGTAGCCGAGTAGGTAACTGGCACCCCAGCAGGGTACAGCGGACATGGCGACGGGACGTGACGTCTCAGTTCCCTCCTTCAGGGAGCGAGGGTTACATACGTAACCGAGACGTTCCCATTCAGTCGGTCACTTCCGACGCCACGTCGGAGACCGACGAATAGGAATCCCTACCAAAGCGCCATGGCCTCTGCCCCCTTCCAGAAGTCCATCACTGCTGTTCCGCATGACCCGCTCAGTGACTATTGGATAACACTGGGAAAGCGTGCCCTAGTGGAAGGGAACGCTGCGGAACCCACATCATACCCGAAGGAGTTATGTGGAGTACAATGCTGAGCCGTAGCCCGCAACAGAGAGGGGGCTCCAGCCCCACTGAAGGGGGGGCTCTCCCAAGGGAAAGACACAGGCTTCCGTAGGAGCGACCGTGGAAAAATATATGGGATCCCCGCAGGGTCACTCATATAACCCCAGCCCAGTACCGGTTCTCAAGGATTCAGTGGCAAAGGGCCTGATGCCAGATGCTCCGCCACGTCCGGCACCGAGGGTGATGGAGGACTCGACAGAGTTTGCTTCTGGAGAAAATAAGCGCCGTAACGCAGCAAGCCGACAAGAGCCAGGGCCTCTCAGTGCTTCTACCCGTTTGAGGTGAGAACACAGGAGGAAACCGGCTCTTCACGCAGGCTATAGAATCTAGCGAACGTGTTGGGTGTTGCCCAGCCCGCAGCTCTACAGATGCCTGACAGCGAGGAGCCACGTGCCAGCGCCCAGAAGGATGCAACACTTCTAGTAGAGTGTGCTCGCACCCTGAGCGGACAGGGCACACCTTGTGCTTGGTAAGCCAAGGTGATGGCATCCACTATCCAGTGGGCCATCCTCTGCTTGGAGACAGCCTTTCCCTTCTGCTGGCCTCCGTGACAGACAAAGAGCTGATCTGAGGTCCTGAAGCTTTGCGTTCTATCCACGTAGATCCGCAGAGCGCGGACGGGACAGAGCAAAGCTAGGGCTGGGTCTGCCTCCTCCGAAGGCAGCGCTTGCAGGTTCACCACCTGATCCCTGAAGGGAGTGGTAGGAACCTTGGGCACATAGCCAGGCCGGGGTCTCAGTACCACGTGGGTGTCACCCGGCCCGAACTCTAGGCACGATTCGTCGACCGAAAATGCCTGCAGGTCCCCTACCCTCTTGATGGAGGCCAGTGCAGCAAACAGCAAAGTCTTCATAGACAGAATCTTTAGCTCTGCTGACTGCAAAGGCTCAAATGGGGCATTCTGAAGTGCTCGGAGCACCAGAGCAAGATCCCAAGAGGGTATGGAGGGAGGTCGAGGAGGATTTAACCGTCTCGCCCCCCTGAGGAACCTGACGACCAGGTCGTGCTTCCCAACCGACTTACCTTCTACGTGATCGTGATAAGCAGATATTGCAGCAACATGGACTTTGAGGGTGGAGGGCGACAGCCTACGCTCCAACCCCTGTTGCAGGAAGGAAACCACAGACGCGATCGAACATCTTCGGGGGTCTTCTCGGCGAGAAGAACACCACTCGACGAACAGGTTCCACTTCGAGGCATAAGCCTGTCTTGTAGACGGTGCTCGTGCCGAAGTGATGGTGTTAACTACCTCTTGGGGTAAGTCACCTAGAACCTCCTGCCAAAGGGTGCCCCGTCTCTGAGTCAGAAGGTCCTTCCTCAGAGGAATGGGCCAGGGAGGGGCTGTCGCGAGGAGCATGAGCTCCGGGAACCAAGTCCGGTTGGGCCAGTACGGCGCCACCAACAGGACCTGCTCCTCGTCCTCCCTGACCTTGCACAGTGTCTGTGCAAGTAGGCTCACTGGGGGAAACGCATATTTGCGCAGGCCCCGGGGCCAGCTGTGCACGAGTGCATCCGTGCCGAGTGTGCCCTCGGTCAGCGAATAAAACCACTGGCAGTGGGACGTTTCTGGGGAAGCAAACAGGTCGACCTGTGCCACCCCGAACTGTCTCCAGATCAGCTGGACCACCTGGGGGTGGAGTCGCCATTCTCCCGGGAGCGCAGCTCGTGACAGCTCGTCGGCCACATGGTTGCGCACACCAGGGACATGAATGGCCCGAAGTGACCTCAGACACTTCTGACTCCAGAGGAGGAGATGGCGGGCGAGTTGCGACATGCGACGGGAGCGCAGACCACCTTGTCGGTTGATGTACGCAATGGTCGCAGTGTTGTCCGTACGGACCAATACATCTTTGCCCCGTAACAGCCTTTTGAGGCGGCTCAGTGCAAGATGTACTGCTAGCAACTCGAGGCAGTTGATGTGCCAATGCAGGTGCGGGCCCGTCCAAACCCCTGACACTGCATGCCCGTTGTACGTGGCCCCCCAGCCCATGGCAGAGGCATCTGTGAAAACCACAGCATGCCTGAACACCTGTTCCAAGGGCACCCCGGCCCGAAGGAACAAGGGGTCTGACCACGGGCTGAAGGTTTGGCGGCAGGCCGGTGTGATACTCACCCGGTGAGTGCCGCGTTGCCACGCCCATCTCGGGACCCGGCCGTGAAGCGGTCTCATATGAAGCAGGCCGAGCGGTGTTACTGCCGCCACGGCAGCCATATGCCCCAGGAGCCTCTGAAATTGTTTCAGTGGGACCGCCATCCTGCCTTGAAATGTGTTCAGGCAGTTCAGCATCAACTGACCGTTTGACCGAATCCAACTCCATACCGAGAAAAGAGATCCTCTGCACGGGGGCGAGTTTGCTCTTTTCCCAGTTGACCCGAAGACCCAGCTGGCTGAGGTGTCTGAGCACCAGGTCCCTGTGTTCGCACAACTGATCCCTGGACTGTGCTAGAATGAGCCAGTCGTCGAGATAATTGAGGATGCGAATGCCCTGTTCTCTCATGGGCACAAGGGCCCCCTCCGTGACCTTCGTAAGGACACGGGGGGACAGGGACAGCCCGAAGGGCAGGACTTTGTACTGATATGCTCGACCCTCGAACGCAAAGCGCAGAAATGGCCTGTGTCGAGGGAGAATCGAGACATGAAAGTACGCATCCTTCAGGTCGATTGCTGCAAACCAATCTCGGGGACGGATGCACTCTAAAATGCGTTTCTGCGTGAACATCTTGAACGGTAGCTTGTGAAGGCTCAGATTCAGAACTCGCAGGTCCAAGATTGGCCGTAACCCACCGGTTTTCTTGGGTACAATGAAGTACGGGCTGTAGAAGCCTGTCTTCATATCGGCTGGAGGGACTGGCTCTATCGCGTCCTTCGCCAGTAGGACTGCGATCTCCGCACGCAGGACATGAGCATCTGCAGCATTTACCAAAGTGAAGCGGACGCCCATGAACCTGGGGGGACGCCGGGCAAACTGAATCGCATAGCCGAGCCTGATGGTTTGAATGAGCCAGCGAGACGGACTGGGGAGCGCTAGCCAGGCTCGCAGAGACCTTACAAGCGGGACCAAAGGAACGACCGGCGTACCCACCGTGGGGCAGCGAGGTGGAATGCAGGTACCAGGCTGGGGCGGCTGTCTCGTGGAGGCGGCCCGCAACGAGGTGAGAGTGTGCTGTGCAACACTTACCTGATTCCACGAGTGGGCAGGGGGTACGCTGGCGAAGGGGGAGGATGAGTGTGGTCCGGCGTTTGACCGGCCACAGCTCTCCGAGCCCCCTGAGGACCCGGAGATAGATGAAACTGCTCTTTTATTGAAAATTTGGAACACAAAGAACACAAAAAACAGCGGAACACAAAGAAAACGGAACCAAAGATTCTCCGCCCGGCCCTCCTCCGGGGGATGGAGTGGTGCGATCACCGTCTCCTGAAGAGCAGTCCTCCCCATCTCCAGGTCGCCTGTCTCAGGGCCGCTTGCCCTTGGCCTTTGCACCCCTCTTGGCGGGGGCCTGGACGGGCGGGGCGGCCTGCTTGTGCCCGGCTCCTCGACATCGCTTGGGTGGAGGCTGCTGCTGCGACGCGGGAGAGGAGGCAGACGCAGGCGGCCGCCCTCGGCGACGAGCAGGCTGAGGCGCTGCCGGCAGCGGGGTGGAGACGGCAGCTGACCGCCGTGGCAGGATGTGACTGATCGCCTCAGTCTGCTTCTGTGCGGCCGAGAACTGCTGGGCGAAGTTCTGGACCGCGTCGCCGAAGAGGCCGGTCTGGGACACGGGGGAATTAAGGAACCTGATCTTGTCGGTTTCCCTCATGTCAGCCAGACACAGCCAGAGATGGCGTTCCTGGACCACCATCGTGGACATCGCACGACCCACTGCCCGTGTCGTAACCTTCATCGCACGAAGCACGAGGTCCGTTGCGGTTCTCAGTTCGTGCAGAACTGCGGGATCGTGACCATCCTCGTGCAAGGTCTTCAGTGCCTGGGCCTGATGGACCTGCAACAACGCCATGGCGTGTAAGGCGGACCCAGCATCTCCACAAGCCTGGTAGGCCTTTCTGATCAGATCGGACGAGTACCTACAGGCCCGGGAGGGGAGACACGGGTTCCCCCTGGATGTGGAGTTAGGGAACAGTTGCATAGCAACGGCCCGTTTCACGGGAGGAACCTGCGTGTAACCCTTTGCAGGTCTGCCAGCGAGGGTGGTGAGGGAGGAGGATCCACCAGGCCGGTTTCGGGCAGTAAAAGGTGCCGTCCATGACTTGGTGAGCTCCTCGTGCACCTCCAGTAAGAAAGGAACTGGGGTGGGGCGCTGAGAACCAGCACGGGCCACCCCGAGAAACCAATCGTCCAGCCTCGAGGGTTCGGGACACGGTGGAGGGTTCCACGCGAGCCCGACTCTCTCAGTGGCCCGGGAAAGCATGGCCATCATTTCTGGATCCGTATCGGGCATAGCAGATCTTCCCGAAGGAGCCCCCTGCGCCGACACGTCATCTCCCGAAAATTCTGACCCTCCCTCCGATGCAGCGATGGAGCGATGGACATCTGATCATCGAGAGAAGCCCCGAAGGATACGGATGGTACACACCTCGTGGGTGGCCCACCGCGTTCCGACGGCAGCTCTACTGGCTGCGAAGTGCGGGAGGGGTGAGGGTTCCCCGGGGGTTGGGTCCCTGAGGGAAGCGCGCTCACCGTAACCCTCAAATCACCCGTGCTACTGCCTGAAGTAACCCTCTGTGGAGGGTTAGATCGAGGCAGAGGCACGGGGACTCCACCCCTTGCGAGATGGAGTCTCGACCGCAACTCCGAGATGGTCATGTTCCCGCAGTGAGAACATGAGTCATCCACCAGCGCTGCCTCAGCGTGCTGAACTCCCAAACACGAGATACAGTGCTGGTGACTATCCCTCGGTGACAGGTAACCACCGCATCCAGAAACACACAGATAGAATGTCATCTTGAAAAAGACGCAAGCTCTATCTGTGTAAGCTCTTTTAGAAGGACGCTCTCCTTGGTGCTGAAGCACGCAGGGGGAAGGGTCGCGGCGACACAGTCAGGGAATAGTGCAGCCTGACGTGCGCGCTCTCTCTCACGAAGGCGCTCTCTTACCAGCCGTAGGAATGGCTTTTCAGCACTCTCCACCTAGCGCACCGAACCAGCTGTGAGAACAGCCTTTGTGTTTGCTCTATCAAACAAAAAAGAGAGATGATCAAAGAACCACACGACCCGCTGCAGCGCTGTCACACCAACACCGACTGAAGAGATCACTTCAAAAAGGCAGGCTTCAGTCAGTTCCACTGCGTAGAAGAGAGTGATATCTGGACGAACCATTTACCACTCGGCTCCGAAGCAAAAAGCTAATTTGATGCAAGCACCTGTGTCTCATTTATACCCGCGCTGCGTGGCATGAGCACCTGGTGCAATCATTGCATGCCAATGTGCATTGGCTCGTTTAGTTACACTCGAAGTAGATTGGCTCTCGCGAGCGAGATTCCTATTCGTCGGTCTCTGACATGGCGTCAGAAGTGACCGACTGAATGGGAACTAGGGCTGGGTATCGTTCCAAAATTTTCGATACCGGTTCCTGAACAATATTTTTTTTCGATTACATTACCTCAAAAAAAAAACAAAAAAAAAAAAACAACTTTGGTTTTATTTTTTCAGTTTGTTGACTTTTTTACAGACTCAAAGACTCATATATAGGGTAGTACTGGGGGGCGGAATATATGCCTCGCGCTCAAGCACACACATAAAGCTTGCCGCAAAGCACTGGCAAAAGTAGCCTAATGTTTATAAATGTAAAAATAGCAAGGAGACATTAATTTTAATTGTTTATTAATAAACTAGTGTTTTCTGAGTCCGTGTTGGGATGCAAAGATTAAGTTGATGATGCTGACTCGTCATCTCCGCAGTAGTGAACGCGTGCGCCTATAGAGGGAAATGCACCTTTCATTTGGATTACATCAAAGTATTTGTTTTCAATTTGAATTGGTTTGTTTAAACATAGATATTTCAAGCTTTCTATAGGTTACACCCTATTCCCTGGGCGTAACCGCCGTAAACTAATGTTTTTTCCACCACAGCCAATCATGCTGCATGCTTATTGGCTCACTGATGTTGACGAGATTAACCCCTTAGGTATCGAAATTTGGTATTGAATGACAAGACCTTTTACGATACTCGATAGTATCAAGGCAATTCGGTCAGTACCTAAAAAGTATCGAACTCGATACCCAGCCCTAGTCATAACATAGAAATAAAAGGCCATTTTCTACCCAGATTGGGCTCAGGTATCATGTCCATCTCACATGATGATGTCTGGCTGAACTCAGAGTCTGGAGTGGGGCTGGTGTCCTCCTTGGGCTGACGGTGAAATCTAGTCAATTCATCAGCACCCACTCCACGTATGTGGCAAAATCCCCCCGGGGACCATTCGCTGGCAGGGAAAAAAAAAAGGGGGAAAATATACACAAAAGAAACGGCACAAACTATATCTTATTTTTTGGTCCGGTCTTCTGTCTTGGCTGTATACAAATGCACGAAGATGAAGGCATCAGGTTCAAACTGTCTTTACTAATATCCACAGAGAAATCCAAAAGAGGGCAGGAAGGCAAACATAACCATACATCAATGAGACCAGACAAATTTGAACTGTCAACACAGGAACTTAAATACACAGACAAACGAGGTAATTAATGACGACACAGCTGAACGTGATGACAAATCAAATGAGTAACCAAGGTGACAAACTAATGGTGGGAAATAGGTAAACAAAGGTCAAACAACATAGAACCATGACAGTCGGGTCCATATCTTACATTAAAAGACTGTTTGCAAACTGTCTGCGCCGAAATTGCGACTGATTTAACAAAGAATCCACAGTGAAATGTACCGTACAAACACATAATGCTTTACTGAGACATTCACAATAAATATATATTTTTTTTGCCTCAGAAATTTCACTAATGTGACTGCTCATTTATGGTTATGAATTTGATCACCATTTGTGCTACAGATATTAATTATACCTGGAATCGTGAACTGCAACTTGGTAATTTTCGTTTGGCAGACGATAAAACAAGCAAAATAATCTCTTCAATCCTCACTGATGAAAGGACAATATCTAGAGTAGGGATGTGGCGGTGAGGAAATTTTCCCACTGGTTAATCGACGTATGGCAACACCAGTAATACTGGTATCACCGGCTGTGGCTTTTAAATTGCTAATTCAATTCCTAGAAGTCCTAGAATAAGAATTAGCGCCAATTCGGGGGCGAATTGCTTGAATGGAGTATTCAATATTATTCTTAATGAAAAACAAAACAGTATAATGACAAGCTTCCTTAAATAGGCACTTTTACATTTCACTTTGAATTCAAATCTTCCGTCATCGTCTTGTCAGTCAGCTCCTCACTCTCATGATGAAATCTGACCCCTGCTGCTGATCTGTGCTGCGACTCTTGTTCAGCTCACGCTGTATTATGCAGGCACGGTCAGTTTTTAATTGTAGTGCCTGTTCTCTAACTGAACTAAATTATTTTTATTACTATAAAACATCAAAACGATGGTGTTCATTCATAAATCCGGAAGACAGAGCCCAGCGGCTACATAAGGTCTATAGCAACTGCATTTCAATAAAATACTATAATAGTGTGCAGATAAACCAGCCATACTCTGTTATACATGAATTTAATAATACAAATGAGTGGTTCTGGAGATTAAAAAGTATAGGCTTGAAAATAGAAACAAACAAACATAAAAAAAGAATCTCAACTGGATCCCAAATCTCTACATTTCAATCATACTGTCAAAGAAAAACATGATAAAAGGTTTTTACCTTGGTCAAAGAGGCAGGTTAGATAGAGCAGAGGGGAGGACAGAGAGAGATCTGGAGATAGAGAGAGTGAGAAGAGGAGGCGAAGGGGCCAGGAGGGAGTCCCATTCAGGAAATAGTTGAGCAGTTTGGGCAGACTTCCAGCAGGCTGTCCACTGAGTCTGTCAAACAGACAAATTAACACAGTGTATGGGAACAGGCCCCGGCAGGGGCCAGCCCGCCACCTCCAGCTGGCCTCGTGAACTGTTTCTTCATGTTTTTCCATGTTTGGCCCAGGGTTTTTTTTTTTTTTTTTTTTTCCCACCTCTTTCCTTCTCACTTTATTTCAGCAATGTGTTATTTGCTTGTCAGTTGATGTATTTGCTTTCCTTTCCTATGTCAACAGGACCAATGTATTCCTAACAGAGGACTGATTTTTTTCCCATTTCAATGAATTTGAGTATGTATGCAGAGATATGATTGACACCGTTGTGTTCCAATGTATGTTCTTTTTTTTTTTTACATGGTGGGGGTCAGAGTTCAGCGGGAAAGATTTCATTTTAGAGGAAAACATGAGCCAGTAGATGATGTAAAACATTAGAGACAGTTTCTCTCATGCATTACTAGAAGTCAACATAAAATCCAATTTGATATTTAATTTGTTTTAATGCATATTGCGGGTCTTAGCTATCTATCAGCCTTGCCACACCAAAGAGTCAACCAAAGCACCTAAGCAACCACCCTAAACAAACCAGTAATAGCCACATAGCAACCACATAGAACACCTTAGCAACACCTTAGTAACCAGCCAGAACACCCAAGCAACCAAATCGTTACACCTTAGCATCCTTCAAAATGCCCTAACTACTATGCAACATACAAGTCATAAAAATAGCCAGAAAACCCTAGAATCTATCTATCTATCTATCTATCTATCTATCTATCTATCTATCTATCTATCTATCTATCTATCTATCTATCTATCTATCTATCTATCTATCTATCTATCTATCTATCTATCTATCTATCTATCTATCTATCTATCGTTCTATCTATCGTTCTATCTATCGTTCTATCTATCGTATCTATCTATCTATCGTTGTATCTATCTATCTATCTATCTATCTAGGCAGGGGCTCAAGAAAGGCAGAGATTAATTCTGACCTCTGCTCCCACTGGATAAATCCCTGTCCTCTTTCCAGAGAGGGCTGATGACTGAAATATTGCCTTCTGGGACCTGCACAGTTCTTTATTGCCTCCTGGAATTGCTGAGTGACAAGTCCATTCCAATATGGATCAGTTTTATGGCGCCATGTTCAGTGCCAAAATAGTCTGAATTCTCAGAACTCAACTGAGTGTCTTAGACTAGAAGAATTACAATGCAAAACAAATCTAACTGTAAGAATACAGCTCATGTTGCAGAACTGGAGCCATCTTAGACAGTTTAGTTTAGTCTAAAGTTGAAATGACATCATGCATGCAGATGAGTTTTGTTGGATCCTTCTCTTGAGAGCAGCACGTGGGTCATCTGGTGTCATTAATGGAGTTGTAACAGGACTCGCGTGTGCACGATCTGGTTACTGTGGCATTTTGTTGAGAAGCGCTCTGTGCCAGCAGAGAGATTGAAAGCCTGAGTGAGTGAAAGTGAAAATCTCAGCCATTTTTAAAAATAGATGTGCAAACCTTTATGAAACTTTTACAAATACGACTGGGGGAAAAGGTCGATTTTTGGATTTTTACCACCCAGCGACGCCCACTGAAGTGGACGTGTTAAGAGCAAGGACTCAGGAAACAAAGGTAGAGCATGTCACAGTCTAAGTGTGGAGAAATGTTACAGGCGTTTTGGGCAAGGGGAATATCTGTTGACGGCTGGAATGTTCCAAAGAAAATAAACAATTTGCTGCTGCCTCAACATCTCTTTTGTGTCCTTTTCGCATACGGAAAACAGGAGTAGTGGAGGTAAATCAGTTTTATATTTGTTCGAGATTAGAAGCAGTCAACTCTGGCCCTGGGAGTGCCATCTTTCAGCGCCTCAGCAAAAACATGTGTTCAAGGTACAGTTACAGTGCTCGGGCCAGCTCGCACGTCTTTCACCAGGACGCTTCTGTGTTCTCTCTCTTTCAATAGAACTAGGGAGATTTGCCCTGCATTTATTCATTGTCCAAACACTTGTAAATAAAGAAATTACTGATGAAAATGTTTGTTGACGAAGGCTTTTTTTTGTTTTTGTCAATGTTTTTTGGACAGATGAAGCAATAACAGGAAGTGACAGTGAACTTAGTGCACTAACAATATTTTTGAATAGTTCATAAAGTTCACATGTTCTGCATCAGCACAAAATGAACTGTTTATGTACGTTACTTACATAAGTTACTTACTATTCAGAATGTGCAAGCCATGTTGTGAATATGTCATTTCTGTAACATAAAAATTATTTAACCCTATGGGCCTCTTCGGTATGTTTTGAAATGTTAAATTTTTTTGCTTCATTGGAATGGGATGAAACTTGGTGACTTTTGTCGCATTAGCTATGTGAACACACACACACAAAAAAAATCATGGACATGATTCTGATATGTTAAAGGGTTGAAAAAAAAATGTCACAGTTGGCTCCTTTGCAGTCAAAAATGGCAGACATAGGAAATGAATGGGAAATACGAAAAAATATGAAACCTTAGAAAATCTTTTGGTGGTACAAACTACAAATCAGTCACTTTTTTCAGCTGAAAAATGAAGGGGTGACACTCTAAAATATCAAGAGTGCAAATACAAATAAAAGACAAATAATGGGGAGGAAATACAAAAAAACAATATAGGGGTGGATGATATGACCAAAATTTTATATCACGATATGATAAATTACGAACAAAGAAACTAATTATAAGCAATAGGGCAAAAACTACAACAGAACAAAGAAACAAATGAATTAGACCTACCTGAAAAACTTCAAGCACTAGATAGGCCTTTATAGAAATACTACATAAATTGTATAAAGTAATCGAATGTACAAAAACACTGCATAGTCTTCACTGTGTAAATTAAATAAACATTTATACTTATTCAAATTAAAAAAGCAATTCAGTCAAGAGCAGTGAGATTGTCTGATTGAAATTAAATGACACATCAGCAGGTTTATTAGGCTGCTGTCACTTTAAGACCGAATGCACTAATCTAATACAAGGATAATCTTACAAGAATACTTGCAAAGACAGGCATTTTGACACATACGAGTGAGTATTTGACTGTTCAAGCCCAATTAGGCGCCAAAAACAAAAATCAATTCAAGACTCGCACGCTGTATGAGCAGCGGCTTTATGTGTTTCCCAACCCTACTCACTGTCCAATAAAATAAGCTTTACTTACTATTAAGCTTTTAGAAAAGTTATCAGAATATTTAAATAGCACTTTTTTATTTGGCAATGTCAACACATCAAACTCTCATTCTTCTTTACAGGCTGTTGAAAAACAAGTTGCGGTTTATAATCGTTTTTTACACCTCTACTTACTAATACAGATCCAGATGTTTTATTCTCAACTCCCTCTTGGACGCGAGTCCTCCCACAGGACCGTTATTAGGGGTGAGTTCAGCTGAGTGTGACTTCATTTAAATTCATTAATTTCTCTCCCTGGAAGCGCCGGGGTGGGCTGTTGATGAAAGTATGTCTGGCACTATGAGAACAGCAACCTATACAGCAATCATGTGCTTTACATACAGAGTATTACCGAGTAACTTTATAAGACAGTGTGAAAATGATATACTGTCACTTTAAAGGCCAGAGACTCCCAGATAATCCAATGAAGTACTGAATTAATTGATGCTACACTAAGAAAAGCCCACTCTGTGCTAATATGAAAGAATTTTCATATTGATTTTCACGGATAACGGATAACGTCTTGGCAGAAAATTACCAGTACCTTTTCTGTTTTTCTATGTATTTTTTTCTTGTAGCATTAAGTAAATCAAGTACAAGATCCACAAAAATGAAATGGACTCTCAATCAGAAAAGGGCATTCACACTAGACATGACGAGCAACCAATGAAAAGAGAATCGTGAGGGAGATGGAAGGTCGATGGTATCTGGGTTGACTTGTCAGACTCAGATAGATAAGGCTGAGACAGCAATGAAACAGAATTGTCCCTTATCTGGCGAGCATGAGAAATCTTTAACCACAGTCAGGCATTCTTTGGTTGCAACACCTTGTTCCAGATATCATTGCGGCCATCAACTTCTCATGGCTCATGTCATCAGGGGAATTTGCAGCGTGAGCCGGTTATCTGATGATGGGAGTACGTTGGAAAGTATGCCTGCTCTCGTAAAGCATTTACAGGGCACTTGTTGACTATGTGCTTAGGCCTGGACCTGATAGAAGGTCACCAGAGCGAAGCCTCAGCTTTATTGCAAGGGATGCTAAAGGTTGTCCCAGTCGTACTATATCTGTCAGACTTTTCTCCATCTGGAGGCTCTATAATTGTCCACTTGTGAATTTTCTGGCAAATGAAAAAAAGACCTCTGTGCTATACATCTGTTTTAATGCCATTGAAAAATGTACATTCACCCTGAAATGGTGATCACGGCCAAATTGCTTTTGTATCATCCTAAAAAGTTTTAAATTGCAAAATAAGTAAATAAATAGACTTGAAATATTGATTTGAGTTTAAATTTCATGATGTAAAATATTTTTAAATATTTCAATAAAGTATAATTTATATTTTATATAATGTATATTTATTTTATGTATATTTCACCAAACAGCAACATTATTATTATTATTATTGAAAAATTTATAAAATTAATTTGTTAAAAAAAACAAATTAATGCTGGTTAATGCTTTTTCATGCGTTCTGACTTATTTACACTGTTAAAGAGTTGGATTCTCATGCTAAACATTGCCAAAATGAAAAGAAAAAAAAAGGATAAGTGCGTACATGTGCTTGGGAGAATCTGGGAGAAGTGGCCATACAAGCCCATCGACGAGCTTCGTTCGGGTTACAGAAGCCGTCGGCAGCGCTGTCATTTTGTTTTTAGACCACGAAATCAACAATGTCACTAAAGAAGTGTGTTTTTGGTTGTGAGGGAAAGATAACCTTGTTCAGCTTCCCAAATAACCCAGCGTTAAGGAAACAGTGGATGCAGTTTGTTTTTCCGGAGCAGCAACGGAGTTCTGCAAGTGTGTTTGTTTGTTCCCGGTCGAAACCGCAGGCGTGAGTGAAACTGCATCAAATGTCTGTGTTTTGTTGGCAATCGCCACGTAAGTTCATATAATGTAAACAACACGAACTTATAGTGAATCGAAAGTTATCCAGGGATAATGCCATGATGTATTGTGTGTGTGTGTGTGTGTGCTCATGACTCTTTAGCTCCGCCCACTGCACACCTTCACGAGTTCGGCTGTTTTCAGGAAAGAATCGGTATAGCGCATCTGTCTTTTATAAATATGATAAAACTGAAGACTCTTCGGAGATATGAAGGATGCAATACTACTCTATAGGTACTCAAGATTAACATGAGATTGGCAGAAACTGTGTGTGTTATGTACCCTTTAACATTTGCAGACATTCATATACAGTTACATCAGCAGTTTAGTTCTCATATCAACTAGCCATGTCATGTAATAAATACCCTCAATTTTAAAATGAAATGATCATTATCTTCACTGGGATAACCATCGTTAGGGTTAAGGTTAGGGTTATTGACCAAAAATAAATGAAAAAATCTCTTTGCAGCACGTAGACGGTCTTTCCCTGGACTTGAGTCGTACACCCCGCGCATACAGATTCCAAAGCAAATATTACTCTTTGAAATTTACCAGGGATTTGCTTATTTTCCTTTCAAATAGAGCTCAATTATTACCGTTGGGTTTTTCACTCATGTGCGAACGTCAGTGTAAATAGACCACACATACTACGTAAACAGCCATGTAATTAAGGAGACAGCAGTTAAAGGCTGGTCAAAAGGCTAATTTGGATGGATTCATGAATTAATTCCAACAGATTTCCGTGCAAACACATTCAGCAGCTTTAAAGTGTCACTGCCGTGTTAAACGTGGTTCTAATTGAGTATCTCATGACTGTATGCATCTTTAAGGCCAGAGACCTGAATAAATTAAGGTGAAGGCACACCAGCGTTTGTGGAGGCTAATAGTTATTCAGATTTGTTACATAAAAAAACTTCCATTTGGAGTAAAAAATGCCTTAGATGGTTCTACTGTTACAGTATGCAAGTGCAAGCAGTCTTTTTTCAATAAACACAAAAACAAAGATAATCCAAATGGGAAAGCAAAAGGCTTTAATCTAAATATGAAAACCTAAGTCCAAAAGTAAGACGAGAGTAATCCACAGGGCAAACAGGAAACACAACAGCTTTACATAGGTGCATAGTAAAGACAACGACTGACAACTAAAGACTGAAACACAGGGGTACACAGTGAGCTAAAAGTGTAACCTCACAGCACACTCACTGTGTGCTCATACTATGGTCAATGTGAGGTCACAGTGCACTCACTGTGTGCTCATACTATGGTCAATGTGAGGTCACAGTGCACTCACTGTGTGCTCAAACTGTGAGCTCACCATGCGAGACCACTGTGATACCATTGCGTTAAACTCTCATTCTGTTAGTTTAGTGTGAGTTCACTGTGATCTAAAATTTCTACCATGAAGACTCAGAAGGCAGGTGAACGTTTACATGGTATTTATTCCATAAAGTATAAACAGATGGTTGTGAGCTACAATGATTCATGTTTAGCTGTAAAGTTCTTTGGCGTAGGCCCCATCCTTAGTCCAAAACCTGGGGATGCAGATTTGGCTGATCCTGCCTGAAGATGAAGGCAGGGGTGGAGCCTACCCCATTGGATGGACAGGGCCGACCTGGTGGTGTTGGGGAGGATGGAGGGGAACATCAGCATTGTCAACTGCGAACGTGAAACGAGAATTCAGTGCTTATATACTCCAGCTGTTAAGCAGTGATTGGCCAGACCTATTATTATGAATGAATGACATGACATTATAGTCTTCCTGGTAGAACTTACGCTGGCGCTATCATTTCACTGATATTGGTCAGTTATATCACAAACATCATGTAGAAGTTCATATTTTATTTTCAACAACAAAATATTTAAAAAAAATCAGTTTCCTTGTTTATTTTGTATTCTTTTCAGCCTGGTGTTGGCATTTGACACAAATATTTCTATTTGATGGATGCATTCGGATTCTGGTGTTGTTTTGGTGACTCTTTTTCACTTTTTAACCTCTTTCTTTTTCCCCTTGAAAAGGCTTGACACATCCTAAAACCAGTGGCGCAGGCAGAAAGTGGATGATGGGTGGGCCTCTAATAGTGTCGGTGGGCCGGAATAATTTGCATCACCCCTTAATTTGGAAGAAAAATCAAAAAATCAGATTGAAACATAGCAACGCAGCTCATACTGTATGTTGGACCTTTTATTGTCTATTTGTAACGGAGGCCAGCTAGTAGTCGCTGTGCGAGTAAACATCACTCCTCTAATCTCAAGAGATGCTCTAGCAACTGATTTTAGAGGTTGCAGCCTTTAGCCTCCTTGTTATAGTGTCCGACTCTCACATCAGAGACCTGGGTTCGAGGCCGAGTAGGACCTGAGGTGAGGGGTTACATATTGTCTTACAATAGTCTACTTCTACATGTTGATGCCTTCTCAAGCCCCCGTATGAGCTGTGTTTGTGACGTTTGAGCGCAACGCGTGGAAGGACCGTTTACAAGCTTGCTTTATTTTTGAAATTCCGCTGGGTGCTACTAGTGTCGCAGAAACGAAATACTTCACCTGTAAGCACTAAAGCTCCGTGCGATCAAGTGTGAGCAGCCGCAATGTGAAAAAAAAAAAAACAAAGCAGGAGAGAGAGATCCAATAACAACTCCTGATAACAACTATATCACGAAGAGAAATCACAATGTCTGAGTCCTGTATCGACAACCTGCCATTGCTAATACAGTACATGTGGCTTATGTACATTTCAGAAACCCCTTGCTCACCAATATTACTTGCAAATATTGCAGCCATGGCGGGCCAGACTAAAACCCTACCCATAGCTTACCTTGTATGGCTGATGTCTGTTCTAAACAAGTCGGAGTTGGCTGGGTTTTGAATTGAAGATGTTGATAATATCATCATAATCCTAATTATCTGTTAGTTCACTTTCAAACTCAAAAGTGTTATTGTCAAGACGTGTTTTTTTCTTAATGTGTCATAGATAGCGGTTTAGCCATTTTTGTAATAACATAAAAAGGGCCCTGCTAGTTGTAATCAAATCTAGATATTGGCGCAAAGAGGAACATAACTTTACCACTGGCGTGATGCAACTGAAGAGACAAATCAGCATATTCTTATTAATATTAGAATAGAGTTCTAATGCATGACAAAATAAATCACATTTAAAATAATTATTGAAGACTGGTCAAATGTTAGAAAATTGTATTATTAAAAAAAATGCATTTCCCTGGATCTGACAGTATGGGCAAGCTATCCCACCCAGGCCCACCCTTAGCTACGCTAGTGCCTGAAACACAGAGAGCAATATGTCAATTCAGTCAGTTTGATTACTGGTGTGATTACTGAAGCCAGGTGATTCTACACCTGAACTGGTAAGATGGCTGGTTCAAATGTACTTTGCTAACACAGGGCCAGGCCACAGTAGCATTATAATATCATATGAGCGTATGTGAATAGCAATTAAAGAGACCACTCACCATTTTTTTTCAGTGTAACAATTCCACGCTAAGTCCAGAACACAACTGTACAGCACAAACGGTTTGCTAACAAATCCTGCAGTATCTACTTTTTTCCAGTGTTGAGAAACAGGAAGTACAATGTCCCCCCCGGTGGCCCACATTTGAACTGCATCCTCTCAACCTGCTCAACATTTTTAATTCACAATGAGCTCACAATATACTGTTACACACGCGTTTTCTTTCTCAACTGTGTTTGTTTACTTAAGACGTAACCCACTGTGTTTATGTGAATACACTGCAAAAAGGCATTTTGACATTTTTGTGTGTAAGCGTTTATAAATGTGTAGGCTGCCTGGGAACAGTGTCTCTTTTGTGGGTTAATGTGCTTTTAATAACACTGTTTAATATCAAACACGTCCCGCAGTTTAGCAACAGTAGACTGCATCTTACAACACTCACTTATTTGGCTGATTTGGGTGTTGAATTTGGGCTTTAAGGGGGAGGAATGAAAGTGCATCGCTGTGAAGGAAAGGAAGGTGTGCTGGATGGAATGTGGCAGTAGCACAATAATTGTTTTACCTCAATTATCTTGTTTTCATAATTGTTGCAAGCCAAAATCGAAATCGAAAATTAATTACATTTAACCACACAGCCCTTATACTTTATATTGTTGTAGCACCTCTCTTCCCAGTCTGTCAGTAACGCTTTGTTTAGTTCCTGTCTCTATGAAACCCCTCCTTACTGAAAATGCACAATGTGCTCTGATTGGTTGGCTGGATCAGTGTGTTGTGATTGGTCAACCAATTCAAGCGTTTGGGAAATGTCATACCCCTTACCATAACCACGAGTTTTGACACTCTACTAATACAACGCAACCAGACCTCGTCCTTTTATTTTGCATTTGCCCCAGGAATTATTTAAATGAGGAATATTGTGATGTGTTTGTTCCTGGGAGAAAACTACAATCAAGGCGTTTCAGGGAGTCCAGAAACAGTGACACTGATATAGAGAATAACTCCCTTTTCAGTGACTTTGTGCTTTGTAACTTTGCAGACCTTATTCATGATCAAACAGCAACATTACACACTACAGAAAGTTGAACATGTAAAAAAGCATAATAGGACTCCTTTAATGACTTATACATTGATTTTGACGATGGATCCTGCGAGATAGTCTCTGTGAATGTTTGCTTTCAGGAGTTTCTCTCTCTCTCTCTCTCTCTCCCTCTTTCCCATCCAACCCCCCCCCCACCCCCCCCCCCCCCCCAGAGATGGGAAGAGCGTGGCAGAAAATAGTTTTGGTCACTGAGCAGACATTACAAGCTTATAAATATTTACACAACTTCATCTTCCTTTATTTGGCCAGAGTAATCAAAATACAGACAGCAGAAAGTACAGATGGCAAAGTGGTGACTGACCACTAAAGGTTTGCAGTGTGCATCATTACTCTCGAGTAGCCAGATCTTTGCCTAACAGCATAAGGTCTGGGCTCCATAGTCACTAAAATTGGCCACGGACCACCCACTTAGTCAGAAAAGGCTGTTTGACTGACATATAGTGACCATTCACAGTTTTGTTATGTTCAAAATAATGTTTGGGGTGGATACACGGCCGTACAATAACAGACTGGCATGCTATTACAGGCGATATGCCGCAGGAATTCCCTTCTCAGTACTCCACCCGATCTTCCATTATAGATGTGAGAGGGGACACACAACTAATAAAATAGGATCACTTGGGAATCCAAAGGTTTGGTCAAAATTAGGGGTGTAACGATTCACTCGTTTTCTCGTTGCATCAATTACAAATTCTGATGATGCATATGTATCGATCTTGAAACATGTATTTTTAAATCATTGATTTCGGTCAATAATCAATTTACAATGCTAAGAATCGAATTAATCGCGATTCGATAGCGATTCAGTGCTTTAAAATAAACATTAGATTATACTACATGCGTGAATTAATGGATGTTGCGTTATGTTATATAAAATAAAATACTGAAGTTTTACGGAAATGGGTCATACAATATAACCCCGCTTATAAGGATGCACATTTATTGCATGGACGGAGCACACACATAGTAAGTGTCTAAAATGCATACGCAGAGTTCTGATTAATGATAAATGAAATTTAACTTAATGTCGTTTAACTAAACGTACGAAGGAAACTGCTGAAATAACTACAACATTAACAACACTGAAATAAGAGCGCGCGGTTTATCTATCAATTAGATGCGCATTAAAGTTGCATTCGTTACTATAGCAACAGTAGACATCCGGCGCGGTTTCTTTCAGAATCATCATAAGGAAAATGTTCCGTATAAAGAGAACAAAGAGGGCTTTTCTTTCTATTCCGTGAAGAAAAGTTAGTTTAGGATTAGTTGGAAAAGTGATGATATTCTAGTCTCTCCATGGACGCATTGCATGTTTAATGTACCTGGAACACTTTAATAAGGTTGTGTAGCCATTAACACTATCATACACAATAGTTCACTGTAAAAAAAAAAAGTTGAATCAACTTAAAATAATAAGACAACTTATCGCAAGCGCTTCTTTGAGTAAACTCAACCAACAGGCACTGAAGTCCACCCAACTTAAAATATTACATTAACATCACAAGTTGTCACAACATAAATAGTCATGTCTACCTAATCAATAACAGAACAAAATATTTTTTGTTTACTGAACACAAATAGGCCTATTATCTATAGGCATAGACTGATTCATATTTAAATAGTCTAATTAAATAAAAGACAGACCATAACGGGTCAAATAACTTTTCTTTTTTATTATTTAAACAGTTTCTGTCCAATGCACCACGTCATTACAGTATTTATTACAGTATTTGTTAAAGAAATCCAGTGTTAATTATACCATAATACATTAGCTGTCTTGTGGCATGAGGCACATTTGCACGTATTTAACGTTTTTGGTTTATTTTTAAAGGAGCAATTATGTGAAAACTGTATTGCATATTTTAACATCAACCTAAGAGTTCCTCAAAACTAAGTTACTATTGTGTCCAAGAACCCAAAACTAGTGAAAGCATCTGAGTACTGAGTATCTGAGTACTGATTACTCAGTTATTATAAATCCACTGTACTTTTTGGTCAGAACATCAACATTGAAACTATTGAAACATTGAAATTACAATGATATGCCTGTAATCCACTCTTGACCTAGATCCTTGGACGTACACATAGAAATAAAATACAATTAGTTTGGCCAGAACAAAGAAGAAAAAGGAAGGGAAAAAAACACTTTCAGTTCAATTCCAGCCTGAAGAGTGTTCACACAAAAATGACTTAATAAACAATGTTTTCTTTCAATGTACTAATTAATGTTAAGTATTCACTTGTTACAACCTTTGCCTTAAAGAGATAGTTCATGAAATTAAAGTTCTTTCATCATTTACTCACCCCCAAGTTCACACAGGTTTAGAACAACTTGGTTTAGAACTTTCATTTCATGAACTATCTCTTTAAGGCAAAGGTTGTAACAAGTGAATACTTAACAGTATTGTTTTTTAAGTCATTACCTTTGAAAATATAAAAAAAAACAATGGGCAGTGGAAGAATGTCATTCAGATGTCCATTTAGCAAAGTTTTGACTTCAGTGACTGTACTCTTGCAGAGCAGGTACCACCAAGATCCATGAAGATCTTTTGTATTACTTCAAAAGTATACTTAAGTCATTTTGGGTACTCCATGTTGAGTGCATACAAGAGGCCGAACAAGTATGCGAATGCTGCTGGCAGATCTTTAATGTCCTTAAGCACAATGGCCTCTGCAGGATTATGGCCAGGTTGATAACAGTTGGCGGTGATGTGACAGCAGCAACATCATCTTCAAGCACAGTAAGGATTCCGATCTTTACACCTTTGGTGCAGTGGTCCAGAGAATCAGTATCCTGGGAGAATAATGGATGGGAGGGGGGTATTATTATTAACTAACACTACATTATTAAAAATTGGTATTTTTGTAGACAAAGGTCTCAGATAATGAACCATGTAAGGGAACAGGCTTATTTCTAAATATTTTTTCTAAAAAAAAAAATGATTTATTCACTCCATAACTTAATTTGTGTCAACTCCTTCAGACACACTAAAAAGCATACTAATTTAATTTAATCTATCCAAAAACAATGTAAAATCTTCAGTTATGTAATATTGGTTTGATATGACAAATAACATACAGTCGATTATAAAAATGATTAATACACACCAGTTATTTTGAAGAAAAGCTGGATTGATGAGGAACGACACCACAAGCATCGAAAAGCACCCAAAAGTGCGCGGAATCAGAAACACTGCGCAATGAAATTAGGCCGTCAGTTCGTGAAGAGCACAATATTCATTATGACAAATAACATACAGTAGATTACAAAAAATGATTAGTACGTACAAATTATTCTGCAGAGATTGATTAGGCACTTCTTCACATCAGCCATCGAATGAACTGTAACACTGCTAAATTAGATTACGCCATCAGTTTGGGAAGAGCACAGTACATATGACAAATAACATAGGCGATTATATAAATTATTAATACATACCAGTTAGTGTGCAAAAAAGATGGACTGGTTAGGCAGGACACACGGTCACTGGCTTCTTCTCATCAGCATCAACTTCTAGAAAACACTGCTTCTTCTCACCTGCATGAACTTCTGGAAACCCCGTGCAAATTTGTTAAATCAACTTAGTATCATGCATGAAGACTTCCAAAAAAAATATCTTAGTTCAATTTACTGGTTCATGTTTATTGGGAGGACTTTTTGGAAGTTGGCTTTTTTACAGTGTTAGAATGAACTAAAAATAGCCTACTTTAATTTTGGCTTATGTAAATTTCAAAAAATGCCATATACATTTTTTATAGACTATTAAAATAAAGTGTGTAAGAATAATAATAAAATAATAAAGTAATAACATGAACTAACATTAACAATGGACAAATGTTTTTTTTGCCCACTCTCTGACCCCTGAAGGCCGCTGTGTAATTCACACCCTGACTAAGACGCATTGGGGGAAGCATTTTAATAATCCTATGAATGTATATTAAAAGAATGCAAAATTAATTGAATCACATTGAATTTTAATTTGAATCGTCTCGAATCAAATCGTTCTGAATTTGCAAAAACCTATGAATCGTGAATCGAATCGATTCGCTGCCTACCCAAAGATTCACAGCCCTAGTCAAAATACTTTTCCCATATCCCGTTTGTAAACCTGCAAACACATCTCAAGTGCCTCAAACAAAATGCTTGATGTATTGACGTTTCTATGCCGTGGACTTCAGAAACTTTTTTTTAATCCAGCGTTTAGTTGCTCCTCTTAAGCGTTTAATGCTGCAGTATCGGAACTTTTAAACAGGGCTTTGTTTCCTGGTGGACCATTAAAGATTGAAGCACAGGCTCCGGGAAAACCTGTGCTGTGTTCAAAATCGCCCCCTATACCCTCATTCACTATTCCCTACATTACTCCACTAATATAGTCCACTTGAAGGAGTGAATGAAAACGAGTGAGTGAATTCGAACACTGAGTGCGCTGGAAGGGCTGCTGTTTTTTTCATAGTTTGTGCTTGCTCCCAGACAGCAACATAGTGCTGGCTCAAATCCAGCCCACATCTGGTACAAGTGTAATCCACATGTACCAGATGTGGCCCGGATCTGGGCCGACACAATTTGCTGTCTGGGATGTTTAATAATTATTTGAAACATAGCAAACTGGCAGCTCCAGTAGTAATGAAAAGATTTATCTTGAACTCTGCCATGGAAACTAGCATGTATAACAATTTAATTTATCAATTAAAAAGGAATTTATACATGTATAATATTATGCTGGACCAGCGCGGTTTGAAAAATAGATGGATGATTGATTCAGCTACGTGCACCATCTCCTAGCGAGACGTGGGAATTCATTCAGTGCGCAACTCTCACAGTGCATTATGGGTATTCTCTAGCCACTGAGCATATATCAGTTCTACACTCGCTATCGTGGCGCACTGTGGGATTGAATGAGTGCACTCAATAACATCCACTATGGTTTCAGACACCACTACAATTGGCTGTCCCCTCAAATAGTTCCCTATTTAAGGGTATAGGGGGCGATTTCAGACACAACCCTGGGCTGTGTTTAAAATCGCCCCCTATACCCTCATTCACTATTCCCTACATTACTCCACTAATATAGTCCTCTTGAGGGAGTGAATGAAAATGAGTGAGTGAATACGGACACTGAGTGCGCCGGAAGGGCTGCAGCTTTCGTATAGTTTGTACTTTCTGTTTAATAATCATTTAGCGCTTAGCTAACTGGCAGCTCCAGTAGTAATGAACTCTGTCATGGAAACTATGTATAAAACTTAATTAAACAATTTAATAATCAATTTAAAATTAATTTATACCTGTATGATATTACACTGTACCCACATTGGACCAGTGGTTTGGAAAATGGATGAATGGATGGATGGATGATGCAGCTGCGGGTGCCATCTTCTGCTGAGAGCAGGGCGGGGCTTTATCTGAAATCGCATACTTCCCAACTATATAGTTGGTGAAAAACAGTATGTGGCAAAAGAAAAATGTCCGAATTCACAGTAAAAGAGTAGGCGAAAAGTACCTAGATGACCTATTTCTGCCAGCGAGATTCTGAAGTGCTCATACGATGGACACTTTACTATCCCATGTGGCCACGGGAGAGGATTTATGAACGGCAGTGAAGCGACATAACTGATGCTGGTAGGTCACATGATAATGACGACATAACGAATGTAGTACGTCCAGATTACATTCATACTCATACTATATAAGTGAAGTAATTACTTATTCAAGTACCTACTTAAGAGAGTATGCGATTTCGGACGCAGCCCAGCAGTTCATTCAGTGCGACCCTCACAGTGCATTATGGGTATTCTCTCCCCTTTACACATTGGTTGTACACTTGTTATTACAGTGCATTGTGAGACTGAATGAGTTCACTTGATAATGTCCACTATGGTTTCATACACCACTACAAATGGCTGTCCCTTCAAAAAGTGTACTATTTAAGGGTATAGGGGGCAATTTCGGACACAGCCCTGTAGAAGTCAGCCAATTAGATTAAGACTTTTACACTTCTATACATTTAGTGAATGTGGGCGGTCTGTGGTTGTGACGTCTGAGGATGAGACTCCATGCATCATTAACACCTAATGTTAAATTATTCACATATGCCTTTATTCACATATTGCCTTTATAAGTTACTTATAGAGTATGAGACTATATTTGGAAGTTTCCTAAATTAGTGACATCAATTATTTTAAATAAAGTTTTGAGTCACTTAGTAGCAAGTAAACTAGAAAATGTATGTTCCACTTTTTTCTTAGTAATATATGAAACATGATCTAATTACTCTTTTTAAATTCAAAAGTAATCTGCACACATTTCATGGTGGTTCCTGTTAAGATGGTCACTGACTGACATTGCTGAGGAATTATTGTTTGTTTGTTTTTCCTGACTGGTCAATTATGTCACATAGTCTGCCTGTAAACCTAAAACAAATTTTTAATCAATCCTTTAATCAAAAGTCTAAACTAGCATATAATGAATGTAAGATGTGGGGGAAAGTTTGCCACACATTGTGGTGATCCTGGGTGTGGGGTCAACGTCGCACTACGAAACAAGTGGATGAAGTTTATTTTTAACAAGGTCCCAAATGATTTCAATCCAACCTCAACGGTTCCTGTGGCACATTTTAGGGCAGATTGTTTTGTTATCCTGTCACAGTGTAATGTAGCTTTGCAAAGAAGCTGTTATGGATGGGGCAGCGCAGGCTATAATTGACACAACAGTAAAACACAAGCTGTTGTTTACCATAAAGTGTAACTTTGCCAATTTTCAACCTACTTTTTATTGTTACAATGTCGGTAGTATGTAAATGTTTACTCGCCGTTCTCCGTGTTAGCTGGACAGGGAAATTCACATTTATTTGACAGCACCAGGGATTTCGTGAAAACTACAGATTATACTTCTGCATTTTTGTATTCTCGCCCACGGACAGTCGGATTAACAGAGGGGTTATTAACATAACATTGTAACGGTAGGTTTATCATTGAAAATTGCACTATGTCTCTTTAAACAGCATTATGGTAAAAATGGAACATTATGGTAATCATTTTCTTACCCGTAAGCGACAGTGTTTTGCTTCTGGGGGTCGGGCGGAACTGACAGTACGGCACAAACCACTGTGATTGTGCTGGTCATACAGTTTGAAATGCTGACTTTGTAAAACTGAGATTTTTAAAATTTACATCGCACCATTCTCTCCATATTTACGATTCTTTGCAGCCTTCAGCTACTGGATCCTTCACTGGAAACCGAAAGTAACTCACTGCCACTAAACGTTCACTCTTTGAATTATTGCACCCGGGAACAATACAAGTGGTCACCACTGTGACTAAAAGTTTGCTAAGAAGTACACTATATTATTGCCAAAAGTTTTGGGACGCCTGCCTTTACAGGCACATGAACTTTAATGACATCCCATTCTTAATCCGTAGGGTTTAATATGGAGTTGGCCCACCTTTTGCAGCTATAACAGCTTCAACTCTTCTGGGAAGGCTTTCCACAAGGTTTAGGAGTGTGTTTATGGGAATTTTTGACCATTCATCTATAAGCGCATTTGTGAAGTCAGGCACTGGTGTTGGATGAGAAGGCCTGGCTCGCAGTCTCCGCTCTAATTCATCCCAAAGGTGTTCTGTCGGGTTGAGGTCAGGACTCTGTGCAGGCCAGTCAAGTTCCTCCACACCAAAATCGCTCATCCATGTCTTTATGGACCTTGCTTTGTGCACTGGTGTGCAGTCATGTTGGAACAGGAAGGGGCCATCCCCAAAATGTTCCCGCAAAGTTGGGGGCATGAAATTGTCCAAAATGTCTCGGTATACTGAAGCATTAAGAGTTCCTTTCACTGGAACTAAGGGACCAAGCCCAACCCCTGAAAAAACAACCCCACACCATAATCCCCCCTCCACCAAACTACACTTGGCACAATGCAGTCAGGCAAGTACCGTTCTCCTGGCAACCGCCAAACCCAGACTCGTCCATCGGATTGCCAGACAGAGAAGCGTGATTCTTCACTCCAGAGAACACATCTCCACTGCTCTAGAGTCCAGTGGTGGCGTGCTTTACACCACTGTATCCGACGCTTTGCATTGCATTTGGTGATGTAAGGCTTGAATGCAGCTGCTCGGTCATTGAAACCCATTCCATGAAGCTCTCTACGTACTGTTCTTGAGCTAATCTGAAGGCCACACTAAGTTTGGAGGTCTGTAGCTATTGACTCTGCAGAAAGTTGGCGACTTCTGCACACTGTGTGCCTCAGCATGCGCTGACCCCGCTCTGTGATTATACATGGCCCACCACTTCGTGGCTGAGTTGCTGTTGTTCCCAATTGCTTCCACTTTGTTATAATACCACTAACAGTTGACCGTGGAGTATTTAGTAGTTAGAAATTTCACGAATGGACTTATTGCACATGTGGCAACCTATCACGGTACCACGCTTGAATTCACTGAGCTCCTGAGAGCGACCCATTCTTTCACAAATGTTTGTAGAAGCGTCTGCATGCCTAGGTGCTTGATTTTATACACCTGTGGCCATGGAAGTGATTGGAACACCTGAATTCAATGATTTGGAGGGGTGTCACAATACTTTTGGCAATATAATGTATTCCCTACTAAAACAATGCAGTATTTGACTCTGGTCAAGCGTATCCATAGCAGACTGGTGGGAGTGTCCTTGAACGACAACATGCCCAGTGCATTATGGGTGTTGAAGTTATACTACTTTTTTTGGCAAAAGGGAACACATCAGCAGCCTTTTTTCCCCTCTGTTCTCTCTAGTCAGGTAGCACCGATTTCTTTTATTCTTTTTTTCACCTTTCTACTCTATAGGCAGCCAGGTTTTTTTGAAAGCCCATTTTGTCAGCAGTGAAGTGGCCCTTTAAGTCTTAAAGGCACAGCAGCATAAAAAGAATGTTAAAGTCCCCGTGAACCGGAAGTTGCGACTGACTTTACTCCAGTGTTGTGACGTATTTCCAAGTGAAACTGAATATTGAATAGAGGATGGAGGGGAATGGTTAAGGATATTCAACCCAAGCCATCAAGCAAAGTTCAGATTTTGTTTAAAGATTACCACAACAAACAATTTTTTTTTCTGTTTATTAACAGATAATTTTTTTTACCTCAAGACTAGTAATGTGCGCTAACAAAGTAAATAGGGTCAATTTTGATTTCATGACGATGTTAATATATTATAAATGCACTAAATTGCAACTTCATCATTACAAATGTGTAATTACAAATATATTTAAATACATGACAGAGAAATGGCATTTAAAAATATATGTAGCACTTTATTTTACAGTCCTGTTCCACATGTACATACCATTTACTTATTATAGAAATTACAATATCTGAGTTATAACTAGGTACTAACCCTGAACCTACCCCTATAGACCTACCCTTAACCCATGTAGTTAACTGTAAGTACACTGTAAGTACACATACTGTAAAATAAAGGGTTACACTTTATTTTAAGGTGTCATTGTTACAGTGTAATTATATATTTAAGTACTGAGTAATATTATTTTACTACATGTAGTTACTATAGGGTTAGGGTAGGATTAGGATTTGGCTGAGGGTTAGTTGCATGTAATTATGCATAATTTACTGTTATTACTATGGTAAGTACATGTAACATATGTAACAAGGACACTGTAAAATAAAGTGTTACCTATATTCTAAATAAATACAAATATTGATGTGTAATAAAACCTGTCTTATTACATTTTAATGTTAATGTAACCACACGGCATAGACTCATACTGTTTTTCAGCATCTCCATTCATTGTGGAGAAGTGGAAACCTGCAGTGTGGTGGACCCTTCATCTCAAGGTCAGGTTGACTTTCCTTGTCACCTCATTTACCAGGCATGAAACACGCCGCCCATGCCATATAATGGAGTGACAGAAAGTATTGGGCCGGGCCCGCTCGGACTGCCTTGATCCTGGTCACTGGTACGGAAAGCTCATGACATGGCCCCACCAAGCAGCCCTCCTCCATTTCAGTACACCGCCTGGCATGTGCAGTTCGCTCAGCGGTACATCTAATAGGGGCTGTCATTGAGTGACCTGAGCTGATGCTTGCTGATAGGTCACTATGCTCTAATTCGCCTCTCCTTTGCTTAAGTCACCAGGCATCCGTTTCATCAGTTAGCTCCACACGTCTTACTGCATTTCAGCCTCCTCGCTGGACCCCGGGCTCACTTCAAACGCCATTAGACCATCAGTCCAATCAAATTACCGCCATTCTGGTTGCACGCTGACTGGAGTTTAGTGGTTACCGTTTGAGAAGGTTCTTGTGGCTGGCTTTTCTCTCTTCCTCTGTTTCTCCTAACGTTCAGCTGCTTCATTCCTTGCCCGCAGAGAGGGACTGTTAATTGTTTCTTCATGAGTCGATTTGCTGTTTCACTTCCCCTGCAATAAGAAAGAACACAGCTGTAATAACATTCCTCAAATCTCTGCCATCTCCTTTTCAGTGCCTTGGCTGTGCAAAGAGAGCCCCCAATTTATAATCTCCAGCAGGAAGATTATGACCCAGTGCCAAGCTGTTTTAGTAAAAAATCAGCAATAAAGTTATATTAGAGTTTAAAGTTCACTTTTACACAAAATCATTTATAAAAAGTGTGCTGAAAACTTAACCAAAACTGAAGGGAGTGCCAAAAGAATAAAGGATGGTTGCATGAAAAACATGCAAAATTAAGTGGAAAATTGCCTTTAATTTATTTTCAGAATGATCCTAAGTAACACGAATAATTCATATGCAAAATTCCCACATTCATTTTTGTACAAGCCGAATGGTAGTAGGGTTCAGTGTTTGACTAGTTAGCCTGGCCTTGCTAGCCCCTGCTTGTAGTTACTAGAACTACATCTGACTGCAATAAAAAGAGAGAGTGAGAGAGAGAAAAAAAAATTCTTGGTAACACTTCGATGGTCCACTTTAGACATTCTACTAACTCTTAAGTATCTTTGCAACTACAGTACATGTCAACTAACTCTAATGTCTAAAGTGGACCATCGGAAAAAAGTGTTACCAAATTCTGACCATTGAATCATTAATGGTAATTTGTGGTAAATTAATGGTAATGGTAATAATGGTAAAAATCTTTTATGCTCACCAAGGCTGCATGTATTTTATCAAAAATATAGTAAAATCAGTAATGTTGTGAAATATCATTACAATTTCAATATATTTAAAAATGCAATTTATGTAAAATGTAAAGCTGAATTTTCAGCATCATCACATGCTTTTGGTGATTTGGTGCTCAGTTTTTATCAGTTATTATTGGTGCTCAATTATTAATAATGGTTCTTATTATTATCAATGTTGAAAACATTGCTGCTTAATATTTTTGTGTAAAAGTTACAATGTAAAATACAAACCCGATTGCAAAAAAGTTGGGACACTGTACAAATTGTGAATAAAAAAGGAATGCAATAATTTACAAATCTCATAAACTTATATTTTATTCACAATAGAATATAGACAACATATCAAATGTTGAAAGTGAGACATTTTGAAATGTCATGCCAAATATTGGCTCATTTTGGATTTCATGAGAGCTACACATTCCAAAAAAGTTGGGACAGGTAGCAATAAGAGGCCGGAAAAGTTAAATGTACATATAAGGAACAGCTGGAGGACCAATTTGCAACTTATTAGGTCAATTGGCAACATGATTGGGTATAAAAAGAGCCTCTCAGAGTGGCAGTGTCTCTCAGAAGTCAAGATGGGCAGAGGATCACCAATTCCCCCAATGCTGCGGCGAAAAATAGTGGAGCAATATCAGAAAGGAGTTTCTCGGAGAAAAATTGCAAAGAGTTTGAAGTTATCATCATCTACAGTGCATAATATCATCCAAAGATTCAGAGAATCTGGAACAATCTCTGTGTGTAAGGGTCAAGGCCGGAAAACCATACTGGATGCCCGTGATCTTCGGCCCTTAGATGGCACTGCATCACATACAGGAATGCTACTGTAATGGAAATCACAACATGGGCTCAGGAATACTTCCAGAAAACATTGTCGGTGAACACAATCCACCGTGCCATTCACCGTTGCCAGCTAAAACTCTATAGGTCAAAAAAGAAGCCATATCTAAACATGATCCAGAAGCCCAGGCGTTTTCTCTGGGCCAAGGCTCATTTAAAATGGACTGTGGCAAAGTGGAAAACTGTTCTGTGGTCAGACGAATCAAAATTTGAAGTTCTTTTTGGAAAACTGGGACGCCATGTCATCCGGACTAAAGAGGACAAAGACAACCCAAGTTGTTATCAGCGCTCAGTTCAGAAGCCTGCATCTCTGATGGTATGGGGTTGCATGAGTGCGTGTGGCATGGGCAGCTTACACATCTGGAAAGGCACCATCAATGCTGAAAGGTATATCCAAGTTCTAGAACAACATATGCTCCCATCCAGACGTCGTCTCTTTCAGGGAAGACCTTGCATTTTCCAACATGACAATGCCAGACCAGATACTGCATCAATTACAACATCATGGCTGCGTAGAAGAAGGATCCGGGTACTGAAATGGCCAGCCTGCAGTCCAGATCTTTCACCCATAGAAAACATTTGGCGCATCATAAAGAGGAAGATGCGACAAAGAAGACCTAAGACAGTTGAGCAACTAGAAGCCTGTATTAGACAAGAATGGGACAACATTCCTATTCCTAAACTTGAGCAACTTGTCTCCTCAGTCCCCAGACGTTTGCAGACTGTTATAAAAAGAAGAGGGGATGCCACACAGTGGTAAACATGGCCTTGTCCCAACTTTTTTGAGGTGTGTTGATGCCATGAAATTTAAAATCAACTTATTTTTCCCTTAAAATGATACATTTTCTCAGTTTAAACATTTGATATGTCATCTATGTTGTATTCTGAATACAATATTGAAATTTGAAACTTCCACATCATTGCATTCTGTTTTTATTCACAATTTGTACAGTGTCCCAACTTTTTTGGAATCGGGTTTGTATATTAAAACAGAAAACAGTAGTTTTAAATTGTAATAACATTTCACTATATTACTGTTTTTCCTGTATTTTGGGGGAAATCAAAACTTTTGACTGTGTGTGTGTGTGTGTGTGTGCATATGCCCTGTGTTATGGGGACCAAATGTCCCCACATGGATAGTAATAACAGTAATTTTTTACTTGCTAATTTTTAGTCCAGATGAGGAAAACAGCTTGAAGCTATGAATTAAGTTTTTTGAAAATGTCAAAATACAGAAAGTTTTCTGTGATGGGTAGGTTTATGGGTAGGGTTTAGGGTTAGGGGATAGAATATACAGTTTGTACAGTATAAAAACCATTACGCCTATGGAGAGTCCACATAAAGATACCGAAACACTCTCTCTCTCTCTCTCTCTCTCTCTCTCTCTCTCTCTCTCTCTCTCTCTCTCTCTCTCTCTCTCTCTCTCTCTCTCTCTCTCTCTCTCTCTCTCTCTCTCTCTCTCTCTCTCTCTCTCTCTCTCTCTCTCTCTCTCTCTCTCTGTCTCTGTGTGTGTGTGTGTGTGTGTGCAGTGGAAAATTGTCTTGAACCATTTTCAGATAAATCCATTTTCATTCTAATGCTGAGCTACATAAATTATTTACAGAGCCATGCAAAATTCCCTTGATTCATTTAGCAATTTACCATTCATACATTATCATCTCTTAATTTTGTCTCAAAGCCCTTGTGCGTCACTAAAAGGTCCAAAAGTTAAATGTTGATGCAGGCTTTCGAGGGTAAAAGGTTTGCTGTAAACTGCTCCCAGGGGTGGAGAAAGAGGTTTCACTCATGTGCAAGAAGTCATCACTCAAGCATATATTTAGATCATCAGTCAGCACCGCTGTGTCATTTTGTTTGGATAGTTTGACCCTGGTGGGCGACGTTAATGCTAGAAGACAAAAAAAAGAGAGCTAGAAGCTGCAAAGTTGAGATCGTTTAGATGACAAGATCTCTGCTGCTCCATCAAGCCATGCTAATATTTGTGTTCACTGTCTGTCTTACAAGTGGACAGGGGAGAGACAGTTGGCAAATACTTACATCCGTTTAATGGAGGACATTATTCTGTGTAAGCTTCTGTCTCTGGTTAAAGTCTGTTTGGATTAGAGGCATACTGACAGATGATACCCAGTCTGGCAAAGCACAGCTATTTGTGTGTGTGTGTGTGTGCGTGTGTGTGTGTAATGTTAACAGACGTAACATTGTCTATCTACCTCAAAACTGAAGGATAAAGTCATTTTTAATCCAACTGATCGTTTTAACAAGTCTTGGTCGAGAATTGCAAACTTCAAAAACAATTGCTAAAGAGCTCAAACAGAATTGAGCTACTGTAAATTACATTATCTGAAGAAACAGTTAGTGCTGCTCATCTGCGCAAAAGTGCAATGTTGTGTTGTTGATGTTGCGTGTTGTTATACGGTTTCTAGGGTCTTCTGAGAGTTGCTGTTGCTGAGGTGTTCAGAGTGTTTTTAGTGTTTGCTATGCAGTTAGTAGGTTGTTAGGTGGTTGCTGTAGGGTTTCTAAAGCTGTGTCCCCAATGACATACTACACTATGAACGTATGCAATGCACTCAATGTGCTCAACCCTCTGTATACATTTTATAAAGTTATTTGGTTCATTCAGCATCGGAGTCTAATACAGAGTCTGATACCCCTTACAAAAAATAAGTATACTTCAAGTTCATTTTATGAAATATACTTAAGTAAAGTTCAAGTGTAGTTCTTTATGTAGTAAGTATACTAATGTACTAGAAGTATACTGTACTTGTAAGTGTACTATTTCATTACTACTTGGGACTAAACTGGCCCACTTTTTAGTGTATAAAAGTATACTTTTAAGTGTAACTAAGTTTTTGTTTTTTGTACTGCAACTATACTACATGTGAACTTATAGGTATACTGATAGCTTACTAGTCAAATACTTGTAGCACATTTTTTACTTTATAAAAGTACACTTTTACAAGTACAAGTATACTTGTAAGTTTTCTTTAAGTGAACATAACATCATACTTATAGACTACTATTTATATATTACTTTTGCACTTTAAGTATACTCTGTATTTAGGTATAAATTTTTTATACTTGAAATATATCTTTAACTGTACTTTAACTCTTTCCATTTTAAAAACATTTTATTCTACTGTAGCTTCATGCAGCCTTTTTTATCAACACTTGAATGTGGGTAAGCTTCATAAAAAAAGCAACATTTTAAACAAAAAGCTGAGAAAATTGCACTTTTTGTCGACTGGATGGGATTCAGAACGATGATCAAAACACAGATGCAGTAGATCGAGTCCATCAACACCCCAAAGCTTCACAGTTGTTTCCTCTTCATGTGTTCGACATTTCATTCAGTAACATTAGGCAGTTTTGATTTATATGCTGTTTAATGTTTGATGATCAAGTTGTTTTACGTAAGCGATCTTTCATCGTTTGTTTCTGCTTCTTCTTCACTTGTGTTTTGATCAGGAGATTCTGTACTAGAAGACGCGTAATAGCGCCCCCTACCGTAAAACAGTGAAAACATTGATATCCGGAAAATTCAGTCAGTGGCGGGGAAAGAGTAAAGTAGATTTGAAGTAAATTCCTATGTACAATACCAGTGGACTAGCCTACACAAAAAATTAGATACTCAGAATTAGGAACATATCTGTTTTTGTTTTTTTGTTTTTCTTTTTTTAAACTGTTTATTTTTAACCAATGTAAGTTTATAACACAGTATGTAAACTGTGAAAAAAGTATTTAATAGGCTACTCAATCAAAAGAGTAAACATAACTACATGTCAAGTATATTTAGAATACTTAATTATACTTAGTCAGTATGTCAAGTATATTTCAGAGAAGTATATAAAAAATAGACTGAAAGTATACTTTCTTTTTTGTTTGTTTGTTTAAAAGAAGTATACTAATAGCACACTTGAATAAACTTCTTTTCGTAAGGGACAGAGTTCATACAATCTCATTTGTACGTTTTCGTATGATCTGCTTACTATGGAAGCTTGTTTCTGGAACTGAAAATAAAAAGGTTATTGCTACTTTTTACCTCACAATTCTGACTTTTTACATCCAGTAATTCTGACTTGTTTTCTCAGAATTGTGTGATATGAACTCGCAATTGTGAGAAAATGTCAGAATTGTGAGCTGACTTTTTTTCCTCAGAATTGGACTTTATAACTCGCAAATGTGAGTTTATATCTCATAATTCTGAGGGGGGGGAAAGTCAAAATTGTGGGAAATAAACTCACTATTGTGAGAAAACAGTTACGCATATTTGTATGAATTAGCCGCCAATTTGCCAAAATGTAAAATAATTATGAATTGGTATCACATGTATCTCCCTTTAAAGCTTTAAAACATTATCATAATCAGAAAGTGGGGTTAGGGGTTCGTGCTTACTTTTTGTCTAAAAATCGTATGTTTCCGTACAAATAGTTGCCTCATGAGATCATGTTGCAAAATCTCCACCACTTGCACGCAACCTTTAGTTTACATACATTATCTTTATTCTAATGGGTTATAATAAAAAAGATTCAAAATAATACAAACTATAAATTCTACAAGGCAAATTTGCTATATGGAAACTTGATTATTTAATATGAATACAGATACAGATCATTACAGTAACACATACAGAAACATTGTACAGAACAATATTTAGGCCTAAATTTAAGATTTATGTATTTGAATTCCATATAAAATTTACATCCATTTGAATTTAAACATAAACTACTTAATATGATGCATATTTGTCAGTCATAAATGAAACAGGTAAAATTACTGTACTCAAAAACTTCATGGCACAGTTTATTATTAATTATAGTTTGCATCTATTTGATTTAATTTAAATCATAAAATCATATTTTCATTTTATATATGTTCATTGTTTAAACAAATAAATTCATTCAGTTAAAAAGCATGATCAAGGTTAAAATATTGTAGTGGAACAAGCAATATTATATATATATATATACTGCCCTACAAAGGCAAAAGACCATATCTCGCTAGAGTGTGGAACTGAGAAAAATGACTTTAAAGATGTTTAGTTGTCCAGCCAAATTAATTATAGGTAGGACACTGGAAATCTGCCAATTAGATGTTTTAGTAATGAAAATTATCTACATAAAAAAATCTTGAGCTCAAACTTGACTTTTGACCCCTATTTTGAAGTTACTGTACTTTGCCTTTGTATTGTCTGCAAAAAGTGGGAAGTCACACCAAGGCAAATGGCAGTACCTTCCACATCATCAATATTTGGTTTCTGATCACCATTTACAAAATCATTATAGTAACACCTGTATAAAATCTAGTGACCATGGCATTTATTTTGGATGATTTACAATTGCTTTTTTATATGGAGCAGTTTGGTAGCCATTCATTGGATAGCTGACTAGCTTATTTATGCTATAGACTGCTAGCTAGCTAAACGAAGTAGATTGCGATCTATCTAATTTATTAGTCTAATGCATCTTTTGTGTTACACAATTTCTTACCTTGACCTTGATGTCTTCGTTTCAAAGCCATCTCAACCATCCTTAAATGCTATTAGTAAAAAACAACCACTGACTCAACTGTTTGTTTTACCTACACTTTTATTCAGGTATCGTGTGTGTCAAAGTGCTTCAGTTACACAGGCTACACTGTAATTTAAACGCAGCAAACTTTAATGGACAGTAAAACAAAGGCAGAATACCGTAACTCCGGGCCAAAGGTAACTTCTAAACAACGGCTAAACAATAGCAGAGTATCCTAACTCAATTTGAGTGTTCTAAAACAAAGGCAAAGAACAGTAACTGGTGTTATGGTGTTCTGCCTTGGTTTCTCCTGGGCTTTTGGAAGTTATGTTAAGATAAGATATATATATATATATATATATATATATATATATATATATATATAACATTATGACCACTGACAGGTGAAGTGAATAACTGATTATCTCTTCATCACGGCACCTGTTAGTGGGTGGGATATATTAGGCAGCAAGTGAATATTTTGTCCTCAAAGTTGATGTGTTAAAAGCAGGAAAAATGGGCAAGCATAAGGATTTGAACGAGTTTGACAAGGGCCAAATTGTGATGGCTAGACGACTGGGTCGTTTTGGAGCATCTCCAAAACTGCAGCTCTTGTGGGGTGTTCCCGGTCTGCAGTGGTCAGTATCTATCAAAAGTGGTCCAAGGAAGGAACAGTGGTGAACCGGCGACAGGGACATGGGTGGCCATGGCTCATTGATGCACGTGGGAAGCGAAGGCTGGCCCGTGTGGTCTGTTCAAACAGACGAGCTACTATAGCTCAAATTGCTCAAGAAGTTAATACTGGTTATGATAGAAAGGTGTCAGAATACACAGTGCATCTCAGTTTGTTACGTATGGGGCTGCATAGCCACAGACCAGTCAGGGTGCCCATGCTGACCCCTGTCCACCACCGAAAGCACCAACAGTGGGCATGTTAGCATCAGAACTGGACCATGGAGCAATGGAAGAAGGTGGCCTTGTCTGATGAATCACGTTTTCTTTTACATCACGTGGTTGGCCGGATACGTGTGCAAGCCGGCGGAGGCAGTGTGATGCTTTGGGCAATGTTCTGCTGGGAAACCTTGGGTCCTGCCATCCATGTGGATGTTACTTTGACACATACCACCTACCTAAGCATTGTTGCAGACCATGTACACTTTTCATGGAAACGGTATTCCCTGGTGGCTGTGGCCTCTTTCAGCAGGATAATGCGCCCTGCCACAAACCAAAAATGGTTCAGGAATGGTTTGAGGAGCACAACAACGAGTTTGAGGTGTTGACTTGGCCTCCAAATTCCCCAGATCTCAATCCAATCGAGAATCTGTGGGATGTGCTAAACAAACAAGTCCGATCCATGGAGGCCCCACCTCGTAACTTACAGGACTTGTTAGATCTGCTGCTAACATCTTGGTGCCAGATACCACAGCACACCTTCAGGGGTCTAGTGGAGTCCATGCCTCGACGGGTCAGGGCTGTTTTGGCAGCAAAAGGGGGACCAACACAATATTAGGAAGGTGGTCATAATGTTATGCCTGATCGGTGTATATATATATATATATATATAAACCTGGTTATTGTGTATTCAAAACATTGTTTATTCGCACTGTGTAATAAAAATGGAGGGACAATTTATATGCAATTCAAATACCCCTATACTCCTAACACAAAGTAAGAAATTACTGTCACTCCAACATTATCATAAAACAGTGCGTAGTGTGGCTTGGCTCTTCTCAGACCCTTGACCCTCGTGAGCAGAATGGATAGAAGTGCTTGTTTCAGCAAGTTAAGTTTTAACTCATCTCAAGCCTAGTAAGACCACTTTATAACTATGTCACGGTGTTCCCCTCCCTTGTTTGAGTTTCTAAAGAATGATCTTAAGAAAGAAAAGGTTGTGAACGTACACATGCTTGGCTCAGAGTAATGTTGTTAGATTCTACAGGCATGTAAAGTCTTGAAGGAAACGTTTGTCTTGCTAATGGAAGGCAGACAAAACATTTTTTTTGCTTGATAGCATCTGTTTGCAGAACGGGGCTGTCTGAAATGGACATGAAGAGCCAAGCAAATGCATAAAATGGAGGGGAGTGCAAATGTGACACATTTCAGACAAGTGCTAATGAATGTAAACACAGAGCCGATAGAAACAAAGCAGCATGGAGAAGATGCAGAGGGTAATTCAAGCCATTTTCCAAGCATCCCGTGCCTGACACATTAGCCTAATCTCATTCATCACATGAGTTTCACCATGCGAACGGATGAACCCATTCGGGTGAAGGGAAGACAAGTCAAAGAGGGAGCTCACACTGTGGAAATAAATGATGATGTTTTCACAACAGGAAAGTGAAGGACAGCTCTCTGCGGTGCTCTTATTACGCTAATGAAATAAATTAGCGCCAACAGATTTGACTGCACGATCCAAGTTTTGATGAAAGGCGCTGTGGTAGTGTTGATTGTTTGCCTCGGTGGGGAACATCACCTCAATAAGTTTGGTCAAACTTGCAGAAAAACAAAAGATCTTGGAGACCATTTCAACAAATGATACAAGATGGAAAGCACAAAAAACACTACATTTTGCATGTACACATTCATTTGTCAACTGTTGAAACTGAAGCTTCTCAATTTATAACAATGTAAGATGTTAGACTATAGTCAAGCAATTTTTTTTTTTTTGAAAATGGTACTAATAAAAAGTAGTTGAATACATTAAAGCTACTTGGGGATAATACCTTTTTAACTATTTAATTATCTGATCCCTTGGTATTATTATGGAAATAATATACATTAAAAGAATATACTTCTGAATGTACTGTTTTAAGATGTACTGTCTTAATTGCATGTAAACTGCAATTAAATAAAAATCTATTATAGTTTAAAATTATATTAAATGCTATTTGCTGCAGGACATAAATACATCTTCATATGTAGTTTCATAATTAGCCTACTTCTATTGTCTTTGAAATATAGTTAAAGTGCACAAGCATTCCTGGTAAACTAAAATATACTTTAATGTCATTTCTATTGAAACTTGTATGCCATGCATTTAAACATATTTGTAATTACACACTTGCAATGATGAAGTTATTAACTTTAAATGTAATATTGAATAACGCTCTACATTAAAATTATAATAAAGTAGTTATATAAAACATGACAAAAGAAATTTGATCACTTTTCATCATTACTTTTCAATCATATTGAATTATTATATTATCTGAAAGTACAGGTTTTTTTTTTTTTAAATACTGTTATGATTTAAAGTACACAAGGGCAAATTCAAGTTTTTGAATGACAGCAGTGAACTTGAACATATAAACGTACACTAAATACAACTACAATATTAAAATACCAATTAGTTGATACCATAGTAACAAAAAAAAAGTTAAAAAATCTAATCTGGTTCGCTGGTCTTATCTGGTTCAAGATGGACTCCCAGTCTGGCCAAGCTTCTATTTAGCTTGTTGATTCTATTTTTTATTTTCTTAATCCACATTCCTGGTTTTATTCAGTGGTTATGTTATTCCAAAGTTAAAATGTTTGTCTTTGTATTTTTTATTCTAAATGAACTTGCTCTACTTCTAAACATTCCCCCAATCTCTTTAACTTTTTCAATAATCCCCTTTAAACATCTAGGTCTGTTTTGGTATATAACGCCCACTTTTCACGATCCAATCAGTTCCCGATGGATCTTATGCCAAATCTTTTTTCTAATGGCTATCCTGAAGTAAAATGGGCCTTTCTTGTTAACATTGTTATTCCGTGCTTCTTTTCGAAGCTGTCCTTACGGTCAACCTTCCAATCACCACCTGTCCGTCAAACCGACATTACAGCACGTTCTTAACATAACGACAGCTCAAACGCCATACTAATAGGCACTGGAGCTCCACCCTTTGACCTTTGCAACCCGTCATTTGTCAGACCACACAGTGTTTGGGCGTTAAACAATCAGCAGATCTTGGGGCCGTTCCAATCCATCTACAAGCTGTTGGGCAGGGGGCTCCCACAGCCCCTGCAGGCCCATTCGACCGGAGGGTAAGCAAACCTGGAATCCCACTAACATCCATCTTGGGCTTGGACGATGTGAAAAGCCCGTTGTCCCTGGCAACAGCTGGCCTGACCACATTTCCTCCAAAAGGGAGCTTGGCCTTTTCCTCAGGGCAATCCGTTAGCACTGTGGCCCATCTCTTTCTGGGTCGGTGTGGTGAAAGCAAAGCCTGATGAAAGGATTGAGACACCTGAGACAGGAAACCGTGCCTTTCCACTTCACTAATATCGTATTTCAACATCTCCTGGCTGTTGCAAGCAAAGATTTGCATCAAGGAAATTATTAACGTGGGTATAATGATGAAAATTATGAATATGCCTTTACATTAAGTGTGGGTGCACAAAAATACTCCTGAGGTCATTTTTATGTTTCTGCACAAAAATACTCCTGAGGTCATGTTTATGTTGTCTTAATTCATCCTTTAAAGGAGATTTTTCAAGGTCATACAAAACCTGGAAATAATAGGGAACTTTAAGCTGTGATTTCCAGGCGTAAAAAGTAATAAAAAGGAAATAAAAGTCTTGAGAAATTGTGTGTGTGTGTGTGTGTGTATGTATGTGTTGTAGAAAGGGTATATAAATAGAATTCCTTGCTGAAGTGCAATCTGTCTAAATCCTCGTCCAGTAATGATGAATGACTGTAAAGGTCATGGAAATGTATTGGTCAAAAGGTGTGATAATACTGAAGAGTTGAACTTATACATCAACAAGTATCGAAAAAAGACAAAGTGTTCTGAGAACTTCATTGTCTCAACATATACACATTTCATGCAATTAAAGGGCAAAATGGACAGGAGTGATTGCTCATTTCCTGACATGTCAATCACACTGAGCTAGTCCTGTGGTGACCTGTCAGCAGAAGCAGGCAAGTGTTCCCCACCAGAGGCCTGACGCCTGCTCGCGGACCTCCCGTATTCTCGGGGGAAGTCATTTCTCATGCCCTCTTGGTAAACAAAATATACAATCCAACCATGATGCAGGACCACCAAGTGAGAAAGCATAAGCAGGACTAACAATGCCTTTCATTCACATTTTTCTGAAGTAATTCCAAAATAAGAATGTATGATGACAATCTTTGGGCTGAACGCAAAGAATACAACAAAAATCTATAGACGACAAATAGTAGCTTTGATGTATGCACTATTCCCATTAAATGAATATAAAGAAAGAAATAAAATGCACATAGAGGGGAAAAAATCACTTATAGATACATGCAGTTCATTTATTGCTCTTACGTGGGTTGCTATGTTGTGAACTGAGATAACGTGAATTTTACAGAATCAGCAAGCTCTAACAAGATGCCGTGGTTTAGACTGCTGTGTAAGGGAGCGTGACAGTGTTGTCATGTACACCTGATGAGATGATTAGTCTGTCAAACTGAGAAAAAAAAAAGCCTTGAGAAGCTCATTGGTAGTTTAGATTATCAGACTAGTCATGACCTAATGAAATAAGAAACAAAGAGTAATATTTTCCTTAGATTTTGAATATATGTTTGTACACAACTTCATCATCATTATTATTTTTTTTTCTATGTTAAACCATTATCTTTAAATATATATATATATATTTACTCTAAATATCAATATTTAAAGCATTAATATTGGATTTTTTTCTGGGGAAATTTTTATGAACTAAAAATGTCTTGAAAGTTTAAAATTATGTGATATTTTCAACATAAATAATGACCTTAGCACACAATCATGAGAGTCTAAATGGATCCTCTCTGTGCTATTATTTCCTGCTGCTGCTCTGCTGCTGTCGTTTTGTTTTCTAAAATTAATTTTGGTTATACTGTACCACACTGACTTTGATTTGGTAGCCTTTTAATTTTCTAATTCTAATTCTAATTTTTAAATAAAGTATTAACTCATTATGAGCTAAGTATGGTTATTGATATTTTAATTTAATGTCCCATGAAAAAATTTAGTACATGATAATACAAATATAAACATGTTTGCCATTAATGTATTCAATTCATTATATGAATACATATTACACACATACACATACACACACACACATACACACACACACACACACACACACACACACACACACACACACACACACACACACACACACACGTTGATGCAACTACATTATGAGGACATTCCATAGACATAATGTTTTTTTACTGTACAAACTGTACATTCTATCCCCCTACACTACCCCTACCCCTAAACCTACCCATCACAGAAAACATTCTGCATTTTTACATTTTTAATAAAACATTGTTTAGTATGTTTTTTAAGCCATTTTTATTACGAGGACACAGGAAATGTCCTCATAAACCACGTTTGCGTTGTAATACCAGTGTAATACCATGTCATTATACAAATTTGTGTCCTCATAAATCACATAAACAAGCACACACACAACACACACACACACACACACACACACACACACAACACACACTCACCAGCCACTCTATTAGGTATGTCTGTTCAGCTGCTCTTTAATGCAAATATCTAATCAGCCAATCACATGGCAGCAACTCAATGCATTTAGGCATGTAGACACGGTCAAGATGATCTTCTGAAGTTCAAACTGAGCATCAGAATGGGGACGAAATTTAATTTAAGTGACTTTGAATGTTGCATGGTTGTTGGTGCCAGACGGGCTGGTCTGAGTATTTCAGAAACTGTTAATCTACTGGGTTCCCTTTCAAAGGAACATCAATGTTGGTGTTGACGCTATGGGAACACCTTCAGTGTGAGCCAGTGTCTGAATCACGTGTAGCACACACCAAGCAATTGGCCAAAGACGAAGTCAGGTGACGCAACGCCGTGCATGATCACATCTATACAGTGGGGAGAACAAGTATTTGATACACTGCCGATTTTGCAGGTTTGCCCACTTACAAAGCATGTAGAAGTCTGTAATTTTGATCATAGGTACTTTTCAAGTGTGAGAGACGGAATCTAAAACAAAATCACATTGTATGATTTTTAAATAATTAATTTGCATTTTATTGCATGACATAAGTATTTGATACATCAGAAAAGCTGAACTTAATATTTGGTACAGAAACCTTTGTTTGCAATTACAGAGATCATACGTTTCCTGTAGTTCTTGACCAGGTTTGCACACACTGCAGCAGGGATTTTGGCCCACTCCTCCATACAGACCTTCTCCAGATCCTTCAGGTTTCGGGGCTGTCGCTGGGCAATACGGACTTTCAGCTCCCTCCAAAGATTTTCTATTGGGTTCAGGTCTGGAGACTGGCTAGGCCACTCCAGGACCTTGAGATGCTTCTTACGGAGCCACTCCTTAGTTGCCCTGGCTGTGTGTTTCGGGTCATTGTCATGCTGGAAGACCCAGCCACGACCCATCTTCAATGCTCTTACTGAGGGAAGGAGGTTGTTGGCCAAGATCTCGCGATACATGGCCCCATCCATTCTCCCCTCAATATGGTGCAGTCGTCCTGTCCCCTTTGCAGAAAAGCATCCCCAAAGAATGATGTTTCCGCCTCCATGCTTCACGGTTGGGATGGTGTTCTTGGGGTTGTACTCATCCTTCTTCTTCCTCCAAACACGACGAGTGGAGTTTAGACCAAAAAGCTTTATTTTTGGCTCATCAGGCCACATGACCTTCTCCCATTCCTCCTCTGGATCATCCAGATGGTCACTGGCAAACTTCAGACGGGCCTGGACATGCGCTGGCTTGAGCAGGGGGACCTTGCGTGCGCTGCAGGATTTTAATCCATGACGGCGTAGTGTGTTACTAATGGTTTTCTTTGAGACTGTGGTCCCAGCTCTCTTCAGGTCATTGACCAGGTCCTGCCGTGTAGTTCTGGGCTGATCCCTCACCTTCCTCATGATCATTGATGCCCCACGAGGTGAGATCTTGCATGGTGTTCTCATTATCTTAATGAGTGGAGAACAGGAGGGCTTCTTAAAGAAAAACGAACAGGTCTGTGAGAGCCGGAATTTTTACTGGTTGGTAGGTGATCAAATACTTATGTCATGCAATAAAATGCAAATTAATTATTTAAAAATCATACAATGTGATTTTCTGGATTTTTGTTTTAGATTCCGTCTCTCACAGTCGAAGTGTACCTATGATAAAAATTACAGACTTCTACATGCTTTGTAAGTAGGAAAACCTGCAAAATCGGCAGTGTATCAAATACTTGTTCTCCCCACTGTAAATAATACCTGCGTGCAGGGCCGTGCACAGACCTTTTGAGGGGCATGTGCTGAAACTGAAAAAGGGCACCCCAAGGGCAACTGCATGTCTGTTCACCTACCACTAACACTTTATTATTAAACACAAGTTAGATGCTTTATTTCCATTTTTTTTGTATATATTTTCTTCATTTTTATAAAAAAAAAAAAAAAAAGCCTTTTCGAATTTCTATGTGATGGGAAAACGGAGTAAAGCGAGTTCAGCAAAAGGCGGATTCGAACCTCGGGTCAATTTGCGTCAAAACTCTGTACCATGTACTGTACCTCTACACTATTACCACTATAAATAATCTGGTGTCTTCCGTGATTTTGGCTGGCCCAACCAGACCTTCAGTGAAAAAGGCGGCCTATTTGCACTTAATGTAAATGACAACATTACTGTAGTAAAACCATGTTTTACTACGTTTATACATGTGAAGACGAGTGGAGAGTATAGAATACTAGATTCAAAAATGAGCTAGCTAGCAAATACATGCATATCAACAGCGTAAACATGAACATGCGACTATAATATGATTAAATGTTAACAAATTAAGTGTATTAGCAATCATAAATCAAAGAACAAATGTCTTATAAATATATTTTATCTAGGTGACGAGGATCACTCAGTTGCTTTGAGTAAGTTCCAGTACAAAACAGTGCGGGGCGCACCTGTGCTTATTTATGATTTTCCTATGGTAAAAACAAATTAAATATTGTTGTATTAATTATCAATATATTATTAACATTTTACAAAGGTCAAACTCAAATGCAGTTACGGGGGTTTTGACCATCGAATGTGTGCAAATCTGCATTTTGTCCGTCATAAAACGCCGGCATTACATTACGTTTTCCTCAACAGGTTACAACGTTTGTTGTAGCTATATGGGCGCTCAGATTTTCCTGTTGTAAAATACATTTGGCCAAAATCTCATTTTATAAAAGATGAAATGCTACTGTATGCACAGGCTATTTAAGTGTAGGCTATTGGCTATGACTAGATGGCTCTCTCTCCAGTCCCACATGTCTCAGACCTCAAATACATAAAATACTGTATGAGCCTTTATAGACATAATGTAAAGAAAACGCTGTACTTATTCAAACAACAAGATCTTTATTTACCCTTGCAAGACTTCGTTCAGCTGCTGTCTGTCTGCTGTGCCGCTGCTGCTGAACTTCAGCTCATTCAGTCACGATAGAGGGGGTGGAGTTATGAGGTTTACTGACAGTTTGAGGGTCCAACAAGATTTAGTCACAAGCTCTTTTTAATACCTTTCATTGGCTAAATATTTGTAAAACGGACAGACAGACGTAAAGGATGACCAATAGCACTGATTTATAGAAGAAGAAAAAAAAACACACCACCACCAAAAAAAGGGCACTTTGCAGTGTAAGGGCAAAAAGGGCATGTGCTCTGCACAGGTTAAGCCCTACCTGTGCACGTATCTGCCTGCGTGAGAGCATCACCAGCTTCAGAAGCCTTCAGAAGTCTGTCTCTGTCTGGTTTAGAGCAAGAGTTTGGTTAAAAAAATATCAGAAGAAGTTTAGGAGATGTGTTTCGCCGTGCCCCCAATCTACTTCTGCACCCCGTGGTTCGGGTCCCGCATCTACCGAGGCGGTGCATACACTTAGACAATGGGCTTGCAGATGCTGTTAGAGGAGTCTGAGACGGCCCAGCTGTAACAAATTAGTTCAAAGGGGAAATATTAATAATTAATTATAACTCGTTACAATTAATTATGAATATTTGGATCAGTTAACCAAATTAACTTAATGTAACTGAATTAATATTACAATCAAATAATCTGTTCGTCCAGCGAACAACATTCAGTACTGATTGTCTATCAGCTCTTCAGAAAGGATATTTTCTGTGGCCACAGAAAAATAACTCTTTCTTAGCTCGTAGCTATGATCGATTCGTTAAAGTGACAATTTATTTATAAGCAGACCAGAATCAACCCGTACGAATGTGCACAAAGTTTATTTAACTAAAACACGAACACATAACTAATGTACACAAACATACACACGAGCACACACATACATGGGTAGAATGGAAAGTGGAAGTGGCTGGAAAACCGGATCAGAACAGAGGAATGAAGCTATGAAAAGAGTAAAAAACCTGGGAGAACCATCAGTTAAGACAACAAGCTCCTTTGTTTGAACAAAGGGGTTTACAGCTTTAACTAACTACACGATTTTGTATATTGTACGTTACTTGCATTTGCCTGAGCTGTTGAAGAGTGTCCGCATACAGTCGCAGGAGAAAGTCTTGATAGTTCGTTCCGATGGTGTTGCAGTTGCAACCGATTCCTTCCGTGTTGAGCGAAGAAGCGACGGTGAACTTGCAGAGAATCTGTTATGGTCGAAGAAGGCCCACATGGCTTGATGTGTGTGGGACTGGCCGGCGATTGTGTGTTTGATCGGTCCAGTAGTTACACAGCCTTTTCTCTTGTTCTCTCTACAGACTCTGAGGGTGCTGTTCTGGATCTGGAAGCACGCTCTGCAATTTCTTCGGCTCTGGACGTGGACCTGACATTCGAGGAGCTAGACATTGAGGAGGTTTATGAATCGAGTGCAGCTGGTGGGCAGTCCTCATCGTAAAAGTCTTATGAGGAGCTGCTTGAGGTTGTTTAACACGTGGTGCCTAAATTAAACATAGAGTGGTCCAAACAAAGAAGGGAAGCACCATGTAGTAAACTGGATGAGAGCTTCCTCACCAGTGGTCAGGCCCAGTCTCCGAAGAGAAACCTTCCCTTTTTTCCTGACCTCCACAATGAGACCTCGAGGTCGCGGAAATCCCATATTCCGCCTGGGTTCACAATCCCACAAAGTCGTATTATTACGACTATCCCTGACTATCGTGGGGTTCAATGAGCACGGGTACAATTCGATGCCTTGGGTAGAAGAGATACTATCTCTCTCCCGCGTCGGCTTTGTCATTGAAGAGGCCAGCCTTGCCTTCCAGGCCCTGCAGAATAATATCTTCTCTGGTTGGCAAGGCCTACGAGTCAGGCTGGTGGGTCCCTGCACACCATGGCGATGTTACAGGCCTACCAGGCTGACCTGCTCAAAGAACTGGACACCGTCAAAGGGTTAAGCCCCAATGCGGTTAAAGAACTCTACAGAGCCACAGATCTGTCAATTTGGGCCACAAAGCAAATGGCCCACGCCATCGGCCGTTCCATGGCTGCTTTGATGGTTACAAAGAGGCATTTGTGGCTTAATTGGGGATAAAAGAAAGAGAAACACCCTGTAAGCACAGTCGTCGATAGGTTCCAGGCAGCAAAGAAACAGTCAGAGGCATTCCAGCAGTTTATCCCTTGCGGTGTCCAACAGGCTGGCCCTTCCACCACCCGTCCTGCGCCCAGCTACAAGAGGGAGGAACAGAAGGATAGTGTGGCTTCCCACGTCCCCCCTCGTAAGGACTGGGGGTCCGGGTGCCACTCCCAGTCCCAGCCTTCAGGGGCCAGACCTGACATCAGGACGGACATTGCTGCTCGTGAGGCTAAGAAAAAGAAGTCCTGATTCCAATTCCAGTAGTGTGCCATCAGGTCTCCTCTCTTTCCCATTCCCTTCCAGGAATTGTTCAGCCACCTCTGGTGATTTGGGGAGAGGCAGTTCCTGGTGGTGTTTCATCCCCATCTCTACTCATACACAATGTTCATTAGATTCAGTTGGCTCCTGTGAGCTGTTTCAGGGCACCAAGTTGGTTCTCCCCACCCCTATAATCTAAAGTGTAAAAGTTCCTCTTTCAGAGAGTTTGGCAGTGTGGAAGCTTCTACCCAATGTCTCTCCTTGGGTTCTTCAAACAACAGAGAGCGGTTCCAGGATTTATTTCAAATCTCATCCTCTGCATTTCAACGGCGTGCTCCCCACTAGGGTGAAGCCAGAGCAAGTTTTGTTGCTTACGCATGAGCTAGAGTCTCTCCTGGGCAAAGGGGCCATAAAGCCTGTTCCCCTTCCAGCAAGAAACTCAGGATTTGTTTTACTTTTTAGTAACCAAAAAAAGACAGGTGGTTGCGTTCTACTCTCAATCTTCATCTTCTGAACCATACTCTGTGGACTTACAGGTTCAAGATGTTAATGCTAAAGCTTATCGTGTCTCAAATTCAATCCGAGTAATGGTTTGTCACGGTAGATTTGAAGGATGCATATTTTCAATGAGAGATTCTGCCTGTGCACAGGAAGTTCCTGAGGTTCACTTTTCGGGGGAAGCTTACCAATATCGGGTCCTGCAGTACCAGGTACTGCTAGGTTTCATGGCTTCAGCCACCAACATAATACCGTTAGGCATGCTGCACATGAGGCCCTTCCAGTGGTGGCTCAAAAACAAGGGGTTTCATCCCCTATTAAAACCCATGCTTATGGTAAGGGTCACACGCTGAGTGCTTTGAGCCCTTTCTATATAGAGGAGTCCCCGGTTTCTAAGCTTGGCTCCCTCTCTAGGGCATGTTGCCATACATATATATAACCCATATATAACCGGGTTATATATAACCGCACCACGGTGCCATACTTCAAGTACACCTACGTGGCGTCTTCAGACAAGTGAATCTAGTGATGCTTTCACGCTGGTTTTATTTATAGACTTAATCTCGCACAACGTTGCGTCACCTGACTTCATCAATTGCTTAGCGTGAACTACACGTGACTCAGACACCAGCTCACGCTGAAGGTGTTCACATAGCGCCATCAACACCATGACACGGCATCTCATTCCCATTCTGGGAACTGGGTTATATATTTAAATTGTAATCATATTTCACAATATTACTGTTTTTACTGTATTGTTGATAAAATAAATGCAGCCCTGGCAAGCATAACTCTAGCTGACCCCAAACTTTTGAACGGTAGTGTTTACAGTATACTGCAGATTCAAGCACAAAGAAATATATATGTCAGTATCATTGTCATTTTATTACTTGCAATCTTGTGGGTTTAGTCCAAATCTCGTCCTTTGTTTAAATGCTCTGCACTTTAAATGTGTGGTTTAAGTTACACAGCTACGTTATCAGATCATGATTATTTGCTCTTATTTGTCTACCAGGTTAATTATGTTTCCACAGCCAAAGCAGTGGATCAGCAGGGAAGGCATGCCCTCCAGCAAAGACATAATGAACCACTTCCTGTCCTCACACAAGTCCTGACACAAAGGCTGATTAAGATGAGTGCCTCTGTGATTCAAGTATTTCTTCTCATTTCCTTCTGCAGTTTACTATATAACTGTTCAAATCCTAAATCTTGGAGCTTTCAAACTTTTTCCTGTAGTCATTCTTTACCCCAACAGATGCCACTATGTAGACATTAGACGTGAAATTACTACAGGGCCAAAATAGTTACATTTGTCCAAATCATTCTATCTTCCTCATGTGTTAATAATTTTAACAGCCACAACTTTATTACTATATATAAAAAAAATACATCTTTAAATTAATTGTGAAATTGTTGCATAGGCTCAGGGTGGCAGTGCTCTCGGGGGCGACACAGTGCACTGTGTGTGGAGACTTTCAGACACTTCTGGGCAGTTTCACAGGATTTCACTGAAAATTAATTGTGACCTTGCTGGTAACTATTTCTTAGCAGTTTCCTGTGCTTTACTTCACTGCCTACAGTAGTCTGTCTGCAAAATAGAAATAGGATAAGCTGTCTGGCCATGGACAAATTTTCTTTACCTGCTGAAAGCCAAAAATGTGAGAGGGATGATAATAGTGGCATACAGGACAGGTAAAGTTAATTAAATCATAAAATAAAACGCACCCCCACGGCCAGCATCGACGGAGCCCCTAAGAGGACACTGAGATGAGAGGAAACATTATATTTTAGTGCTTATGCATTCATTCGTGGAACTTTTGCATTCTTCCAATAATCTTTGCGCTCCCTCACAAAGTTATGTACGCAAACACGAAATGGTGATGGAAATAATAAGAGATGGGAGGAAAAAGTATGCATTTGTGAGTGAACGCTAAATTTAGTAGGGGAACAATATTTTTGCGAGTGAATGCAGAGGTTTTGTGAGTGAACGCAATGGTTCTTGGGGGATTGCACAACTGCCGCAAGTTTTGCGGGGGAATGCAAAAGTTTGGTGATGGAAATATTATTAGATGGGAGTAAAAAGTAAGCATTCACAAGCAAATTCAGAGTTTCTTGGGGGAACACAATATCATTGCGAGGGAACACAAAAGTTTTACAAATGCATTTGGGAATGCAAAGTTTTTTGGGGGTAACACAATATTTTTGAGAGAGACTACAGACTTACTTGGGGAAACTCAAAAATTTGCAAGTGAACGCAAAAGAATGGAAATATATTTGTTCCATTACTATGTTCTCTTAGGGGCTCCATAAGTGTATGGGAGTGGGGGCATATTTTATTTTGTGATACATATGCTTCATTATGTCAGTTCCTTATATAATTATATATGTTAGCATAATTAGTATAAAAAATAGTGAGAAAGTTTGGCTCATTCTGGTATTGCATACTTAATTTGAGAGCTACATATTATTTACCATGAATTATTATACTATCAAGGTTTTAAACCCACCATAAAATCCCTGAAAGTCCTCCAAGGATATTTACAGTCGGTAACTGAGTCATAAGATGCCACCAATGAGCTATTCTAACTTGCATTTTTGTATGAAAACGGACAGCCTTAAGAATGATAAAAGATACCTGGAAGTACCAGTATGTTGCCATGGACAACAGCGAAATATATAGTCATCATTATAAAGAATTGTTTGTGTCATAGCTGTTACTAATACTACAGTAATGACCAACCAGGATCCAGAATTAACTGTTATAAACAAATTATACAAATGTGTATCATTATATCATATGAGCTTGTACCTCATGCTGGGTTACAGTAATTATTTAGTATCATTAAAAAGATACTAAACTTCATCTTTGTATCACTGTTGTATTCATACTACATCTGTGCCAAAGCAGTTCCTAATCTCTCAACTGATACAAGGTTTAATCATATTAAAGATCCGAAGGACTGTTTGCCGTAAAGTAATTTTGGGCGCAACAAGCCCTTCTCGACAATACATCAATAATGTGAATAAGAAATTATATTTACTGCCAATCAAAAGGCAATGTTGGGCTTTTTTTTGCGTTGCCTATGTGAAATATTAATATGTGTTAGCCCTGTGAGATGCAAAAAACTAGTCGGGGCACATGCTGGCACCAGAAGCAAGGCCACAGTTTGACAAGGCAAACAAGCCACCATAAATAAGTGATGAGCAATGGTTTGGAGAGAGGTTTCTAAACATTAAATAAACAGCCTATGCATCAACATACCCCAAGTTGTAGACTCCCAAATGCAGTGTGTTTCCAACATAATAAAAGTTGTTAAAAATGAACCTGTTCATTGGCAGAAAGCGAGAAGCATCGTGCTTGCTATGCATGTGGTTTGGGTGTCACGTATTAAATAATTTCTGAAGGGTTAATGCGAGACCATGATGCAATTCATGGAGAAAAAGACCTCCAAGCTAAAGGCGCATGGACTCTGGAACTATATAAAAGAGAGTGAAAAGCCTAAATAAAGGCAGCGTTCCCACTAATGCCACACAAATTTCCTAGAGGGATGTGTAGTGTGTGTCTGTATGTGTGTATGACATGTCTGCAAATTGATGTGAAGCTGCAACTGACAGATGGAGAAGTTATTCCCAAGCCTGGGGGATACACTACGTATTTTACCTCACCTGTGAGGAAAGTGACTTTTTCCTTGAGGAGTAGGGATGTGCGTGTGTGTGTGCGTGCTGAAAGCTTGGTTAAACAGGCAGCAGCTACTTAGCAATGCCAACTGGATAATACTGATATCAGCCCAGATCAGAGGCTGATGATTGACGCTGCGGAGCCACGTCCTTCAGAGGAAGAAGAGGTGGCGGAATACACATAAGGACTAACCTATCAGGGTAGTACTACATATGGCAGTCTCTGGGGTGGATCCAACCTGATCCCAGGGGGGAAAGAACACCACCAGAGACGACAGAGTGGGCTCTGTCAAGGGAAAGACACAGGGCTAGCCAAATAGGGTAGCTGGTACCGTGGAGAATACACGTTGCAAGCCGACACTAGAACGGGCACTTAGCGCTACTGGCCACTGCGGGCGAGGATGCGGGAAGATACCGGCTCTACACGGAGGCTATAGAATCTAGCGAACGTGTTAGGTGTCGCCCAGCCCGCAGATCTACATATATCTGTCAGCGAGGCGCCTTGAGCCAGCGCCCAGGAGGAAGCTACACTCCTTGTGGAGTGCGCTCGCACCCCGAACGGGGCAAGGCACGTCTTGGGACTGGTAAGCCAAGACGATAGCATCCACTATCCAGTGGGCTAACCTCTGCTTGGAGACAGCCTTTCCTTTCTGCTGGCCTCCGTAACAGACGAAGAGCTGCTCTGAGGTTCTAAAGCTTTGAGCTCGGTCCACGTATGCGCGGAGGGCGCGGACGGGACAGAGCAAAGCTAGGGCTGGGTCTGCCTCCTCCGAAGGCAGCGCTTGCAGGTTCACCACCTGATCCTGGAAGGGAGTGGTAGGAACCTTGGGCACATATCCAGGCCGGGGTCTCAGGACGTGAGAGTTGGCCGGCCCGAATTCTAGGCACGATTCGTTGACCGAAAGTGCATGCAGGTCCCCTACCCTCTTGATTGAGGCCAATGCAGTCAGGAGCACTGTCTTCATGGACAGGATGTTTAACTCTGCAGACTGCAAAGGCTCAAAGGGAGGACCCTGAAGTGCTCTGAGCACCAGGGCTAGGTCCCAAGAGGGTACCGAGGTTGGACGAGGAGGATTCAGTCTCCTCGCACCTCTGAGGAACCTGACGATTAAGTCGTGCTTCCCTAAGGACTTACCTTCCACTGCATCGTGATACGCCGCTATTGCGGCGACGTACACTTTGAGGGTGGAGGGAGACAGCCTTCGCTCCAGCCCATCCTGCAGGAAAGAAAGCACGACATTAATTGAACACCTTCGGGGGTCTTCCCGGCGGGAAGAACACCACTCAACGAACAGGTTCCACTTCAACGTGTAGAGGCGCCTTGTAGAGGGGGCTCTAGCAGAAGTGATAGTGTCTACCACTGCTTGTGGCAGGCCACCTAGAACCTCCGCCATAGAGTGCCCCGCCCCTGAGAAAGCAGGTCCTTCCTCAGGGGGATCGGCCAGGGAGGGGCTGTCGCGAGGAGTGTGAGTTCGGAGAACCAGGTCCGGTTGGGCCAGTAGGGCGCAACTAACAAGACCTGCTCCTCAGCCTCCCTGACCTTGCACAGTGTCTGTGCAAGAAGGCTCACTGGGGGAAACGCATATTTGCGTAGGTCCCGGGGCCAGCTGTGCGCCAGTGCATCCATGCCGAGGGTGCCCCCGGTCAGGGAATAGTACAACTGGCAATGGGTCGAGTCCGGAGAGGCGAACAGGTCTACCTGCGCGGCTCCGAAGAGGTCCCATATCAGCTGGACGCTCCGGGGGTGGAGTCGCCACTCTCCCGGAGGTGTCGCCACTCTCCCGGAGGTGTCGACTGACGAGAGAGCTTGTCGGCTGTCTGGTTCAGTGCACCTGGGATGTGAATGGCCCGAAGCGACCTGTTCTGACTCCACAGGAGGAGATGGCGGGCGAGTTGGAGCATGCAACGGGAGCGTAGACCACCCTGACAGTTGATGTATGCAACGGCCGCAGTGCTGTCCGTACGGACCAGCATGTGCTTGCCCTGTAGCGGCTTTTTGAGGCAACCCAGGGCGAGACGTACTGCCAATAACTCTAGGCAATTGATGTGCCAACGCAGTTGGGGCCCCGTCCACAGACCCGAAACTGTGTGCCCGTTGCATGTGGCCCCCCAGCCCGTGGATGAGGCATCCGTGAAGACCACAGCATGCCTGGACACCTGTTCTAAGGACACTCCCGCCCGTAGAAACGAAGGGTCCGCCCAGGGGTTGAAGGTTTGGCGACAGTAAGGAGTAACTGAGACCCGGTACTTGCCGCTCTGCCACGCCCATCTCGGGACTCGGTCGTGAAGCCAGCGTTGAAGCGGTCTCATATGAAGCAATCCGAGCGGCGTTACCGTGGCTGCAGATGCCATATGCCCCAGGAGCCTCTGAAAAAATTTCAGTGGGACCGCTGTCCTCCCTTTGAATGTATTCAAGCAGTTCAACACTGACCGGACTCGCTCCTCTGTGAGGCGCGCCGTCCGGTTGACGAATCCAGCTCCATACCGAGATAAGAGATCCTCTGTGTGGGACAGAGTTTGCTCTTGTCTCGGTTGACCCGAAGGCCCAACAGGCTGAGGTGACGGAGCACCAGGTCCCTGTGTTTGCACAACTGATCCCGGGACTGGGCCAATATGAGCCAGTCGTCGAGATAGTTGAGAATCCGAACGCCGCGTTCTCTGAGCGGAACAATGGCTGCCTCCGCGACTTTCGTGAAGACGCGAGGCGACAGGGACAGCCCGAAGGGCAAGACTTTGTACTGATATGCCCTCCCCTCGAACGCAAAGTGTAGGAACGGTCTGTGTCGAGGGAGAATGGAGACATGAAAAGTACGCGTCCTTCAGATCGATCGCTGCGAACCAATCTCGGGGACGGATGCATAAGAAAATGCGTTTCTGCGTCAACATTTTGAACGGGAGCTTGTGCAGAGCCCGATTCAGAATGCGCAGGTCCAAGATTGGTCTTAACCCACCACCTTTCTTGGGTACAATGAAGTAGGGGCTGTAGAACCCCGACCTCATATCGGCAGGAGGAACCGGCTCGATCGCGTCCTTCGACAGCAGGACATCGATCTCCGACCACAAGACATGGGCATCGCAGCTCCGCACGGTGGTGAAGAGGATGCCCCTGTACTTGGGCAGCCGGCGCGCGAACTGAATCACGTAGCCGAGTCTGATGGTACGGATGAGCCAGCGAGACGGCCTGGGGAGACCTAGCCAGGCTCCCAGAGACTGAACAAGCGGGACCAACGGCACCACAGACGTACCCGGGGTGGGGCAGCGAAGTGGAGTATACAGACCCGACTCGGGAGGCCCGGAGGCGGCCCGGAGTGTTGTCTGAGTACTCCAAGGTGGGGCAGAGTGTGGGTGAGGAGGCCTGGGGGTGTCCTCGGTGCCCACACTGCTGCCCCCTGGCGAAGGGGAGAGGGGAGGAAAGGAGTGGCAAAGCCCGGGGGCATCGCACACTGCCAACCTGGCCCTCTTGGGGCCCAGGGAGGGAGGAAACTGCTCTTTTATTGAGAATGTGGGTACCGCTGGACTCCGGACAGCCAGCGGCAGGATGTTGTGAAAACCAGTGGAGACATTCTCCCCCCGGTCCTCCTACGGGGGGAGGAGGGGTGCGGACACCACCTCCCCTGGAGCAGCTCCTCTTCTCCCTGGGCTGCCCGTCTCAGGGCTGCTTGCCCTTGCGCTTGCTGGCGGACTTCGCAGGACCCTGAACGGGTTGGGCAGCACCCCTATGCCCGGCACCCTGCTTCCCAGGTGGAGGCTGCTGCTTGGGCTTAGCAGGGGCGGGGGCGGATGCAGGGGGACGCCCTCGGCGACGAGCAGATGGAGGTGCTGCAGCCGGCGACTGGGTGGAGGCAGCAGCAGGTCGCCAGGGCAGAATGTTCTTGATCTCCTCCGTCTGCTTCTGGGCCACTGAGAACTGCTGGGCGAAGCTCTCGATGGCATCGCTGAAGAGGCCGGCCTGGCAGACAGGGGCGTTGAGGAACCGTACCTTGTCGGTCTCACGCATATCCGCCAGGTTCAGCCACAGGTGGCGCTCCTGGAACACAAGTGTGGACATCGCCTGACCCAGGGAGCGTGCGGTGACTTTTGTTGCCCGGAGGGCGAGGTCCGTCGCGGTACGCAGTTCCTTCATAACCCCTGGGTCAGAACTACCCTCATGCAGTTCCTTGAGCGCTTTGGCCTGGTAGACCTGCAGGAGCGCCATGGCATGCAAAGATGACGCAGCTTCTCTACAGGCTGTGTAAGCCTTGCCCGTTAGTGCGGACGAGAACTTACACGCCCGGGAGGGGAGACGCGGATTTCCGCGCCAGTCAATAGCGGTCTTCGGACACAGTTGCTACTGACCGCTCGACTGGGGGGATCTCCACGTAACCCTTAGCTGCGCCACCATAGAGGGTAGTGAGGACGGAGGAGTCAGTCGATCGATTTCTAGTGTTGTAAGGCGCTATCCACGACTTCATGAGCTCCTGATGCACTTCCGGAAAGAAAGGTACTGGGGCGGGGCGCTGAGAACCAGCACGGGCTGTCCCGAGATACCAATCGTCCATCCGCGAGGGTTCGGGACACGGTGGAGGGTTCCACTCGAGCCCGACACTGGCGGCGGCCCGGGCAAGCATAGCCGTGAGCTCCGGATCGGACTCAGGCAACACTACCACACCGGAAGGGGGTAGCACAGCCGAATCCTCATCTCCAGAGTCCATTAGCTCGTCCCCCGATGAAGCTATCGAAACCATGTCCTCAGCCGGAGCCCCGAAAGTAACAGACGGTCCCCCGTGGGAGGGACCTGGCTGCTCTTCCGGAAGCTCCACCAGCGCAGCGGAGGGGGGAGGGGCCCGAGGAGCCTGTTGACCCGGCAGGAGTGCCTTCACAGTAACCCTCAGGTCTCCACCAAAGGCATCAGCCAAAGTAGCAGCCCTCTGCTTCGCAGCAGGAGGGCCACTAGATCGGGGGATGCGCAATGGGACTCCACCCCGTCTGAGGTATTCGAATCTAGACCGTAATACTGCGATGGTCATGTTCCCACAATGGGAACATGAGTCATCCACGAAAGCCGCCTCAGCGTGCTGAACGCCCAAACACGAGAGACAGCGATCGTGTCCGTCAACTGGGGACAGATAACGACGGCATCCAGAAACACACGGTTTGAATGACATCTTGAAAAAGACGCAGGGTCAAACCATGTTGCTCTTTTAGAAAAGGAAAAAAAACGCTCTGATCAGTGCCGAGGCACACAGGGGAAATGACCGTGGCTCGCAGCGGTTCAGGGGTGCAAGCCCGCTGAGAGCACTCACAGGAAAAATGTCCAGGAAGCTGTGAGAACAGCTGTTTGTTTTTCTCTTCGCGATCACCACTGTAGGGCACCGTCACCAGAACTGGAGCGATCCTCTTCACGAGACTCAGTTTTACAAACACTCTTCGTAGGAACACACCAGAAGGTTCCAAAAAGAAATACAAACCCTGGCCTAATTGAAAGAAAACAAGTTGACAAAAAATGTAATCCACTATTTGGTGATAATACAGCATGACAAACGATTAACAAAAAGAAAGGTAATTTTCTAACTGGGAACATCAAAGGTGTTACAAGGTTTTCATCAAAGCGTAAGGGTTAAAAACACAAATTTTAGTTAACAATTATTAACTATGCTATATTAAGTTGTCAATTCAATCTTTTTTTTTTTTTTTTTTTTAATGTTTGTTTGTTTTTTTCAGTAATTAAAATTAGGCCATTTTTACACCAAGTGTAAATAGCAACTGGATTCTATTTACACTAAGTGAAAATAACATATTTTCTTAGCGATAATTGCTATTTACACTGAGTGCAAATAGCTGTAGATGCTCTTTACTAAGTGAAATAGCATACTAAGTGAAAATAGTGATATAGTCTATTTACACCATATAAAAGTAGCATTTCTTTGCAATATGTGTAAATAGTAATTACATGCAATTTATACTTTATTTTGACAGATATGTACTATTTGCACCTTAGTATTATTGTACATTAACAGGATGCAATAATAACATAGAGTGTAAATGATTATATTTATTAAAATTATTAAATGGATGCCGCCTTAATGGGACAATAAAAGCCCTCCCTACACCTACCCCTACCCAATAAATGCTTTAATTATTATTAAACATTTCGTTAGGCAATTTATTTTCACTTTTAGAACATTTTCTTAATTTTTATTGAAAGTAAATGCCTTTCCGATGTGATATGTGATCGGAAAAGGGAGAAGAGCGAGCTCTGCAAAAGGCGTATTCAAACCTGGGTCGATCGCGTCAAAACCTAGATTCTTAAGCCTTAAGCTTTACTGATTGCACCACTGAAGACATTGAAATATATATATATGCTGTTTTTTTTTTATCTTGTTTGGCCCAACCAGGCATTGTTAGACAGAGCTAGTGCAAATAGCACTTGCCAACAAGGCACACTATTTGCACTTAGTGTGAATAGACACTCCATTAAAATTAAGCTGTAGTATTTGCATGTCATATTTTTTTTTTTTTGACTATGTCCTTCAAGTGGAGTCAGAAATAGCACAATGGCACGAAGGAATAGTGTCAACTTGTTAGCTTAGCAAAATGCTGATGTTAGAATCTGCAGCAGGTGACAGCCAAGTTACTGTGTGGTTCACACAAGTATCATATCTGACATTTGACCTATTTACCCGTTAGGCAGTAATTGGGTTTTGACACTTTATATTTTCCATAGCAGGGTAGATAGACCCTACTCTGACTGAAATTTTAGAGTTTAAGCAAAAAAGCAAATCCACAAATACAACAATATGCCACCCCTTTTCCTCTCATTTACCTCAGCCTTGCTTTTCCAGTTGTTCCAGTGTGATGCTATTGCACTTGAGAGCAGATAAAGTTAATTTCACACTTTCTTCCTTGGTAGAAAACAAATTAAATTAACCTCAAAAGAATGAAAAAAAGCTCTCGTGGCATGCATAGAGCACTTCCAATTATTAGTGTACGAGTTCATTAAAAGGTACAGCATTTGTTACTATGAGGGATTTGGGTAGCACTTTATTTTATAGTCCTGTTCAGCATGTTCATACTATGTACTTTTATAGCAATTACAATGACTGGGTTATAACTAGGTACTACTAACCCTGAACCTATCCCTAAACCTAACCTTAACCCACGTAGTTACCTTATATCACCAGTCCTTTCTGGGGTAACTACACTGTAAGCGGGACTACACTGTCAAATAAAGTGTAACCGGGATTTGTTTACTGCTGAGATGATTCTGCTGAGAGTTTGTTTGGAACAGTTAATTACTCCATTTATGATTGTCTGACACAGTAATTCACTGAGAAGACTGGAGGAATCCGAAAATGACTCGAACACTGAAAAATAATGATTTTAAAACATCTGTATCAGGTTTATTTCTGAGGTCTGAGCACTGGTTTATGTGTGAACAAACCAAATAAACTCAGACCCCTTTAAAGCAAACCAAAATCATGATGTTTAAACACTTGGTTACTCTATAAAGAGCCAAACTAAATTCTCTTGAAGTGGACCAAAATGTGAACAGTGAAAAAGAGCCACGTTCACTTTGCATTCAGTGTGAATTGAAAGTGGACTGATACCTGAAACCATTTCACTGACAGTGTGAATGCACAGAGAACTGTTTTGTACAGTTTTTGTTCCACTCAAAGTTCCAATGAAACAGAAATAGTGACATATATATATATTTTTTTTTCCATTTTGTGATGCATCCATATAGTAAATTATCGTAATTATTAAACAAGACAAAAAAGTGGGGAGGAGACTTGGTTCTATAAATAGGTTGAAATGTGGGTGTTGCACTCAAAATGGAGACAAATATAAACTTGAAGGGCCAAGTTTTAAGCGGTCTAAATGATTGGATAAGTCTGTCATTTTCACAGGAAGTTCCTGTTAAAAAAAGCTAAATGAAACATACATAAATAAATCATTCACAAAAATAGCATTCAGATGTTACATAAAAGATGCAGATATTTTAAATAACTGATTAGCTATCATTAAAGAGGAGAACTGATAAAATATCTGCTCTCATATCTGCATCACGTGGTGTTTTCGTCTGTTCTTGGGACCATTGGCTGATCTCACTGAGGGCATCTTTAGGACACAGTTCTAGATGTCGAAGATATGCTTGTGAAAGAATCGGGTCACAAAGTGTTCCCTGAGGAAATCCTATCTTTTGACCAGTCATGGGCTTTTGGGAGATCTTATCTTACAGTTTCACAAGGATGTATGACCTAGTTCTCAAACTATGCAAACAAAAAGGAATGAACGTAGATGATGTTTATACCTTGCAATGTGCAGAATTTGGTAACGGAGCTTGTTCAGCAATTACATTCCCATCATGAACTGTCAGCTTCTTTTCCAAAGGTATGAACATTTATTAAGTGTATACATACGTGTTATAAAATAATAAAATAACTGTTAGGTTCCCATTTTAAACCTTATCCAGTGAGTTTTCTAGTTGTTTGAGGCTAAATGTGGTTTTGTGAGGCGAGTCATGCTGTGGAATATCACTTGCTCTACTAATCAAAGCATTGGAGGATATAACTCCCTTTTCAGCTAAAGAAAACTCCATATATGTGCATACATTGCTCAAAAAAACATATCTAATCTTAAAATAATATAGACTCTTTTATTCTGACATGACTAATCCACTATCAGGGTTATTATCGTAAGCAAAAACTATTACGACAATGTGGAAAAATATTTCCGTTAACTAAAATAGAAATAAAAAAATGTGACTTTAAAAAGAAGTAAGCTGAGAATCTTATTCTTTGATGAAAACAAGATCAATCAATCGATTACTCAATCAATCAAAACATATGGTCTGATCTAATTATTCTTCAAAAAATAACAAAAACGTACAGACAACAAGCAAGAAAGATTTTCATATTATTGTATTGCCATAACCCCCTCAAGCCTGGTAAATTTAAGTCACTAGAAAATGAAAAAAAAAAAAGTTATTTTCTAATATTCTAATATCATATATTATATATTCACTACCTGCTATAGGTAAATAACTAGAAGAATAACAATGTGCGGTGAACAGTAAAACTATTTGCTCTAATAACTTGACAGGAGTTTTTATAATAATGACAATACGTTAAAAATATAGTGAGAAATACCAGTGTAGCAAAGTTTGTTGGGAAGAAGCAGGCGGAACTGGCAAACGTTTAAAGACTTTAATATGTAAATAAACACAAAACAAAAGTAAAAGCGGCAGCCCCTCACAGATGACTGCCAGACACATATAACCAAAACATAAATACATTCCAGGCCTGGTCCTCTCTTGTCCTTCACTATTGTCGCTCTTTCTTTCATGCTCCCGTAGCTCCTCCATGAGAAAGTTGACCTGCTCGCCACATACCCCCATCGCCCCTCCAGGCCAAGGGGTACCCTCGAGACTGTGCTCTACTCCAATCAAGGTGGCTGCGGCACCTGGGAGGAAGGACAGATGAGGCGAGAGAAAAGGAGACGGAAGCATGAGGAGCTACAGAGACGAGAGGGGGAAAAAAATCTTGGTCTGGTTCCCAGACACATTGCCGCTCGGTCCTCAACCAGCCGAGAGGCTCTCACTCGCAGTGCCATCCGATGGTACTGGACGCTCTGTGGACGGCTCGACACTTTTCCACCTCCTGTCAGCCGGCGATGGTTCCTCCGCTACAGCGGCCTGGCAGCAAGCTCCCCGTTCCCTCAGTCTGCCTGCTCCTCCCCATCATGGCGAACGTCAGCAGGCCTGGCCTCTGGAGAACGGCGGCAAATTCTCCGTCCCCTCATGGACGGCAGCCACCCCACCTCGACCCAGGAGCACGGCAGTGAGCTCTCCATCCCACCTGGTCTTCAATAGGTCCAGCACCACCGCATCGGGCAGCCAGTGGTGGTCACCGCTCCTTCGTGCTGCCCGACTGCTCACATTAAGTAAGTTATAATAACATTTTTCCTGTCATGCTGTTTGAATGTGCATGTCTTAAAGGTGCAGTAATATTTATTAAGATCTATTGACAGAAATGCAATATAATATACATAACTATGTTTTCAGTGGTGTATGAAGCGTTAACGAACATAATGAACCATTATGTTTTTATTACCTTAGAATGAGCCATTTCTATCTCCATACACCGTGGGTCCCCTTACTGTGAAGTCGCCATTTTGCGCCATCATGTTTCTACAGTAGCCCTAAACGGACAAACTGCTCTACAGAGTGCGAGCTACTCTCTGCTGTCTCAGACGACGACATCTTTGTCCTGTATCAGCCACCGTAGCTTCTCTATGTGCTTTGTGAGGGGTGAGCGGTTGCAATTCGCAACCTCACCACTAGATGTCGCTAAAATGTACACAGTGCACCTTTAATCATTGTGTCAATCATTTTTAACTTTTAAGTGGAAAAGTATTATTTACACATATTATGGCTATCATTAAGTTTTCTTGGGGTTATATATACAAGAGCATCCACAGTACATAATACGGTAATCCATTAGCATTCGCATTTTTTAAATACATTTCAGCATTTAGTTTAAAAAAAAAATAAAAAATAGAATACCTTCTAAAAAATACTTTGGTTATACCTTAATGTTATTTTTTTATCCTCAAAAAATACATTTAATTCATTGTCCTTGTCAGTGCCATTGCTGTGTAAGTTATGAACATTCCACTCAGGAATGAGGAGCTTTTTATATTAAAGTATTTTATATTTTTATTAAAGTCTTTCCTCAGAATAATGAATACTAGTAATTTTGGCTTAAGGTTTCCTTTCCATAACTTCAATCTGCCCCCTATTAGAGTTAAAGAGCAGGAGAAAAATTGTCATTGGAAGATGAGGTCTGGTTTTAACATTTTTAAAGTTCACTCCATCTTTGAAAGGATCTTTAGTGTACACAGAGGAAAAAACATAAATTTCAACCTCAAATGGATATGTTAAGTCGTTTCTTGGATTGTAATTGATGGCCGAAAAGAGCACGGGGAGGGAAAATATCTTCTCAAATTATTGGGAAAATGCTAGTAGCTGACCTGTGCATTGATGTAAATACAGATAAATTGGTGGTAGGTTAGGTAGCATGTCAAATTCATAAATACCATACTTGCTGCTGAAATGTGTATTTTTTCATAATAAAATCAATGCTGTGGTACTTGGAAGACGTGGCGCTCAAAATTACAGTGTCATCTCTCTGAAGTGTTTCAGTTTCTGTCACAATGTTCGAAATTCATTGCTGAATTGTGCATTTAACCATGGAGAAAAAAGCCAGTTGACCTTTCCCCTCATGCAGACTCAACACAGAATATTAACACACACTGCAGAAGTGAAGCATGCAAGAGAAATCCAACTTGAGAGCTGCTGCTACCAAAACCAATTAATTTGCTTGGCTCTGTGTACAGCACAGACACACTCTTGATTCAGCCGTGGCCGCATAGCTGGTATTGACGTCTGCCTATATTTCAAAATAACAAATTGACAGAAGCGCACGTGTCTAGCATACTATTACATATGGAAACTATTATTTGCCCCTCACAGAGGAATAAAATGCAGTCCTAATGTGAAATATTCAGCAATATTATTGCACTTCACTCATTTTTGAAACTTAAAACAAATCTTATAGATAATCAACCGGTGTTGTGAAAAATCGGGTCATCCCTCGAAATTGAGTTTTCATTAGGTCCCCAACCGATCCTACTGACTTAATGAAAATTTGGTAACACTTTACATTAAGTTTCCCTTAGTAAAGGGTTTATAAAGGTGTTTGTTAATGAATAATAACTCATTTACAAATGCATTATAGATCGTTGATAAGCAGTTATAACGGCATGAATAAAAAGGGTGACTTTAATGCAATACCTGCAAAATAGTGAGCCCTTTTTAACTCACATGTTATAAATGCTTAATAAATGTATTTATTCACACTTATTTAACTCAAAACCAGATTCCTGATTTATTTCATGATGCAGCAAAAATAGACTAGAAAGATAAAAATATGAAAGAAAGATAACAATCATTATCATCTGTAATGCATTTGTAAATGAGTTATTAGTCATTAACAAACACCTTTATAAACCCTTTACAAAGGGAACCTTAATGTAAAGTGTTACCGAAAATTTTAATAATGTCTATTTTAGTTCGCTTACGTACAGGTACAGGCATAGCATACAGATACCTGATTAGCCTGAGAGCTTAGTTTACAGTGGGGAGAACAAGTATTTGATACACTGCCGATTTTGCAGATTTTCCTACTTACAAAGCATGTAGAAGTCTGTAATTTTTATCATAGGTACTCTTCAACTGTGAGAGACGGAATCTAAAACAAAAATCCAGAAAATCACATTGTATGATTTTTAAATAATTAATTTGCATTTTATTGCATGACATAAATATTTGATCACCTACCAACCAGTAAGAATTCCGGCTCTCACAGACCTGTTAGTTTTTCTTTAAGAAGCCCTCCTGTTCTCCACTCATTACCTGTATTAACTGCACCTGTTTGAACTCGTTACCTGTATAAAAGACACCTGTCCACACACTCAATCAAACAGACTCCAACCTCTCCACAATGGCCAAGACCAGAGAGCTGTGTAAGGACATCAGGGATTAAATTGTAGACCTGCACAAGGCTGGGATGGGCTACAGGACAATAGGCAAGCAGCTTGGTGAGAAGGCAACAACTGTTGGCGCAATTATTAGAAAATGGAAGAAGTTCAAGATGACGGTCAATCTCCCTCGGTCTGGGGCACCATGCAAGATCTCACCTCGTGGGGCATCAACGATCATGAGGAAGGTGAGGGATCAGCCCAGAACTACACGGCAGGACCTGGTCAATGACCTGAAGAGAGCTGGGACCACAGTCTCAAAGAAAACCATTACTAACACACTACGCCGTCATGGATTAAAATCCTGCAGCGCACGCAAGGTCCCCCGGCTCAAGCCAGCGCATGTCCAGGCCTGTCTGAAGTTTGCCAATGACCATCTGGATGATCCAGAGGAGGAATGGGAGAAGGTCATGTGGTCTGATGAGACAAAAATAGAGCTTTTTGGTCTAAACTCCACTCGCCGTGTTTGGAGGAAGAAGAAGGATGAGCACAACCCCAAGAACACCATCCCAACCGTGAAGCATGGAGGTGGAAACATCATTCTTTGGGGATGCTTTTCTGCAAAGGGGACAGGACGACTGCACCGTATTGAGGGGAGGATGGATGGGGCCATGTATTGCGAGATCTTGGCCAACAACCTCCTTCCCTCAGTAAGAGCATTGAAGATGGGTCGTGGCTGGGTCTTCCAGCATGACAACGACCCGAAACACACAGCCAGGGCAACTAAGGAGTGGCTCTGTAAGAAGCATCTCAAGGTCCTGGAGTAGCCTAGCCAGTCTCCAGACCTGAACCCAATAGAAAATCTTTGGAGGGAGCTGAAAGTCCGTATTGCCCAGCGACAGCCCCGAAACCTGAAGGATCTGGAGAAGGTCTGTATGGAGGAGTGGGCCAAAATCCCTGCTGCAGTGTGTGCAAACCTGGTCAAGAACTACAGGAAACGTATGATCTCTGTAATTGCAAACAAAGGTTTCTGTACCAAATATTAAGTTCTGCTTTTCTGATGTATCAAATACTTATGTCATGCAATAAAATGCAAATTAATTACTTAAAAATCATACAATGTGATTTTCTGGATTTTTGTTTTAGATTCCGTCTCTCACAGTTGAAGTGTACCTATGATCAAAATTACAGACTTCTACATGCTTTGTAAGTGGGCAAACCTGCAAAATCGGCAGTGTATCAAATACTTGTTCTCCCCACTGTATACACCAACATCTTAAATTAAGTGGTAAATGTACAAATATTTCAGTTAATGATGTTCATTTATTCTTTTATTATGTATTAACTGTTTATCAAGTGAAATAAATTACCAATTTTTTATGCACTATATTGTAAGCAATTTTATAGTTTATGTTCTGTTATGTGCACTCTTATTTTGAAAATCTTTTTGTTTCTGTTTTTTCCTGTTTCTCTGCTCTGTTTAGTTTTCTCGTTAACTCCTTTGTATATTTTTAACCCTGAGATTTCTTTTCAGTTTGTCCGTTCTTGTTAACTCATAGTGTGGTTTATGTTTCGAAGGACACTTTACTATCCCATGAAGGTCACATAATGATGACAACATAGCAGATGTAGTACATCCGTATTACATTCATACTATATAAAACATGTTTTTTTTAACGTAAATAAGTTCAAATTCAAATGTAGTACCTACCTACTCAGACAGTACACGCTTTTGGACGCACCGACTGTCTGCGTGCAGCCAAATTTTTGTGTCCACGCGGACAGTGTGCATACAACAGCGCACGGGCGAGTGAACTGAGCGCTTGAAAACAATGTCCACTACATAGTGCACACGTGTCGAACGCATCTTTCCACATTCACGGCCAAAGGAGTATACTTTGAAAGGCTTGAGTACGCAACTGTGCACGAGACAGAGCGGAACGTGGGAATGTGCCTTAATGCCTTCCTACCTTGGTGATGCATCCTCCGAAGGCAGTGTGCTGCACATATTATATTTTATACATTTCCGGAAAGTTTGCGTTGGCAAGCTGATTTGAATTTCCGAATCAAACTCCAAACAAACTTTGTTTTGGCCTGATTTTGTCCGAAGTAACGTCACACCGTTTTGTTCTTTAATTTCGAGTATATCGGGCCTTAAAAGATAACAAGAAAAAGAAAAATTGTGACACGCAGGATGTTGCAAAAATGTAACTCAAAGTTTAACACATTCATACATCTAATTCTACAATTTGTTTTGCCTCAGTGCCCTTTTAACTGGTATTTATGTAATCTTGATGGCAATCATGTACTCATATGTTCTCTGAGCTTGTGGTAGCCTTGTTGGAAATGGATTTGTGTTACACTCAACGTGCTTGTCTCTTGTTCTCCGCATGTAATCCCAGAGGTGGAGTTGATCCCGTATGCTGCTGCCAGTCAGTAGAGTGTCAGCCCACACGTTCAGCACTCTGTAAAGAAAAAGCGCTCGCTCGCAGGGGGTTGTGGGAGGGAATGCTGACTCGCAGAGCTTGCGGCCTGAGGCAGTGGACAAGTTACGAGCTGTAACAAATCTTCCCGCACATCTGTTCCAGCGCCACACCATGGGGTCTTAGGACTCTCACACACTGACGGGTGGCGAGAAATCACTTGCTCGTATTTCATCATTAGCTGTCAGTCTTGTTGATGACATGCACCAAGAGGAGGAGGGGGCGAGAGCCGCTCAGCCTCAAATAGCAGAGGTGTTTGTAAAAGCGATTGCCTCTTCCTCCATGATGAGGCCCGAAGAGACAGAGATTGAGGGAAATAGAGAAGGTAGGGTAGAATGAGGAGAGATGATATGGGATGATGGATGGACACCTGGGCTTGTTCACTGATTTATCAAATGAACTGTAAAGGCGTAATTCTCTTGACGCTATAGTTGTGGATCTAATGCTGCACTGATTCGGGGTGAAAGAACTGCTTTAGCAAGATAGTTCACTTCAAACCAACTGACAGATTTCTCCACTACAGTGTTGTGAGCCTGTCAGAATTTAATTGAGGTATATTGTAAAAAAAATATATGGTTAAGTGCTTCAGTTAAAACCTGTTAATTGGTTAACTTTTAACTTAGCCTACCATATCATGGATGGAGTGTCTATTTACACTAAAATATATAGAAACCCTTTTTGGTACAGGCTATTTACACTAACTCTGCCCACCAATGTCTGGTTGGGCCAGACAAAAGCACAAAAAACACTTATGACATGTCACATGTCAGCAGCGGCTTATGGAGTATGTAGATACTTTTTGACGCCATCGACCTAAGGTCAAATCCGCCTTTTGCCGAACTCATTCTTCTCCCTTTTCCCATCGCATATCAGATTGGAAAGGCATTTATTTTCAATAAATATGAAGAAAATATGTGATAAGTGGAATTAAAAATGTAATAATAAAGTGTTTATCGGGTAGGTGTAGGGAGGGCTTGATTGTCCAAATAAGGTGGCATTTTTTTTTTTATAAATATAGTAATTTAATACATATAATGATTAATAAATTCAATAAATATAAATATAAATCAAAAATACACTCAATGGGTCTCATTCACTAAGCATGCGTACACAAAAATTTGTGCTTGAAATGTGCGTACGAACGATTTTAAGAACAAATCACAATTCACCAAAGATTTCTAATAATTTTTTTTTTCTAAATTTACGAAAAAAAATATAGGAACAACTGAAACCACATGTACGCAAAAAGAACTTACTCTGTATGGCTTTATAATCGTGTTAAGAAGTTATATTTCATCCTAACATGACTATAATTACATTGAAGTATATTGCATTGATTGTATTATATAATCCATATATAAAATTATATAATGAAATTATTAAATAATACAATTTAATTTCATCTTAAATACATTCGACCATATATACAGTTAAAGAGTAAGAAAAGCTGAGTTATAGCTTCAGCTGCAAGGTTTCTCTGAATAACGCAGATATACGCGTATGTACAGCTGGCTAATGAGAGCTCTGTAATCTGGGTCTGTATAAAAGGTGTTTATTATGAGAACTGGTGAGAATGGCACACTTGGCATTGCTCGAGGATCGGGCGAGAGCGCGTCAGCGAACGGCAAGTTTGACGAGAGTGACGAAAGGCTGTAAGGAAAGTGTGTGCGGAAAGCCCTTATATGGAGATGGTTTGGGCGTGTTTTATGCAAATGACTAACCTTTTGCACGCGGTCGCTCATTTAGAATACTCCAAATTCACTAACATCAGAACGAGGTTAAGAACAAATTCATGTGCGTATGAACGTTTTGTGAATCAGGCGGAGATTTTTCGTGAGAAGTTCTCCTGTGCGTACAAATACTAAAGAATCCACGCAATTATTAGTGAATGAGACCCAATATGTTATTATTGCTTACTATTTTATAATGTACTAAAATACTGAGGTGTAAATAGTACCTAATCTATCTTATTGCAAAGAAAATATTGCTATTTTTACATAGTGTAAATAGCATCTATTGGTATTTGCATTTAGTGCAAATAGCCGCTGCCTATTATGGAAGCTTGTTTCGACTTATCTCACAATTCTAAATCTCAGAATTGCGAGATATAAACTTGCAATTGCGAGTTATAAAGTCCAGTTCTAAGAAAAAAGAGAGACTTTATAACACGCAATTGCAAGTTTTTATCAAGCAATTCTGAGAAAAAAAACATCAGAATTGTCAATTTATATCACACAATTGTGAGAAAACAAGCTTCCATACTATATACAAACTGTGGTTTAACGTCACATTATATGTAATTTTCCTGTAAAATACTCTCTATTTATTGTTTAAAAACATAATTTACATTGAAAAACTGTGTGACATCACATATGATTATATTTTATTTAAATAGTTTTGTTTATTGTTATTTTTTTTATCAGTAATGTACATTTGATTGCTTGGTGTTACATATTCTGTAATTTTGTTCATGTTTACTGGGTTATTTTGGTGTTATGCGTGCTACCCTGATGATGCTTTGTCTTTGTGTGCGACCCTGTGCACAATCTATTTAGTATTGAGTAATGACCATGTTTTATGAAAAGGCAACTCAATACAAAACAATTTTATATTTTACCATCTATATGGTGGTTATAAGTACATTTTAAGGTAAAAAAAGAAAAGAAGGTTTTGGTAGTTCTAGAAGATTGGTATATTAAACATTATCACTTAATGAAATACACGGTTATAACTTTTAAAATCTCCAGGCACCAATATGCCATCCCATAATGCCTGAAACTTGTCAACGCATTTGTCACATTATGGTGAATTTCTATCAACCTTATTTTTACAGTGTAGCTGTCACATGTATGCTCTGTTTTGGTTTTGTTTTCATTCTGTTCCCAGTTGTTTGCAGATGCCTTGTGTTATTTAATGCAATTATTTCACATTCTAAAATGTGATGTATGACGTATTCAGCATTGCTATATCATTATGTTATAGAATGAATATTTTAAAGACATTAAAAAAAAAAAAAACACCCCAAAATACTAAAGCCCCGTTCACGGAGCTACAAAGCGACATGATCCCATTCATTTCAATGGAGCGCTGTCGACTTCCGCAAGCGACAGTGACTGTTGGCGACAGAATATAGGCGTGTCAAGCGACGCGAGACACGCGACAAAAGTTCCGAAATTTCAACTTTATGCAAATGAGAAGCGAATTATAAATAATGAAATAATAAAATGATGCATGGAAAAGAAACTTTCGGCAGTCTTAGTGAGTTTGATTCACACATTGATAGTTTGTGTTGTTAATTATATGATGCAGTGAGCAGTTTAGCACTGCTGCAGTTCATATTACAGTTTCCCCTGCATTATGTTGATTATTAGGAACAAGAAAATTGATTATTTATGAAATTCGTTGATAGATCGATAGTTGATAGTTAATGATTTAATGCACTGAGCACTGCTGTGTTACTGTTAATTCTTTTAAACCTAATTCCTAGTCAAATTAGAATGATATCTTAGTTTTATACATCACTTGTGATTGTGTTTTCTAAAGAAATGGCCAGACGTGCAGTCTACCAATAACATTAGAGCAACAGCACTGGGAACGCCCACAAGCGTCTCACAGTACAGAGACTAGAGACGAAAAAGTCGCTGGCGGTGTGAATGGGGCTTAAGGATGTTTGAGCATGTACAATGGCATTTGCATCTACAAAACATTTGGATCTGGATTGAAATATATTGCAGACAACAGTACTTGCACAGAAATCAAATATATTAAAAATATTAAACCAGGGTAAATCAGATATATGGATCAAATGTGTGATGTGCAGAGGGTCATGAGGGAGAACCTGATTTCACCACGTGCAACATGTTCCTGAATCAACGTCTTTGTTGATCCTGGAACAACATTCCAATCAACCAATCAGATTTGAGGGACAAGTTTACAGTTTATGTCAAGTTTAGGCTTACAACCAGGGTTAGGTGCTTCTGTTCTACATCAGTGCTATTCACCTATCACTTCCCTCTGATTTTAGGTATAACTTATGGGTAGGGTTAGGTTTAGGGGTAGAGATATGGTTAGGAAAACATTTTTGGACAGGAATGTTGTTCCAGGATCAACAAAATACGTTGACCCAGGAACACATCTAACTCTGCAAAATCATGTTATGAGAGATGTTAACAGCATTAAGAACATGCTCATGCAAGGGAAATCTGAGTAAGCAACATTAACTCCTGCTGCATTTACTAGGGCATGATGGTGTTGGGGTGTAGCAGAACATCTCTGGGGGAGATACTACACAACAGGATGGCTACACTTGAACCTGGACAGAGGGAGACAAACATAAAGTTATGATAAAGTTAAAGTGTCCCTAATTATGCTTTTTCAGATACTGCCTTCCATGTAGTGTGTAATACAGCCGTTTGTGAATGTAAAAGGTCTGCAAAGTTTCAAAGATCAATGTGCATGAGTTATTGTCTCCCAAAAGAAATAACTCATTCTGAACTGCCTGAAACAATTCATCAGTAATTCCAATCGTACTTCCTGCACGAACCTACGCAGGTTTGTAACCAATTTGCATAATGCCAGTCTACGGTCTTCAAGTGACCAACGTCTACTTTGACCCGCCCTCAAACACTGTAGTTGTAGCTGAGGCCTGGAAGAGTTTGGTTCATGTTGTCGACATGTTGAGAAGATGCTGTTTTCTGTGCTGCAAAAGCAAATCCACTTTACTTGCACTTCAAAAGGATGAGGACTCGGGCTCGAATTGATATGCTAAAACCGACACCATCGTTTCTGTTCGTATCACTGTGTATCAAGTGCTGAGGAAGATCTGAAGCTGAAATTTAGATACGGTAATGTGAGTTTTGTTTCCGACAAGCACTGTAAGCGGTCGACCAATCACAACAGACTGGGCCATCTGACCAATCAGAGCAGAGTAAGAGAGGGAAACCGCGGTGAATGTGATATCACCAAGTACAACATGATCCTGGATCAACATCTTTATTGAACCTGCAACAACATTCCAATCAACCAATCAGATTGGAGGGACAAGTTTACAGTTTATGGGCCAGATTTACTAAACAGGGCAAATTAGCGTGAGAGCACAATTCCAAAAAAGCGCAGATGGGAGTGGAAAGTTCTACGCGTGATCTACTGACGACGTGCAAATTAAAGAACACAGATGCAGCCGGATCATTTCCATAATGACCAATGCAATCTAGACTACCAGTTAGCGTCTGGTTTAAGACATCCTTTTTTGGGCGGTAAATAATGGCGCAAATACCAGTAAATTGACGAGCGCAAACCTTAATAAATCACCTTGCATGATTCATTAAAATACTCTCCTCCCATAAATTTTGCGTCTGAAAGGGAAACTCCTACAAATGCATATGCAATAAGGTCAGCTGCAAAATTAACCGTGCCTACGCCTTATCAGCACTAATTTTTCACTTTTCGTCTTTAGTAATTATTAGTAGTTTTTAATGCCAAAAGAGGGTTTGCGCTGGCACAAGCTGTAAGTAAATCTACAGCCTTTAAAATTGCTAATAGTGGCACTTTAATGACACATGCTATAAACCACTGGCTTCAAGTTTTGTAGCTACGAAAGTCTAAGTCTCTTTTAATTCAAACTAGTAAGAAACTGTCTATATCCTGCAGAACACCCTAACAACCATCCAGCAAAGCCTTATCAACCAATTAGATAATCCTAGCAACTAAACATGCTAAGAACCATATCAACAATATTGGTTTTTCATGTACCATCAGTCTTGCAAATATTAATGGTTAATATTTTTACCAGCTCTCAAAAATGAAACCGAATAAACTGCAGTTTTCTAAAATGCAGCATGAAATTCAACAATCAAGACCTTTGGTCATAAGGGAAAGAAAAAAAAAAAAAAAAAACAGATGACAACAGATGACAGGGAACCCCAGTTACATTCTTCTTGGAGGGACAGTGCATTTTCTGTTCTTCTGGATTTCAATTTGTTTCAAATTCAAGGTTATTACAATATGCAAATTTAAATCAGAGAAAAAGCCAAAAAGCCATTGTGACTTTTATCCACAACAGTATTTATTCACACTTGTTTATGCAACTGTGTAACTGGTTTCTAGATTTAATTTTGCAGCCGTACAGAAAGGCCACATATTTAAAAGACCCTTATTATATTACAAAATTGAATTCACTCTTAACAATCATTTTAGTTTTGTTGTATATTTAATTACCTTTTACTTCCATTGGCTTTATAAATTGTAAAAGAAAAGAAAAGCTGTGGGTACATTTAGATACTTGTGGCATGATTTTTTTGGCCTATGCAAAAAAACAAAACAAATTATATTAATGCAGAAGAAAGCTCATATAATAATTAATATAAATCAGTGCGCACACACAAGCATGCACACTCACAAACCTGAAACTGGATAATATCAATTCACATCCATAAACATGAATCAGACTCCAAAGCTATAAAATCATTAGGTAATGAGCTGGAATACGCAAAAGGGGGGCAAGTGGCAGACTTAAAAAATACTGACAGAAAGTTATCCATATTTATGAATTATGTTAAAGTGCCCCCTGAGCAGTAAGCATGTGTGTGTGTGCGCACGTTCATATCCAAGGGCAGAAGACACATTAACACTGCCAGGCCCCAGAAGAGTCCTGAAATGGAGTGTGTGGTGGTTAACCTCCCCCTAAAAGAGGAAAACGTACAACTCAATGAATATTTATACACCAATTACAGCACAAGAGCAGACACTAGTCTTGTCTATGCCATCCATTCCACTAGAATCTGATACTACAATTGCAGGACATTCTTTTGGGGCATGTATCAATGCCAAGGCAAACAAAAGACTTCAGTAATATGAGTGGCATGGTGTGGTGTGACGTACCATCCGGAACACCATTATGTAGTCAATCAAATAGGTTATTTATGGAATGTAGAAATTCCGCAGGTATTCCATAAACAATGTGAAAATCACCTGCCGCTGGCTTCTGTGAATTGCAGTTTGGACATGGATTTTATTTATCAATACAGATCTCTACCTGCTCTTTTCACTGCCTACATAAATCATGATGTTCTCAAAACAAAATATTATTTAAAAAAAGGAATTATTTGGCTCTATGGTCTGTCCGTAGTCCAGTATTTTATATTGAGTGTATGTTTTAAATTTGTAGACTAAACTGTTACCAGCTGCTGTTAATATAATGTATAAATGGTGATTTAAAGCGCAAAATTGTTAAACAAAGTTGGGCTGGTCCTGTGCCATACGTCACAACTTAGAGCTAATGCACTAAAGACTTATTGCCGCTTGCTTTGCTAGTTCAAATGTATGCCTGTGAATGTGCCAATAAACTACAATTAATCCTTTAAAGCATCCTAGGCTCATTGCAAAAACATGCCTGTGGCACCATTTCTGCAAAATAATATTATGTTGCCTTTTGCATATATAGTGACACTTTCAAAGTGAAATGTCCAGTGAGTGGCACTAAAAGCATGTCCAGTTTTATCCGAAACAGATGAAAGTGAAGCTGGCAATGTTTGAAGGCCCCGATATACTTCAAGCGAAATCGAAGAACAAACTGGTGTGACGTCATTTTGAACGAATTCAGGCCAAAACAAAGTTTGTTTTGTGTTTGTTTTAAGAGTTCTTCAAAAGAAAATCTTTCAAGTTCACTCTGGCTAGTAAACACCTTCAAACTACCATTGGTCCGTGGCGATTACGTAATAGGTAGGTGTGCTCTGAGGCTCCGCCTTCTTTACTCTTTTATCGAGTTTCCTGTTTAAACTGTAAATTCAATTGTCACAACTGTTTGCTGGAACATCACAACTCTATTACATATATGCAAAATGTAGTTACAAACAAATTACATGGTTCCTTTTCTTTTTTTGTTGACAAGAACTGGTTTCCATTCTATACAATAATGTCAGTTTTGTCTAGCTGAATGCTCTTGTGGATCACACTGAGCTTTTTACTGTAAATACAGATTCAGACAGTAGGTAAACATTGACTGGCAAAAGTCAATAATGTAGTACACAAAAAGAAAATGAACATTTGTATTTATACAGTACATTTATTTTTTTGAAGAAAATGTGTTACATGTAATCTTATAGTTCACAGTTGTTTGTTCATGTTTAAACACTGTATTATGTCTTTCTCTAACACATACCTATCTTCTTATATATCATCCTATTGCTCTTCCATGACAACAATTTTCAATTTACATGCAACACATTTCTACAAAAATAAATGTACTGTATAAATACAAACGAGTAAGTACAACTATGTACAAACAAGTACTGATATAGCTGCTGCTGTATAGGGTTGTGATGTTCCTCCATGTTCAGAAATGGTGGTGATTGTGTAGTCGGCAAACTCCATAATATATATATATATATATATATATATATTAGGTGAAGTGAATAACACTGATTATCTCTTCATCACAGCACCTGTTAGTGGGTGGGATATATTAGGCAGCAAGTGAACATTTTGTCCTCAGAGTTGATGTGTTAGAAGCAGGAAAAATGGGCAAGCGTAAGGATTTGAGCAAGTTTGACAAGGGCCAAATTGTGATGGCTAGACGACTGGGTCAGAGCATTTCCAAAACTGCAGCTCTTGTGGGGTGTTCCCGGTCTGCAGTGGTCAGTATCTATCAAAAGCGGTCCAAGGAAGGAACAGTGGTGAACCGGCGACAGGGTCATGGGCGGCCAAGGCTCATTGATGCACGTGGGGAGCGAAGGCTGGCCCTTGTTGTCCGATCAAACAGACGAGCTACTGTAGCTCAAATTGCTCAAGAAGTTAATGCTGGTTCTGATAGAAAGGTGTCAGAATACTCAGTGCATCTCAGTTTGTTGCGTATGGAGATGCATAGCCGCAGACCAGTCAGGGTGCCCATGCTGACCCCTGTCCACCGCAGAAAGCGCCAACAGTGGGCACGTGAGCATCAGAACTGGACCACGGAGCAATGGAAGAAGGTGGCCTGGTCTGATGAATCACATTTTCTTTTACATCACGTGGATGGCCGGGTGCGTGTGCGTCACTTACCTAGGGAACACATGGCACCAGGATGCACTATGGAAAGAAGGCAAGCCGGCATAGGCAGTGAGATGCTTTGGGCAATGTTCTGCTGGGAAACCTTGGGTCCTGCCATCCATGTGGATGTTACTTTGACACGTACCACCTACCTAAGCATTGTTGCAGACCATGTACACCCTTTCATAGAAATGGTATTCCCTGGTGGCTGTGGCCTCTTTCAGCAGGATAATGCGCCCTGCCACAAAGCAAAAATGGTTCAGAAATGGTTTGAGGAGCACAACAACGAGTTTGAGGTGTTGACTTGACCTCCAAATTCCCAATAATATCCAGTACGTCCACAAAAATTTATTTTGAATTTGATGCGAGTAGATTAAAACAATGGTCTAGATTAATTGATTAAAAGATTAATTTGGAAGCAAGGGTTTACAGATCACAATGCAAGTAGGAGAAGCCTTGTGTTACGTCGTCACGATCACAGATGATCAACACTGTTCATGTATCGCAGGGTAAGATTAAATTAATTTACATTTAACCAGTTTAATATGGAGAGGCACTGTCCCCAGTCACATCGTTTTACCATTTTTGTAGCATAAACACCATCAAACCAATGAGAGCTTCGGATCTTCCAATGTTTCTCTATGGCACTGAAACCTAAAGATGTCCGAGTTCTAGTCCCTGTCCAACTGATACTCAACTGCCATTGGCTCATCTACGTTCGAGGGCAGGGGCTTACCGATACGTCAGTTGTCTTTTGCACACGTGCCAAAACAAATGCTATTTGCTTAAATCAATAAGAAATTATAATCTGATGTGAACAAGAAACTAATTGTTTAGAAATCAGAACTTATTGTTTTGAGAAAAAAAAAAAGTCAGAGCCAAAGCGATTGAGAAAAACTGTAATATGATGCAAATGTCAAAATGTTTTGGCAAAGTGTTTTGTGTTTTGAGGTGATTATATAGCATAGTACATGAAAGAAATGGCACAAAAGTCTATTCATCGACAATCATCTTCTGTAATCATATGTTTTGTGAAAAGGAATAAAAGTTGTTGGTGCTTTACTGCCACTAGTGTTAATTTCAGCTGGAAACTACAGTGAGTTGTAAGAGATACGTTTTTGGAGTTTTGCAAAAATGTAGGTTTACAGGAATGTTTTTCCAATGAGACTATATTGATTTAAAGTCATAGGAAGTGTCCAACTATTTCTTGGAGATATTATCTAAGTACATTTTTCTTTCATAGGGTAAGTTATTCAAATAGCTGTAGAAAGTCTGGAAAGAATAGTGATGACTGGATTGTGTGTGTGCGTGCGTGCGTGCATGCGTGTGTGGTCCACCCTACATTATGAGGAAAAAAATGTCATGTACATTTTTGGTCCCCATGAGGAAAGCAGCTTATAAATCAGACTAAATTATGTATTTTGAAAATGTAAAAATGCAGAACGTTTTCTGTGATGGGTAGGTTTAGGGTTAGGGGATAGAATATACAGCTTGTACAGTATAAAAATCATTGTCTATGGAAAGTCCCTGTCTGTGTGTGTGTGTGTGTGTGTGTGTGTGTGTGTGTGTGTGTGTGTGTGTGTGTGTGTGTGTGTGTGTGTGTGTGTGTGTGTGTGTGTGTGTGTGTGTGTGTGTGTGTGTGTGTGTGTGCGCGTGTGTGCGTGTGTGTGTTTGCTAAGGCTGTTACTAGTGCTACTTCATAACAAACCTCTGACACTATGTATTGAATGTTGCCGCATAAGTATATTTCAAGTTCATTTTATGAAATATACTTAAGTAAAGTTCAAGTATATTTTAAGTATACTTTATGTAGTAAGTATACTAATATCAATGTACTAGAAGTATACTTGTAAGTGTACTGTTTCAATACTACTTGGGACTAAATTGGCCCACTTTTTAGTGCATAAAAGTATACTTTATAGTAGCCTATACTATGTGTGACAGTAGTAAACTTTGAGTACACAAGTTTACAACTACATTTTTAGTTTGTACTGCAACTAAGTGAACTTATAGGTATACTGATAGTATACTATTGATATATTATTTTTGCACTTTAAGTATTTGCACTTTAAGTATAGTTGTTCCTATTTAGGTATTTTTTTTTTATACTTGAAATATACCTTTAACTGTACTTTAACTCTTTCCAGTTTAAAAACATTTTATTCTAGCTTCATGGATCTTTTTTTATCAACACTTGAATGTGGGTAAGTTTTTATGTAACTTTTTATGTAACAACATTCTGCCCAGGGACTACATATGCAAATTAGCTGTTTAGCAAACTCATGCACAACATTTGTGTTGTGCATGGTCCCTGTTAAATAAATTAAATAAACTAAACTAAACTAAGTATACTTAAGTGCAATTTTAAGTAGATTTCTGAGAAGTACATGAAAAAATAGACTGAAAGTATACTTTCTTATTTTTTAGTTTAAAACAAGTACACTAATAGCACACTTGAATAAACTTCTTTTAGTAAGGGGTTGAGTGGAGTTGTGTTACTACTTTTATGAGTATCATTTTTTGTTACACCAACATACAAATCAAGTCACTTCAGCTGTTTTTTTTTTTTTGTTGTTTTTTTTTGCACATTAAACAGATGGCATGCAACATTAATGAAATGAATGTTGTAACCACTCATTAAAATGTTATGTTGCATCACTACTAGTTGTTTTATACTGAGGTTTTGGTTTTGTTTTTTATGGAAATTCTATCTTTCCGGGCTCTGAAAACCAACTGTTACTTGTGAGCTCATATTACATGTTTGACAGATGTTTCTCCTATTAGACATCTGCCTACAGTGAGCATGACAGCAAGGCTTCGGAAAGGAGAGTCTGAAAACAAATTCAGATTATTTTCAGAGGTTTCATTGAGGGATTAATTAGATAAGAAAAAAGATAAGAAAAAATAAAAAAATAAAACAAATTTTTTAAATAATATTTCTTAACAGTATTTCAGTTGTTCATCTGTTTTAGACCTGTTCTGTGATTCAAATATGACTAGATGCACAAGGTAACAAAATGGTTTTCTTTGTTTGTTTGGTTGATTTTTTTTTTTTTTTTTTGTCCGTGCGTGTTGTATTCTGTGTTTATCGTTAACAGAATACATTCTGACTGAAATAATGAAACATGCATTTTCTGTGAAGGTGCTTTAAAATATGTATTGTGAAAAGCGCTATACGAATAAACTTGAATTGAATTAAATTTGTATAAATTATTTGCTCTACTTGATTTGCTTACTATTTCATTTCATTTTAATTGCTTTTAGTGTTGACTAGCTCATATTTATATAATATAATTTATTATCATTACATATTTATTTTCTTTTGTGTGTGTGTATATATATATATATATATATATATATATATGTACATATATACATACAAAAGAAAATAAATAATATACTTAATATTTACAAAATACAAAATAAACAAAATATTTTAAGACTGTGACATTATTTATGACATTTTACCATAATGCAAAACACATTAAAAAAAAGGTAAAAAACAAACTGTTTGGGAGGGTTATGGAAATATTAGCTCTTCACAATACAGACAAATGCATGAAATAAAAAACCTATTTGGGCATTTAAAGTGCTTACACCTAACTTTTCTCCTCTATTTTTACCTTTTATTGGAGATATTTTTCTTTTTTTTCTCTCAGATGGAGATACATGTATTAGTAGGTATTGTCTGCAGTCGGTTTCAAAAACCAGCAACCAAACATGAACCTTAACAACCACCTTGGCAACATGGATACCAGGTGTTCTTGCTTGTGTAAATCTCTGAAATAGTCTGCTAGAGAAATATGGATCTTAATAAGTCCCTCTAGGAGCTGTGCAGACTAGAGGCCTGGGAAAAGGAGGTCTACCCGATCAAATTACAGCCATGTGCTCGATTCATAACACCAAAAAATGTACAGGCCACAAGTGCAAACTGTCCGAAATAGTCAAAATGAGTACAATTTAACCCTTTGCTAATTGTACGTACTGTTAACACCCGAAAACAATTATAATTAAGAGCGGTTGCTTCAATATATTCCTATTTAACCTCCAATTCCCCCTTTTAATGTATTTCCTTTCCTTCCATATGGAGGCTACATTCTTGACTCACTCCTGTCACTTTTTTATATTTCGGAAAGCATTAACACTCTAAGAATGCAACTGGGAAATCCATTCACCTCCAGAAACGTAAGGACATTTCACTTCACAGTTATCCAAACGGTTTAAATTCAATACGTTAGAGGAAATGTAACTGATACCAGAAAACCAATATGCATTGACGCTTGTGGAAAACACTGAACCTTAATCTAGTATTCTGCACCAGCTATGCAAACGATATTGAGCTGCTGCTCCTGAGCTTTTCAGTTATTTATGATATTATTTATTACAACATCTTATTTTCAATCAATATCCGACAAGGTCCTGAAGGTAGAAACATTAGTGGAAGCCTGCTACATAGATTTGCACCGATTTTGAGCGCCACTCAACCAGAAAATCTCACTACAATATACAGTCCTGAGAGAAAAACAGAACTGGTAACAAGAGAAGACAAAACAGGAAAGGGAAAAGCTAAATACGTGGCAACTTTCTTCATTGAGTATTCAGAACAACATCCTGAGCGAAGCATGCAAAAGCAGGACTCTCTAATTAGACATTGTGCACTACAAACCAGCAGCGTCCTCTCGCTACTGAAGGGCACTTTTTCTGCATTTTCCCACTGTTTTTTTTTTGTTTTTTTTTAAAGGCATTTAATTTAAACATCACTGATATCTCTAATAGGAAATACAGCCATCACACTCCACCAGTAAGGACGGACAAGCTGCTTTTCAAACTTTATAGCTTCAGATTAGAGACTGTTATATTGGTGGGTGGAACTGACCAGTGGCTCCCCCTTGTGTTTTAATTGGTACATTTTTCAATGCTGTGCTAACAATAAAGTTCAGAATGACTGGCACTACACCAAGGAAGTTTAGATAGATAGATGATAGATGATGTTTTTAAAACATTTAAAAAACTGGATGTTTGAATGTTCAGGGAACATTCAGAAATAACATTTTCATAACTTAATCAGAACGTTAGCAAAACGTTCTTAGAATATATTTCTATTAGCTGGACAGAGTCCTCCGAAGCCATATACAAGAGTTTTGTGTAAAAAAAAACGGGCCAACGTTTTAGTCGTTTTTACTGAAAATCAGTGTGTATGTTCATAAGTTGGAACTGATTTTTTTGGTCATTTTGGTAGGTTTGTATCTCAAGTTCATTTCTACATATCTCAGAGACGTGGAAAACAAGTGGCAGTTGTAGCAGTTGTGGCGGAAGTCAGAGTGTATTGACAGAAGTCTTTCTTCAATCAAATCTTCCTTGTCCAACAATCAAGGATCTCTGATACGCTACTAGCGGTTTGCCATTTCAGTGTAATGGTAGCATCCACTGTCCACTAAATGGCTGGAATAAAGACAGGATGATATTAATTTTTGACAGTTTTAAAAATTCTGTACCACAGTATTGAGAATCTTTGAGAATAACCAAAGTAATAAAAATAGCAAAAAAACAGTATAATAATAATATTTGCATTAATATTTAGCGTGAAGACAAATAAGTCTGTTTTTAAGACCATTAAGATTTGTTTGTATTATGACACTTTCATGTCAATTAAGCATATTTCTAGCACATTGAAATACATACAGTACATACATACACCTTCAAGTTAATTTCAAGTATATTTTTAAGTATAGTTTACGTAGTAAGTATACTAATATCAATGTACTAGAAGTATACTGGTAAGTGTATTGTTTCAATACTACTTGAGGCTAAATTGGCCCACTTTTTAGTGTATAAAAGAATACTTTTAAGTATGGGTACATACTTTGGGGTACTAAACTTTGGGTACACAACTACGCAACTAGTTTACAGGTTTTTTCGTTTGTGCTGCATCTATACTACAAGTGAACATATAGGTATACTGATAGTTTACTAGTCAAATACTTGTAGCGCATGTTTTCGTTTATGTATATATTCTCAGTAGTTTAGTAGTTTTATACTGCAAGTATACTTGTAAGTTTTCTTTAAATGAACATAACATCATACTTATGGTTTACTATTTAAATATTATTTCTTCCCTTTAAGTATACTGTTATGTTCCTGTTTATTTAGGTATTAATTTTTTACACTTGAAATAAAGGCCTACCTTTTACTGTACTTGAACTCTTTCCATATTAAAAAACGTTTTATCCTAGCTTCATGCATCCATTTTTATCAACACTTGAATGTGGGTAAGTTTCATAAAAAACAACATTTTAAAAAGCAGAGAAAATCACGCCCGGATGGGATTCAGAATGATGATCAAAACACAGATGGAGTAGATCGAGTTCATCAACACCCCCAAAGCTTCACAGTCGTTTCCTCTTCATGTGTTCGACATTTCATTCGGTAACATTAGGCAGTTTTGATTTATATGCTGTTTAATGCTTGATTATCACGTTGTTTTACATTTGCGTAAGCGATCTTCCATTGTTTGTTTCTGCTTCTTCTTCACCCGTGTTTTGATCCGGAGATTCTGTACTAGAAGACGTGTAATAGCGCCCCCTACCGTAAAACAGTGAAAACATTGATATCCGGAAAATTCAGTCAGTGGCGGGGAAAGAGTAAAGTAGATTTGAAGTAAATTCCTATGTACAATACCAGTGGACTAGCCTACACAAAAATTCAGATACTCAGAATACAGTGACATGTCTGTTTTCTTTATTAATCAATATTTTCAAACAATGTGAGTTTATAAGACAGTATGTAAAACTGTGAAAAAGTATTTAATAGGCTACTTAATCAAAAGAGTAAACACAACTACAAGCCAAGTATACTTAGAATACTTAATTATACTTTTAAGTATATCTCAATCAAAAGATTGAGTACAAGTATAGGCCAAATATACTTAGACCTTTCTGTCAGTATAGGCTGTCAAGTATACTTAAGTGAAATTTTAAGTATATTTCTGAGAAATACATAAATAGTAGACTGAAAGTATACTTTCTTATTTTTAGTTATGGGCATACATAAAAATGACTAAGTCCTAACAGAAAACCAAAAAATGGTTTACTTAGTTGCCTTTACAGTATTGAGAGCTAACAAATTACACACTTCCTCATATATAGATGTGACATTACCGTACTAAAATCTATATGTTGCCATCTAATGATCTAATCTAATCCTTAAATGGATAGCTCACCCAAAAATGAAAATTCTGTCATCATTTAGTCACGCTCAAGTTGTTCCAAACCTGTATAAATTTCTTTGTTCTGCTGAACACAAAGGAAGATATTTGGAAGAATGTTTGTAACAATCTCGGCAGCCATTGACTACCATAGTGGGGGGGAAATACTATGGTAGTCAATGGTTGCTGAGATCTGCTTGGTTACAAACATTCTTCCAAATATATTTATTTGTGTTCAGCAGAAGAAAGAAATTCATACAGGTTTGGAACAACTTGAGGATGAGTAAATGATGACAGAATTTTCATTTTTAAGTGAACTATCCCTTTAAGCATTGTAGGCATGATACTGGTGTGTGTGATGGGATAAATGGGCCTATAGACAAAACCGTCTCTGTCACTGTGCCCTTGTTGGGCCCGTCAGCGTATGGCAGGGTTAACAGGCAGGCTAATGCAATGATGGCTCCCATTCGTCCCTCCATTTCCCCAACAGCTGCGCTTGATAAACCTAAGAAAACGGTAACACATGCAAGCTATTTAGTGGGCGGCACCCAACAAAGGAAGCTTTTAATATAAGGACATCCAGCGGGGCGTGTAATTGTCAGTGAATGCAGGAGCCGGGACTATGTGTACATGAGATTTGGGGATGCATGTGTACTTGCGTGTGAGCAGTTAATACTTTTTCCCCCCTCAATTACGGGAACTCAACAAGCGCCTCCCTTGGTCGCACAATGTGCCGTGATGAGGTCGGATGGTGGACTGGCTCAAAATCAGACACAAAATTAGAATTAGAAAGGGCGGTCTAGCGGATGGACGACCTTGTGATATTTTGGTTGGTAGACATACAGGCAGTTTGGTTGGTCTTATGCAGACTTCCGTTTTAATTTGTGGCCATCCAACTGTAAACAAAGAAAGACCATAGAGTGTTTTAACCATTTATATATCTCTCTCATGCTTAGCTTAGTGTCACAATGATGAAGTGAATTAAGGCTAATATTTTAATGCCTGTTCTCAATAATAGTGTCTGTGCTTTTGTCTTGGAACTAAGCCAATCCATGGCAGGTCAAATACAGGAAAATAAAATACTTTGACCGTAAAGACTTTGCTTTAAGTCTCTTTTGGCCTGTCAAAGAAAACACTGAGCAGAACATAATGATTAAAGAAAAGAATTCAAAATGAAAAATAATAACAGAGGATTAAAATAGAGCGGGTAAAAATATACGTTGGGGAAACACTACGCACTACAGTACAAGAGACATGTAATTTTAAACGGAGGCTTCCATGCCTCTGTAAGTAATTATAGCTCTCAAATAGACAAAATGAAATGAAATGATAAAATACCACCTATGCCCGTCAAAAGAGTCCTGCTCCATTTAAAAGAGCAATATGTTTGGGCACAAAAGCATGCAAGTGGCCATTTTTAGACTTTCTGGGAAAGCATGAAAATGAACTAACTCTCTTACTGCTGAAATTTGTACAAAACAACAAATTGAAAAATATTTAAAGGTATAAAACCTTAATTCCATCAAGGAATAAAAAAAAAATGTAATTGGGACTTTTCATCTCACAATTCTACATTTTCAATTCTGAAGTCAGAATTATGAGATAAAAAGTCACAATTAACCTATATATATTTTTTTTTTTTTCTTTATTCCTTGGCGTTTATTGCTAAATCTAAATATGGCATTAAACTTAAATACAAAAGAAGATGTTTTGATAGATATGTCAGCATTTTATTCTCTATACAATCAGTGGGGTCCATTTTGGGTACAAAGCAACTGAAACATTTTTCAAAATTCTTTTGTGTTCATACAACTTTGGAATGGCTCAAGAGTGAATAAATGATGACAGAATGATCACGTTTGGGTGAACTATCCCATTAACCAGCAAGACTTCCTTGGTCAACCAGCTTCTTCTGCTACGACTTGCTGGTTCGTCATCTAGACCAACATTTAATAGGGTAAGTTCATGCCAATGAGATTATTCAATAAGATAAGTTTGACATAGATAGTGATCATGATCTATAGCATGAGATCAAACATGCCCCTAAATGGTCTATAATCTGTTCTCGTGTTCTTTGAAAGAGATGTCAAATAAGCCCCAGCTGTGCTTGAAAATGGTGCCATAACAAGGTTAGAAGAAGATGACAGATGTCCCAAAGTGACACATGACTGAGAGCAGTGCCCGGGCCCCAGTATCAGATCACACTGAGCTTTGATAAGCCTTCTGTGATGAATTGACTGTCAACTTGAAATCAGGATAGTCGGATTTCCTTTAATCAAGATTCTGACATTGCTATTAAGGTACAGTGCAAGTGGCATGATGTAGGCCTGTTTTATAGACAGTGGTGAAACTTAGTAATGCCGGATGACAGTTTTGTCCTATTTACACCGTTCAAATGCATCATGTTTGTCACCCATGTCAGATTTACAAAATAAGTACACAATGTGCAAGTATTATGCAAGATGTGTTGGTGAGTTTTGCACAGAAAAGCATCACTCATTTTTCAGTCAGAAAATGGAAAAATCAGTTCAGTAGTTAAGTAATTAATTGTAAAATGTTACTACAAATTTAAAGTCCACCTGTAGTCAATAATTGTATCCCTTAAAACTCATCTTTGATCACCAAAATGACATGAAGAGTTCATATGCAAAAACAGATAATTTTCATAAATCATGTTTTTTTATTGTGCATTCCAAATAATATCAATCAAACCAGTTGAGTTGTTTTAATTAAGTAATAACTAAAAAAAAATACAGTAACTTACAAAATTAAAGTTAATTGAAAGTATGTTTTTTTATATATATATATTAAAAGTGTGTTTTTTAGCAAAAGCAGATAACCCCACATTTCATGTTCAACAAACCAAGTAATTGCTTTGTAATTTCATTTAAAACACACGTGCACACACACACATACTAACAGATAGGCACACACATACACAGACGCAGGCGCGCTCACTCTCACTCTCTCTCTCTCTCTCTCTCTCTCTCTCTCACACACACACACACACGAACACAATGCATAAGGACAACCAATCGTTCAGCATGTAAGACGTGTATTGTGTACAAGGAGTTGCAGGAGTCGAAATTATAAATCCTCAACCACTTTTAGTCAGCTCTGACGAAACTCCCCTCAGCTAGCGTCTTTTCTAAGTGACTAGCAGCCTTGTCACCTGACCTAAATACTGCGCGCTGATTCGCTAAAACGGACTTATCGGCTTGTGTTCACAAACAGCAAGGGCGCTTGTCTCTGTAAAACGTGAACTCACAATGCTTTGACAGTGGACAATACCTGCTTTTGTGACAAAACGTGTTTAGGTTTCAGAACGTGCTATATGTGGAGAATAACGCACTGCAGTCAGTTCATTTTTTTTTAAACATGCCGTTTATCGGTTTTTGCAAATGAACTCTTCACATATTTAAACGTTTTTTCCTTGAAAAAAATTTTCTTCATGCCTTAAAATAGCTTGAATGTAACTCTACATCCTTGCCTCATTTAGTATACACGGAACCATGAATATGCTAATTAGCCCCACCTCCACTCACTCGCACCAACTCAGAGACCCACTCGTTGACGATTACATGCTGACCTGATTGGTTACAAGGTAGTTTGTTACGTCAGAAACACCAGCGATTTCAAACCGCGTTTTTGAGACTTTCTTTGGTTCACTGCAGTTTTAAGGAGAAAATACTTAGCAATGGTGTTGAATTATGAGTTTGCACATGGTTTATCTTAAAGCATATTAAAAACACCACATAGACTTATAAACAGCATTAAAAACTTGATTTTCACCAAATGGGGGACTTAATATATAATCAAAAAATTACTTTAAAAATGTTGCATGATTATCTATCTTCAATTCTATAACCTATAAAGTCAAAACGTTCAGTTGTTATCTTAAAGAAACGGCTGGATTATGGACCGGGCCATGGGGTCCAGTGCCTTGGGGGCATAAGATTACCAAGGGTCTCCAAAACCTGCTGAATATGTTGAGGCTGTCAAAGACATCTGTCTGTCAGGGCCCTCAGCACACGGTGTACATTGTGAACAGACCACTATGGCCTGTACATTAGCCTCATTTCCACTGTTGGGCAGAAAGCGAGCGTGCTAGTGCATGCCAGGGCCAGTTGTGTTTCCTCTGTCATTTCCGAGGCTTGATAAGGCCTCCTCAAGGCTTCCTCGGGTTTTAGAGGAAGCCCTGAGGCTTTACCCGCCGAATACCTTGTTCCAAAGTGGGCCAACTGGGGCTTGAGGAGTGGTCATGGGGTTTTTATCTGGGTCAATTAATAATCAATTAAAAAGTAATTTATACCTGATATTATGCTGTACCCACATTGGACCAGAGGTTTGTAAATGAATGGATGGATGATTCAGCTGTGGGCGCCATTTTCTGGTCAGACTCGGGAATTCATTCGATGCGTGACTCTCAAAGTGCATTATGGGTATTCTCTAGCCGTTGAGTGTACATCGGTTGTACATTCATTATTGTGGTGCATTGTGGGATTGAATGAGTGCACTCGATAACGTCCGCTATGGTTTCGGACACCACTACAAATGGCTGTCCCCTCAAATAGTATTTAACTATTTAAGGGTATAGGGGATGACTTCAGACACCGACACTGTTTTTTCCACCCTGGATCTAATGTGGTTATGGTAAAGAGTATGACATTTCCAAAACATGCTTGAAGCGTTTGACCATCCATTTAATGAATCTGTTTGAGATAGAATTAATGCTAGATTTTTTGCTATAAATTGCGGACATGGGATCTGAGGAGTAATTCTCATTTTTCTCAGTTATTTTTCTTTATTTCCAGATTCAATCATAGACTTTCTTATTTTGCTCAATATAAGGATTTATTAAAGGGGGGGGGATTCTTCAAATTCTCAGAATTTGAAGTTTCTGAAAGTTTTTTTTCGAGTATGGCCCTGTATGACGTCATACAGGGCAGAATTGCTTGTATGGGCACTTCTCCCGGATGAGCGCGTGCGCACGTCAACCCGAGCAAGAGCGCACCCATCAATGAGCTTCGTTCGGGTTGCAGAAGCCGTCGGCAGCGCTGTCATTTTGTTTTTAGACCACGAAATCAACAATGTTACTGAAGAAGTGTGTTTCTGGTTGTGAGGGAAAGATAACCTTGTTCAGCTTCCCAAATAACCCACCGTTAAGGAAACAGTGGATGCAGTTTGTTTTTTCCGGAGCAGCAACAGAGTTTTGCAAGTGTGTTTGTTTGTTCCCGGTCATGAGTAGAAACCGCAGGCGTGAGTGAAACTGCATCAAATGTCTGTGTTTTGTTGGCAATCGGCGTGTAAGTGCATATAATGTCAACAACACGAACTTATAGTGAATCGAAAGTTATCCAGGGATAATGCCATGATGTATTGTGTGTGTGTGTGTGTGTGTGCACGCGTGCTCAAATACTCTTTAGCTCCGCCCACTGCACGCCTGCACGAGCACGAGTGTTTTCGGAAAGAATCGGTACAGCGTATCTGTCTTTTATAAATATGATAAAACTAAGGACTCTTCGGACATATGAAGGGTGCAATACTACTCTATAGGTACTCAAGATTAACATGAGATTGGCAGAAACTGTGTGTGTTATGTACCCTTAAGCCCACATGTCAGACAAACAAGAAACTATGCTTCTAATCACAGCTCTCGAGCTGTTGTTCCAACCACGCAACTTTGCGATGATGTTTGCGAATGTTCGTTGGAACTATGGTTTCGGGAAACACAGATTCGTTGAACTGTGATAATGACGAAACTTGTGACCATAGTTGGCTAACAATGCTTTCGGGAAACGCACCCCAGAGCGTTACTTGACTGGAAAGAGAAGTGCTGCCATAATGTAAAATATGTGAAAGATAATGTTTTTTTGAACATTCAAGCATGAAAACCTATTCTAGTAGACCCCGAAACGAAATCAAGAGTTTGTAAAGGGCATCTTTAACTGACAAAACTATTTTTATTGTGCATTGTGCTACCTGCATTCTAGCTTTCAAATTCAATTGAAAGCCTCTGGCTACTTTTAAAGCACTGATTTTAATTACACCCACATTTTGATGAATAAATCCATTTTATATAAACAAATACAAACCTTAGACACAAACAAATGCTTGTCATCTTCTACTTGGCACCATGGATCTATACACACCCTGTCTGGACTCACTGCGTTCAATAAGTGCAAGGCGATGTGAAAGGTGTGAGTGACATGTTTATTTTAGTTCAAAATTAGTCTCGCCAAACCCACAGCACTGATCTCTTGCCCATGTTTGCCTGTTGATTGACTTGTACATGCTCCAACTGTTGCATCATTGTGGGCCAATGGCCAGAGCAGACAGAAACCTACTATACAAAGTGAAAAAAAAGGATTATAGAGCTCTCCACATAAATCTGAGTGCAAATGCCAGCTTATTCTGAACTCATTTGAAGGTTGGAACTTCTGAATTTGTTTCAGGATGCCTAAAGATGTCAGAAACAAGTCGACAAGAGGCTTTAATTTTGATTGTAGATTGTGGAACGGCTTGTCATTGCTGAACTTTATGGCGGTTTTGTGTCAGTTGCGTCACGCTGGGAAAACACAACCTTCTTCACAAGCCTGTCTGAAAGAAACCATGCATATTCTGTGCTTCTTCAGCAAATGTTAATTGCATTTCAGCCCGACTGGACCGATGTTATCGTGTCACTGTCAAACGCACTTACTGTACAATCCATTTAGTCTGCTTTGATGAATAGGTGTAGGATCCAAAATGAACAAAAACATCACAAGCCAACTAATAACAAGCCATTGGCTAGTTTTTAGAGGGGTTTTAGGCACGTTTTGCGAGACCAGCTGACTATCCAACTAAACACCAAATAAAATGAGTTACTCACCAGTTGACTAGTAAGTTTATCCAGGGTAAATTGATATATCAAGTCAAGACACAATCAAGACCAACACATTCTTATGGCAGTTTGTAACTATTTTACATTATGGCGAATTGGTGGCTAATATGTACAATCTCACTCATACGTTTTCATAAGATCTGCTTACTCCACATAAAGGTTAGGGCTGGATCTTCATGCTTATTTTTTTTTCCTAACATTCATACGTTTTCATATGAATCAGTACAAATTCATACAAAATCACCACCTCGTAAAATAGTTGTTTTCCCATGAGATTGGGTCGATCAAGACACAATCAGAGTATTTCATTTACCAGTGAAAGAGGGAAAACACTTTGTCAGACAAACTTTGCCTTTTCAACTTTAAATTTATAATTATGTTGTTACAATGATTCCATTCACCTGCCATTAACAGATGTGACAAAAAGTTTATTTCGGACCGTTGTTAGATAGTAAACACATCTTTTCCTGAGTCAAATCATGACTGACCATCTCAAGGATTCCAAACACATGTAGCAGATCATTTTAAGATTGTTATTGCCAGCAGGTGATTAATAATACAAAAAATGCCCCCTTCCCCAACTTTCTAGCTTATCCACCTTTCTCAGGGGAAATCTTTTGATTGAATATATTGATTTGCTTAAGGCCAGCTAGTAGCCTGCCACAGGGATTCAGAATAAACCTTCACATCGAATGAACATGGCAGAAAGCAGTACAGTCCTGCATCCCAAACAGGAAGCCAACTCAACCAACCTGTTGGGACGTAAACAAAACCTTGCCTTTTACAATACAAATTCAGCTCATGTCGGAGGTGCAAGAACAAGTTAGTCCTCAAATCAATGTCAAAGCAGCAAGCATCTCAACACACGTGTCTGTTTAAATAAACATCTTTCGTTCATGATACCAAACAAAGCTGGGATATTCGGCACAAAAGATTGATGGATTTCTATACTTTGTTAACAGTCTTTTCACCCTGCTCACAATGAATACATTGGTGAATTTAACACACAACAGAGCACAGAGTTGTGAAATGCTTCCTCCTGGTGGACATATCTAGATATACGGTTTTGTTAATCTTGAGACAAGAATGTCCAATCCTGTTCCTCGAGGGCCAATTTCCTTTAGCTCCAACACACCTGTCCTGTGAAACATCACAATAAAATAGCTCAAAGGCTATAGAAGCAAACTAAAACGGCATGGTGGCTTCAGCAAATGTGTTTTTATCTCACTTTTGCTTTTGTTAACACTATCAGTTAGGTTATAGTGTCAGTGCTACGTTATTTTTAAAGCATAACATTGCCAGATTCATGTTCATCTGTTTCATATAGAACTGAACACACTTTTAGCACCACTCACTGGACATTTCACTTTGAAAGTGTTGCGAAACATGCAAGATGCAACGTAATATCATTTTGCAGCAATGTCCTCCCCCGTATCCCTGGCTGGATAATAACCAGTCGAGAGTGAGGAGTTGGGGTGGCGGAAGGATGGAGAAAACGGTCAAGTAACATAGGTGCTTTTTTCAAATGGTTATATTCTTAATTATTTTAATAATTTGTTACTCATTGTCATGGATCACTAGATGTTACAGGCCATAACAATATAATAATATTTTCTGTAAAAAGTGTCTTGTATAGCTGAAAATCATGATTTTCTGTTGTCCGAATTAGTCAGTGTATCTTTTTCCACAGCTATCATTATGTAATCAAAATATTTTATTTTACTTTTCTTCTGGTAATATTTAATTTATTTTATTTATAAAATCCCTAAATAGTCATTTTCCTAATTCTACATAAATAGTTTAAAAATAACTTTTATCTTATAAAAATATGTCCATAAATCTTGTGTCAATTCTGTTACTGTACCATACTTTGCCTTTAAATTGGTGGAATTACCTCCCGCAACTATGTAAGGTACAGGAAATAATGTCACTTTCGCTCACTGATAAGATCTGAAGCACTGAAAGGTATGTGTGCTCTCTCTGAGAAAATATTTGAATCTAAAAAGTTCTTACACCAAGAGTTATTTTGTAAAACATCAAAATTGTTTTTTGTTTTTTAACGTCAAAATTGTTACAGCAATATGAAAAGGAAAACAGAATTCATCACTGATCACACAATCAGCTAGTTTTTGGCTAAAAAGTTTAAAACTTGTCAATTCTGTTACTGTCAAACTCTGTTACCAAGGTAGAGTAACAATGTTTGCAGTATGCAACAGAATTGACAGTAACAGAGTTGACAAACAATACTATAAAGATATCTGTTTTTCATTAAAAGTAAAAAAAAAAGGAAGTAACTTGTGTTTGGTAAGCACTAAATTGTTAAAATTGAATATGTTTTCAATAAGATACTGGAAAAAAAATTCTGTTAGTGAACAGTTTTTTCCCTTAACTTTTTGAAATGCAAAATGTATCTCCAATTATAGAATTACTCATACACACACATGCTGATTGGACAGATCATTTGAACGTGTTCCTATAAAACATAATTTCTGATTTCTCTTAAAGGCCCACTGAAGTGCTTTGAAACGCGCAGTATTATTCAACTCGTTGATTTTATTTCCACTTAAACAAGACAGGGCAGGGCTCCTCCCCTTTTATAAAATAGCCAATAGCGTTTAGTTTATATCACAGCTCAACCAGAGCTGTTTGAGCTCTGTAAAGCCGCAGTTTCCTCCTAATCTCTAACCGTTTCTCCTCTTAATCTCCTCCATATCACTTTAAAATATAGCATACCGTGCAGAATTCAAATGGGTCCGATATGTTTTCTGGTATACGCCGACTCGCACATATGATCCACTCTGTGCTATTGTGTCTCTGAACACCGGAGCAGACTGTGTGCACACTGCGGTGGTTTGCATGACACTAACGTAAAACCAGACTTCATTCACCCCAATGGAAACATATTTACATTGTCTGAAACATTCCCTATCCCCTATATAGTGCACTATGTGCCATTCACCATGCAGAAAATAGTAAATGTGTGAACAAGTGACTGATATTTATAATGTAGAGGGGCGGGAATCTGACGAGAGGTGCAGAGTGATGTCATCAAAATCATTGATCCATACTGGCGGAAATGAGAGACTGTAAGTTTTGATTGCTTATATCTTTTAAATCCAAATTTTGTCATTGTTTTGGAGCACACTAGATTAGATAACATTAAGACTAACATATTCATACTAAAAGCCAAAAAACTTGAAGTTGCGACTTTAAATCTTGATTCTTAATGATTTCATTAACGATTAACAGGTGCAGAAGTCTCATTGAGAGCTACAGAAAACGTTTGATTGCAGTGATTGCCTCTAAAGGTTGTGCAACAAAATATTAGGTTAGGGGTCCCATCATTTTTGTCCATGCCATTTTCATTTGTTTTATTATTTACAATATTATGTTGAATAAAAAAGCAAAAGCAAAGTCTGATTTCTATTAAATATGGAATAAACAATGGTGGATGCCAATTACTTTTGTCAGTTTCAAGTTATTTCAGAGAAAATTGTGCATTCTTCATTTTTTTTTTGTAGAGGGGTACCAACAAATTTGAGCACGTCTGTATACCCGTGCGACTTATGACGTTTTGTGGTCCAGGGTCACATTTGTGGTTGATGTATGAGTATATCAAGAACCATGATGACTGAAATGATTCAGACTGATAACTAAATAATCATGCTTTATGTTTGTTGTGTGCAGGACAACACAATGGAACTTAATAAAGTTAGACATCATGTTTAAGTTAATGTTAGTTAGGTGCTAACAGATGCAGAGATACCGTACTTCCACGGTTCTGTCCACTGTCAAAAAAACTTGATTACTGGTGTGGTGATGGCTTGGAAAGTGAACGTGAGGCAGTTTCCCATCCCTGTTTGTTTATCGGTGCCAACTGCATATATTTCAAGTCTTGTTTGAAGTCACTTACAGGCTGTGAGGGTAGGTGCGTGTTTGGGTTAACCAGGTTTGTGTTAGCCCCCCTTCGGCATGCAAACAGTTTGGTCCATGTTGACGTGGTCGTGATTTACAAGGAGGAGACTGAGGGCTGTCATGTTGTTCTGGGAAACCTGACTGAAACTTTGCGCCATGGGTGGAAGTTGTTTTCCTACTGGAGTTTCTGCATGGGTTCCAGCAGGGAATCACGGGGAACCTGAGACAGCTTGTTGCGCATCATGGCAGACCCTGGTGGCTAAGTTCAGATTGATGGCTCACTGGGATTGGCTGAGCCATGAAGCTGGCGCATGGAGGGGGATGGAGCCTTTGGAAGCTCCGCTTAATACAGTTAGCAGATCCTCCTGCCTGGCCATGGCTTTGAGTTATATCAACAGCTCTCACCCTCCCTGATGAGAGGACTCTAAATACACACTGACACACACATGCACGCAGACACTTCACGCTCTCCTGCAACCTCTGTTCGCGCCAAAGACCTGTCACAGCGAATGCGTTTGGCGTATGGTAAGTTTGACATTAACATAGGGAAGGGAGGAGGATCAAGAAAGGACAAGACACAAGAAAGGAGTACAATCGTCGTCTTGTGGAAAAGTTTCCTCCTGATGGATGGCTCTGGCATTTTTCCAGAGAGGAAATAGTCACATTCTTCTTAAAGCCGTGCTGTGACTCTACCGGATGGAGTTCTGAAATACAGCCCAACAGAGAGCTCCGCTTATAACTGAAACACATTTACAAGCCCCATCCGTCATACTTTCAAACAGAAGCGTCGGCAGATGGAAGTGGGAAAGTGGGGGTGAGGGGGAATTCTCTCTGCCATGATGAAGTCGTTCCTTGTCTCCTCAGCCTTGACTCAAGGGCTCATGCCAATTCTATAACCCATAGATTACTAGTTGGTGGGTAATTATTTAATTACTTTCTCCTAACCCAGCTTAAATAAGCAGAGACAAGTGTAAATAAAGCATTTGCAGACTGAGATCCTGAAAAGTGTAAACACTGTGGTGCTTTCCAAAGTTTGTTTGTTTGATCATTCTTACCTGCCTGACTCAGCAACAGCTTAACCAATGGTGTGGGGCTATTTTTATGTCCAGCCAATGGCAGAAGTATGTTTGGAAATCCTTTTTTGGAAATCCTTGGCTGAATCCAAAATCACCCCCTAAACCCTCAATATTCCCTATGTTAGTCCACTAATACAGTTCACTTGGAGGAATGAATGAAAACGAGTGAGCGAATTCAGGCAGCCGTTGAGCATACATCGGCTGTACACTCATTATTGCGGTGCAATATGGGATAGAATGAGTGCACTCAATAACATCCACTATGTTTTCTGACACCACTACAAATGGCTGTCCCCTCAAATAGTGCCCTATTTGAGGGTACAGGGGGTGATTTCAGATTCAGCCCTTGTCTTTTTGTTGTTGTTGTTGTTGTTGAAAATATGCTTGCCCTGCATCTCAGTGTGCATACTATTCATCCTAAAAAATATGTGAGATTAGAATAATGCTTCCTTTGCATGCTATCTGAAATTTCCTACTTCCCACTTCTGAAGTTGTTATTACGAGCTCGTCGCATTCAAGTTCTTTGTTGTCAGAAAGAACAGGAATCATGGAGGACACCAGGGGCCTGTTTCAATAAGGAGGTTCAACCAACTCTGAGTTTAAACTTGAACTCTGAGTTGACTTACCCTGAGATGGGAAACTCTGAGTTTTGGGTTTCAGAACAGCTGAATCGAGCTAGTTCAATCAACTCTGAGTAGACTGACTCTGAGTTAAGCGTGTGCACCACGACTATGAAAAGCCACGATCAATGGAGCTCCGAAATTATGATTCACCATGGCAACAGCGTCCGACAAAAAACGTATGCATACTTCCGGGTCAATATGTAAGTTTAATTCTAAGTTTAGTTAAGTTTTTCATTAGTTTAATTAAGTTTAATTTTCATGGTATCCCACAGGCAAAAAAAAAATGTGGCAGCAGCTAAAAATGAAGTATAAAAACATAATTTAATCAGGTAAAGCTTTAAGCATAAAAGGTTCATGGGTGTAGGTTTCATGACTTTACAAACATTTTACATATTAAATAAATATCATTCAGTGTCTATTTCAATGTGCAGCAGCTTTTCCCACATAGTCTAATGCTCTTTTCACATAATTAAATGTTCTCTGAAATGTCAACCTGTTACATTTCTGAATTATGGTAATGAAATTAACATTTGACTCTACTCAGGCCAGCCAACAGCAGGAAGACAGAGGCTCGCAAAACACCAGCACCACTGACAGATGAAGAGGAGATGGAAGAATATTAAAATCCAACAGGAAAAAGAATAAAGTATTTGTAGGAAATAAAGATAACCATATAAATTGTGAATAATTTTATTATTCAGTTTATTTAACAGCTGTGGCGGTGGTTACGGCATATATCTCGGACTACCCTTCCATCTGGCATACTTCCATTCCATAGTTCACAGTAATCCGTTTTTGGAAAGTGTGATGATGGGAATATACATGTCATCAAAGCATCCTACCACTGGAAATCTAATTATTAGGTTACTTCAAGAGGTTTATCAAGTGAATGTCAGGATCCTGTATAAAAGGACATGCCATTTTTGTCGCTTTGACGGTGTCCTCATGATGAAAATATGCGCAATGAATGAATGAATGTACTTTTCTTACTTTGTATTTTTGTCTTGTTGTTTCCAGTCAAAATATCCAAAGATTCTTCAATCAAGATGCATTTTCTACATAAGAAAAATGACGTAAGGTATTTAGTCTTGTTTCCTGGGGTGAAGAAACAAAACAAATTTAAGTGCATTTTTCTTATTTTGCAAATTATCTGCCAGTGGGGTAAGAAAAATAATCTTGTTTCCGTTTGCATTATGATTATTTTTCTTACCCCACTGGCAGATAATTGTACTTGTTTTAAGTAAAATGCGCTTACTTTAGATTTAATTTATAATTTTGAGATATTTGTACTTGAAATAAGACACAAATACTCAGTAAGAAAAGCATTTGTGCAGTGTGAATAAATGAATGAAGTATTTAAACACCACTGACGCTTTAAAAATGGGGAGGAGACCGAAAGAAACTCTGGGTTTACCAAAGAAAACCTGCTCCAGACCAGGTAAGGTTCACAGAGTTTTCTTCAGTAAACCCAGAGTTTCTTTCGATCTCCTCCCCCTTTTTAAAGCGCCAGCAGTGTTTAAATACATCATTCATTCATTCACGCTGCACAAATGCTTTTCATACTGAGTATTTTTTTCTTACCCTACTGGCATATAATTTGCAAAATAAGAAAAATGCACTTAAATTAGCTTTTTCTTTTGTCCCCCAGGAAACAAGACTAAATACTTATGCAATTTTTCTTATGTAGGCCTAGAAAATGCACATTGATTTAAGAATCTTTAGATATTTTGACTGGAAATTACAAGACAAAAGAAAAGCATTTTTTTGCAGTGCAGGTACATTCATTCACTGCGAATATTTTCATCAAGAGGACACTGTCAAAATGACACAAATAGCATCCTGTATATGAGGAGGCTGCAGTAATTTGTAGGGAGTTACATTCATGTCAGGAGAGGTTTTCTTTTGCTTGCTATATCCACATGCATATTTATTTGAGCAGTACCATGTTTTAATGATAGTTTTCTATATAATATCAGAGATGCAGAGCATATCAGTAAGGCTGCTGTATGCAGAGAGGTAAGGAAAGTTTGCCTCACTCTCACGTGAGCTCTTTCTGAATATGTTTGTGTTGTTTCCTGGGCACAAACCCATGAGAGCATCACAGAGGAGTTTCACAGGATTGCAGGTCAGTGGTGTAGAAATCAGGTTAAATGATGTTCACTTGATATCTTTTTGCAACCTCTGGAAGAAAGATTTCCAATGTGGTTGGATGCATTGATATGCATATTCCAATCATCGCACCTTTCAAAAATGAAAAATGAAACATTACTATATGGAATGGAAGAATACCAGAAGGAAGGGTCTGAAATATATGCCATACACCACAGATGTTAAATAAACACAAATTATTCACAATTTATTTGGTCATCTTTATTTGCTAAATACAAAAACAACAGTTCTTTTTTTTCCTGTTTTAATATTCTGTTAATATTCTTCCTCCATTTCCTCTTCATCTGTCAGTGCTGGTGTTTTGCGAGCCTCTTCCTTCTTTGCTGTTGGCCTGAGTAGAAGTCAAATGTTAATTTGATTACCCCAATTCACAAATGTAACAGGTTGAATTAGAAAACATTATGTGAAAAGAGCATTAGACTATGTGGGAAATATGCTGCACATTGAAATAGACACTGAATGATATTTATTTAATATGTCAAATGTTTGTAAAGTCATGAAACCTACACCCATGAACCTTTTATGCTTAAAGCTTTACCTGATTAAATTATATTTTTATACTTCATTTTTAGCTTCTACCACATTTCTTTTTCTTCTTTTTTTGCCCGTGGGATACCATGAAAATGAATATTAGTTCAATAACTTACTGTTCTGCCAGTTTTCACCTCTGATATTATAACAATGATTAAGAATTAAACTTACGTTTTACCCGGAAGTATGCAGACGTCTTTTTGTTGGGTGCTGTTGCCATGGTGAATCGTAATTTCGGAGCTCCATTGATCGTGGCTTTTCATAGTCGTGGTGCACACACTTAACTCAGAGTCAGTCTACTCAGAGTTGATTGAACTAGCTCGATTCAGCTGTTCTGAAACCCAAAACTCAGAGTTTCCCATCTCAGGGTAGGTCAACTCAGAGTTCAAGTTTAAACTCAAAATTGGTTGAACCTCCTTATTGAAACAGGCCCCTGGTTTTGTCATGTGATTCCCTTGTCCTCATGTGTTATGTTCTCATTGGTGGTTTTTGTCATGTGTTCATCAGTTCTGTTTTGTCATTGGTTCATTGTTTGATTGCTCACAGGTGTTCCTTGTTAGTCATCAGTCTGTGTATTTAAGCCCTCATGTTTGCCACGCGTCTTTGTCTAGTATTGTCTTTGTAACCACTGTTTGGTGAGTCCATGTCTAGTCCAGGCTTATGTTCAAGTTATATTCAAGTTATGTTCATGGTCTAGTTAAGTTTTGCTCTACCAAGTGTTTTGTTTATTTTATGTTTGGTATTTGAATATGCACTGTAAATAAACTGCACTTGGGTTCATCTGCACTCGCATCCAGTGGACTTCCGTTACAATGACATAACTATGTGACAGAGTGCAATTATGATGTGGTAGTATGTCCCAAAGCTTACTTGCTATTCTGTTACTCCCTCAACTGTTACTCACTTAACAACTACATTACTAAATATTAACGCCTTTTGCCTTAATAAACTCATAATAACTGCTTATTAATAGTAAGGTAGTTAAGTTTAAGTATTAAGGGATGTAGAATATGGTCATGCTCAAAAAGGCATTAATATGTACTAATAAACAGCCAATATCCTAGTAATATGCATGCTAATAAGCAACTAGTTAATAGTGAGAATTGGACCTTTTTAATCTTTTTACAAGGCAAGGTTAGTTTAGGTTGTAAAAAGTCATGTGGTGCTACTTCCCAAAAACGTAATACTATTTATGAATTAATACATATGTTTTTATCAAAACATTTCACATTTCATCTACGTTACAATAACTGAGGTGTTGTAAAAAGTTTAGAAATGGGTTGTGTGCAGCCTGTCAGCAGATAACAGAAGGCAATTAAGTGTGCTGTGTACAGTGTGATTTCATTAGGCAGTAACAGCTGTACAGTTAGTGAGGTAAGAATGTATGAGGAATAATCCAATGAAATGTTTGTGCCACGTTCGCCTGTTCCAAAGCGTCAACGCCATTCAAACCAGGATTATTAGGCATAACACAGAGAAATGTTCTCTTAAAGTTGAAGCTTCAAGACGAATAAATAAGTGCATTAAGCAAGGTTAGCAAGAAAAATATAAATAATAGACTGGAATGGGTTTTAAATTTGTCAGGCGGCTTTTTTCCACTGCATTTCCAGATGACGTTTTGTTGCTCCATGGCGGCCTCAGCAATGTTTTCCCCCTGCTCTGGGACCAAAATGTATGAAATCAACTTTCCTGCACATTCTCATTAGCCAGGAGGAAGCCTGGCCCACTGTTTGGAGCTCTGATGAAGTAGTGCAGGGAAGAGGTGAGCTTTATTCCCCATGTCTCGGGTCCTGACAGCTGGGGAGCTGACGTTGGCTCTGGCCCCCTCCGCTGAACCTCTCTGCCACTGTAACACACTAATGAGGCCCGTAATAGCTGTCATTGCCCATTGAGCTGCTGGAGAAGAGCGGGGAGAGATTTAGGGGGGTTGGTGGAGAAAGAAAAAAAGAAAGAGAGAATCCTGGAACAGGAGCATGTTGCTGTGCAGAAGCTTATTGTAGGAAAAACAGCTATAGCCAGGCCCATTTGAAATCTGCGGCCACAGAAGCAGAAAACTGCAGATTTCTGCTGAACTGGAATGTGCCTTGCATGTTTATTAATGAAATATTTTTGTAATTAGACTTGACTGGATTGCGTGGTATGACCAAAATCGCATTTTATTATATTTTTAGTTATTTTTACTGGAAAATGTTTATGCATTAACATTTGGCATTGCTTATATTTGGTAATGCATTGAATTATAGTACTTGATAAAATGCATTTTACTTATTTAATGAAAAGATTATCCTAAAAAAAAATGTTAGAAGTTATTTAAATTCTGTTGATTTTTATGCATTTTGGCCGTTCATTTACACGTCAACGGCATTTTGGGGGCCTGAAAACACTTTCGAAAACGGGTTTCAAAGTGCACGATTTTGAAAACAATACCGTTTTCGGGTAACACTTTAGAATAATGGTCCGTCATTAACAGGTAACTATGCAGGAAGTAATGCAGGACTAATGAGTAGTACTACATTAACACTTCAGCTACTACTATTAACTAGTATGGAAACAAGCTGAAGTAATTAGTAAGTAATATTGAATTTAGGACTAAGATAGTTCCATATTAGGTAATCAGTAATTACTGAATGAGATTGTCATCACTAAGAACTAATAGGTAACTATAACAAATTATAAAGAATTACTAATTAATTACTAATCACTATATTAACGTGTCTGAGCTGTGAGTAATTGTCTTTTTTTACTCTCAACGTGGTCATAAATTGCATCACTAATTACTCAAGTACCTAGTCACTCTTCAAGGACTACTAGTGATCTGGACCATTATTTTAAAGTGAAAAATATGTTTTTTTCACTTTAAAATAATGGTCCAGATCATAAGTAGTTCACTAGTAGCACTAGATAACACCTGAGTAATTAGTGATGCAATTTATGACTATATTCAGAGTAAAAAAGATGATTGATTACATCTCAGACACAAAAATGTTCTTTATAATTTGTCAGTTAGTTAATAGTTATTAATGAGGCTAATCTCATTAAGTAATTATGATTACATAACAAGGAACTATCTCCTAAATTTGATATTACTTACTGATTAGTTAAGCTTGTTTCTATATTAGTTAATAGTAGTAGCTGAAGTGTTAATGTAGTACTACTCATTAGTTCTGCATTACTTCCTGCATAGTTACTTATTAATGACGGACCATTATTCTAAAGTGTTACCTGTTTTCGTCTCTGTGTAAACTACAGAAACGCAAATGTGTGAAAACAGTGACATCATACGCATACGTATTACCTGTTCAGTCTATAGGTGCATAGTTTTTTTTTTTTTACAAAGTGACATCGCTAACTACTGCCCTGACATGCATAATACAGCGTTTTTAAATTGCACGATAAGTCAGTATCAGATGTGCCGACGTAAAGGCACAATATGTAAGATTTTTGGATTAAAATATACAAAAACCACTAGAACAATGTTATATATTTTGTTGACTTGTGTACTTACATTATCCCAAATGTTTCCAAGAATGTTTAAATCCAGAGAAATAACCTAAGCAATTTTAACCAGGACACGGACCGTGTCCGTGCGTCGCCTATTAATGACATCATACTCGCATTACCCTCGATTTCCGGTTTTATTTTGTAGAAACCATGGAAACACCAAAGATGCTTTAATATATTGTGTTTTATTAGACATGTGAGCAACTGTTTGGATACATTCATCGACAGAAAACTAATCACTGTTATATAGCTCAACACAGTTAGTCTTATTGTTTAAATCTCATTTTCTTGATTTACCAAGAGTACGTTTTACCATGCCTAATATCGATCTAGCTTACTGCAGTGTGAACAAGTGTCTCATAGTAGCCGCAGAGCGAACGCACAGAGTAGCATTATAACATAACTTTCAACACACTCAAATGTATCTAATATGATAAAACAGCGCAGCGTTACCCCACATACGCATGAGCGGAAGAAGCGGAAGCACTCGTCTGCGGCATAATAAAAGCTCCACTGCTCTTGAGCCGTGTGTCACGCTCGTCTCTCATTAGTAATCGCTCCAGCGGCCTCGTTCCGCTCCAACAACTTTCAGCCCCACCCTACTTCATACTACAGTAACGTTAATAAATCTTTAATACATTAACTCATCTATGAATATGATTTCTGCCTGAGTCCTGTCGGATTCCCATGATTCCGCGAAATCAAGGCATCATCAAGCTACGCCTACGCGACCTCTAGTGGCGAAAATTACTTATTGTGCCTTTTAAAAAGTGCATTGTGTTGTTGCTGTGACACTGTTTGTTTCATTAGCTTGCCATAGCAATATTGCCTTATTCAATGTCATTAAATGAAATGGGATCATATGTTTTCTGTACATTGTAAGATGCTGAAAGTGTTTGGGAACCTGTTTTGGGGAAAAAAAAAACTTATGTGCATTTGTTTGACAGTGTATTTTTTATTTGCACTTAAAGACAGCACATATACAGTGAATATTTTATTTTCCTCTTCTTTTCTGTCTTTTATATCATGTACATATTCTAAATAATTAGAGAGTGTAATATCTAGGTTCTCTGGGAATTAAAAGGGTAAACTGGGCAGAATGAATACCGCTGATCCAAGTGGATCCAAGGTTTATAAACAGTTTGACCTCACAAACCACTGAGGGCTGCATTCACAGGCCAACAAAAGCAGCCAAAATCTTATGTAAAGATTATTTAGCCCTGGTTTATTCACTAATCAGGAGTGTATTAGAAACCACCAGCCCCGGAAAAAAAGAGAAACTCCATTTAACCACTTCAAAAAGAGCCCAAACTACTGCTTACAAAATCTATATTATCTATATTCTGCTCTCAAAGGGCACTTAAATGTAAAAATCTGTAAGCCGGATACAGTATCTTAGGAAAGTAATAGAAAACCTCTCTTTAACAAGCCACTCAATTCTGGGCTTTTCACATATGAAACAGTTAAGCCTGTGTCAATGTAAACCCTGTGTAAATGGAATCCTGGGTTATCTTGCTTCACATTTCACATTGCTTATAATTTAACTGAGTTGGTCAACAATTAATCCTGGGTATTTAGAAACTGCCATTTTACACTGTACATTCCTAAACCCTGGATTGTAGGGTAGGCAATGTTTTTAATAAACACTTTGTTATACTTGTTGAAACTCTCTTCATATCCTGATAGCAGTCAGAGACGTGGTCTAAATAATAAAAAATGTACATATATATCTTCTGTGGAAGTCTCAGGACCAAAAAATATTCTTCCAATCATTGCATTCGGTCCGAATGCAATGATAGGATGTCTTACCTGTCTGTCAACATATGTATTTGCATACCTCCACACATCTTTCTTGTGCAGACATCACACGGCAGTGCGTTCAGTAAGGCTATGCAGAGTTGTAGACAGACACATAGCAGTTCCTCCTGAACCAAAACAACGAGCTTTGCTTTCACACCATGTCGTAATTACTGTAATTAAGAGATAGCAACCCGTGACGTTCTACACGGAGCTGTTCACATCCTCAGACTCGAAATTACGTGTTTCTATGGCAACACTATCAACGCCAAAATAACTCTGCAGCAGTCAAGTGGTACAAGTCAGAGCTCTGAAAGTTGTTGACACATTATTATTGTAATGTTATGTGCTTTGAGACATGGGGTATTTTAACACTGTCTCTCGTGATGCTTTGCAGACTCTGCTCATGTGTTTTGAAGAAGGCATGGGCCGTTTCTCAATGTGCGTTCTTGTCTGTACTTGTGTTCTTGTGGACTTGTGAAACTTCATCAGTTGCTGAAGTACTGTTCCAATTAAAAGTTCACATTAAGCGAAGTACAGTTCAAATCCCTAGATGTGTTCTTGATCCGCCCCTTTTATTGAGGATGCATCCGGAGGTGACTTGTGTGGACTTGAGACAGTTAGGTATCCCAGAATGCATCTCGCACCAACAAGTAAGCGTCAACGGTGGACGAGAAAACCTGTGTAATTTAAAAAATGCTACTGTTATTGTGTCACAAAATGCAGTTTTAAGAGTTTTTCAGGTGAGAATGTAGTTGTTTAAAGCGCAAATATGGTTTATTTATAAAGATAGCGCCTATTTGAAAATTTGTTCCAACCATTTTCAGAGATCCAGGCGATGACCGGGCGCTCAGCGCTCATTAAATCTGCCGAGAACAACCTTACCTCGGCTAGTCCTGACATTTTCTGCTGGTTCTGATGCCTCTGTACAATTGTTAAATGTGAGATCTAATTTGTCTTGTGTATATCTAACAGGCAATCTTTGTTCTCAGGGATCTATTGTGTGTTCCTAGGCATGTTGTTTTGGCTGAGGGCAAAGATAAGTTTTATAACTTTATATTTGTATTTATTTAATTTACCATTGTATTAGAGCGCTGAATTTGCATGTGTGACTGAATTGTTTGCTTGTCTTTATTTCCTCTTGCATCGCTTCTTATACTTACACTTTTATAATGGCTATTATTGATCATTAAAACCGACACTTAACAAAATGTCATATTTTGTCATATTTCATTTTATTATACATATACGCACAGCGAAGATAATCAGAGTATGCACATTGCCTGAACCACATATCAGTGTTTCATATTTTTAAAATGAAAACGAAAAGAGGCAGGGTTGAGTTTTATATTTTGTTTTATTATAAATATGCATGCAGTGAAGATGTGTTTAAGATTTTTTTTTTAAATGAAAACAAAAAGAGGCATAGGCCTATTGTGTTTTTCATTGTAAATATACATACAGATAACTGGAATAGCCAGAGCAAGCTGAGTGACGTTATCAAGAACGCTGCTGTACCAATTGCAGAATCACAGAACTTGCGTCCTTCCTGTCTTCTGGAGTTTGTACTCCTGAGTCAAACTTGTCAAGTCAGAACTACCAATGACGCAAGTCCGAACTTTGAGTACTTGGTATTAAGAAACGTTTGTTGCTCTGGAAAGCTCTGAAGGGAGGATGGGATCATATGCTTTCAAAGCTAGTTTAGTTGCTATTGCTAGCCTCTCTCCATAATTGCCTACCCTAACTTAAACATCCTTATTTGCATTATTGTGGTGTTAAAGTTACTGATTGGACGAACGCTGCACACAATATCTTTACATAAAGACTCTATTGCTGACTGTACTATCAAGTTTATCAATAATGGACTTTTCGGACTATAAAGCCCAAAGTATACTACGTTTTTTTACACATACGCGGGCGTAGGGGAGAGCGGGGCACAACCTAACGCGGGGTTAGTTGTAACACACATGGTTTAAAACTTTCCACACATGCCAGGATGACGAAACTTAGTGTATTTACTAGTTGCCATATCAACATTATTTAGAGAAAAAATTGCGCCAAAATTAAAACATCTTTAGAAGATATCACTGAACATTTATTTAACCATAGCAAAAGTAAATTTCTTACTTAAGTTTATTTTTCATCTCTGTATTTTGTAAGACAAATCTGATATTATTTTAATCTTATATCTGTTATTTAACAGTTGAGATAGTTATTTAATGCTGATCTAACCAGCAGAAGACACGAGCCGGGTTTAAATCCCAGTTGCACAGGTGGGGTGCGTTGTAACACTGCGGTACAATGTGCCCCTATTAGAACTATGTTATTATATTCTATACTTTTATGAATTCTTTTGAGAAACCATGAGAAAAAGGTGAATAATGACTGAGAGTCAATGTTCAGAAATTATTAGTTATTATTATGTTTTTAACTATGCTGTATAGCTGTATTCAGCGATGTATTTGCTGTCAAACTCAAAAATTAGTATATTTTTAATGATTAAAAAATGGCATTATTTTATTTAAAAAGTTAATAATTGTATTTTATTGACAAAATATTTTAGTTTGTCTTGGATATTTTTTTGATTATATCAGGTAACATTTTAAGCTGTCATTTGGTCATGTTACAATGTGCCCCTCACATGTTACAATGTACCCCACATATGGGGCATGTTGTCACATTTCACTTCCATTCTTTCGGGGTAAATCAAGAAAAAAGTATACACTGTATCAATGAAACAAAACCACATAATTGTACTAGACATGTGGGAAATTAATGTGGGAAAAAAATAAAAACTCTGAACCCCAAGTGGATTTACACAAACTGAGAAAGTCAAAAAGCGTTAGGTTGTGCCCCGCTCTCCCCTACTCACAGAGTCGAATGCACAGCCTTGCTAAGTATTTTCTTTTGACTCGTACGCCTACACAGGCGTTCAACGCATGGGCAGTTTTGAGCAATCTCTCGGCAAGAGTTACAACCCACATAAATACTGCAAAAAATATATAAAATGCGCATGTGTGACCTGGGCGTACAAAGTACGTGCGGTTACAAAAATCCAGCGGTGCACGTACAGTACACGTACTCTTCTGATGACGAAATTCACTTCACGCACACTGTACGCTGACCCTTTGTGTTCTTATAAAAAGTGAAGTATACTGTGGGCTAAAAGGTCGGACTATGGCATTTTTCCCCTCAAACCCTGAAACTGCTGTTCATACGTAGGCCTATGCGCGTTGTTTCTGTGACTGTCCAAAGCACGTGAACATGAGGCACGCGATTGGTTGGCTGTTTCTAAGCATCACGACGTAACATCGTTTCACACTGTACAAGTTTGGCACCACAACAATGCTGTGCAAAACCCTGCTCTGGAGTAAGGTTTCATAACCTTGGGTAAAAAGTGGTTCTTTTAAATTACAAGTGTGTTCCTTTACCCGAGGTTAAAAGTGAGGTTTAATGACGATAACTTGGGGTTAAACGCAGTGTGAAAAGTCCTTTGAGGTATCATTCATGTCTGTAACAGGAACAGTGCAGCCAGGATGAGTTGCCAGAGTTTAATATTTTAACTACTCTGGTGAGATCAAGGTACACAAGTATGATTTCATAAAAGATACCTTTCAGCCTACTCAGAATGTGTTGGATCCTGAACCAATACTTTGAACGGGTTTACATGAATTTCTAATGCTAGTTCCTTAGATATCTTTTAATATGTAAATCCACAATGGGGTGCATGAACATTATCTTTTTATTCCATGTGAACTGTTTTGCTCTGTCTTGCATCAGCTGCTACTACAGTAGCCTACTCTGTGTGGGCACTGCTCCTCCAGAAAGCATAAATATCTAATAGATAGGTGGCCCAGAGAATAATTTTGGATATGCTGTTCTAACATAGCTGTTCATGTATCAGAAGTCAGGTGCAAGTCAGAGCAGAATTAATGACTGCAGAAATGAGTCATAAAATGTTATGCATCAATTATTAATGTTATGACAAGCATACATAGGCTACCTATGTGATGTAATTGAAATGGATAATCAGCAACGCGTTGAGACATGGCTGACTAAAAATCGATGGAGACTGGCCATTTATTTATTGGCTTTTTGTGCCACCTGCTGGTCAGAGGTTAGTATTGCATGCATTTACATTCTACAGCAGGAGTTTCAAACAGAGGCTGCATCCGTAAATCTAGGCAGTGACTTGATGCCTCGCTGCCTTATCAGGCAATGACTTGTAATGGGCCTTTCAGACAGAACGCGACAACGGCGCCGTTGTGCTAAGAAATCAATTAATTTCAATGGTTTGCGCCGCGCGAGGACGGTTTGTTGCTGCGTCTACCAAAGCGCACGCCCAGCGTAGCGCACCATCAGCATAACAGTTTAATGATCTACAGCAAAATAAAGCGAGCTTTGGTGAGAACTAAACAAATATTTAATTACTACAGTAGTAATTTCTCGCTAGAAATTACATCAGAAGTGGAAAACGTTGGTCAAAAACGTACATTTACACACAAACTGACCAGCAACCGCAACTTTCAGACGCCATCTTTCTTTTTCTAGCTCATCTGTCATGAATAGACCGCATAGGATTGTGGGATATCGAAGGCAGCGTAGGATACATCTATGCTGCCTTCAAAAATCCATCAGATGTAGGTCTCTCAGGAGGCAGGAAGTGAAGCTAACATTGGATTCGGACGTGCCTTGATGCCTTCCTACCTTGAAATGTGTCCTCCGAAGGCAGCATTTTCCAGTTTTCGGACACAGCGAGTTTAGCTCCAAACGTAATTAAACCACCTGACCAAACCAATCACGGTCTTTGGGATCCAGAATTGAAGATCACAGGAAGGTGTGTTGGAGCAGGGACTGAAAAAAAAATGTTAATGTTAAAGTGTTACGGTTATATTTTCACTACTTTTCCTTGAGCCTAATTGCAACTTTTATGTTAATAGCTTCACTTTACTTTTATGGCTACCGTTGCTGCCTTCATCTGAAATTAAATCTGCAGGACAAGTGTTTGAGCCAACTGATATATTATGGTGGTTATAGTACAACTTATAATATCAGCCAAATAAATTTCGGGCTTAAAACATTTTTTTTTTTTTTTTTTCTGAGCTATCAGGTTTCTCCTGTTGTACTTTTGAATTTACCTTACCATATATCTGTTATTTAAAGGGGTCATGAATTGAGAAATCAAATTTGCAGATATGACCATTAGATGGCGACAGATATATCTGTCTGTAGGAAACAGATGGTCGACAACATTTGCTGCTTGACGATGTTCTTGTTCTTGCCTTCTTAAATTGATTTCAGCAGTTTCAAAACAGCTTTACAGAAATTTGATGTTTCAAAGATACAATGTCATTAAGCACTAATGAACAGAAATCTTTCATTAAATCACAAAATTTACTTTTTGAGCACCATGGTGACTGTGACTGTGTCAGGGAGAAAACTCCATCAATGGTGAGGTGTCGGAGCAAAACCTTAAAGAATATCAGACCGGGGTCCATCCTATTCTCTCTAAAACAAAATAATCCATATTTTTTTTCAATTAAACATTGAAAACAAATTCAGGGGCGTTTCAAGGGAGGTAAAGGAGGCAGTGTCTCCTCAAAAGAAAAAAAAAAAAAAAGAAAAAAAAGAAAACTGGATGAGAAAATAATCGATTATATTACAAATATATTACATAAAATTAAACAGCAAAACATCCTGCACCAACATAAAAATTTTAAAATACTCATGACTACCCTAGTGAAAAAAATAGTACACTTAAGCACAATTTATTCGTATGTATTTTAGTATAACTAAATGTATTTGTGACAAACTATGAATTGGTATACTTAAAGTCTGTTAAATTGGAACAACTAATTTTGTACTAAATGCATTTTAGTTGTACAAAAGCAATGCTAAAGTTCAACTAAAGTTGTATTAAATATACTTGTTTGTGCTAAAGTGGAACTGTTCCAAGTATACTTAAGTACAATTTAAATATACTCTTGTATTTAGGTTTTGAAATGCAGAATTCACTCAGCATAAACCTAAAAATGTATTTTAATGACATACAATTGCAATTAAATTACACTGTAAGAGTGTTGAACATACATTAATATTATACTGATAACAAACTTTTAGTGATTTTAAAACACGTTGCAGTGGCATTCCAAGTAAACTTGAAGTGTGCTAATGGCATCATTATAGTGTGCTTCAAATATGCTACAATAAAGTAATCTTTATAAATAATGGCACAGCTTAGGAATTTACCTTTTGCTGACATTTTATAGACCCCCCAGTATACCATTAACTTGCTTATCCAGCAAACATCAGTGAGACAATGGGAACATATATATATACCTACATTGAATGTAGGAACCAGTACAGACTGGATTCGAACCCGGGTCGCTGTCACACAAGTGTACTCGCTTTACCAGTTACGCCGCTACGGATCAATTATATGGATTTAAACACTGTGAATCGCAGAGAAAAGTCTCAATATAGGCGCAGTAAGCGGTGCGTGAAAATAAACGCAAAACGGCCTGTATAGAACACGAAAGTGTGTTTAACTTGGAGCTGTTGAAGAAATAAAGCCACTAAAACACAGACAGTTACGTTCATTGGTGGAAGAATGTGAACGTGCAGAACTGCTAGTGTTTCAGTGCGTGCGGATGGAATAAAACCATCTCTGCCGATTGTCTCTGCACGCTTCAACTCACTGCACAACTGCTCCTGATGGAAAACGCAAAAATCAAATTATTTGCCGATCTCGCATTACGCTGCGGATTTAAAAGTGACGCATTAATTGAAATTATTTAATTTCAATGCAGTTAACATTTCTGAATTTATTTGACATTTTAACTTTTTTAGCTTTTTGTGTAATTTTTGACGACTGCTCAGGATAATTTTAATAAACATAATGCAACGAGCCATTAAAGTACCATTAATGGGAAAAGTGTATTAGTACAGGTGCATTGAAGTGTGAATACACTAAAGTAATACAACTTCTGATCAGGTATGTGAATTTCTTTCACCATTTCAAACTGACTATATGTTGTTTTCTTTATTGTCATAATTAGCCTACATATATTAACTTTTGTAACTACTTTCTATATGTATGTAAAGCTGTTTTGCAACCATGCAAATTGTGGAAATTGCTCAAAATAAAATTTAATTTAATTAAACAATAGCCTACCTGATATTCAAAGTGCGGGCAAATTATTGAAACGGTTAAGGTCATAATTATAAAACTTACTTCATGATTATTATTATTTTTTTATTATTTATTTATTTATTTAGCAACTCAAAACACATTTCCTGTAAACTTTTATCCAGGCCTTTACTGTTTTTATACTGAACAAGTAGAACTCAAATACAGTTCATTGAATTGTACATTTAATCATAGCAGGTCAACAGATGATTCAACAAAAAATAAATTACTGAAGTAGTACTTAAATATTTAATAAATTAAATAATTTTTTTTTGCAAACTGCTCATTGTTACATTTGCGCTGTAGGCAAAAGTTGTGGAAATTCTGCCCTTACAGCACCTTTTAGCAGAAACAAACTAGATGTTTCAGTTCATACCTCACATTCCCTTTGGTTTGCACAAAAAACAACAAAAAAAAAAAATACATAGCATCATCTAAAAATAATTTCATCATTCTCAGATTTGAACTACATGGTGAGACTTGTGTTTAGCTGCAATGAGTTTCTCGACTCTAAAGGTTTCCTTCTGAGAAATGTGCCAAATCTGCAACATTCCCAATAGTGTGCACTCTAGCGAGTGTGATGGCATTGGCTTTATGGCGTGTTCGAAACATAGATCAAGCATAGTGGTCTGACGTGTCAACTTCTGATTCAACCAATGGTAGGACATTGGGGCAGGCCAAAGGGCTTTGGCAGTTACGGTGTTTTCAAGTCAAGTCAGAAAGAATGTATTCATGAGTTAAAATGCACATGAACATCAGCACCTTGGTAACTTTCGATTTTCTTAAGAGTTTCCGAGTTGCGTGGCAGTGAGAAAACATGTCATGAGGCAATGGATGCAGAGTCTGCCCTAGTGAAAAAAAAAAACCAATGCCAGTAAGTATTTAAAATAGGCCTACATTTATTTCATACTAGCTACAAACCCATTCATATATTTACTGACATATTGCTTGAGACTTACCAATATAAATATTATAATTAACTTTATTTGTTCTTCTTTATTACACAATACATATTTCTTAATATTAAGCCTAAAACGTGTTTTAAATCACTATTACTAAGGATAGTATAATCACTGTATAATTTAAATGCAAGATATTTAAAGTGCACCTAAAGTATACTTGCAATAGTTCCACTTCAGCACAATCCAAGGAACCAAAACTCCTTCAGGGCCAGAATGGAGAAAAAAAACCTTGGGAGAAACCAGGCTCAGTCGGGGTGCCAGTTCTCCTCTGGCCGACGAACAAATAGTGTATGATTATGATTCTGGCAACATTACAGGTCAGAAGTCATATTACATTAATAGATATTCGTAGGATTATTCGAAAGATTGGAGTTTACAGCGGGGAGTTTAATTGACACGGTCTCTACAGACACTTCAGGAATATGGTCGTCATGTCCAGGCTAAGGTCCACCATCTGGTCTGGATACGGCCCGGATCCGGCCGACTGCAGTAAACCTCGGGATAAACAGAGAGACTAATATTAGCGTAGATGCCATTCTTCTTATGATGTAACGAGTACATCAGGTGTTATGGGAAGTGTTCCCGGTTCCGGCTGACCTAGTTAATGCAGCCTAAAACAATAATTTAACTGATTTGAATAATAGAAATTAAAAATGTTCTATTTGTATGCCATAGTAAAGAGATGTGTTTTTAGTCTAGATTTAAACTGACAGAGTGTGTCTGCTTCCCGAACAATGCTAGGAAGACTGTTCCAGAGTTTACGTGCTAAATAGGAAAAGGATCGACCACCTGCAGTTGATTTTGATATTCTAGGTATTATCAACTGGCCAGAATTTTGAGACCGCAATAGACGTGATGGAGTATAATGCGTTAAGAGCTCGCTCAAGTACTGGGGAGCTAAACCATTTAGTGCTTTGTAAGTAATCAGCAAGATTTTAAAATGTATACGATGTTTAATAGGGAGCCAATGCAGTGTTGCCAGAACCGGGCTAATATGGTCATACTTCCTGGTTCTAGTAAGAACTCGAGCTGCTGCATTTTGGACAAGCTGCAGTTTATTTATTAAGCGAGCAGGGCAACCACCCAGTAGAGCATTACAATAATCTAGCCTTGAGGTCATGAACGCATGAACTAACTGTTCAGCATTTTGCATTGAAAGCATGTGCCGCAATTTAGATATATTTTTAAGATGGTAGAATGCAGTTTTACAGATGCTAGAAACGTGGCTTTCAAATGAGAGATTGGTATCAAAGAGCACACCCAGGTTCCTAACTGACGACGAGGACTTGACAGAGCAGCCATCGAGTGTTAGACAGTATTCTAGGTTACTACTTGTGGAGTTTTTTTGTCCAATGATTAAAAATTAATTTTTTTCTGAATTAAGTTGCAGGAAATTACTAGTCATCCAATTTTTTATATCAGCTATGCATTCCGTTAATCTTGTGAATTGGTAAGTTTCGTCAGGGCGTGAAGAAATATAGAGCATATATAGAGTATAGAAATATAGAGTATCGTCAGCATAACAATGAAAATTAACGCCATGCTTCCTAATAATATCTCCTAGTGGTAGCATGTACAGGGTGAAAAGCAACGGTCCTAGCACTGAGCCCTGCGGTACTCCATACTGAACTTGTGTTCGGTGTGACATCTCTTCATTTACTGCTACAAACTGATAACGGTCAGATAAGTATGATTTAAACCATGCCAATGAAATTCCACTAATGCCAACATAATTTTTGAGTCTATTCAAAAGAATGTTGTGGTCGATAGTATCGAATGCAGCGCTAAGATCGAGTAACACTAACAGAGAGATACAACCACGATCGGATGATAAGAGTAAATCATTTGTAACTCTAATGAGAGCAGTCTCAGTACTATGATACAGTCTAAATCCTGACTGGAAATCCTCACAGATACCATTTCTTTCTAAAAAGGAGCATAATTGTGAGGACACTGCCTTTTCTAGTATTTTTGACAGAAAGGGTAGATTTGAGATTGGCCTGTAATTGACTAATTTTGTAGGATCAAGTTGCGTTTTTTTAATAAGTGGTTTAATAATAGCCAACTTAAAAGTTTTCGGTACATATCCTAATGTCAAGGATGAATTAATGATATTAAGAATAGGATCTATGACCTCTGGAAGCATCTCTTTTAGTAGTTTAGTCGGTATGGGGTCGAGCATACATGTTGTTGATTTTGATGATTTAACGAGTTTAGCCAATTCTTCTTCTCCTATAGCAGTGAATGAATGTAATTTTTCCTCAGTGACACTACAATGCACTGTCTGATGTGATACTGTAGTAGACGGCTGCATGGTTATAATTTTTTTCCTAATATTATCAATCTTACAGGTAAAGAAGTTCATAAAGTCATTACTGCTGTGCTGTTTACAAACATCAGAAGGTGAAGCTTTATCTTTGGTTAATTTAGCCACTGTATCGAATAAATACCTAGGGTTGTGTTTGTTTTCTTCTAAGAGAGTCGAGAAATAAGCAGATCTAGCAGTTTTTAGGGTTTATCTGACTTCTGTGACGTGAGACAGCTAGCAGGCGGTCGGGTAAGCCAGTCCGTCTGCTTCCTGACCTGGGCCCCAGTTAGTCAAGGTTTAGCTCTAAGACTATGTGCCAAATTACTAGAGAGAAGAGCGGCACCATCCCAGGAAGGATGAATACCATCTTTTTTCAACAGGTCAGGTCTGCCCCAAAACCTTTTTCCAATTGTCTATGAACCCCCCAAGTATACCAATTAGTATATTAAAAGTACAATTGCAGGGTATTTATATTAAGTACATAAATATAAATGTATTTGTAGTATATTTAGCATAAAAGAAATGTATTTCAAATACATTTTAGTATATTTATTTTTCACTAGGGCACATTTACTAGAATTTATTACGTTCTATTGTATTTATTGTGGTAAATTTGTTGTAGAATTTATAATAGATAATATGTTTAGGGAATAGATTTTTCACTAAAGATTTACAGTTGTGGTCAGAATTATTGGCACCCCTGGTAAATATGATCAAAGATGGCTGTAAAAATAAATCTGCATTGTTTATCCTTTTGATCTATCATTCAAAAATTCACAAAAATCTAACCTTTCATTGAAGTAAAAGAATGGAAAGTCAGAGGAAAATCACATTATGAAATAAATGCTTTTCTCCAAAACACATTGGCCACAATTATTGGCACCCCTAGAATTTTTTTATGAGTAAAATATCTCTGAAGTATATTCCCATTAATATTTAAATTTTTTAGCACACCAGGGTGACTAGGAACATGACATTGTCTAGCTATGACTTCTTGTTTCACAGGAGTATAAATATGAGGAAACACAAAGGCCAAATTCCCTTAATCATTCATCACAATGAGTAAAACTAAAGAATATACTTCTGATGTGCAGCAAAAGATTGTTGAGCTTCACAAACTAGAAAGTGGCTGTAAGAAAATAGCTAAAGCATTGAAAATCCCCATTTCCACCATCAGGGCAATAATTAAGAAGTTCCAATCAACTAAAGATGTTATGAATCTGCCTGAAAGAGGACGTGTGTCTATATCATCCTAATGCATGGCGAGGAGGAAAGTTTGAGTGGCCAAAGACTCTCCAAGGATCACAGATGGAGAATTGCAGAGATTAGAGTCTTGGGGTCAGAAAGCCTAAAAAAATTATCAAACAACCCCTACATCATGTTGTTTTGGAGGGATTCAAGAAAAATCCTTCTTGCTCATCCAGAAACAAACTCCAGCATATTCAGTTGTCAGACACAACTGGAAATTCAAAAGGGACCTGGTTCTGTGGTCAGATGAAACTATAAAAAGAGCTTTTTGGCAGCAAATCCACCAGATGGGTTTGGTGCAAACAGGGATAAAAAGTACTCCATGCCCACGGTTAAATATACTGCTGGATCTGTGAAATGTTTGGCCTATTTTTTTTGCTGGAGGTCCGGGACATCTTGTTCAGATACATGGTATAATGGATTCTAGCCAATACCAACAGATAAAAAATCAAAACCGTGGTTGGATCTTGCATCAGGGCAACGATCCAAAACAAAGATTAAGATCAACACACAATTGTGTCACTGAGCACAAAATGAAGCTTCTGCCATGAACGTCCCAGTTCCCTGACCTGAACCCTATAGAAAATGAGTGGGGTGAACTGAAGAGAAGAGCTGGGAATCTGAAGGATCTGGAGAGATTCTGTATGGTCTCTGATCTCTTGTCAGGTGTTCTCCAAACTCATCAGGCATTAGAACAAGACTCAGAGCTGTTATCTTGGCATAAGGAGGTTGCAAGAGTGCCAATAATTATGGCCAACGCGTTTTGGAGAAAAGCATTTATTTCATTATGTGATTTACCCCCCACTTTTAATTCTTTTACTTCAATGAAAGGTTAGATTTTTGTGAATTTTTTGAATAAAAGATCAAAAGGATAAACAATGCAGATTTATTTTTACAGCCATATTTGATCATATTTACCAGGGGTGCCAATAATTCTGACCACAATTGTATATTACATTGGGACTGATTTATATTATTGGGACGCAGGTGGCACATGTGTCAAACAGCAGTGACGAAATTAACTTTTCCATTTGGTTGCAATATTCACCTAATATGATTGTTGTGAAAGGGAGACATCAAGTGGTGAGACTTGTACTCTAAAAAGCAGCCTATCCTGAATGGGTCTCTGACTTTTCTCCCCTCAGTATTCACTCTCAGAGTACAAAAGGATGGTTACATACATTTGATGCGTTTACATCCAACTTTTCATTTTCATTTTATGCTATGTAATAGATTATCCATCTACTATATATAATACCTGGCATTAGTGGGACATTGAAATGACTATAAACAGCCCCAAAAATACTTGGACTCTCAAGCCACACTAAAAATGTTTAAATGTATTTGCATGATATAAAAATTTCAAACCAAGTGCAATTTATTTTAGATAAATACGGCACAACCAAATTATGTGTATATAGTATCTTATAGATTAGCGGCACAAACACATATTTCAAGCAAAACATTTAGAAAAAAATAAGTTTGCTAGGTTTCAAATTATAATAAAACAGATGTATTTTTCAAAATTAAGACAAAATGTATGTCTTTCTAGTTGTTAGTGCACTCAAAAAAATGATTCTAGCTATTTGCTCAGTTTATTTAATTAAAATAAGATGAAACAACACAAAGCTTTAGTTTTTTACTTAATTGCCATTTGCACTCAATTGTATTACGTTAAATGAAATTAAATTTGTAAAATGTGAAGTTAACATAAACCATTTGTGTTGGGACTGCATTAATCATTTATGTTGCATTGACTGAATCTGGGCAGTGTATTTCTAGTTCCCAGCATGCTTTGCATAGGGTTAGATCAGGAGAGTAAATGTTGAAATTGAGTGCTGTTTAATGTGTTTTTTAGTAAAGGGAAAGACCTGTTAACATTTGATGTTCAGTTATATTTGACATTTAAAAGAGTTTACTGTATGTTATGTACATTTTTGAGGTTACCATTATTGTGAAGTGAAGACCTTGTGGTTAGGCTGTGGGTGGCTATGTGAAATTAATATTTTGTTCTCAATGAGTTCTTACTGTGCTAATGCCAGTGATGAGGTTTTTTTTACATGATCAATACTTGCATGCTACTAATGTTAGACTTAGCATGTGAACAAGTGTTGTGTTTGTTATTAGTTTTTTTAGAAATAAATATGATCATTTAGTTTGAGAGCCATAATTTACACAGTCTATATATGATCATCAGTTCTACCCCTCTCAATCAAACAATCATGGAACATATATGTGTGTGTGTACAACAGCTACTCACAACCTAAGCACAAGCTCACCTCTTCACCACAATGGTAACAGACAAGTGTGAAAAAGTGTCCAAATACTCTTTGAGCCACTGTATATTTTGGATGGTATACATATCTGTTAATGGCTTCTATCTAATGGATGTCTCTATCATATTGCACTTTGTATCAGATATCATTCAACACAGACTTTTATGATTTATTGCTTTACTGATCAAGGTATTTTGAGATTTGCAGTGACTTGATGTCACAGAATGCATAGCCGTGTTCCATTTTATAAGAAACAAAGCCTCATGTATCCATAAGGCTTTCTATCAGACAGTTCTCTCTCAGTACAGGTTGTTGAGCACATGGCTAGCAATGTATTTGACAGCCAGCATGGTCTCCTCACAAGTGGGCTTGATCTGAGACTCGGGCAGCAGGAAACCATAACGACCTTCGTCGCGCAGCTCGAATGTGTATGAGTACTTCACACCCAGGTCATAAGCCCAGTCATCAGAGCCACCAGCAGCAAGGTCTGCAATGAGAAAGGTCATTTTTAGGGAAGCACAAATCAGTAAAAATCTGCTCACTACCTGCAAAATTGCTCCTGATCTGTGTTTTTTTGGTCAAACTGTACGTGTACATAGCACTCGCAGATTGTAGCTACACCACATAATGAGTACATTTTAAAAATATACTTTCCTATATAATATATAGGTATAATAATATAAAATTAAATGTTTATAAAACATTAAAATGTTACTCTTTATTTTAAGGTGACATGGTTACATTGTACTTACTTAAATAAGTACTGCGTAATATTAATTAACTACATGTACTTACTATAGGTTACAATATATTATTAATAGAACATATAAGTTAAAAAAAGAATATAGCTTGCTTAGTATTACTATAATCAAATTAATATTACTCATAGTTTATGTTTATACTCAGGAGTACAGGTGCAAATAGAGTACTCGTGCTACATGTAGTTGAATGGTTTGATTTAGTCAGAAATTATACTTTTTGTATGAACTGTTTAAGAACCACTGTTTTAAGTTATTTTACAGGATAAACGATAAGTAATGTAAGATATATAATGTTTATAGTTTCATAAAAAATTATGGTTTCACTTTATTTTGATGGTCCCTCTGGGCCCTATTTTAACGATCTAAGCACATGGTCTAAAGCGTACAGAGCAAGTGCACTTAGGGCGTGTCCGAATCCACTTTTGCTAGTTTAACGTCGGGAAAAATAGTCGGCGTGCCAGGCGCATGGTCTAAAAGGGTTGTACCTAATCTCTTAATGAGTAATGGGTGTGTTTTGGGCGTAACGTGCAATAAACCAATCAGGTCTTATCTCCCATTCCCTTTAAAAGCCAGTTGCGCTTGCACCATGGCGGATTCGCTATTTACATGGCGGAATTTGTGAGCGGAAAAACTGAACGCTTCTCCTGAGAGGAATCCTTTTATTTTTAATTTTTAAAAATGTTTGTGTGCTGCTGCGTGTCCCTGTGTGTTTAATAAGCAGAGTGTACGCGTGTTGTGCACCCGCCTATAGGCGCATATTACTAACGTGCTCTTTAAATAACAAAAAAAAAATATTGCGCCATTGACTTTAAACCAGGTTTGTGTCGTTTTCATGGTCTCAATTGGTTTTAATGGTCATTTTCAGTTCCTCAAAATAGCAACGCGCCAACAATGCGCTTGAATACACCTGGTTTTCAGACCAGCACACACATGGCAAACAGATGGGCGCAAATGCATTTGCTATTTAAACAACGTGGCGCAGGACGTGAAAATGATAACTGCGTCGGGCTGAAACTAGTGAAAAACACTTGCGTCGCGCCTGGCGCCGCATTGCACCAGGTGTATCATAGGGCCCATTTTGTTGACTATAAGTCACGTTGTACCTACATGACTACTAACTCTCAACAAAGTGTTAGTAGAGTATTAGTAGACTGGTAGGGTTAGGGTTAGAATAAATTGACGTAGATGCAAAGGTACTTAAAGTCAGTAGAATGTCTGTTGGAGGAGCAACACAATAAAGAGTTAGCAGATATTAACCAGACAGTCTACTAATACTCTATTGAGAGTTAGTTGAAATGTAGGTGCAACGTTACTTATAGTCAGCATAATGTTCAAAAGGGACCATTAAAATAAAGTGTTACCAAAATTATGTATCCCATATTTATGTAATTTGTATTTATTATGCTTATAGCTTGCTATAGAGGGATGACATTTTTATAGGGCAAAAACACTAATACGTTAGCAGGTCACCGTGATTTTGCCAAGTAAGACATGTTTGTGGATCAACATATTTTGTTGATCATCCTAACCATATCTCTACCCCTAAACCTATCCCTACCCATAAGTTATCCCTAAAATCAGAGGGAATGATGGTGAATAACACTGATGTAGAAGCACCTAAACTTAACATAAACTGTAAACTTCATGTTCACCCACGTTAAAAAAAAATCATGTTCACCTACGTTACTTCTGACTCCATTGTCCTAAAGTCAATGTCTTTTAAATGGGTTTTTGGTTAAATGCCTGAAATAAAGTCAGTGTATTTTCACGTTTTATATTATGACATAAAATACATCAGTAATACCCCCTTGTTGGGGACATTAAACGCATTACACTGAACAGGTGAACTCATCTTGTCACTAGTCCGCTTTTACAGCCTCATTGTGTTTAATCATGCTCTAACTATGTGCAACGTGCAAACTATTCGAACTCAAACTTTCAGGGGAAATGTTTTTTAAATAAATAAAGACTGAGTTGAAAAAAGTTGTCAGAAGCTTAGTGATGGTGATGTTGAAATCATGAGTGATGTAGTTCATTTATAGCCTATATTTAACTTTTTTACTTCTGGTATAAAATTCATAAAAATGTGTTCATTTGTGAAGATTATCATGATGAAAAAAACGTATAAGAATCGATATAAGAAGAATCATAAACTTCTGTTGGTCACAGCTTATTTTCTGCAATGATCCAAAAGCCAATAGGAAAATCCTAGCTTAGCACTGTTATCTTAGCAACATGCTAACATCTTCTGGAATCAACTGTGAATTGTGACGTTTCATTCAAGTTAGAAGATGCTAGACCAATGTACATTCATAACATTTGTGTTAGATAGATGCCTAGATGGAAGCAGGCATCTCACTTTTGGATCAGAGCTTTTATCTTGGACTCTTTATACTCACAGATGGTCGAAGCACCAGGGCCGCTAGTGTATCTGGTTCCGTACAGGGTGCGCAAAGCTGCAATAGCTCCCTGAGACACACTCAGCTAACAAAAAAGACAAGTTACAAGTTAAGGCTCAGGTCACAAGACACATGCCAATAAAGAGTTAACACTCTGAGAAACTCAATTATATGAAAATGCAATGGACATTTTTTGTAGTGTGCTACAATGCATGTGTGTATGTGTTTATGAACAGGTACCAGCTCTGAGTGGTCAGCAGCCAGGCCATATTTGTAGGAATAGGGGAAGAGGAGCAGCTGGGAATATGAGTGGACAGTCAGGTAGGCCTTGATGATAGACTTGTTGGTGCGGATGAAGTTGGCCAAATTCTTGGACTCAATCTCAGATTCTGGCCTGCTTCCACAGTAGGTGTCACTGCAAGGGTTGCTGGACGCTCCAGTGGCTGGAAAGTTAATGGCATACATTGTGTAAGGAATAATTGACAATGGCAGTTAAATTAGGGTACAACAGGGCTAAAGGCTCCATGGGGTAAAAGGCTCCTTTGATTTTATTTTCCTCTAAACCACTAGATGGCACAAAAACTTGACTCAGCACTTTCCAAAAACATCCGCTTTTCAAGATGCATGTGGAAATGTATCTGATCCTTGACGTGATCGCGGACAGCAGCGCAATGTTGATTCTGCGCTAATTTGATCTAATATTTGATGTTTTTTAAAATGTTTGATGTTTTTTAAAAGTAGCTAAAGAGAATCACTAAAATTATTGAATATATTGTGAGACAAAGGTCTTCTTAATGATTTTCAGTGTTGTTCAAGGTAATTAAAGCAACAGTTTTTCGATAACGGAAGAATATGTAAAAGTATGGTATCTGGGGTAAAAAGTGCCCCTGCTGTCGGGGTTAAAGTCACCATAATTAACATGATTATAAATATCTGACTGACTTTTTCATTTATTGGTTGTCCACCTTAGAGATAATCACCTAATTTAAAATGAAACCATCATATTTAAAAAAAAAAAAAAAAAATGTTATTAATGATTTCATATAATACAATCTGATTTAATGTTACTACTGTAAATCTATATTAAATTATTACGGGATCTCATTTAATGCTTTCAGAATCTTTACTTTTTAAAATAATTTTGTTTCTGTATTTTTAAAATATTTTTTTATATTAACATATTTTAATGACAGCATATTTATTGAACAAAAAATAATTATAATTAAAATAAACAGAAAAGTGTGCAAACTTTGCTAAAGTGATCATTTTGAACAAGTATTAACTTAGACATTATTAAAAACATATTATTTTAGCTAAAGTATTTGTATCAATACTGTGTCTTTTGCCCCATGCTGGTGAGCCTTTTACCCTGCGAGATTTGAAGAAAGACTGTAGAAAGAGAGATGGCTGAGAGACATTACAAAAAGGAAAAGGTCAGAGGAATATCACTGGAAAAAGAAGGGTTCTGATCAGGCAAGAGCTTACTATTAGTTAATCACAATCGCTTTAATAATCATGTACTCACTGCACCATCCAGCATCAAAGTTTCTGTTGGGGTCAGTACCGATACAGTTGCTGCCACTGTTCTTGGATCGAGTCTTTCTCCACATCCTGTTCTATATGATCAAAACAAGAATTTTCAGATCATTATTTTTCACTCTTCACCATATATACATTATATCTCTTTGTGTGTAATAAAAATGCACATTATCTCCTAAATTGATGCACACTTTGTGTTTGGGCACACGCACTGGTTCTTTATTATTACTTCTCCCCACATTTTAGAATTAATTGAAAGAAATAATACAAATATTAAATGAAATAATCCCAATTCAATTATGGATTATTTATATTTGTCTACAAGCTTTTAAAGGTGCATTCAGTAGATTTTTTAAAATTATTTAACCCTAATTTAGTGCTCTTCATTGACTGTTTTTTTTTTTTTTTTTTTTTTTTTTTTTTTTTTTTTTTTTAGAATGTTTTAGAATGTTTTAAATAAATGAATTGGTCCTGAAAAAAAAATAGTCACACTTGTACTTTCTTTTAAAAATGACCGCATTGGAAATTAATGGGAAACTAATTTAATCTAGTGGAAACTTTTGGTACTGCGCCCAAACAAAATTTTTTTGAGATATCAAGCTCAAATTTGGAACACAACTTGTTTAGATTTATGGCTTTGATTTTCTTACAGTTTTAGAGTAAAACGTGTTTTGTAAAATATATATTCCATATAAAACTTTTTTTTTCATTTCAGCAATAATCTGCCAAGTGTCGTCTTTAAAAAAGACCAAACTTAAGTCTGTGCTCCGAAGAATTCAAGATTTATGACAGTTTAATTTGTAATTTTATGCTCAAAAAGAATCTTACATAAATGAATTATAACTAGCCACTGCATAAATATAATTTATAGCATACAGTGGGGAGAACAAGTATTTAATACACTGCCGATTTTGCAGGTTTTCCTACTTACAAAGCATGTAGAGGTCTGTAATTTTTATCATAGGTACACTTCAACTGTGAGAGACGGAATCTAAAACAAAAATCCAGAAAATCACATTGTATGATTTTTAAATAATTAATTTGCATTTTATTTGCACAAGTATTTGATCACCTACCAACCAGTAAGAATTCCGGCTCTCACAGACCTGTTAGTTTTTCTTTAAGAAGCCCTCCTGTTCTCCACTCATTACCTGTATTAACTGCACCTGTTTGAACTCGTTACCTGTATAAAAGACACCTGTCCACACACTCAATCAAACAGACTCCAACCTCTCCACAATGGCCAAGACCAGAGAGCTGTGTAAGGACATCAGGGATAAAATTGTAGATCTGCACAAGGCTGGGATGGGCTACAGGACAATAGGCAAGCAGCCTAGTGAGAAGGCAACAACTGTTGGCGCAATTATTAGAAAATGGAAGAAGTTCAAGATGACGGTCAATCTCCCTCGGTCTGGGGCACCATGCAAGATCTCATCTCGTGGGGCATCAATGATCATGAGGAAGGTGAGGGATCAGCCCAGAACTACACGGCAGGACCTGGTCAATGACCTGAAGAGAGCTGGGACCACAGTCTCAAAGAAAACCATTAGTAACACACTACGCCGTCATGGATTAAAATCCTGCAGCGCACGCAAGGTCCCCCTGCTCAAGCCAGCGCATGTCCAGGCCCGTCTGAAGTTTGCCAGTGACCATCTGGATGATCCAGAGGAGAAATGGGAGAAGGTCATGTGGTCTGATGAGACAAAAATTTAGCTTTTTGGTCTAAACTCCACTTGCCGTGTTTGGAGGAAGAAGAAGGATGAGTACAACCCCAAGAACACCATCCCAACCGTGAAGCATGGAGGTGGAAACATCATTCTTTGGGGATGCTTTTCTGCAAAGGGGACAGGACGACTGCACCGTATTGAGGGGAGGATGGATGGGGCCATGTATCGTGAGATCTTGGCCAACAACCTCCTTCCCTCAGTAAGAGCATTGAAGATGGGGAGTGGGCCAACATCCCTGCTGCAGTGTGTGCAAACCTGGTCAAGAACTACAGGAAACGTCTCGGTTACGTATGTAACCCTCGTTCCCTGAAGGAGGGAACGGAGACGTACGTCGGACGTCACCGACGAATTGGGATCACTTCTGGGAGCCCCTATCAGCTTCGAGTGTATAGAGAACGGGCCAATGGCCATTGGAGTGCGAGATTTGCATCTCGCGCTCCGCCTCGCATCGCGGGTATAAAGCGGAAGCGGATGCTGCGCACATTTGTTTTTCACTCGGCCGTGCAGTGATGGTACAGCAACTGTGGCGACAGGATGTACGTCTCCGTTCCCTCCTTCAGGGAACGAGGGTTACATACGTAACTGAGACATTCCCTTTCAGTCGGTCACGTTCGACGTACCTCGCTCTGCCACGCCCATCTCGGGACTCAGTCATGTAGCCAGTGTTGAAGCGGCCTCATATGAAGCAATCCGAGTGGCGTCACCACGGCTGTGGATGCCATATGCCCCAGGAGCCTCTGAAAATGTTTCAGTGGTACCGCTGTCCTGCATTTGAACGAATTCAAGCAGTTGACCCGAAGTCCCAACAGGCTGAGGTGACTGAGCACCATGTCCCTGTGTTCGCACAACTGCGCCCGCGACTGAGCCAGGATCAGCCAGTCCTCGAGGTAGTTGAGGATGCGAACACCATGCTCTCTCATGGGAGCAATGGCCGCCTCCGTGACTTTCGTGAAGACACGGGGCGACAGGGACAGCCCGAAGGGTAGGACTCTGTACTGATATGCCCGTCCCTCGAACGCAAAGCGTAGGAACGGTCTGTGTCGAGGGAGAATCGAGACATGAAAGTCCACGTCCTTCAGGTCAATCGCTGCAAACTAATCTTGGGGACGGATGCACCTGAAGATGCGTTTCTGCGTTAGCATTCTGAACGGCAGCCTGTGAAGGGACCGATTCAAGAATCGCAGGTCCAAGATTGGCCGTAACCCGCCGCCTTTCTTGGGTACAATGAAGTACGGGTTGTAGAAGCCCGTCTTCATATCAGCTGGAGGGACCGGCTCTATCGCGTCCTTCGCCAGTAGGACTGCGATCTCCGCCCGGAGCACGGGGGCGTTCTCTTTCGACACAGAGGTGAAGTGAATGCCCCTGAACTTGGGGGGACGCCGGGCGAACTGAATCGCATAGCCAAGTCTGATAGTACGGATGAGCCAGCGCGACGGGCTGGGGAGCGCTAACCAGGCTCCCAGCGACCGTGCAAGCGGGACTAACGGCACCACAGACGTACCCGCAGCGGGGCAGCGCAGCAGCGTGCAGGGACCCGACTCGGACAGCATAGCGGCCCGAAGTGGGGTCTGAGTGTGCAGTGTAACTGAGGGGGCGCTCGGGTGTGAGGAGGCCTCTCGTGTGCGTCCTGAGCACAGCCAACACCCCCTGCTGGCGACTGGAGAGGCGCCGGAGGGTGACAAGGCATCGGAGCGTCGTACACCGCCAAGCGCGCTCTCTTGGCACCCAGAGATTTTGGAAACTACTCTTTTGGTGAAAATTTGGGTACCGCTGGCACGAAGGTCAGCGGCGGAACAGAAATTAAATGAAAACCAAGGATTCTCTCCCGGCCCTCCTCCGGGAGAAGGAGTGGTGCTGCTACCACCTCCTGAAGAGCAGTTCCCTCCATCTCTGGGCGGCCTGTCTCAGGGTCTCTTACGACGGCGCTTGCCACCTGGCTTGGCAGCGGCCTGAGCGGGCTGGACGTCCTTCCCACGGCCGGCTCCACGCCGATGCCCTGGTGTAGGCTGCTGCTGGGCTTTGCCGGGAGCGGGGGCGGCTGCGGGCGGACGCCCTCGGCGACGAGCAGGCGGAGGCGCTGCGACCAGCGGCTGGGTGGAGGCAGCAGCTGACCGCCGGGGCAGAATGTGCTTGATGGCCTCCGTCTGCTTCTGGGCGGCCGAGAACTGCTGGGAAAAGCTCTCGACCGCGTCGCCGAACAACCCGGCCGAGGAGATGGGGGAGTCCAGGAACCGATATTTATCGGTCTCCCTCATGTCGGCCAGGTTGAGCCAGAGGTGTCGCTCCTGGACCACGAGCGTGGACAACGCCTACCCTCGTGCATGTCCATGAGCGCCTGGGCCTGGTGCACCTGAAGCAACGCCATGGCATGCAGAGCAGACGCAGCCTGTCCACAGGCCTTGTAAGCCTTTCCAGTCAGACTGGAAGAGAACTTACAGGCCTTGGAGGGGTGGCACGGGTCACCGCGCCAGTTGGAAGCGGATGCCAGACGGGGGGATTTCCACGTACCCCTTGGCTGGCCCGCCGTCGAGGGTAGTGAGGAGGGAGGAGCCACTCGGCCGGTTTCTGGCAGAAAAGGGTGCCGTCCACGACTTTGTGAGCTCCTCATGCACCTCCGGGAAGAAAGGCACGAGAAACCAGTCATCCAACCTAGAAGGCTCGGGACACGGTGGAGGGTTCCACACGAGCCCGACCTTTTCGGCGGCCCGGGAAAGCATAGCCGTCAACTCAGGGTCCGACTTGGCCGCCGCGACTCTCCCAGAGGGAGGCAGCGCAGCCAAGTCTTCATCCTCCGAGTACTGGAACTCCCCCTCCGATGCAGCGATCGACATCTGTTTGTCTGCTGGAGCCCCGAAGGTCACCACTGGACACCCATGGGAGGGGCCAGCGGTTTCCTCCGGAAACTCTACCGGCTGCGGCGCTTCAGAGGGAATAGGGGCCCGCGGAGGCTGGCGGGTTTGCCCTAAACGTGATCCTCAGGTCACCCTGGCTATTCGTCGAAGTAGGTTTATTCTGCTGCGCAGGAATAGCACTAGATCGAGGCATAGGTAAGGGGACTCCACCCTCCCGAAGGTAGGCGAGTCTCGACCTAAGCGCCGAGATAGTCATGTTCCCGCAGTGGGAAAATGAGCTATCCACAAAAGCTGCCTCAGCGTGCTGAATGCCCAGGCACGTGAGACAACGATTGTGACCGTCAGCTGGCAACAGGGAACGACCGGATCCAGAAACGCACGGGTGGAATGACATCTTGAAAAAGACGCAGTGTCACACCCGTGTTGCTCTTTTAGAGGAAACCGCTCTTTTAATAATGCTGAAGCACCCAGGGACAACTGCGGCAGAATCACAGGGGATAGTGCAGCCTGTGTCTGCTCTCACTGTATGGAATGCCCTCACCGAACCAACAGTAAATGCTGTGGAAACAGCAGTTTTTCCCAAACCAGGAAGTGCGCGCGGTCGCGCTGCAGTGTGCCTTTTCACCAGCACCTACGATCGATCTCTCTCTCTCTCTGCTTGATAGGCAGGAACAGTCTCTCTTCCTAAACGCCGTTCGGCTCCGAAGTGAATGACAAATGTGCGCGGCATCCGCTTCCGCTTTATACCCGCGATGCGGGGCGGAGCGCGAGATGCAAATCTTGCACGCCAATGGCCATTGGCCCGTTCTCTATACACTCGAAGCTGATAGGGGCTCCCAGAAGTGATCCCAATTCGTCGTGACGTCCGACGTACGACGAACGTGACCGACTGAAAGGGAACGTATGATCTCTGTAATTGCAAACAAAGGTTTCTGTACCAAATATTAAGTTCTGCTTTTCTGATGTATCAAATTCATATGTCATGCAATAAAATGCAAATTAATTACTTAAAAATCATACAATGTGATTTTCTGGATTTTTGTTTTAGATTCCGTCACTCACAGTTGAAGAGTACCTATGATAAAAATTACAGACTTCTACATGCTTTGTAAGTGGGCAAACCTGCAAAATCGGCAGTTTATCAAATACTTGTTCTCCCCACTGTATACTTAAATGTTTATCACTTTTAGCAGTGTTTTATGTAACTTCAAAGGGTTTCCTGTAAAATGACACCACAATTGTGCATTTAGACCACTGTATGTGGGTATGGGAAGCTTTTCAATTTGGGTAGGCCAAATCCATGCGGAAATGGTCCCAGAGTAATTTAGTGTAAATAAGTTACTTTGTGTCAAATGCCAAACTGATGCATATCTCCAGAAAGTAGACATTCTAAGCTTTCAAATGGTACCATATATGAGGTCTTCCACAGACATTTAAAATTTAAAGTATATACTTGATGACGTCAAGTATATCAGGGTCCTTGGATTTTAAGAGGTTAAATATCATTCATGAATTGTAGTGCCAGAGCATATGAATAATAATAATAAATAATTTTGGTAACACAAATGTTAGGAACCTACATTGGTCCAGGTGTATTCATAGCCATCAATGTTGAAGACAGGCAGAACAAAGAAGTCCATTCTGTCCAGAAGGTTGGTCATCTCAGGATCACTTCCATAGGTGGACACAGCCTGACCATGAGTAAAATAAGGTTTAGATTTATAGATCTCTTGAATGAAAGACATGAATTAAAAAAATAAATTGTTTATCCTGTACCTCATTTACAAACCACTGACAGAAAGCATGAGTGATCCATTCTCTGGCGTGAAAGCCACAGTCCATGAAGACTGCTGGCTTAGCAGAGCCTGTCCTCTTTCCAATCTGGAAGAGAAAAAATTAAAGTGTTTTTATTGTTAAAACCAACCATAATTACCTTAATTGTGCTGAATGTGTACTTTAAATCTTTAAAAACTTTACTTGCAGATAATATAGTAATAATAAAATAAACAGCCACTTAAGTGTACTTATTGTATTGACAACCATAATTAAGCACATGTAAAGAACTTGATAATAATTTAAACTGTAGTGTGTTATTTTATATTTAATTTAAAGTTAAGCTATTTTAAATGTACTATTGCAACTTCATAGTTACAAATGTGTAAGTACAATATAATAATTTACCATAAATACTTTAACCATATTTCAAAGACAGTATAAGTAATTATGAAAATACATATAAAGATCTAAATCCTACTGAAGTGCATCAAAAAAGCACTGAAGGTGACTGAAGGTCAGCATTTAAACAATTGCATTTAATATATTTATAATACATTTGCATTTAATTTCAATTAACATGCAATTAAGGGTTACACTTTATTTTAAGGTCTCTGTGTAATAATTAACTACATGTACTTACTATAGGGTTGGTTTAGGGTTATTTTCATGTAATTATGCACAGTAATTATAGTAATTACTATAGTAACTACATGTAACGTGTAACAAGGACACTGTAACAAAGTATTACCCGATTAAGTGTCTGAAAACATTACATTCAATTCACACTTGTGTATTATTTTAAAGTATATTATTTCTGTAATAAGTACTATTTTTAAATGTATGTTAAGTGTACTACTTTTTTCACAAGGGTCTACAAGGAATTTACCGTAAGAAGGTGCATGGGGCGTCCCTCATAAGTGTTCCCGATCACCTGTCTGCTGATCAGGTTAGGATTGGCAGCGCTGATGGAGATTGCCCAGTCATTAATCTGAAGGTGAGTAAAAAACAAATTACACACCTGGAATTGAAAAAAAAAAAAACCTTAAAGGGGTATTATGAGTGCACTGGCAGTCATACCGTCGCCCAGCTGTTGTACTTTGTGTAGTCATGGGCTTTTGTCACCCTCTTGTTGTCCATCTGATCCTCCACAGCCTCCTGAAGATTTTCAAACATGACCCTGCAAAAACAAGGACCTATTTTAAAGCTTTACACAAGCTAATAAATCCTAAGAATATCAAAAATGACCTTATTTTGGGAGGGGAAATCTAACATGGCTTTCTTTGAAGTATGGTACTTTGGAGTACCATGCCATTGTTTACCGTATGAAGCTACTCATTCTGAACCATAATATAAGTGGCAGGCATGAGCCTGTGTTAATTTTTGAGTTAAGTCTCAAAAAAAGTTGTGTTATGTCTTAAGGCAACTTACGTGTTTGTCAAATACTTACTTAGCTTCCATGCCACTCTGCTGTAAAATGGTGAAGACCATGTCAAGCTGGGCTGCAGGAACATGAATGTCAACCTTCATGCCAATGGTCACAAGGTCAGCACTGTCAGGCTTCCAGAAATCCACCTGCAGAGGGTGCAGAACGTACACTTACTCAAATTGTGGATGTGCAACCATGTGCATTGAAGAAATCCAACTACTAGAGTCATTGTTTAAAACAAATACCATTTAAAATGATTTCAAGCAACGTCTCAAAAAGCACATTGTATTAAACATTTTGGTGGCACTTTATTTTACAGTACGTGTACTTACAGTGTACTTACCCAAGAAAGTACTGGTTAATATAAGGTAACTACATGGGTTAAGGTTAGGTTTAGGGATAGGTTCAGGGTTAGTACCTAGTTATAACTCAGTTATTGTAATTGCTGTAATAAGTACAGTATGTACATGCGGAACATGACTGTAAAATAAAGTGCTACCAACATTTCTCAGTAATACTTGGTTTAATATGGCATTTAGTGACCAGACATTTTTTGTTTAAATTGTATAGGGGGTGAATTCAGGTCAATTGGGATACTTTTCGCCATTGAGATGACCGGGAAAAAGTGTCCCAATCAACCTGAATTCATGCTAATGGATACTTGCTACATGCATGGATCTCGGATAATTCTGCATGCTTTTTTTTCACAAGTAAATTGCTGCCATATTGTGAAAATGATTAGCTACCATCTGTAGTAACAAAAAGGCCATAGAGGATTTTAGAATCGACACATTTTTATACAGTCTGTAGATCTCAAAATTCCAGAAGCCCTCAAACGCAAGGTGAATAAAGTATCTTTATAAGTAATCTGGTTACACTTTATTTCGATGGTCCACTTTAGACATTCTACTAACTATAACTTTGCAATTACATGCCAGCTACCAGTCATTCGAATATTATAGACTGTTAGGTTAGGGTTCGGGTTAGTAGAATAAGTTGACATGTAGTTGCAAAGTTATAGTCAGCAGAATGTCTGTTGAGGAGCATCAAAATAAAGTGTTAGCAGATATTAAGCAGATAGTCTACTAATAATGCAATTTAGTTGACATGTAGTTGCAAAGTTAGTTATAGTTAGTAGAATGTCTAAAATGGACTATCGAAATAAAGCGTTACCAAAAATCCATGTAATTTTCTTTTTTTCCCCTCTCCCTCTGTATGTTTTTCTGCCTAATGTTTGACAAGTGGAGTTATTTCAAGTTGTTTAATGACATTCATCAATGGAAATATTGATGCCATTACTTGTATCCTGAGGTATATTAATGTAATTGAGAGATTTACTGTATTGGAAGACACTGTAACATTACATAAAATTTTGGATTTAGATTTGCAAATGGTTCTTGTAATTATATTATTCAACAATAAATCAACAGATAAAGTAACAGAAATTCACTTTTTAAGCATTACATTTCATGCTTGCTGATAGTGCCACCTGGTGGCCAAGGTTGGTCTCATATGTTAATTGTTTACTTACAGATTTAAGGACAAAAAGGTACTATTTTTTTTTTTTACAGATATATACATATATATGATCTTTCTGTTTGGGGCTTCTGTGCAAAATATGAATAAATAAAATAAATGAGGCAATCTATCATAAATAAGAGTTTACATTTTACCTTGACGTTTTGGCCCAGTTCCTTGATGATTGTCACTTGTTCATCATTTGAAGGTGTCAGACGGAGGACTTTATCTCTAGAAAAGAGAGAGTTTTTTTTTTTTTTTAGCATATTGGATATTAGCTCCACATAGTGTAATTTTTTTGGTTCAACAGAGGAAAAATGTTCAAGAATTTACCCCACAAATCTGGTTGGCTCACAGAGAGCGACAGCCACCAATCCCAAGAGCAAAAGGACCTTCATTTTGCCTGTATGTTTATGCTCCGCACACAGATCTCTTTTTATAATGCGAGGCCGTCAAGGGCCGCCCAGTCCTGACCTTCAGAATGCCTTATTTTGTATCACTTATAATTCAACTGTTGCACATGCTATTTTTAGCTATGATTTGAGGTGACAACAGCTTCAAATGTACATCTTTCAATCATTAACCTATTAAAAGGCTGATGCCTAAATGTTCACCATGAAAAGAAAACCTTAACAGGAGACCATCATTTAAAAAAAAAAAAAAATGTATTTAAATATTTTTCTGCATGAGTCCCGAACACAAACTATACTATACTGCTGTTTGAATGTTTAGTGTAGATGAGTACAAAATATTTCCAGGGAATGCACATATAAAAAAGAGAGGAAAAAGAAAGAAATGTACAAAACATTATTTTTACATTTTTATGTAATGTTAAAACATCAGTAATTATATTGCAAACAACAACATTCAACAGACAATCTAAAACAAGTTATTTTTAATGTTCAGTGCTTATGGTTTTCACATTCATATTACATAGAATTAGTAAATACCTTACAAAAGTTATCAACTAATTTTCTTATCAAAAAAACAAGTGAGGAAACATTATAGTTCCAGTAAAGAGACACAGCTTTCAAATCTCAAGCATTTTAGGTAATTAGGTAAGTTTAACAAATATGGTCACTTTATATTAGGTGTCTTTAATTATGTACTTACGGTCACACTTTAGATTAGGGTCCAATTCTCAATTAACTATGACTTTGCCTCAAACTCCTAATTACTGCTTATTAATAGTTAGTAAGGTAGTTAAGTGTATGTATTGGTTGGGATTAAGGGATGTAGAATATGGTTATAAGGCATTAATATGTGCTAATGTAACTGGTCCTACTTGACCCGCTCCAAGTGGAATTTGAGCCGGGCACACTAAAGACCACAGCCTCTAGCGTCAGTCGCTAGCGTGATTCTTGAGGCCAGGGGAGTTAGGTTTTCATGCACAGCTTTTACTGGCCAATGTCTGTTACACTCACCCCCCTAAACCTCAGTCCCATCCGCGTCACGGCACCAAATATAACCGGTCCTACTCGACCTGCTCCAAGCAGGATTCGAACCGGGGTCTCCGGTGCAGGAGGCGGGCACGCCAACTAAAACACTAAAGACCACAGCCTCTAGCGTCAGTCGCTAGAAACATTCAGGAGCACAGAAACTCGTTATGTTACGTGTTACTCGAGTATAACGCTGCCCCGTGACTTTTATTAATTAAATAGCTTCGCTACTGAATTTCTACATTCTATTTCTCAGCAACGAGGGGGTAACATTGCTGGTTTTGAAGTAATTAAACACACAGCTTCGTTGTTAATAGAGAGAGACGCTAAACAGACGAAGGTAATTCACCCCCCCGATAATTAATTAAAATAAATGCTATAATTCATTCATTCAAACAAATGTATACGCACCACATTATCTCTGTGTCAGATTCAAAGTGGGCAGAATGCTAGATCTAGTTACTGACGAAAATAACCATTTTTAAAGACCGGGACAAAGTGCACTGAGGCCAGGGGAGTGAGGTTTTCACGCACAGCTCTTACTGGCCATCGTCCATTACATTCACCCCCTAAACCTCACTCCCATCTGGGTCACGGCACCAAATGTAACTGGTCCTATTCGACCCGCTCATAGCGGTATTCGAACCGGGGTCTAGTCACTAGAGGGCCTCTTGAGGCCAAGGGAGTGAGGTTTACATGCATAGCACTTACTGGCCAACATCCGTTACACTCACCCTTTAAACCTCACTCCCATCAGGGTCACGGCACCAAATGTAACTGGTCCTACTCGACCCGCTCCAAGCGGGATTCGAACCGGGGTCTCCAGCGTGGGAGGCGGGCGTGCTAACAAGGACGTTAAAGACCGTTGCCGCTATTGCGCCTCTTGAGGCCAGGGGAGTGAGGTTTTTTGCACACAGCTCTTACTGGCCTACATCCGTTACACTCAACCCTTAAACCTCACTCCCATCCGGGTCACGGCACCAAATGTAACCGGTCCTACTCGAGCCACTTCGAGAGGGATTCGAACCGGCGTGGGAGGCAGGCGCGCTAAGAAGGACGCTAAAGACCGTAGCCGCAAGCTACTCTTGAGGCCAAGGGAGTGATGTTTACATGCACAGCTCTTACTGGCCTATGTCCTTGACCTGCTCTGAGCGGGATTCGAACCTTGGTCGCCAGCGTGGGAGGCGGGCCCGCTAACAAGGACACTAAAGACTGCAGCCGTTAACGCCAGTCACTTAGCGCGCCTCTTGAGATCAGGGGAGTGAGGTTTACACACACAGCTCTTACTGGCCTACGTCCATTACACTAATAATTAATAAGTATTAATAAACAGCCAATATCATAGTAATATGCATGCTAAGCACACACAGAAACAGTCTCATTATCAACGCTGCCCCATGACTTTTATTAACAAAATAGCTTTGCTACTGAATTACTACATTCTATTTCTCAGCAACAAGGGAGCAACATTGCTGGTTTTGAAGTAATTAAACACACAGCTTCATTGTTAATAGAGAGAGACGCTAAACAGATGAAGGTAATCACCCCCGTCTCGATAATTAATTAAAATAAATGCTATAATTCATTAAAACAAATGTAATCTTACGCACTACTTTATCTCTGTGTCAGATTCAAAGGGGGCAGAACGCTAGATCTAACGAGGCGTTACTGACGAAAATAACCGTCATTTTTAGCCTTCTGGTCTACTGTATTTTAATGAGTGTGTTATTTGATATTACATTAATTACATTTAATTACAATATGACATACAAGTTTCAATAGAAATGACATTAAAGTATATTTAAGTGTATCATAAATACACTTATAGTACGTTCAAAAGCACACTAACCATGTGTCAAAGACATTAGAATTTTAAAATTGGAACACTTAATCACATGCAGTTGACTGAAGAATATTCTTCTAAAATATACTATTTCCATACTAAGTATTCTAGTATGCTAACGTGTACTTCTTTTTTTAGGGGCTACCTGCAGGATAACACATCTTTGATAACGGCACAGACATTTGAGGTCTATCACCCTCTTAAGTACTGAGAATTGTTACTGATACAGTAACTAACTAGTATTGTGCTTTGGTAATGCATTGGCCAAGTATGTTATACCTTGTAGTACCTTAAAATCCCAAAACACAGATAAATACATAATTTTAGCTATGCCTTTTCCATTTAAGAAGTCTTAACAGTGGATGTTGAATCGTTCTTGGAGCTTGTTGGGTTGAGCAGTCCAGAGGTACAATGGGAATGGACATTTATCTTTGAGCTAATGCTTAAGCGACTGCTAGTTTGTCCAGATCCACAGCCTAGCAACCTCAGTAGGTTCTTGCGAAAGTTGTGTCCAACAAAGCCATAAAGAATGGGGTTTACACAACTGTTTAAATAGGAGATGCAGATGGTAAATGGCATGGCTGTGTCAATAACATCCAGTGTTTGGCAGTTTTCCACCACGCCAAGCATGGCCAGCAGCTCCATGAAGTGGAAAGCTTGGTGAGGAGCCCAGCAAACAAAGAAAGCTAGCACAGTAGCGGCGATCATCCGTAGTGTTTCATCCTCCCGAGAGCGAACGCTTTTCCTCAACAGACCCCTGGAACCCAGAAGTGCCCGACCGATAAGGCAATAGCAGGTGATGATGACAAGGAAAGGCACAAGAAAACCTAGAACGCTTTTTAGCACACTAAGGGTAACTAATAAGTGTATCTGCTCACTGTGATGCCACATGGCACACAATGTCGAGTTCCCAATGTCATACACACCCCTGCTTAGTGCCGTAGGTGCACTGAGGAGCAAGGCAAACAGCCATATGAGTACACAGGTGAGGTTAGCGTAGAGAAGTGTGCGCTGGCGTCTGGAGCGCACCGGATGTACGATAGCAAGATATCGGTCAATGCTAAGAGCGGTGAGGAAGAATATACTAGTGTAGAGGTTGAAGATGACCAGTCCGGCGCTTGCCTTGCACAGAACGGTGCCGAATGGCCAGTGGTAACCCATGCCTGTGAAAGCGGCCCACAATGGCAGCGTAATAAGGAAAGTAAGGTCTGATATAGCTAGATTGAGCACAAACACGTTTGCTACTGTTTTTAGCTTCATGTAGCGGTAGATGACAGCCACCACCATACTATTACCAATGATCCCAATGATAAAATTGCATCCATAGACGACGGGAATGAAGGTGAAGATGAAGCTGTGTCTTCCAGACATATTGCAGTTCACGTGGAAGCGCTCACTCATTCCTGAGGTTTTGTTCTCCATTTTTTGGTCCACAGTTGTTGCTTATGTGACAACAAATGGGTACCCACAGGGTATGTCTCGAGTAGCCGACACCAGCTTTGGGGTAAAGGCCTCACTGACACCTATAAAACAGAGCAACAAAAAGTGTCAGCCACAGCCCAGAGGAAGAGGTATCATTACCAAAGGCCGTAAACACCGGCCGTGACGCATGGCCATGAAAGAGCTCCTGCTACGCCCCCTTATTAAGCTCTGCACATTAAAACTGTCTTCACTAATCATGCTAGTTCTGCTATCAAAAACAGATGCTTGATGACTAAGCATTCAAAAAGGCCCTTTGAAACAACACTGATCTGACCACCTGGAACCCCTTTAAAACGCTCTCTCAGTTAATGAGTGTGAGAGGGAAATTGTGCTGTGTTTATCCAAAGGTTCTCACGATCTATCTATCTATCTATCTATCTATCTATCTATCTATCTATCTATATTGTTCTATCTATCTATCTATCTATCTATATTGTTCTATCTATCTATCTATCTATCTATCTATCTATCTATCTATCTATCTATCTATCTATCTATCTATATTGTTCTATCTATCTATCTATCTATCTATCTATCTATCTATCTATCTATCTATCTATCGTTCTATCGTTCTATCGTTCTATCTATCGTTCTATCTAGTTCTATCTATCTATCTATCTATCTATCTATCTATCTATCTATCTATCTATCTATCTATCTATCTATATTGTTCTATCTATCTATCTATCTATCTATATTGTTCTATCTATCTATCTATCTATCTATCTATCTATCTATCTATCTATCTATCTATCTATCTATCTATCTATCTATCTATCTATCTATATTGTTCTATCTATCTGTCTATCATCTATCTATCTATCTATCTATCTATCTATCTATCTATCTATCTATCTATCTATCTATCTATCTATCTATCTATCTATCTATCTATCTATCTATCTATATTGTTCTATCGATGTTGTTCTATCTATCTATCTATCTATCTATCTATCTATCTATCTATCTATCTATCTATCTATCTATCTATCTATCTATCTATCTATCTATCTATCTATCGTTCTATCTATCGTTCTACCGTTCTATCTATCGTTCTATCTGTCTGTCTATCTATCTATCGATATTGTTCTATCTGTCTGTCTATCTATCTATCGATATTGTTCTATCTATCTATCTATCTATCTATCTATCTATCTATCTATCTATCTATCTATCTATCTATCTATCTATCTATCTATCTATCGTTCTATCTATCGTTCTATCTATATTGTTCTATCTGTCTGTCTATCTATCTATCGATATTGTTCTATCTATCTATCTATCTATCTATCTATCTATCTATCTATCTATCTATCTATATTGTTCTATCTATCTATCTATCTATCTATCTATCTATCTATCTATCTATCTATCTATCTATCTATCTATCTATCTATCTATCTATCTATATTGTTCTATCGATGTTGTTCTATCTATCTATCTATCTATCTATCTATCTATCTATCTATCTATCTATCTATCTATCTATCTATCTATCTATCTATCTATCTATCTATCGTTCTATCTATCTATCTATCTATCTATCTATCTATCTATCTATCTATCTATCTATCTATCTATCTATCTATCTATCTATATTGTTCTATCTATCTGTCTATCATCTATCTATCTATCTATCTATCTATCTATCTATCTATCTATCTATCTATCTATCTATCTATCTATCTATCTATCTATATTGTTCTATCGATGTTGTTCTATCTATCTATCTATCTATCTATCTATCTATCTATCTATCTATCTATCTATCTATCTATCTATCTATCGTTCTATCTATCGTTCTATCTGTCTGTCTATCTATCTATCGATATTGTTCTATCTGTCTGTCTATCTATCTATCTATCTATCTATCTATCTATCTATCTATCTATCTATCTATCTATCTATCTATCTATATTGTTCTATCTATCTGTCTATCATCTATCTATCTATCTATCTATCTATCTATCTATCTATCTATCTATCTATCTATCTATCTATCTATCTATCTATCTATCTATATTGTTCTATCGATGTTGTTCTATCTATCTATCTATCTATCTATCTATCTATCTATCTATCTATCTATCTATCTATCTATCTATCTATCTATCGTTCTATCTATCGTTCTATCTGTCTGTCTATCTATCTATCGATATTGTTCTATCTGTCTGTCTATCTATCTATCGATATTGTTCTATCTATCTATCTATCTATCTATCTATCTATCTATCTATCTATCTATCTATCTATCTATCTATCTATCTATCTATCGTTCTATCTATCGTTCTATCTATCGTTCTATCTATATTGTTCTATCTGTCTGTCTATCTATCTATCGATATTGTTCTATCTATCTATCTATCTATCTATCTATCTATCTATCTATCTATCTATCTATCTATCTATCTATCTATCTATATTGTTCTATCTATCTATCTATCTATCTATCTATCTATCTATCTATCTATCTATCTATCTATCTATATTGTTCTATCGATGTTGTTCTATCTATCTATCTATCTATCTATCTATCTATCTATCTATCTATCTATCTATCTATCTATCTATCTATCTATCTATCTATCTATCGTTCTATCTATCGTTCTATCTATCGTTCTATCTGTCTGTCTATCTATCTATCGATATTGTTCTATCTGTCTGTCTATCTATCTATCGATATTGTTCTATCTATCTATCTATCTATCTATCTATCTATCTATCTATCTATCTATCTATCTATCTATCTATCTATCTATCGTTCTATCTATATTGTTCTATCTGTCTGTCTATCTATCTATCGATATTGTTCTATCTATCTATCTATCTATCTATCTATCTATCTATCTATCTATCTATCTATCTATCTATCTATCTATCTATATTGTTCTATCGATGTTGTTCTATCTATCTATCTATCTATCTATCTATCTATCTATCTATCTATCTATCTATCTATCTATCTATCTATCTATCTATATTGTTCTATCTATCTATCTATCTATCTATCTATCTATCTATCTATCTATCTATCTATCTATCTATCTATCTATCTATATTGTTCTATCTGTCTATCTATCTATCTATCTATCTATCTATCTATCTATCTATCTATCTATCTATCTATCTATCTATCTATCTATCTATCTATCTATCTATCATAAGGACTACAACATTTTTGCGTATTCAAAAGTTAGCCTCTGCTTTCTACTTAAATGTTACAGTCATACGAATGTCTTTCAATTTGAGTAAATTTCTTTTTATTTTAATTTCTGTACATTCAATTTTTAAATGATTTAAATTAGTGCTGGGGAAAAAATTAATCGTGATTAATCGCATCCAAAATAAAAGTTTGTGTTTACATAATATATGTTTGTCTGTACTGTGTATAATTATTATGTATATATAAATACACACACATGCATTATAGCGTTGCAGAGTTATGTTCCATACACACTTTGCTGAAAGGATCTCAGCATGAGAATTTCTAATCAGCACACACCTAAATAAACAGGTCACCAGGGGTCTAGGCTGTGGAAAGACTCTGTGAGAAAATCAAACCTGTTATAAAATGAGCATGCTGTTACCAGGATAGAATGAGGAAAAAATTATCCATTCAGAACATGTTGATAAATGTCCAAAAATCAAATAATAAAATGCTTTCTACATACTTAAATTACGGTAATATATGCCACAGTTGGCCACAAGAGGGCACAGTAAAGGGTTTTTTTTTCTGCATGGTTTCAGCTTAAATCTTAAAGCAAAAACCAGGCTTGTGCAGAATTTAGGAACTTTCAATTATTTCAACCCCACAGGACTAATTTTAATTTGAATCACAATGAAGAGGTAATTTACTGTATTGCAATAGCAAGAAAGTATATTTTGACCAAACATAATTGCATGCATTCACATAACAAATTTTGATTATTTATTCCCTATATAGATTTTTTTTAATCAATTAGATTTAAACAGACCACTTTATAAGCTTACTTTCTCTGGTTTGGCATATGATGAATATATACATTTAAAAAATGGAATCTACAACATCCCATGTCAATATCCCGTGTGTTGTGTGTATAATAACATGTTTAATTGGTAATTCATACTTTAAAAAAGTAATTATTAAGCATAAAAAACTGTGCTTAAAACTATTTTTTATGTTTAATAAATAAAAAAAAAACAAAAAAAAAAAACAATTACAATTACATTACAATTCTGTATCCTGTTTCTCACCTCAGTTCAAATTCAGGAACTAAACTGGAATTTAAGTCTATCAATTCTGAAGAATCATCACTCTGTATGCATCCATACAATTCTTCATTTACACGCCTCACATTTTAGAGCAGTTTCATTTATATATCAAGTGAACGTGGGTTTCTTTGGTTTCACAGGCGAGACATTTTAAAAAGCGTGCATTCTTCTGTAAAAGCAGCAGCTATATCAGTTGCAGATGTGGCGTTCATTGCTAAAGAAGGAGCACAACGTTGGGGTGCCAAGGGTAACAGGATAATGAAATTTCACCCCTGTAGTTCCGCACATGTCACCATTTGATTTAGTCCTGTTTTCTTTTTTAAATTAGTGTAACAGTAGGCGATTGTAAGTTGACTGTATAGGGAACACAGAAACTAAATGTGTAAGACTAGTCCACTTTTAGTTGTGCATGTGTTATGTTCTCATGCTGTTTCTCTGGATTCAATGAAATACCCGCAACACAAAAGCACAAAACAGGAACACAGCACCAAATTAATTACTCTTAAGCTAGATAATAATTACTCTTAATTGTTCCTCCCAGCCAGTAAATACATTAAATGGACAACAAATGGAAACTTTAAATGGAGACTGTAAAAGGCAGAAATTACCGTTACATTAGTTTGCCAAATGCCATTAAATATGCCATTTACTCTGAAGTGCTGTTTAGAGTAAAGGAAAGCAATGGTGTTTTCTATAGGTGTTTTTTCACCAGAACTGATTAGAGTAGGCATACTAGGAAAATGTTTAGCTGGACTTTTTGCTGACACTCTTGGGTGCTTTTTTTTTAAACATAAAATGAGTCACGATGTAACAATGCTGTATTGATTCAAATTGAATTCTGATATTAATTAAACAATCTACTTTTGTGCTCAGCTAAAGATTTAAGGTGAAGTATTCCTTTAATGAATTTAAGAATAAACATCTGAAGAGAGAATTGCTTGAGGAGTGTTCTATTTTATATATATATAAAATAATCGAGTCAAAGTTTTCTGAAGGTTCCAAAACAAGATCACCTATAGCAATCTAACCTCAAAATCCCTGGTAATAACACCAAAATTGGCACACATAAAGTCAAAACCCATATCTATAGGAAAAAAAAAAATATATATATATATATATATATATATTCAACTTTTTTTTCCCATGATACCACAATTGTTTGATTAACATTCTATATATTATGGACAGTCTATATATTAAGATCACACATCAGATGTTTTTCCCCAACAGTTAACCAAACGTTCACTTAGGACATAACAGATAATGTTTGCATGAATACTTGCCAAGACAGATATTTTGAAATACTGTAATTCTGTGTATATGTGTATATCGGGACTGCACGGTGTCTGAGGCGTCTTTGTACGTTATCTGTCAGTCAGCAAGAGTAAGATTGTTTTTCATGAACAAGGGAAAGGTACTCCTCTCAGAAAACAAATAAAGATACTTTTAAATGTTTAATTGCTATTTGGATCATTGGGCTCTCTAGACGAGGGCTTAATGAACAGATTTTTGTGTATATATATATATATATACACCGATCAGGCATTACATTATGATATTAATATTGTGTTGGTCCCCCTTTTGCTGCCAAAACAGCCCTGACCCGTCGAGGCATGGACTCCACTAGACCCATGAAGGTGTGCTGTGGTATCTGGCACCAATATGTTAGCAGCAGATCCTTTAAGTCCTGTAAGTTGTGAGGTGGGGCCTCCATGGATCGGACTTGTTTGTTCAGCACATCCCACAGATGCTCGTTTGGATTGAGATCTGGGGAATTTGGAGGCCAAGTCAACCCCTCAAACACGTTGTTGTGATCCTCAAACCATTCCTGAACCATTTTTGCTTTGTGGCAGGGCACATTATCCTGCTGAAAGAGGCCACAGCCACCAGGGAATACCGTTTCCATGAAAGGGTGTACATGGTCTGCAATGCTTAGGTAGGTGTTACGTGTCAAAGTAACATCCACATGGATGGCAGGACCCAAGGTTTCCCAGCAGAACATTGCCCAAAGCATCACACTGCCTCTGCCGGCTTGCCTTCTTCTCATAGTGCATCCTGGTGCCATGTGTTCCCAAGGTAAGCGACGCATACGCACCCGGCCATCCACGTGATGTAAAAGAAAACGTGATTCATCAGACCAGGCCACCTTCTTCCATTGCTCCGTGGTCCAGTTCTGATGCTCACGTGCCCACTGTTGGCGCTTTCGGTGGTGGACAGGGGTCAGCATGGGCACCCTGACTGGCCTGCGGCTATGCAACCCGATACGCAAAAACTGCGATGCGCTGTGTATTCTGACACCTTTCTATCAGAACCAGCATTATCTTCTTGAGCAATATGAGCTATAGTAGCTTGTCTGTTTGATCGGACCACACGGGCCAGCCTTCGCTCCCCACGTGCATAAATGAGCCTTGGCCGCCCATGACCCTGTCGCCGGTTCACCACTGTTCCTTCCATGGACCACTTTTGATAGATACTGACCACTGCAGACCGGGAACACCCCACAAGAGCTGCAGTTTTGGAGATGCTCTGACCCAGTCGTCTAACTATCACAATTTGGCCCTTGTCAAACTCGCTCAAATCCTTACGCTTGCCCATTTTTCCTGCTTCTAACACATCAACTTTGAGGACAAAATGTTCACTTGCTGCCTAATATATCCCACCCACTAACAGGTGCCGTGATGAAGAGAAGGAGCCGATAATCAGTGTTATTCACTTCATCTGTCAGTGGTTATAATGTTATGCCTGATTGGTGTATATATATATACACATTTACGACCATTAAAACCTTTGCACGTGACATCGAGCTCTTTAAAAAGCACATAAAAAATTACTTTATACTAATACGAATAATCGGGGTGAGGTAGGCTATAATTTCTTTTTTTTAAATTTAGAGGTTGATTTTGGAGGTGAAATGTCACCTGGTTTTTCATCAGTTTTTCATCATGGGATTCAACTAGGCCTACTTGTTTGCCCTGACAACACAACTGTCTATCAGGAACTCTGTTTAATCAGAAGTGTAGCGTGAGCACCACCATCTGGCAGAGTGTTAGACTGGCTACTAAAATCATCACTGACCTAGTTAAAGATTCACTCAGTCTGCTCTTCTCTCACTTCGGAGAGGTACCACCAGAAAATGTACCTCACCAGCACAAGTGTGGCCACTAAAAAAACAATTATCTCTCCTTACCCGCTGGGACAACAGAGACGGGCTTTATATATTTCTGTTGACTGGGCTTTTAAGGCAAACGGCTGTTTGGATTAACAGCAGATGGAATGACACAGACATCTGTCTGACATTTTGTTTAGCAGAGCACAAACGAAAGCCCAATGCGGCAATTTAGCTTCTGTTATCGTGTTTAAGTTCTCATCAGATAGATGCAAGCTGCCACCATGGGAGTTGTGGACAACAAATATTAGTCAGCCTTAATACTGCAGCTCATTGGATTTGTCTAAGCTCAAGATGTTAATGTTTTTAACAATGAGATATTACACAATCACTCCGTTCCAAAAGCGTTGCCTGCAGAGGGAGCATTTTAAGTCATCATGCATGTGTTCCCAAGGCTGTTCTGAAAGGTAGACAGCGTAATTATGCTGCTAAATTCAAAGGTAGCATCACATGGATCATTTGTGGAGGAGGGAATCCTAAAATGTACATTGAACCCTTGTGAAAAAGAATTGCACTTAATTGTATTGAATGTGCACTTGTAGTGTAATCTTAAAAGTTATATTTAAGCTATTTTTTTTTTTTTAACAACTGTACCTGTTAATTAAATAAAAGGCCACTTATGTACTTAAAAAGAGTTGCCTGCACTTTGATGACTGTGTAAAGTCAAGTTAAAAGTTTTAAGTGCATGTTAAATCATTGTTTTAATGAACTTTTATCATGCTTTAAAGTACATTTATTTTGATGTGTTACTAACATACTAATTGTACTGAATATGCACTTGCAGTGTAATGTTAAAAGTTATATTTAAGCTATATTAAAAAAAAAAAAAAAAAAACTGTACCTGTTAATGGAATAAAAAGCCACTTATGTGTACTTAAAAAGAGTTGCCTGCACTTTTATGATTGTTTCTTAAAAAATTGCACTGTGTAAAGTCAAGTTACCGAAAGTTTTAAGTGCATGTTAAATCATTGTTTTAATTAACTTTTATCATGCTCTAAAGTACATTTATTTTGATGTGTTACTAACATACTAAAGCACATGTAAAGTACTTAATTATACTGTTATTTGATAATACATTTAAAGTTAAGATATTTTAAATGCACTAAATTGCAACTTCATCATTACAAATGTGTAATTACAAATATATTTAAGTACATGTTTTGTTTTGACCATAAATGCGTGTCAGTACATTCTGTAGTACACTTTAACCATATTTCAAAGATAATAGAAGCAATTATGAAATTACATATAAAGATGTACTTAAGTCCTACTAAAAGCACTCTAAAATTAAACTAATTGCTGTTAATATAAATTCTAATACATTTTCATTTATTTGCAATTAACATGCAGTTAATTTTCTGAAAACATTACATTCAGTATTCACAAGTATACTCTTTTTAAGTATATTATTTCTGCAATTAGTACTCTTTTAAAAAAGTATGTTAAAGTGTACTTTTTCACAAGGGAAATTCTCAATACCGAACATTATAGTTTCAAAATAAGTATTTTATCAATATTTGTGTCTGTTATCAAGGGCTGTGTCCAAAATCGCATACTTCCCTACTATATAGTAACAGTATGTGACAAAATAAGTCTGTCCAAATTCACAGTACTCATAAAAGAGTAGGCAAAAAGTACCTGGATGACCCACTCCTTCTGGTTAAATTCTGAAGTGTGCATATGATGGGCACTTTACTATCCCACAGAAGAGGATTTGTGAATGGCAGTAAAACGACGCAACTGACGCTGGTAGATCACATGATAATGACAACATGGCGAGTATGTAGTACATCCAGATTACATTCACATTCAAACTATATAGAACATACTTTTCCATATAGTTTCTATATAGTATTTTATCAGTTATAATGTAAGTAGGGTAGGCCGTGTACAGTTGGAACAGAGGGACAGCTGAAACACCTTGAATAACTGAATAACTTGGTGCACATCACTATTTACCCATGAGTTTTTGCTCCACACATGCACAGTAGCATCCTCTTTGATCGTGGAAAATTATTACGCATATGTGGAGCAAAAATCACGTGTAAGGAGTGATGCGCACCAAGTTATTCAAGGTGTTTCAACCGTCCCTCTGTTCCAGCTGTACACTGTGCACCGTACTCATTCAAAATAAGTACCTACTTAAGAGAGTATGTGATTTCGGATGCAGCCGAAGTAGGTTCAGTCGGCGGCCATCTTGAAAATGCCTCCTGTGAGCTATTTCCAGTCATGCAAGTAAAGATCCTATTAACTTGAATGGGGAAAGACCAATATCTTTGAAATAGTTTGTCTCCATCAGTTGCTTCACTTCACTGTCATTCAGAAATCCTCTCCCATGGCCTCATGCGCACTTCAGAATCTCAGCAGAAGTAGTAGGCAATCCAGGTACTTTTCGTCTACTGTTTAAAGAATACTGTGAATTCATAGATATCATACTTTTAACATACTGTTTTCGCCTACGATATACTAGAGAAGTGGGCATATTTGGATACAACTAATGGACTTTTAACAGAAAGGTGGGACTTCCAGAGCAGACAGGAAGCAATGTGAGAGAGATAGGGGTGGGATTGTAAAGGAGCCAGTCTCCAGCTCACATTAAAAATAAATGAGTTCAGGTCACTTTATTGCTATCAAATGGCGGTTTAAAATGGCTCTGGTACTATTTTTATGCCTATTAGGCGATCATACTTGCTATCATATAACTCTACTGAAAGAAATTGAGTCACTTGTTTGTGTTTTTTATAACCACAATTTTTTGCACTACACAGTTACCTGTTACTTTCCATTTGTCTCTTTATACTAAGCATGCTCTTATTACTCACAGTGTACACTATATATTTCCCTGATCTATTTTTTATTTATGAGTTTATTGTATTACAGTAAAGCAGTAGAATTTAAATCTAGAAGTCTGTAAGTTACACAGTAGACAGTAATTTTGTTCCAACAACAGACAACATATTGTTCCTCTGTATATGTGTACATGATTGGAATGGCAACACATTTGATTATGGTATGTCCTCATTTAAATAGCAAGGTAAAGTGTGTGTGTTAATGGCGGTCTTATTAAATGAGCCATGCCATACTTTACTGTATGTGCAGCATATTGGGAACAACACACCAGACTAAACAAAGTGCTATGACTGTCATAACAGGCTTTTACTAAAATAACAATCATATTTCTGCATAAACCCATACTTTTGACAAATGCCAAAGGAATCTTTTTTCTTAAAACTGAACACAGTTGCTGGTGTTAAATAGACTAAATGACTCCATATACAATACAATTTCTTGATGTCAATATTTAACTAGCAGATTTTTTATATTTTCTAAAGAAAATATGAGTGGTGTTTGCTCATGCAAAACTCAGTGCCATGCTGCTAGCATGTACTGGATGGTTGCCATTCTGAGAAGTTTTTAGTGCATTGCTATGGGGTTGTTCTGTGTGGTTTCTAAGGTGTTGCTAGTCTGTTTGTAAGGTGTTTTAGGTGGTTGCTAACTGGTCCAAGTCAAAGGGTCCAACAACCCAAGGTCATTTTATCATCCATCAGGTGAAAAACACGATGCAAATAATACCTCTCTTCAACAAGCTGCATAGATTAAGGTATCATTCGTGTGTGTTGCAAAAAGAAATAGGCACTTCCATTTTAATGTTTTTTAATCAATTAATACATTTTAAAGTAGGGGCAAACTCTTAACTATGAGCAGTAATAATAATAGTGATTCTTGCATTCTAGTATTACAAATATACATGATTGTAGAATTGGCTACAAAATTCTGCATCTAAATAAGGATTTCAGATCTGTGCTGCATGTTCGTGAATTTCTATGATTCTATGTTTTCAGTTTAGAATCCAAACTCATTCATTCTTAATAAGCAGGGTTAGCTTTTAGTGCATCTTGCTTGTTAAAAATGACATTTAAATATTATTCTATTTATATATAAATCAGAAAGAGTCCTACCTGATGAAGTGGATAAGAAATCACAGTTTCAGAGTGTGAGCCAAACTGCGTGAACTGCAGACGAGTGCCCTATTACTGAACTGCACGAACAAGACTAGTCAAATTCGCCTGACACTTACACACACATCAGCATGTACAAACACAATCCACCCCCCACTGATGAAAACATGTCTCATGTCTGTATTTCCACAGTATGTGCTTGTTAAGACCACCACCCCCAGCATACACCCACTCAACATTAATGCTCCTCCTATCTGAGTGGCACATCTCAAGCTCAGTGGTCAGTTATTTCACGCTATCCTCCCATTGTGCAAAGGCAAATCGTGACAACTCTAATTGGCCTCCCCCAAAGATATATTAATAGCACAGTCACCAACGTCAGACATTGGAGATGAAGAGGAAATTGGTTGTCTCCTGTTCCTCTTCCATCCTTCAAGATCAAATGTGACTTTTTCCATTGCGGACTTCGCTGTCAGTCAAATAAAAATACGTGCGAGTACAAACACTGCACTATGTGGCCGTTGCGTCACTGGTTGAGTCGCACACCACTTGACGTACTCTGTGTACAAACTGGAGGGGTTGCTGCTCAGAGGTCTGACATCTGAGACAGAAGGATAGGAAAGGAAAACAAAGTAGGGAAGCAGAGGTCTGGATGGGTAGGTTGGACCCGGCAGCGTGTAGACATGAGAAAGAACATGCAGAACTTGTTTTTGAGAAAGCTTTATGGACTGACCTGTGAGGTCAGGTCACCTGATCCGTTTCTGCAATCTGTGGATGTTCTTTCATGCTAGTTCAAATCCAGTTTAACTCTATGTTTGCATGACCAGTGGGGGTAGAAAGCTCTGGGTCTTCTGATTTATGATTAGTGAGCCCAAAACCAACCAACAATTTTTTGATAGTTCTTTTGGGCACACTGGAGTTTCTCGTGTGACTCTTCTGAAGTAGGCATTAGTAGATTGCACTATTAAATTTGTAGATAGAGACTATTTTCCAAGAATATTCTTATTTTATAATCACAACGGTTTGTTCTTCATACCTTAAAAGGAATGAACATAAAGCTTAAATAATTATTCTCCACTATAGGGGAGTAAAAACGCCCCCAAAAAGCCCTCATTTACTCTCTCTCATGTTGTTCCAAAACAAATAAGACTTTCGTTCACCTTTGAAAGGTGAATGAAGAGATTTTTAATATTCCCTCATAATTTTTCTTATCAATTTAAGTCTACTGTAGGTAATTAACATTTTCATAGTTCAAAAAGTACATAAAGACATCGTAAAAGTAATCCATATGAATTGAGCAGTCGAGAACTTGATGTGACTATATTTGATGTGCTCTATGTATGTGCAATGATCAGCGTTCATGTGTGAGTAAAAGCCTTAAGGGTCAAATTTTTGAAATTGAGATTTATACATCATCTGAAAGCTGAATAAATAAGCTTTCCATTGATGTATGGTTTGTTAGGATTGGACATATTTGGCCGAGATACAACTATTTGAAAATCTGGAATCTGAGGGTGCAAAAAAATCTAAATATTGAGAAAATTGCCTTTAAAGTTGTCCAAATGAAGTCCTTAGCAATGCATATTATTACTAATAATACATTTTTTATATATTTACGGTAGTAAATTTACAAAATATCTTCATGGAACATGATCTTTACTTAATATCCTAATGATTTTTGGCCTAAAAGAAAAATAATTTTGACCCATACAATGCATTGTTGGCTATTGCCACAAATACAGTGGGGAGAACAAGTATTTGATACACTGCCGATTTTGCAGGTTTTCCTACTTACAAAGCATGTAGAGGTCTGTCATTTTTATCATAGGTACACGTCAACTGTGAGAGACGGAATCTAAAACAAAAATCCAGAAAATCACATTGTATGATTTTTAAATAATTAATTTGCATTTTATTGCATGACATAAGTATTTGATCACCTACCAACCAGTAAGAATTCCGGCTCTCACAGACCTGTTAGTTTTTCTTTAAGAAGCCCTCCTGTTCTCCACTCATTACCTGTCTTAACTGCACCTGTTTGAACTCGTTACCTGTATAAAAGACACCTGTCCACACACTCAATCAAACAGACTCAAACCTCTCCACAATGGCCAAGACCAGAGAGCTGTGTAAGGACATCAGGGATAAAATTGTAGACCTGCACAAGGCTGGGATGGGCTACAGGACAATAGGCAAGCAGCTTGGTGAGAAGGCAACAACTGTTGGCGCAATTATTAGAAAATGGAAGAAGTTCAAGATGACGGTCAATCTCCCTCAGTCTGGGGCACCATGCAAGATCTCACCTTGTGGGGCATCAATGATCATGAGGAAGGTGAGGGATCAGCCCAGAACTACACGGCAGGACCTGGTCAATGACCTGAAGAGAGCTGGGACCACAGTCTCAAAGAAAACCATTAGTAACACACTACTCCGTCATATATTAAAATCCTGCAGCGCACGCAAGGTCCCCCTGCTCAAGCCAGCGCATGTCCAGGCCCGTCTGAAGTTTGCCAATGACTATCTGGATGATCCAGAGGAGGAATGGGAGAAGGTCATGTGGTCTGATGAGACAAAAATAGAGCTTTTTGGTCTAAACTCCACTCGCCGAAAAAGAAGGATGAGTACAACCCCAAGAACACCATCCCAACCGTGAAGCATGGAGGTGGAAACATCATTCTTTGGGGATGCTTTTCTGCAAAGGAGACAGGACGACTGCACCGTATTGAGGGGAGGATGGATGGGGCCATGTATCGCGAGATCTTGGCCAACAACCTCCTTCCCTCAGTAAAAGCATTGAAGATGGGTGTGGGTCTGGGTCTTCCAGCATGACAACGACCCGAAACACACAGCAACTAAGGAGTGGCTCCATAAGAAGCATCTCAAGGTCCTGGAGTGGCCTAGCCAGTCTCCAGACCTGAACCCAATAGAAAATCTTTGGAGGGAGCTGAAAGTCCGTATTGCCCAGCGACAGCCCCGAAACCTGAACGATCTGGAGAAGGTCTGTATGGAGGAGTGGGCCAAAATCCCTGCTGCAATGTGTGCAAACCTGGTCAAGAACTACAGGAAACGTATGATCTCTGTAATTGCAAACAAAGGTTTCTGTACCAAATATTAAGTTCTGCTTTTCTGATGTATCAAATACTTATGTCATGCAATAAAATGCAAATCAATTACTTAAAAATCATACAATGTGACTTTCTGGATTTTTGTTTTAGATTCCGTCTCTCACAGTTGAAGTGTACCTATGATAAAAATTACAGACTCCTACATGTTTTGTAAGTGGGAAAACCTGCAAAATCGGCAGTGTATCAAATACTTGTTCTCCCCACTGTATACACGTGCGACTTACGACTGGTTTTGTGGTCCAGGGTCACATATTATTGTCATGTAACAGAGGGTCAGAATACAGGAATGCAGGTAACGGATGTTTATTCAAACAGAGAAAGGAAATGGCAGGCAATATGGCAATATGACTTAAAGGGGTTATGAACTGCATTGTTTTATGTTTATGTGGTGAACTTATAATGTTAGTATGATTTGATTTGAATGCTCTGTTTGAAGGGGCGTGTCTGCTGTAAGACTTCAGTGTAAACGCCCACTGCTGTGATTGGCTGCTGTGAGACTTCAGTGTAAACGCCCACTGCTATGATTGGCTGACATCTTTGTATATGAAATAGATATTACATGTGGAACAAGTATTTTACAAGTATTAAATGTGGAACTCTCTCGAAAACATTTAGCACGTTTTTACTATTACAGCTCTCAAGGTTAACTATTAGTGGAATAGTGTTCATTATAGCATCATTGTATTTAGATCTCTGGCATTATATTTAGATCACGGCATGAAAGGTTGCAAAGGGAGCGTTCTTTGACCGCTTTCTATATATAATTTAATCACAGTTTAAATAACAGATTATTTTCATCCTACTAAGAGAAACAATGTGAAGTTGAGCATTTAGTCACTGGTTTGATTTACTGACACATAAACAAAGAACATCTGACTGTACATGAATCATTACAAATCAGAAAACACTGGTCACAGAATTAACACGGTTACTTACATGTTGTGGCATTACTGTTGAGTCGATATCGTAAACGTCTGTTTGCAAAAAGCCTGCGCCAAAATTGCGACTGATTTACCAAAGAATCCACAGTGAAATGTAGCGAATACAAATAAATAATGCTCAACTGAGACATTCACATTGTTGAAAACAAATAAAATAACCACATTCCTAGCATTAGGATCCTTTGGAAGGTAATATTATTTGTTGTCCATCCTGTATCGCTCTTCTCTCCTCGTCATCTCACTAACACACCAGTGGGCGGGGCCAAAGTTGACAAGACCAGACAATGAGGGTAGGTGAGGTGTGTGCTTATGTGATGAGGTGTTAATCAGTGGCAGGTGTGGGTGATGGTTGAATGACTGCTGGTGAGGACCAGGAGGGATGCTGGGAAGTGTAGTCCAGAGTATGAGTGAAGGAGTGTAGCAGTGAATGAGGACCAGTGAACTCGTGACATTTATGCCCTTTTATAAAGTTTTGATTTTGTTTTTGTGGTCTAATAGGTTTTCATGCTTGAATGTTAAAAAAAAAAAAAAAAACGAAATGAAATTAAATGAAATGAAAATCACTTTTGCTTTAGTGTTATATTATTATATATCAATGTTTATTTACTTTACTTCCTCAACTTTTTTGGACACATTGTCAGTAAATAAAACAACAACAACAGTTTTTCACTGAAAAGCGCTTATAATGTTGTAATAAATGGCTATAACTTGATTTTTACATGTAGACAACATTTCATCTGGAAGTCTACATCCAAGTATGACTTTCTAAAGGAAAATATTCAAACTTCAGGAAGTTCTGTTTGAGTTCACAGTAAAAAAAAAAAAAAAAAAGATTGCTGCTGTTTTTCTTAATTCTGGTAAATTCATCCATTCTTAGACAAAATAAATATTAAATGGGGACTTTGAATGAGCTACATTGAAACTTCAAGTTCGCTTCACGTTTGACATTACGTCGTGATCCCATTACATCAATCATTCTGATGTAACGTCTCCGTTCCCTCCTTCAGGGACGTTCTCCTGTTTAAAATGGCACATGGCACTTGATGCTGACTGCTAGAATGGATTAGAAAAACACAGGCGAGTGAGGTGCCCCAAAAATGTTCTTTCCAAGGCACAGCAACAGAGCAAATTACACAAGATATGGTATCTTCTGACAAAAAAAAAAAAAAAAAACTTCCCACAATAGACTTTTATAGGTACATCAACAGTGAAAATGGCAAATCTTGAGAAAAGACAGCTGTATATTGCAAACAATTGCATTATGGGATACTGGTGCTTTGCATTAAACCCAGCCAAGACAAATTCTGCTAGGATGTGACGGTTGGTTTTATCACCTTTCCAAACATTTTTTCACATCACCTCATGAGTGTAGCTAAATGCAAACTTATCTCTCTTAGGTTGTCTGTGTGGTGTGGATTTACTTGATAACATTTAAGAAAAAAAAAAAAAGGAAACAAGCAATTCTTCAAACAATAAGGACAAGTTGATAAGACATGCTTAAATATTCACTAACATAGGTATGACGTATGACTACTCCCTTTTTTCCCCTTTGTTTGTTTGTTTGATTGTTCAAAACTTTGCACTAATTTTGCTATTTCTGCTTTAAACTTGTAGGCATCTCAGTAATGGACTTCAATAGGTGTACCAATATATTTTAAAAGAAATAAAGGCTCCCATAACAAACTTGTGACACATGGCATGACATAATTTGGACATTATCTACTACAGCATTGTGGGCAGACAAGTATGCACTCATATTCCATTTAACGTTGCCTCTCAAGTTTTAACGTAAATTGTTCAACCCTGTTACTAAAGTTAATGTAAGAACAATTTACAGTGTACAATTTACAGTTTAAACACATTTATTTTCCTTTATACTACGGGGTTGTTGAATGCTTGAATTATTGAAAAATAATGCACACCCGAGGTGGTAATGCGACCATTATACACTCACCTAAAGGATTATTAGGAACACCTGTTCAATTTCTCATTAATGCAATTATCTAATCAACCAATCACATGGCAGTTGCTTCAATGCATTTAGGGGTGTGGTCCTGGTCAAGACAATCTCCTGAACTCCAAACTGAATGTCAGAATGGGAAAGAAAGGTGATTTAAGCAATTTTGAGCGTGGCATGGTTGTTGGTGCCAGACGGGCCGGTCTGAGTATTTCACAATCTGCTCAGTTACTGGGATTTTCATGCACAACCATTTCTAGAGTTTACAAAGAATGGTGTGAAAAGGGAAAAACATCCAGTATGCGGCAGTCCTGTGGGCGAAAATGCCTTGTTGATGCTAGAGGTCAGAGGAGAATGGGCCGACTGATTCAAGCTGATAGAAGAGCAACTTTGACTGAAATAACCACTCGTTACAACCGAGGTATGCAGCAAAGCATTTGTGAAGCCACAACACGCACAACCTTGAGGCGGATGGGCTACAACAGCAGAAGACCCCACCGGGTACCACTCATATCCACTACAAATAGGAAAAAGAGGCTACAATTTGCACGAGCTCACCAAAATTGGACAGTTGAAGACTGGAAAAATGTTGCCTGGTCTGATGAGTCTTGATTTCTGTTGAGACATTTAGATGGTAGAGTCAGAATTTGGCGTAAACAGAATGAGAACATGGATCCATCATGCCTTGTTACCACTGTGCAGGCTGGTGGTGGTGGTGTAATGGTGTGGGGGATGTTTTCTTGGCACACTTTAGGCCCCTTAGTGCCAATTGGGCATTGTTTAAATGCCACGGCCTACCTGAGCATTGTTTCTGACCATGTCCATCCCTTTATGACCACCATGTACCCATCCTCTGATGGCTACTTCCAGCAGGATAATGCACCATGTCACAAAGCTCGAATCATTTCAAATTGGTTTCCTGAACATGACAATGAGTTCACTGTACTAAAATGGCCCCCACAGTCACCAGATCTCAACCCAATAGAGCATCTTTGGGATGTGGTGGAACGGGAGCTTCGTGCCCTGGATGTGCATCCCACAAATCTCCATCAGCTGCAAGATGCTATCCTATCAATATGGGCCAACATTTCTAAAGAATGCTTTCAGCACCTTGTTGAATCAATGCCACGTAGAATTAAGGCAGTTCTGAAGGCGAAAGGGGGTCAAACACAGTATTAGTATGGTGTTCCTAATAATCCTTTAGGTGAGTGTATCTCAGCTGTGCATTATTTTTAAATAATTCAACGGCCTGGAGTCAATTATTCCGCTTGTACTACAGTTACTACAACTCAAAACATTGTTCAGGTGATGTACACTCACCTAAAGGATTATTAGGAACACCATACTAATACTGTGTTTGACCCCCTTTCGCCTTCAGAACTGCCTTAATTCTACGTGGCATTGATTCAACAAGGTGCTGAAAGCATTCTTTAGAAATGTTGGCCCATATTGATAGGATAGCATCTTGCAGTTGATGGAGATTTGTGGGATGCACATCCAGGGCACGAAGCTCCCGTTCCACCACATCCCAAAGATGCTCTATTGGGTTGAGATCTGGTGACTGTGGGGGCCATTTTAGTACACTGAACTCATTGTCATGTTCAAGAAACCAATTTGAAATGATTCGAGCTTTGTGACATGGTGCATTATCCTGCTGGAAGTAGCCATCAGAGGATGGGTACATGGTGGTCATAAAGGGATGGACATGGTCAGAAACAATGCTCAGGTAGGCCGTGGCATTTAAACGATGCCCAATTGGCACTAAGGGGCCTAAAGTGTGCCAAGAAAACATCCCCCACACCATTACACCACCACCACCAGCCTGCACAGTGGTAACAAGGCATGATGGATCCATGTTCTCATTCTGTTTACGCCAAATTCTGACTCTACCATCTGAATGTCTCAACAGAAATCGAGACTCATCAGACCAGGCAACATTTTTCCAGTCTTCAACTGTCCAATTTTGGTGAGCTCGTGCAAATTGTAGCCTCTTTTTCCTATTTGTAGTGGAGATGAGTGGTACCCGGTGGGGTCTTCTGCTGTTGTAGCCCATCCGCCTCAAGGTTGTGCGTGTTGTGGCTTCACAAATGCTTTGCTGCATACCTCGGTTGTAACGAGTGGTTATTTCAGTCAAAGTTGCTCTTCTATCAGCTTGAATCAGTCGGCCCATTCTCCTCTGACCTCTAGCATCAACAAGGCATTTTCGCCCACAGGACTGCCGCATACTGGATGTTTTTCCCTTTTCACACCATTCTTTGTAAACTCTAGAAATGGTTGTGCGTGAAAATCCCAGTAACTGAGCAGATTGTGAAATACTCAGACCGGCCCGTCTGGCACCAACAACCATGCCACGCTCAGAATTGCTTAAATCACCTTTCTTTCCCATTCTGACATTCAGTTTGGAGTTCAGGAGATTGTCTTGACCAGGACCACACCCCTAAATGCATTGAAGCAACTGCCATGTGATTGGTTGATTAGATAATTGCATTAATGAGAAATTGAACAGGTGTTCCTAATAATCCTTTAGGTGAGTGTATTTCAAGACATTTGTCCTTAAAACGCTCTTGTGTGCAGGACGTTTCTAATTTACTTATTCATGAGAAATAATACGTTTATCAGTATGTGGTCCAAAATTAGATAACCCCAGTAATAGCATAATTTAGGCTAAATTTGCAACCCTATTACTCATTTTACTGTAGCTAAAGAGTTGTGCGATTTTTTTGAATGACTGACCAATATGTTTTGTAAAATAAAACAGCACATGTAACATTTAGTTTTAAACAAATCTGAAGTTTAGGCATTTTATTCCATTACCACTAGATATGTTTTCATCCACTTTATTACGAATTTTGGGATATCACATTAAAAAAAAAGGATGGATTGGAAATGCCAAGATGCAAATACATTCTAAAAATGTGCGAAATGTGTGAAAAGCGCTATACAAATAAATGTGAATTGAATTGAATTTACCAAATAAATCCCACTACGCGCAACAAAAAAGTATTGTGACTTTGCCTCAACAGATCATGTGATGAGAATCGGCTTGATGACTCACCAGCGGACCAATTTCATTGCAAAGCATCTCAAATGTTGAATTGATAGTTCTGAAATGCTGGAGCCAAATTTTGTCATCAAAATGGTTGGGTATAATTCCCTCCCAGAAGCGTCTTACATGATTGCATTCCCAAACAACAACCGCCTAACAATACAAGATGACATGACAGCGTTTACTGCGTTTCATCTTTGCACTCTCAGGCACAAGTCATTTATGATATAGGATAAAAGAGCCACAGTGGCTTCGCCGATTGCTTATTCATAATTGTTTTATGTGATATTCCAATTTTGCAAGTTAAATTTGAAAACTCTGGTTGGAAACTCTAAAATTTCAAGTCTCAGTTTTATGGAAAGTTCCCTATGCATTTGAAATACTTTACAGGGAGTAACCTGTATAGGCTTGTGTATCTTATAACTTCCTATTGAAATACTAAATAATATGTAATTTTATATGGGAAGCATTTATTTGCTATCACCATTTTGAAAGCTTTCTGTTTAGTGGCAGTAACTCTTGTGACAGGATCTCCCATAGTGACTTTTGCATCTGTTATGTTAATGACTAAGGACACATCTTTCACTCTGTCCTTTTCCAGCCACCAAGGTTTAGAAAATATTTACAGCCACTTTCACAAGGGGCACACGAGAGGTTGTTAGCTTAGCTGTTGCTGCCTGACATTTTATCTGTAATGGACAGTAACTGGAATGTTTTATTGGGTCGTGTGACTATGATAGTGATGTGTTCGCTTCGGATGGTTCATATCAAGCCAAGTGTTACGACCCATAAACCAACATAAAAGGCAATTAGAGACCAAATCCCAGGTCCACAGATCTTCAAAGAAAGGGATTGTGTATTTGTGTGGCCTTCCTAATAATCAGTGTGGGTTGAAGAACAGTGACATTTGAAAGATATTACACCAAATATCCCCTACTTTTGCCATTTAGTGCCCACTTCAGAGGCACTGTTTCGCAACAATTTGTGGAATAGGCGGAAACCAGTCTGCTAGTTTATGGAAATTGCTGACCTTAGATTAAAACAAATGTTTCTAACACACTACAGTTTGTCAGAGACAATCTCCCGAATGTCAAAAAACACAAACTTATTATCCCAAACAGGAAATGGAGATTGGGGAAATGGTGGGAAAGACACTATAAAGAAGGGGAAAATTAACCACTACTTTCTCTAGTTCTTTTGAAATGAATCATATTCATTTGGTATGATGGATGTTGAGGTTTTATAATTCATGCATATATTTATAGATAATTCATGCGGTTCACTGAACTGAAAAATGATTGATATGACAATTTAGAATGTAATTTCACTATGTTTAGCATTGCGTTTCATGTTGTGCCATGACAAACTTAACTAAATATGTGTAATTTTATGTGTAATTTGTTGTGGCAAGGCAAAATAAGGATTTTGTTATTTTGTTATTTTTGTGATTTTGTGTCTATACTATACTGTAGATGCCCATGCCCTAACTAGACTTGATGCAATACCTTTCCAATGAAGTGCAATTTGTCTGCCCATGTTGAAATCAAAAATGAATTCTTAAAATCTTAGTATGTGTTTGTGTTTCCCAACCTGTTTTCTGTGAAGTCTGTCCAGTGTTGAGCCAAGAGCTTGAAGAGAGCAGGACAGTGGGGTCATTGAATTTGTTCTCTCAGCCATGACCACCAGTGGACATTCTCTTCAGCCGGATGACCAGCCCTTCTCTTTCTCTCGATAGGCCTCTGGGCCCAGTTTACTTTACAGCTGAATCAACAGAACCCAACCGGTATACAGTGGACCAGAGGGAGCATGTACTGTATGTATGTATATATATATATATATATATATATACACTCACCTAAAGGATTATTAGGAACACCATACTAATACTGTGTTTGACCCCCTTTCGCCTTCAGAACTGCCTTAATTCTACGTGGCATTGATTCAACAAGGTGCTGAAAGCATTCTTTAGAAATGTTGGCCCATATTGATAGGATAGCATCTTGCAGCTGATGGAGATTTGTGGGATGCACATCCAGGGCACGAAGCTCCCGTTCCACCACATCCCAAAGATGCTCTATTGGGTTGAGATCTGGTGACTGTGGGGGCCATTTTAGTACAGTGAACTCATTGTCATGTTCAGGAAACCAATTTGAAATGATTCGAGCTTTGTGACATGGTGCATTATCCTGCTGGAAGTAGCCATCAGAGGATGGGTACATGGTGGTCATAAAGGGATGGACATGGTCAGAAACAATGCTCAGGTAGGCCGTGGCATTTAAACAATGCCCAATTGGCACTAAGGGGCCTAAAGTGTGCCAAGAAAACATCCCCCACACCATTACACCACCACCACCAGCCTGCACAGTGGTAACAAGGCATGATGGATCCATGTTCTCATTCTGTTTACGCCAAATTCTGACTCTACCATCTAAATGTCTCAACAGAAATCAAGACTCATCAGACCAGGCAACATTTTTCCAGTCTTCAACTGTCCAATTTTGGTGAGCTCGTGCAAATTGTAGCCTCTTTTTCCTATTTGTAGTGGAGATGAGTGGTACCCGGTGGGGTCTTCTGCTGTTGTAGCCCATCCGCCTCAAGGTTGTGCGTGTTGTGGCTTCACAAATGCTTTGCTGCATACCTCGGTTGTAACGAGTGGTTATTTCAGTCAAAGTTGCTCTTCTATCAGCTTGAATCAGTCGGCCCATTCTCCTCTGACCTCTAGCATCAACAAGGCATTTTCGCCCACAGGACTGCCGCATACTGGATGTTTTTCCCTTTTCACACCATTCTTTGTAAACTCTAGAAATGGTTGTGCGTGAAAATCCCAGTAACTGAGCAGATTGTGAAATACTCAGACCGGCCCGTCTGGCACCAACAACCATGCCACGCTCAAAATTGCTTAAATCACCTTTCTTTCCCATTCTGACATTCAGTTTGGAGTTCAGGAGATTGTCTTGACCAGGACCACACCCCTAAATGCATTGAAGCAACTGCCATGTGATTGGTTGATTAGATAATTGCATTAATGAGAAATTGAACAGGTGTTCCTAATAATCCTTTAGGTGAGTGTATATATATATTGTACATTGAAATTTTGCACGCTCAAAGTCTAGCGTAACCGCAGTGAAGCTCTGCAGGACAGGGGACCTCAAGGGTCAGAGTTGCCCACTCTTACTATAGGGACTGGGACGCACTATTCTCAGGATAGTTATGGAGCATCTATTTTGAAAGGTGCTGTAAAAATGCGTTGAAATATTTTTTTGTTTTTGCATAGGCACAAAAAGACATTGTGCCTTAGATGTTCATACTGATATTGAGCGATGTTTGTCAAGATCTACAGTATGGTTAGTAACTAGAAATAAATATAATGGCATATGAAACAAACAATGAAATAATATGAACGTGAGATACGTCTTCACTCTATGAGGACACTTGGGATTTTGCCAAAAGAAAACTTTTTTAAGTGATCTCAAGACTTCAGGAGACTCTCCATGGCTAACTATTTCTGTCCCATGGCCTGTTGACAACACTTTCACTATAATTCTAGTACATTCTTTCAATGTTGTCAGGGTTAGTGACCCTGCAGGGTGATGTGACCTAAAAAGTTGCAGATATGCACAAGAATGCAAACACTTTTTTTTCTGGACAACGGAAATTCTTTTAACTGAACTGTTGGATGCCCACTTTCTCAAGAATGGGAAAGGAAGGTATCCCATATCCTGTTTGTAGGAGGGTCTATAGAGCCCTGCTGAAAGAGACAATGGGAACGATTAGTCAGGAAATCTCACAGAACCACACATTGCAACCTGTCAATCACACAGTTAGGGTCATAATATTAACCTGACCACGCTCTCTTACCAGGCTTAACCCATTCACACATAACTTTAAAATATATAAAAATATTTTAGTTTGTGCCGCAGTTCAGAGAATCGGATATATTGGATTTACAATACGTGAATTCATCCACTTCTCCTGAAATACATGAAAGTAAGTGGCCGGTGAACTAGGAGAAGAATAGAGAAAACTTTAAAGTTACTTACACAATATGTATCTGATATGAATAATTATAACGTCTAATTATAATGGAAAGGATTATTATTGCCGCTTCCATAGACATGTCCATTGTCCATTGACAGTGTGTATTTTACAAACTCTAAATGTATTGTTTTTCAGGTACATGTGTATTTAAATGTCTGAAACCTAAACAAACATTATGCGGTTGAAAACATTGAATAGTTGTTGTATATGACGCACGCTGAATACATCTGTCTTTGGCACTCGTGAAAGCACTTTTGAATTTAGCAGTTGATCATGTGATGCACTGACCGTTCTAATCACACCGGTATGATTGTACGCTTCAGGGACCAGCCAAGACTGATCACACTGGTGTGATCGTACATGCGAAAGGGTTAATAATACTGAGAAGTTTACTGATTAAGTCACTTATAATATTGAGAATTACATTTAAGGGTAATTGGCCACACTTTAGTTTAGGGTCCAATTCTCACTATTAACTAACTATTAACTATTAAGACTTTTGCCCCAATAAATTCTTAATTACTATTAATAACTATTATTAATAGTTAGTAAGGTAGTTGTTAAGTTTAGGTATAGGATTAAAGGGTTAGTTCACCCAAAAATGAAAATTCTGTCATTAAATACTAATCCTTATGTTGTTCCAAACCCGTAAGACTTTCGTTCATCTTTGGGACACAAATCAAAATGTTTTTGATCGCTTTATATTATGAACAGATTTAATTTAGGCTTTTATTCACATAAACATTCATCAACTCACACATCAGTTGTGGTAAAACAGAAGCTCAAGCTTGTTCGCTTGAGGTGCAAGAACCAATAAGGTTCATTCTCATGTGTTACGCAGCACATTTGAACTTCAGCAAGAGGTTTGTTCTCACACATCAAGCAGGTTCGGTTGAGCTTCTGTTTATGTTCGTGATTAATGTTAATATGTGAATAAAAGCCTAAATTCAATCTGTTCATCATATAAAGTGATCAAGTCTCTTCAGAATTGAAACTTAGCAATTAATCCACGAAACACATGCATGCCGAACCGTGGAGCCTGGTCCGTACGGGATCACAGATCAACTACGATCCGTTTAACCCCTAAAATATAGTATATAGAATATTTTTAGCAATGTAGTAGGCTACTTTAAGTCATTTCCATGTGTTTTGTTTTGTCCATGGGTACCCAAGAGTGCCTTTACAGAGCCTTCCGTTGAAAACCCTGGCTAATTCTTTGAACTGAGGTTTATCCTTGAATCACCCAATATCTTGCATCCAGACTCTTCCCATTTAAGGTTGGCATGGCGATGTAATGGCGAGAGGGTGTTTGGTGGCACATTTAATGAATCCCAAGCAGACCACTCAAGTAAATATTATCACCCCCTCCCTTTACAGACACAACAGATCGCCTCAGCTCACTTTTCCCTAATTAACCACATACACACACACTAAGGAAGTGTCATCCCAGGACAGCAGTGATAGGACACCAGGGGAGGACTGCTGCCATCCTGATCAACACCCTCCCTCAGACATTACACACAGTCAGTGAAGCCCAGCAGAGAACTTCAGTGAGCTGAAACAGGGTCAAAGGTCAAACACTGGAGACATTGTTTTGCATCTACTCTTTGCATATTTTCCACCAACCCTATAACTGCCAGACTAGAAATCAACCCCAAATCTCATCCAATAGTAAGCTATTGGAGACATAGCCAGGGACATATTACAAATGTTTTTCTGATTTCTTAGCATTGCTGCCACAATGCAGTGATGATCCACAGCCATATCACCCTGTAGCCCAAGACTGGTTGCCCACTGAAGCTAAGCAGTGCTGAGCCTGGTCAGTACATGGATGGGAGACCTCCTGGGAAAAACTAGGTTGCTGTTGGAAGAGGTTTTGGAGAGGCCAGCAGGGGGTGCTCACCCTGTGGTCTGTGTGGGTCCTAACGCCCCAGTACAGTGACGCGGACACTACACTGTCACAAGCTCTGTCCTTCAGATGAGATGTTAAACCGAAGTCCTGACTCTCTGTGGTCATTAAAAATCCCATGGCACTTCTCATTAAAGAGTAGGGGTGTAAACCCGGTGTCCTGGCCAAATTCCCTCCACTGGCCCTTACCAATCATGGCCTCCTAATAATCCCCATCAACTGAATTGGCTCGATCAAGACACGGCTCAATCAAGAAAGGCCTTTATTAAACCCCCGGAGCCGTGTGGATTACTTTTATGATAGATTGATCCACTTTTTGGGCTTCAAATTTTTGGCTGCCATTTATTGCTGTTATAATACTTGGATTAGCCAGGACATTTTTTAATATAACTTAAACTGTATTTGTCTGAAAGAAGAATGTCATATACAGCTAGGATGCATTGAAGGTGAGTAAATCATGGGGTAATTTTTATTTTTGGGTTAACTATCCCTTTAATACCAGGTGTAAACAGGGCCTTACATGCAATTCAGTGTCTGAAATTCAGTTCACATCACATTCTTCGTGGGACTCATCGACAAGGCACAGTTGTCCGGGGAGGCACCTTGAGGGAGCTTCACCGCATACATGGAGTCGGTGCTGGCATCATATGGATCATTTTTCACAGTCGGAGTCGACGATGACAACACCAGCCCCACTCCTAATCTAGTGCCCAGCCAGGAACCTCCAGACGGTGAGGAATGGCAGCATGAGCCCACCACAGACAGAGTGCCCACCTCTACCACGATACAGGAGCCAACGACGAATGGAACGGCTGAGCGAAACATTGCCGTGGAGACGGAGCCTCATGTGTCTGACCAGGTGTGCGAGCCGGCTGCATCATCTGACGCCGAGGGAATTCGTGAGAAGTTCAGGGATGAGGAATGGAGCCCCGCCCACACTTTCGACACTGAGAGTGAATTTCCGGTCAGCACAAAGAACTGTTATTTTGTTTATGGAGAAGATCCCCTACCCCCTTTAATCCCTCCCAAGCCTGTCTGTTCTATTTTGGACTCGCTGGTCCCACCCAGCCTCCTTCTCTCCCACCTCATCTTCAGACATTTGACCAGAATTTTTTTGTTTTTTGCCAGTCCTTCGCTTCCTCCTCAGACCCTTCTCCAGCCCTAAGCCACGTCTGCCACCCAGCCCTCGCTGTCTGCTATCATCCCCTCAGTTCTTCATCAGCCTCCTCTCAGTGGCACGGTTACACCTGGGGCCTGCTGTGAACCAGCTTCTCCTGGGCGTGGAGATCCTGTGGCTCCGCCCCTGGCCTCAGATCCCGTCGTGCCACCTCGGCCCATCGCCCTGACTCTTCCGCCTGTGCTCCTTCCTCCCTCAACGTCAACAGCGACCATCGAGCTTTCGGCTCGGCTCGGACCATTGGCTCCGCCTGGCTGAGACATCACCATCACCTGGACCATCACTATGGAGGGCTCCACCTCCATAGGCTCTGTTACATCCACTCGTCCCCAGGGTGGCGTGGAGACCATCACCACCATGGCTCCTCCCTCCAGCAACGCTGCCGTGGGACGCCATCCTGGCTGTGGCCTGGAGCACCATCAAGGCGAGCTGGAGCGGGCTCGAGGTGAGCCCGCAGTTCAATATAAAGGGAGTGCTAATGACAAAGACCAGGTGCAGGGAATCCGGGGAGAGCGGGAGAGACGATGAGGAAGTGAGTTCAGGTGTGAGACAGGGAGGATCCTGGGAAATGGAGTCTGGGACAGGGCGTGGATTGTAACATTACCTCCCCCTCCCGGTAGGCGCGTCCTCGTGCCTTAGATGTAACACCGGGGAGGGAGGGTGGGCGCCCTGGAGACCTACACGCAGGTGCGGGGGAGGTGCAGAGGTCTCCATGGCGCCCACCAGGAGGGCTGGAGCGGGCTCTAGGGGGGCTGGAGCGGGCTTGTGGAGACTTGGAGCGGATTCTAGGAGGACTGGAGTGGGCTCTTGGAAGGCTGGAGCGGGCTCGTGGAGACTTGGAGCAGATTCTAGGAGGACTGGAGCGGGTTCGAGGAGACTTGGAGCGGACTCTAGGAGACTTGGAGCGGATTCTAGGAGGACTGGAGCAGCAGGATCGCTCCAAAAGACAATCAGCCAGTGGTCCTGTGGTTCTGGCGTGGCGGCGGCCATCTTGGCCGGAGACAAGGGCTCTGGCGTGGCGGCGGCCATCTTGGCTGGAGACGAGGGCTTCGCGGCGGCCAACCTTCTTGGCGGTTTGGGCTGAGGGACAGGCAGGACAACTCGGGAAGACCCACTGAATAGATACGGGGAGGAAACTGGCTGTGGGTAAACTGACCAGGCCGAGTGTTTTTCTGAGGGGACCGGACGAGGAAGACACACATTCTCATGAACCTCTTCAACTTCGAAATCAGAACAATTTAAAAACAGAATCAGATTCATCGACTCGACTAGGGAAAAGGAACAGGCAGGTTCAATGTAACGAATGGTGTCCTCGTCCAGGCCCATCAAAAAACACGCGTTTAAAGGAGCATCTGGCCAGTTCACCAAACTAGACAGCTCAGCGAATTCCTCCACGTACCTCTCCAGCGGGCAACCGTCCTGCCTAAGCCCCCACAGGCGATCCTCCGCTGAAGTGTCTTCCTTGTGGAACACGGGAGGGATTGGGAACAGGAGAATACCCATCTTCTTGTTAGTCCGTTGCAGTATTAGGTCCGTTCTTCTGTTACAACTGCTGGGTGTAGCAGGGAAGAGTCAGAACAGGACTTCCAAAATAGACAGGTTTAATCAAACTAGACACAACCAACAAAACAAACATAACAACATCAAGAACGGACCAGGAGTGCTGGGAGTGAGTTCAATATAAAGGGAGTGCTAATGACAAAGACCAGGTGCAGGGAATCCGGGGAGAGCGGGAGAGACAATGAGGAAGTGAGTTCAGGTGTGAGACAGGGAGGATCCTGGGAAATGGAGTCCGGGACAGGCGTGGATTGTAACAAGCACATGGACAGTCTATCAGAATCACAACAAATTGCATCAAAACTATATGGTTTGTTTACACTATGTCAACATTATGTTGTTTTAATTGTGCTTTATAAATAAATAAACAAATACACTCCTGAGTTCACAATATTGGCAGTATTCAATCTTAGGTGTCAGCTCACCTTTTCCTAGGTTGAGCATTACCTGCTGAATAAAATATAAAGTATTTTTCATACAGTTAGGGTAGTCCAGGTGCAGGGTGTAAATCAGTCTGGAAAAAGGACACAGAAGTCCTGAGGTTGGTCAGTTCATCCATCACCAAACATCCTTCAGTGATGATCCTCACTCTAGATGGGTTTAGCCGACGGCTTTCTTGATCAATGCAGAGGATTCTCACTGGAGTTTGCCTGTATGAGTCCTTGTCAGCTGCAACCTAACAGAGGAAGAAAAAGATTGACAAAGACATTATCATATAATAACGTCAGATAGTGCTGTTGTCAAATACTCAAAGTTATATGCTGTGTTCACACCATGTCGTAATAATCATAATTCCAAGATGACAACGTGATGTTCTACTCCAAGCTGTTCATGTCCTTGGACTGGGAATTACGCATTTCTATGGCAACACTGTCAACAGCTAAATTAATCCCCAGCAGTCAGGTGGTACAGTTATACAAGTAGGAGCTCCCAGAAAATTCCCAGTTTACAGGTCGTTATTACAAGTTCTATGAGAACGTGAACGTTTTTTACAAGCTGGAATCTCATAATTATGGTAATTGCAACATGGTGTCAATGCACCAATACATACCTGGTTTACTGCAGAAAGAGATGGCCATTGAAGTACCATCTGGCTGATGTCAGGCTTGTCGTTGACAACTTTTCTGTAAGGAGCAAACATTAAAGTTATTGTCTTTATAATGGCACCTGACTTAGCTTACATGTAATTGTGCACTGTGCAATATTCAGATTAATAAAATAATCAGCCTCAAAACAGGTCTCAGTAAACCCACATGACATACTGCTGATCTGGAGTTTTGAAGGCGGAATAAGTGTACATATTCTTCATGAAGTGATATAAATGTACATATATTCTGGATGTAAACAAGGAAATTGTTCTGTTCTTGTAAAATGTCCATGTTTGAGCCTATAATGTTTAAATAGCTGTGCTCTCTTTTCACAGTTATGAGGGCAGTACTTACATTTCCAAAGCATCTCTTCTTGACCTGCAACACAAAACAAGATAGTATGTCGTTAAGAGGGCTATGAACCTAGAAAAAACAGGAGTACATCCATCCATTCAACCCGTTAATTAACTTTAACTTACTCTTTCAATCAATAAACGTGTCGAAATAAAACGTTAAATTATTGCACTCACCATATATTCGCGCCGCCATCCTCACTCCTCAGCTGGAAGCGCGGCCGCGGTGTTCGGTGCTGACCAGAGGTTCAAACAAAGTTTACACTCCCCAACAACACCTCCTCGAGTGAAAAAGAAGGGAAATAGAAGGGAAAAGACGAAAAAACGTCCGTCGAACTCGCCGGTCAGGGGTTAAAGCGTGGTGATGTCCGTCGCACGCGAGTGAGAAAACTAGCTTGCTCACCGGAGAAAAATGTCCCGTCGTTTAAACAAACAATGTTTTTCACTGCTCACAAACAGTCTCTCTGGGAGGAAAGAAACAACAAAAAGGTAAATGTAGAACTTGCTAAAACAAATGTTCCAACTTCTCATCAACAGCTCCTTGAATTCACACACACCACGATAAAATGGCCTCATTACCTGACTCACAGCACCAAACCAGCGTGTGGGAGGCGTGGTCAGGAGTAAAACTTCATAATTTGAGTCCATTTAAATTAAATTTATTCACACATTCAAATTATGTCCACAAATTAGTAGAATCTACTAATATTTTATAAGTCATGCAATCAAACTTAAATATTTTAAGTATATTGTAATTAAATGTTTAATTAGATATACAATCCGGGCTAACAGTGTATCTGCAGAGCAACCGTGACATATTATTATAAGCATATTATTCCTGTAATAAGTACTAAAAATATACTAAAGTGTACTTCTTTTTCACAAGGGGTAACAGACATTAAACATGTTTTATGCACTTTATATAGCAGGTTCAAAGAAAAGATTCAAGAGATGGTTTGAAGACTGCATCTTCAAACCCCCCCCTAAAGGTCAATTATGTAATTTTAGCTTTCACATATATGTGAAACTCATGTCACCTAACTGTCTAACAGGAGTTTGAGCTCACTAACAAGATCAAAATTCTGTATAAAGCACTTGACCTGTCATGAAACCTTTAAGAGGCTTTCTGAATAGTAGCAGAATTATCACTAATGCTACCATTTATGATTATCTGTGCATGCCTTTTCAATGTTGGACACATCTTCTATAGGCCTACTTTATAAGCAGTTTTTTTTTTCTTTAGGCAGACAGTCCTACAGCTCTACACAACACAAATTTGTTTAAGAAAAAATATGGGAGCATTGGAAATATTGTGGTGAACAGGCTGCAGACAAATGTCCAGTCTTTATATTAAATCAGAGGCACTGTGCCTGCTGGGATGGCTGCGGGACCAGCATACATGGCTATCTGTGAAGAAGAAAGCCATGTGGAAATCTAATTACTTTACACGTCTACATGCTGAGCACTTTACCAACGCCAGTGCTCTCTTCTCATCACCAGCAAGCCCTAACAATATTTAAACAACATATTCATTTGTCAAAAGGCTGGACCCATGTTTGTTTTGTACTGAACTCCTCTTTAAAAAAAAAAAAAAAAAAGATGTTGACAATGAGTGTAACAGTGGTGAATCTAACTTCAAAGAATGTCATAGAAAAACTTTTGATGTATTTTTCTCCTCAGAGAAAGTTTTTTGGGTTCCATTTCCTCTCTCATCAAAACAGAAAAAATTGGAGCACTGATGGAAATTACAGTTGCGATTCATTTGGCTTGAGCTGGACTCAAGGCATAGACAGTGATTGACTTAACACGCCTCAATCAGAAGCTCTTGTTATGAACAAAGTCTCAGTAGAGTGTGTACTCCATCCTTCATTCAGGCTGTGTGTTTTCAGAAGGCACAGTTCCTCTTTTTACCTGTCCGAGAGGCTGCGAGTGCGACTTTGTTTTGGCTCTAGACATCCATTCCATTTATCATATTAGAATTTCTTTTTTTTACAAAAATGTACTTGATGAACTTGAAATCAAGCCAATTTAGACAACAGTGTTTTAGTGATTTAAGTGGAAGACTGGGACATAGTATAGCAGACCTCCTGATCCAGACCAAAACCTGCCCAAAAGAGTAAGGTTGTCCAGTTGTTGTTCATCAATTGCTTGTTAATAGCTACGTTTTGATCTTTCTAACATCATAATTCATTTAATTACTTTAGACCTCATTGTGTGTTTCTCTTACAGTTTTTATCAGTCTTCCACTATAGTTACACATACACTGATCAGGCATAACATCATGACCACCTTCCTAATATTGTGTTGGTCCCCCTTTTGCTGCCAAAACAACCCTGACCCGTTGAAGCATGGAATCCACTAGACCCCTGAAGGTGTGCTGTGCTATCTGGCACCAAGATGTTAGCAGCAGATCCTTTAAGTCCTGTAAGTTGCGAGGTGGGGCCTCCATGTATCGGACTTGTTTGTTCAGCACATCCCACAGATGCTCAATTGGATTGAGATCTGGGGAATTTGGAGGCCAAGTCAATGCCTCAAACTTGTTGTTGTGCTCCTCAAACCATTCCTGAACCATTTTTGCTTTGTGGCAGGGCACATTATCCTGCTGAAAGAGGAACCAGGGAATACCATTTCCATGAAAGGGTGTACATGGTCTGCAACAATGCTTAGGTAGGTGGTACGTGTCAAAGTAACATCCACATGGATGGCAGGACCCAAGGTTTCCCAGCAGAACATTGCCCAAAGCATCACACTGCCTCCGCCGGCTTGCCTTCATCTCATAGTGCATCCTGGTGCCATGTGTTCCCTAGGTAAGCGACGCATATGCACCCGGTCATCCACGTGATGTAAAAGAAAACGTGATTCATCAGACCAGGCCACCTTCTTCCATTGCTCCGTGGTCCAGTTCTGATGCTAACGTGCCCACTGTTGGCGCTTTCGGCGATGGACAGGGGTCAGCATGGGCACCCTGACTGGTCTGCAGCTATGCAGCCCCATACGCAATAAACTGTGATGCACTGTGTATTCTGACACCTTTCTATCAGAACCAGCATCTTGGTTCTTCATGAGCAATTTTAGTTACAGTAGCTTGTCTGTTTGATCGGACAACAAGGGCCAGCCTTCGTTCCCCACGTGCATCAATGAGCCTTGGCCACCCATGACCCTGTCGCCAGTTCACCACTGTTCCTTCCTTGGACCACTTTTGATAGATACTGACCACTGCAGACCAGGAACACCCCACAAGAGCTGCAGTTTTGGAGATGCTCTGACCTAGTCGTCTAGCCATCACAATCTGGTTCTTGTCAAACTCGCTTAAATCCTTACACTTGGCCATTTGTCCTGCTTCTAACACATCAACTTTGAGGACACAATGTTCACTTGCTGCCTAATATATCCCACCCACTAACAGGAGCCGTGATGAAGAGATAACCAGTTATTCACTTCACCTGTCAGTGGTCATAATGTTATGCCTGATCAGTCTATATGTCTGTTATGCTAAAAAAAAAAAAAAAAAAAAAAACCATTGATCATATTTTAGAGTTTTTGTTGCCAAAAAATCTATAGAAACTGCAAATAATGTAGTGTAATATTTGCTACTTACAGCCATTTTGCACTGACCTTCAACCTTCAAACATTTTGAATGTAATTGAATGTAACAAAACATGTTTTAAAAGCAAAATATCTAGTTTTCTAACCTGTGTGATTTATTACAAGTGATACTGCTAAAATATATCTTTTTTTAGTTGAATTCCAAACATGAAATGATGTAGCGTTTTAGGGTTGCTACGTAACTATTGAAACTAGGCTGCAATCACATATTTAAGATTGTGGATAATAATTTAAAACCTAGGGTGGTTTTATGATTTCTAATCATCCCATTCCATTTCTTGATGGGTACACGCTTTGATTAGAGAGCAAAAATGTTGCACTGTATAGTATTGTTTCATTCCACCTTAATTAATAATATTGGTGTGTTCTGACGTCATGTATTAAATCTGTGATCACGTGGCAATTCTATATATAAAGCCTATGATTTCACATGATAATCACGTAGTATTTTACTGGTCATTAGTGTTTTCTGTATAATGTAAATACCACATAAGACAACTTCATCTTCATATACATCAATCATGTGGTATAGATTTTCGGGAATATAACTTAATGAAAGATATTCAGTAAAATTTAATTTGGGTCATACTGTGCAATGTTTCCCAGTGAAACTGATTTCATTCATATCATTTTCCCACAGAACAGCCAGAATATCCTTAAAGATGGATGTTTTGGCCAGAAGGTTGATTAGTAGTTTGTCATGTAAGGAAATGCAGGCTTCTCTGTGTTCTAGGGCTCCTCCACAAGCTTCCTGGCACTCCTACCCAGTGATGTGAGCCAGAGCAGAGCAATGTCATGGTGAACATTTAAAATGCAAGCTGAAGGATTTATACAAGTTATATAGTTTTCAAAAGATTGTAGAGATGAAACAAGCAAAAGAGAACCTGTGAAGAGAACCTCTATCTGTGTAAATTATATACAAACATAAGGGGCTGTGGATTTCAATAGAAAAGGTTGCTGCTATTAACAATAATACTTTTGTATTTATTTTTATTATATTTTATTTATATAGCTATATAATTGAACATATTTTGCATCCGCTCCCAAAACTTTTGCGTTCCTTGAGAAACTTTTCTACAGGGCCCCTAAAGGGACATGGTTATGGATATTAAATATTTCAATGCTTTTTGTGTTCTAAACTTTTGCGTTCCCCCAATAAACGTTTGTGTTCGCTCGCAAAGAACTCAAAAGTTCCCTTTCAGTCGGTCACGTTCGACATACGTCGGACGTCACCGACGAATTGGGATCACTTCTGGGAGCCCCTATCAGCTTCGAGTGTATAGAGTACGGGCCAATGGCCATTGGCGTGCGAGATTTGCATCTCGCGCTCCACCCCGCATCGCGGGTATAAAGCGGAAGCGGATGCCGCGCACATTTGTCATTCACTTCGGAGCCAAACAGGTGTCCATGAAAGACTGTTCCTGCTTCAGCAGAGAGAAAGAGAGAGAGCGAGAGAAGAGGCTTTTGTGCTGGGGAGAAGGCACGTGCAGTGACAACCGCGAGCTCACCGAGATCGGTGAAATAACTGCTGTTCTTACAGCATCCTGATTGGTTCGGTGGGGGCGTTCCACGGTGAGTGCATACACAGGCTGCACTATTTCCTGTGTTTTGCCGCGGTTGTTCCCTGGGTGCTTCGGCACGTTAAAAGAGCTTCTTCTAAAGGAGCAACACGGGTGTGACACTGTGTCTTTTTCAAGATGTCATTCCACCCGTGCGTTTCTGGATGCGGTCGTTCCCTGTCACCAGCTGACGGTCACAATCGCTGCCTTACATGTCTGGGTATTCAACATGCTGAGGCAGCGTTTGTGGATAGCTCGTGTTCCCATTGCGGGAACATGACCATCTCAGCGCTTAGGTCGAGACTCGCCTACCTTCGGGAGGGTGGAGTCCCTATACCTATGCCCCGATCTAGTGCTATTCCTGCCCAGCAGAATAGACCTACTTCGGCGAATAGCCAGGGTGACCCGAGGATCACGTTTAGGGCACACCCGCCGAGCCAGCCTCCGTGGGCCCCTAAACCCTCTGAAGTGCCTCAGCCGGTTGAGCTTCCGGAGGAAGTCGCTGGCCCCTCCCGGGGTGGTCCAGCGGTGACCTTTCGGAGCTCCAGCAGACGATAGGATGTCGATCGCTGCATCGGAGGGGGAGTTTCAGTCCTCGGGGGATGAAGACTCGGCTGCGTTGCCTCCCTCTGGGAGAGTGGCGTTGCCCGAGACGGACCCCGAGCTGATGGCTATGCTTTCCCGGGCCGCCGAAAAGGTCGGGCTCGTGTGGAACCCTCCACCGTGTCCCGAGCCTTCTAGGCTGGATGATTGGTTTCTCGGGGCGGCTCGCGCTGGTTCTCAGCGTCCCGGCCTGGTGCCTTTCTTCCCGGAAGTGCATGAGGAGCTCACGAGGTCGTGGACGGCACCTTTTTCTGCCAGAAACCGGCCGAGTGGCTCCTCCCTCCTCACTACCCTCGACGGCGGGCGAGCCAAGGGGTACGTGGGGATCCCGCCGGTGGAACGGGCTGTTGCGATGCAACTGTGTCCGGCGTCCGCTTCCACCTGACGTGGAGACCCACGCCACCCATCCAAGGCCTGTAAGTTCTCCTCCAGTCAAACTGGGAAGGCTTACAAGGCTTGTGGACAGGCTGCGTCCGCCTTGCATGCCATGGCGTTGCTCCAGGTACACCAGGCCCAGGCACTCATGGACATGCACGAGGGTAGGCCTGACCCAGAGCTCCTCCGGGAGCTCCGGACGGCGACGGACCTCGCCCTCCGGGCGACGAAAGTCACCGCCCGTTCCATTGGTCAGGCGATGTCCACTCTTGTGGTCCAGGAGCGACATCTCTGGCTCAACCTGGCCGATATGAGGGAGACCGATAAGTATCGGTTCCTGGACTCCCCCATTTCCCAGGTTGGGTTGTTCGGCGACGCGGTCAAGAGCTTTGCCTAGCAGTTCTCGGCCGCCCAGAAGCAGACGGAGACCATTAAGCACATCCTGCCCCGGCGGTCAGCTGCTGCCCAGCCGCCGGCCACAGCTCCTCCGCCTGCTCGTTGCCGAGGGCGGCCGCCCGCCGCTGCCCCCGCTCCCGCCCCAGCCCAGCAGCAGCCTCCACCAGGCCAACGGCGTGAAGTCGGCCGCGGGAAGGCCGTCCAGCCCGCTCAGGCCGCTGCCAAGCCAGGTGGCAAGCGCCGTCGCAAGAGACCCTGAGACGGGCCACCCAGAGATGGAGGAGACAGCTCTTCAGGAGGTGGTGACAGCACCGCTCCTTCTCCCGGAGGAGGGCCGGGAGAGAATTTTTCGTTCCTGTTTGGTTTCTGTTCCGCCACTGGCCTTCGTGCCAGTGGTACCCAAAACTTCAAAGAGAGAGCTGTTTCTAAAATCTCTGGGTGCCAAGAGAGCGCGCTTGGCAGTGTACGACGCTCCCATGCCTTGTCACCCTCCGGTGCCTCTCTTATCGCCAGCAGGGGGTGCTGGCTGTGTCCAGGACGCACACAAGAGGCCTCCGCACACCCGTGCACCCCCTCAGCGGAAGCAGGTAAGTGTTGCATTGCACACTCAGACCCCACTTCGGGCCGCTATGCCATCCGAGTCGGGTCCCTGCACTCCGCTGCGCTGCTCCGCTGCGGGTACGTCTGTGGTGCCGTTGGTCCCGCTGGTTCGGTCGCTGGGAGCCTGGCTAGCGCTCCCCAGCCCGTCCCGCTGGCTCATCCGTACTATCAGACTCGGCTATGCGATTCAGTTCGCCCGGCGGCCCCCCAAATTCAGGGGCTTTCACTTCACCTCCGTGTCGAAGGAGAGCACCCCCGTGCTACGGGTGGAGATCGCAGTCCTACTGGCAAAGGACGCGATAGAGCCGGTCCCTCCAGCCGATATGAAGACAGGCTTCTACAGCCCGTACTTCATTGTACCCAAGAAAGGCGGCGGGTTACGGCCAATCTTGGACCTGCGGTTCTTGAATCGGTCCCTTCACAGGCTGCCGTTCAGAATGCTAACGCAGAAACGCATCTTCAGGTGCATCCGTGCCCAAGATTGGTTTGCAGCGATCGACCTGAAGGACACGTACTTTCATGTCTCGATTCTCCCTCGACACAGACCGTTCCTACGTTTTGCATTCGAGGGACTGGCATATCAGTACAGAGTCCTACCCTTCGGGCTGTCCCTGTCGCCCCATGTCTTCACGGAAGTCGCGGAGGCGGCCATTGCTCCCATGAGAGAGCGTGGTGTTCGCATCCTCAACTACCTCGACGACTGGCTGATTCTGGCTCAGTCGCTGGCGCAGTTGTGCGAACACAGGGACATGGTGCTCAGTCACCTCAGTCTGTTGGGACTTTGGGTGAACTGGGAAAAGAGCAAACTCTGCCCCGTGCAGAGGATCTCTTTTCACGGTATGGAGTTGGACTCGGTCAATCTGACAGCACGACTCACAGAGGAGCGCGTCCAGCCGGTGTTGAACTGCTTGAATTCGTTCAAATGCAGGACAGCGGTACCACTGAAACATTTTCAGAGGCTCCTGGGGCATATGGCATCCGCAGCTGCAGTGACGCTGCTCGGATTGCTTCATATGAGGCCGCTTCAACACTGGCTACACGACCGAGTCCCGAGATGGGCGTGGCAGAGCGGCTCGTTCCGTGTCTCAGTAACACCGAAGTGTCGCCAAACCTTCAGTCCGTGGTTGGACCCTTCGTTTCTGCGGGCAGGAGTTCCCCTAGAACAAGTGTCCAGGCATGCTGTTGTCTCCACGGATGCCTCATCCACCGGCTGGGGGGCCACGTACAACGGGCTTGCAGTTTCGGGTCTGTGGACGGGGCCTCAACTGCAATGGCATATCAATTGCCTCGAGTTGTTAGCAGTTCGTCTTGCACTGGGCCGCCTCAAAGGGCCGCTACGAGGCAAGCACGTTCTGGTCCGTACGGACAACACTGCGGCCGTTGCGTACATCAACAAACAGGGTGGTCTACGCTCCCGCCGCATGTCACAACTCGCCCGCCATCTCCTCCTCTGGAGTCAGAAGCATCTGAGGTCGCTTCGTGCCACTCATATTCCGGGCCTGCTCAATCGTGCAGCCGACGAGCTCTCACGACAGCAAGTGCTCCCAGGAGAGTGGAGACTCCATCCCCAGGTGGTCCAGCTGATCTGGAGTCGCTTCGGTACCGCACAGGTAGACCTGTTTGCCGCCCCGGACACGTCTCACTGCCAGTTGTTCTATTCCCTGACCGGGGGGACCCTTGGCTCGGATGCGCTGGCACACAGCTGGCCCCGGGGCCTACGCAAATATGCGTTTCCCCCAGTGAGCCTTCTTGCGCAGACACTGTGCAAGGTTAGGGAGGACGAGGACCCAACCGGACCTGGTTCCCGGAACTAGTGCTCCTCGCGACAGCACCTCCTTGGCCCATCCCTCTGAGGAAGGACCTCCTGACTCAGAGACGGGGCACCCTGTGGCACCCGCGTCCGGACCTCTGGAAACTCCATGTCTGGTCCCTGGACGGGACGCGGAGGTTCTAGGTGGCCTACCACAGTCTGTGGTAGACACCATCACTTCCGCCAGAGCCCCCTCTACGAGGCGCCTCTATGTGTTGAAGTGGAACCTGTTCGTCGAGTGGTGTTCTTCTCGACGAGAAGACCCCCGAAGATGTTCGATCAGCTCTGTGCTTTCCTTCCTGCAAGAAGGGTTGGAGCGAAGGCTGTCTCCCTCCACCCTCAAAGTGTATGTCGCCGCCATTGCTGCACATCACGATGTAGTTGAAGGCAAGTCCGTAGGAGAGCACGATCTGGTCGTCAGGTTCCTGAGGGGGGCGAGGAGATTAAATCCGCCTCGCTCTCACTCTATACCCTCTTGGGACTTATCTCTGGTGCTAACCGCACTGCAGAGAGCACCCTTTGAACCTTTGCAGTCAGCTGAGTTAAAAATTCTGTCTTGGAAGACAATACTCCTGACTGCATTGGTTCCATCGAGAGGGTAGGGGACCTGCAGGCATTTTCGGTCGACGAATCGTGCCTGGAATTCGGGCGGGTAACTCTCATGTAATCCTGAGACCCCGGCCCGGATATGTGCCCAAGGTTCCCACCACTCCCTTTCGGGACCAGGTGGTGAACCTGCAAGCGCTGCCTTCGGAGGAGACAGACCCAGCCCTGGCTTTTCTCTGTCCCGTTCGCGCTCTGCGGACTTACGTGGACAGAACGCAAAGCTTCAGGACCTCAGAACAGCTCTTCATCTGTTACGGAGGCCAGCAGAAGGGAAAGGCTGTCTCCAAGCAGAGGATGGCTCACTGGATAGTGGATGCCATCGCCTTGGCGTATGAATCCCAAGGCGTGCCCTGCCCGCTTGGGTTGAGGGCCCACTCCACCGGGAGTGTGGCCTCTTCCTGGGCGCTGGCGCACGGTGCCTCGCTGACAGATATATGTAGAGCTGCGGGCTGGGTGACACCTAACACGTTCTCTAGATTCTATAGCCTTCGTGTAGAGCCGGTTTCTTCCCGTGTGCTCGCTTCAAATAGCCAGTAACACCGAAGGGCCCGCTCTAGTGTCGGCTTGCTGCGCCATTCCCCTCCTCATGGACCGGATACGTGCGCTGATATGCTCCAGTCGAGTTCCCCAGAACGGCGAACCCTGTTGAGTCCTCCGCAACCCGCGGCAGTCAGACGTGGCGGAGCGTCCGACGCCAGGTCTAACACTCGTATGCATTGGTGGAACTTGTGTTAGGCTGGGTATCCATATGTTGCGACCCCTACGGCGGTCCCATATGTGTATTTTCCATGGTACGGCTCCCTACGGCGAGCCCGTGTCTTTCCCTTGGCAGAGCTCGCTCTGCCGTCTCTGTGCGGTGTAGTCTCCCGCCTGCATTGGCCGGGGCCACCCCTGGGACTTCCGTATGTTGTACTGCCCACGGCCAGTCCATACGTCTATATTCCACATGATACCTCCCTACGGGTAGGATGTGGCTTCCGCAGCGGCCCCTCGGGGCACGCTTTCCCAGCGTTATCCAATACTCTGCTGAGTGGGTCTTGCGGAACAGCAGCAGTGACTCTCCCTGCGTAAGTTCCCCGCCCCAAACAGACGGGGGTCTGAGGGGCTTTCGCTGGGCGCTGGAAGTGGTAGTAACTGGCGTTTTCCATAGGGATCCCAATTCGTCTGTGACGTCCGACGTACGTTGAACGTGACGGACTGAAAGGGAACGTCTCGGTTACGTATGTAACCCTCGTTCCCTGAAGGAGGGAACGGAGACGTACGTCCCGTCGCCACAGTTGCTGTACCATCACTGCAGCGGCCGAGTCACTAGTTCGGCTCCTCAGTGAAAAACAAATGTGCATGGCGTCCGCTTCCGCTTTATACCCGCGATGCGGGGCGGAGCGCGAGATGCAAATCTCGCACGCCAATGGCCATTGGCCCGTTCTCTATACACTCGAAGCTGATAGGGGCTCCCAGAAGTGATCCCAATTCGTCGGTGACGTCCGACGTACGTCTCCGTTCCCTCCTTCAGGGAACGAGGGTTACATACGTAACCGAGACGTTTTTCATGCAAACACAACGTTTTTTGGGGGAAACGCAAAAGCATTGACATATAATTTTTCCTCCTATCTCCTATTTTTTTCCATCACTACGTCCCTTTGGAGCTCCGTACTTTGCTTTTGCTCTCAAAGTGAGTGAATGCAGAGTTTCTCAGGGTAACGCAAACGTTTTGCGAGCGAATACAAAGTTTCTCAGGGGAACACAAAACATATTGACATAATTTTTCCTCCCATCTAATTTTCTTTCCCATCACCATGTCAGGTTCCATGTTACTATTACAAACAATGGAAACGTCAATGTTAGAAACACATAAAACACATTAAAAAACTTTACATTTTAACATTCACTCTCCTAATGCAGTCCCATGTAAATCATGCTGAGAACTAGAAATCCACTGTTTAGTTTCAGATGGTAACAAAAAAAATTTGACAAATGTAAGTTGAGTGAACATAATGAAATTGAGACACAAATCTTAATTGAGTAAATTGAAGAAGCATCAGAAAGAAAAAAATTCTGTAATTGGATTAATAGTAAGTCATGGGGCCACATATAGCACACAACTGGCACAGTTTGCTGAGCCTTATCAAGAGATCAAGTAGGTTCAGTACAACTACAACTCTCTGAAGAAAAAAGAGAGAAACAACAGCCTGCTAAGTCTAAGGATAAGCATACATTTATCATGAGGGGTTTTATTTCAGCGGAACAATTTACTAGAGGGAAATGTGAATACTGGGATTTATTTACTGACATATAGTATATAATGGAGTATACAATGGTAATGATTCAAGAACTGAACCGTATGGGACTTGTGTAAAAACACCACTGAGAGAAATTTGTGTCTGGCAGCAAGATAAGATTTAAATGAGAGTGCATTACGACTCACACAAACACATCCAGAGTTTATCTCTGAGCCAGTATGACCTGCTGTATCAGTTACAGAGCTCAAACAAGAACACTGCTGGAAACAAGAGAAATGTGATAAATAACCTTTAATAGTGCTGCCACTGGGACAGGCAGATGGAAAAAACAGGAATAAACTGGAACTAATGCAATTTGTGTTATGAAAGCTGCAATGCAAATAGAACATTTTACTGACGGGGGTCTTGCTTGAGCCCCTGCTCCTTTAATCGTGAAAGTGCCCTTTTCGATTGCACCGCAGTGCCCCCGCAAACGCGATTTCTGATTTCTAATTTCTACCAGAGGCGATTTAACCAACCATCGCCCCGGAGCCCAAGCCTGAAGGAAAGTCTGACCAGGTGCGTGGGCTGGCAACACCATGCATCGCCATGGGACTGCTCGTGGAGTTCGAGGGCATGGAGCCTGTAAACCCCGTCCACACTCTAGTAGCTGAGTGTGAGCTGCAGCTGGCTACTGCATATTATTTTGAGAAAGTGGAAGAGGATATTTCCTTGACTGTCCCATCCCTGCTGGTCCCACCCAGCTTCAAGACTCCTGTGTCTCAGCTGGTTCCACCCAGCTCGAAGTCTCCTGTGTCTCAAGGCATCCCACCCAGCCTCCCCGTCCCACCTCCTCCAAAGCTAACCAGTCCGTTGGCACTGCCTCTGCTGGTTCCCGTCAGGTCTTCAGTCCATGCATTGTTTACTCCAATATGCTGTGTGGATTCGCCTCAGATTTTTCTATCACCAGCTCTGCCTTGGAAAAAGGATCCCCTGGCTCCACCTCCAGCTACCAAACCCATCACTCCATCTTGGTTCGTCGACCTGTCAGCTTCACCTTGGCTCCTCCCTCCCTCGGCTCAACCTGGAACCATCGTCCTTATGGCTTCACCGGGCTCCCTCGTCTACCCAGGTCCACCGTAGTCAGATGTCACTCTGCCTGCGCCACAAACTTCTGGGCCTTCAGCTGCGCTTCATCCTTCCACCCTTTCGGCTCCACCGGGCTTCGCCTTCCTTTGGCTCTGCCTTCCCTCTGGCTCTGCCTTGGTCCTCAGTCACACTGGCTTTGCCTCAGTCTTACGGTACCCTTGCTCCACCTCGGATGCTCATCGCTGCGGCTCCGCCTATGTCTCCAGAGCCATCGATGTCACCTGGGTCTCCATCTCCATCGGCTTTGACTCCATCATTCATCCCACTGGTGTCATCAGCCAAGTCTCCACCATGGCTCCTCCCTCCCTCAAATCTGGTGCTCTCTGGGTCTCTGCCTGACTATTCTTGCTCCTGGATCCTCCTATTGTCATCGCCGCTCTGGTCTCGCCCTCTGTCATCTCCCCGGTTTCCTACACACGGTTTCCTGCCTGCTCTGCGTCCTCCTCCAGAGCCCCCGCCCTCCCTCCTCAGTTGGACTTTTACGGCGCACCTTCCCTAAAAAAATATATTTTTGAAATATAATTCAAAAATAATATGATATTATAATATGAATTAAATAAAAGGCTACTTAAGTGTACTTAAAGAGAGTACATAATTTAAAACAAGTTTTACTTTAAGGAACATTTAAAAATCAACGTTTTAATAATCTTTTGTTATGCTTTAAAGAACTTATTTTGATGTGTTGACTAACATACTATAGCACATGTAAAGTACTTGATTATAATTTTAATTGTAGTGTTATTCGATATTATATTTAAAATTAATATATTTTAAATGTACTGAATTGCAACTTTATAATCACATATGTGTAATGAAATTACATATATAAATCATATACTACACATAAAGATGCTTACTATATAAAGATACAAGGTTGCACTTTATTTTACAGTATGTGTACTTATGGTGTACTTACCTAAGAAAGTACTGGTTAATATAAGGTAACTACATGGGTTAAGGTTAGGTTTAGGGGTAGGTTACTATTTTACAGTGTGCTTTGTCGCATGAAGTTACTATAATAGTAACTATAGATTATGCAACTAAAACCTAAACCAAACCCTATTCCTAACCCTAAAGTATGTTGTTAAATAATATTGCTCTGTACTTAAATGTATAATTACACTGTAACAAGGACACCTTAAAATAAAGTGTAACCAAAGATACTTAAGTAAAGGTACTTAAGTCCTACTTATGTGGGTCCTACTTAACATATTTTGTCAGCAAAGTGTATTCTTCTAATGTATATTATTTCTGTAAGAAGTACTTTTTAAAAGTATTCTAAAGTGTAATTTTTTCACGGTCACACATACAATTTTCTGAATGCCATTAAATAATAAAATATAAAACCAAGTGGCATCTGTAATTAAATGATGCTCAAGCTTTTCTCAGTTGCTTTTTAACGCAATGCTATTCAGACATTTTTTACGTGTCTTAAGTGTCCAAATAGTTTTGGAGCCATTGTATGACGCAAAGATATCCACAAATATGCCGTCATATGCACGGTTGCAGTTGTTATTGTATCTTACCCCCCGTGATCAGATCAGAGAGGATGTTTATGAGTTGTACACTCGCCTCTTGGTCTCCACTGATGCAATTTCTACAAACTCCCTCCCCGCACAGTCAAGATAAACAAACACAAACAAAACAAACACTCCAAAGACGTATTGTACCATTGCAGAGTCCTTTCACTGACCTTAAATAGTGCAGCATGTAGCCTGAAGATCTTTGTCTGTCTTAAAAATGCACAAGGGAACAAGGTTTTGCCATTCAATATACATTTACAGTTCAAAATGTAGGTGTCTTTTATGTTTTAAAAAAGTCTCTTATGCTCAGTAATGTTGTGCAATATTATTACGATTTAAAATAACTTTTTTTTTTTTTTTTTTAAATGTAAACATTTTAAAATATTTTGATGGCAAAGCTGAATTTTTAGCATAATTTCTCCAGTCTTCAGTGTCACATGATCTTTCAGAAATCATTCTAATATGCTGAACTATAACATTTTTTAACATTAGAAATGTTTTTACTGACACTTTTGATCAATTTAATGAATACATACATAGTTTTGCTGAACAAACATAGTTATATACATACATAGACACTTTTGATCAATTTAATGAATACATACATCGTTTCATACTGAACAAAACTATGTATGTATGAATGAACGAATGAATGAATGAATGAGCAGGACAGGAAGTAAAATCTGCAGGTCAGTTGCCCTCCATGAGCAGATTTGACACCCCTTTTCTAGAGTGCTGACTGCTGCCATCTAGTGGTTTTACTTATGTTGTGTAGGACCATGTGTTCTTATTGCAGTCAGTATGAAACACCTCCATAGCCACAAGCATTCGTTAAAAGCCACAGTGTTAAGTTAACTACATTTTATGAAGAAAATGTGGGTGCTACTTGCCTCTGCCACAATGCTAGGATGTTCCTAAGGTGTTATGAGGGTTTTTTATCACATTTGCTAATGGTTGTTAGGGTGTTTGCTTACTGATCCAAGCCAAAAGTGCCCACCCACAAGATGATATTCTATATATCATATTCTGTTTCCTATTGGGTCCCTTCTACATATAATGCAAGTCTATCTGGTTTCAAGTCTTTGTATTTTTGTTTAATGTAGCCTTGGTGAGCACAAGAGACGGTCACACATTATATTAGTAATCTTCAACTACTATGCACTTACATAACAAATAATAATTGTTAGGTACAATGTAATAAAAACACTTTTGCTGCTATTGAGGTGGGATACGGGTATGGTTAAGGACAGGTTTGGTGGTATGGGTAGGTTTAGGTTGGGTTAAAGGAATAGTTCATCCAAAAATGACATTTTTCCCATAATTTACTCACCATCAAGTCATACTAAGTGTATATGACTTTCTTCTTTCAGTCGAACACAATCAGAGTTATACTGAATAATATCCGACTCTTCCCAGCTTTGTAATGGCACCCAAGTTTTTGAAGCTCCAAAAAAGCGCAACCATCCATCATAAAAGTATCCATACATCCCCAGTGGGTTAATAAAGGCCTTCTGAAGCAAAGTGATAGGTTTTTGTAAGAAAAATATCCATATTTAAAACGTTATAAACTATAATCACTGGCTTCCTGCAACGGTCGTATGCGCGTTCGCGAGGAGTCGAGTTCGTATGACGTAGGAAGTAACTCCTCTTCATTTATATCGAAATCCTCCAACATTTTCCATTAAAACTTCTCATTGTAGACTTCTTATTCGTGACCGGCGTTTTGTTTTGTTCTATCCTCTGCGCTTTCACGTTCATCAATTCTCACCTAAGCTTACGCTACGTCCTACGTCATAAGTCGGGTCAGAGGTCACCCTTTCGGCTGAAAGAAGAAAGTCATATACACCTAGGAAGGCTTGAGTGTGAGTAAATTATGGGACAATTTTCATTTTGGGGTAAACTATTTGGGGTAATATTTAGGGTTGAAAACACCCTAACCTTAAGTATGAGCAAAAGCAACAGTGATGCTTGCCTTGGCAACATCACTAATTAACAAGTGAACAGAATACTTCCTCAAACACACATTAACTCCACTTGTATGTGTGTATATTGATGTGTGTGTATGTGTGTGTGTGTGTCTCATCATGGTGTTGGCCTTCGGCAAAGCAAGTGTTCCATCCCAGACAGTTTGCATTTCTAATGCTTGACTGAAACGGTAGCCCAGCGGTAACACACAGCACTTTAATTCTTTATTTATTTAGTTTTGTGCTGCATCTGATCTCCTGTTCTAGAATTAATTACTTAATTAGCATAGTGAATTAGCAAACGATTATGATGCATGGAAAAGTTCCAGCAACACCCGGCACAGTTTGGGCATGTGCGCACACACACACACACACACTAGCTGGGTGGCTTGCAGGCTTGTCGCCAGTAAATTAGAGGGGCTGTAATAAAATAGAACATTTTAACAAACAGCCGCTCCAAAGTGCATGCGATATTGTGCCCTCTGTGCGAGACTTAATAAAATCTCAGCGTTAATTTATTAGCCAAGTTGTACAGTGCTAATGAATTAATTCTTCACCCCAGCCCCACCAACCACCTCATCAATCTATTATTGGCCTTATTTCTTCAAGCATTACGTTTCAAACCAAACATGGCCATTTATTCACACTGATCTATGATCAACTTCTGCTGTTTGGGTTGCTGGAAAATTATAAAACTAACTAAACTTTTTACATTTTATTACAAAAATGCACATGCAAAACTTGCTGGCAAAATGCTAGGACGTTTTGAATGGTTGCTAAGTGGTTTCTAGGGCATTCTGGGTAGTTACTAAGTGGTTTCTTACTAGTTTAAGTCTAAAGAGCTGCCCCCAAATCTGTTTGATATTATTAATTATATACATATATTCATCATACTGAGCAAATATATAATAATAATAATAATAATAATAATGGTTTTATATATTTATAATATTTGATATTAGAGGTTTGTTTAAATCTCTAATCTTAAAATGTGCTATAGTGATATATAGTGATATATAGTGACGATTGCCTTAGAAAATGCCTCTAATTTTAGAACACTATAATTGCGTAGCTGTTCATGACAGCCAATTAGCAACAGCAAATGTACGATTTCAAACTCAGTCGGTCCCGTATGAACACATCATAAGTGACATCAGCACACTTCTGAGCGTTATCTGCCTGTGTAATTGCAGTAATTAGTGATGTCTATAGGGACCAGCGAAGGGAATGAGTCGGGATGCTGAGGAGTTCCTCTGAGAGCTGCCACATGCCCATCAGAGCCGTGCTGTCGTGACTGACAGCTCCTCTGTCTGTGGTGAAGACCAGAGAGACCACAGTGAAAGCACAGCTGTAGGTGTTGTGCTTGTAAACTTTGATTTACAACAGGCTTGTGCTACTTATTCATTATAACATTGAAAATTTCCAGTCCTGACCTGTATGACGATGTACTACCATGAATAGAACAAACAGCATTTTTTTTTTTTTTTTCACATTAAAAATGCACTCAGGAGTTTTGTGCTTTAAAAAATTACACATTATAAATTGTTTTTGCAAAGAGTCATCTGAATGGTTACACTTACATAAAAAATGCTATAGACCTTATGTAGCCCCGCCCCTTTTCAGCCCTGCACTCGTTGTTTTCTGTCTTCTGGTTTGTATTTCCACAGCATGAAGGTAAGATCTTACGGATTTATGAATGAACCGGTCGTTTTAAAATCTTCCCAGTCTACTGACATTTGTTATTACATCCGCGTCAAACATTGCATTGCTCATGATAACTTTTGTTAACTCTATAGTAAGTAAATCTACTTCACCAGCTTATTACTCTTCCACAGCGATGCCATAGAATTATAAGGAGTTATCGTAAAAACTGAATTTTTCAACGCGGAAGTAAGGTGTTTTGTACAGCTAAAAATAAATGGAAGTGAATGACACCGGAAGCCAGACACATTAAAATTACAAATGGTCCGCTCTTACCTGAAAAATAAGGTAGATATGGTGTGTGTCCGGCGCAATCCGCTGTGTTTTAAGTCAAGTCACCTTTATTTATATAGCGCTTTTTACAATACAGATTGTTTCAAAGCAGCTTTACAGTGATAACAGAAAAATAATGCAACAGAATTTGATTCGGCTGTACAGCCGCTCTGGAAAAAACAGGGATGTCATCGTCCAGCTCAGTTCAATTATCATACAATGGTGTCAGGCAGATCAGGCAGATCAGTAATATAGTTGAATATTTAGTGTCCCCAACTAAGCAAACCAAAAGCCAAAGCTGACAGAGGCGACAGTGGCAAGGAACGTCTTGGTTACGTATGTAACCGTCGTTCCCTGAAGGAGGGAACAGAGACGCCACGTCAGAGACCGACTGAATGGGAACCAAAACTCCATCAGGTGACAGAATGGAGAAAAAAACCTTGGGAGAAACCAGGCTCAGTCAGGGGGCCAGTTCTCCTCTGGCCAGCGAATGAACAGTATATGATTATGATTCAGCCAACATTTCAGGTCAGAAGTCAGATTGGATCAGAACATTCAGAATATTTGTCCAGTTCCATCCGGTTGAAGATTGGAGTCATCACGCCAGAGACGGGTTTGTTGAGGATCAGTGCCACTGGATGTCGTGTTGATGAGGCCTTCACAGGGGAGAGTCTAGCTGACAGGATCTCTGCAGACACTTCAGGGATGCATTGTGGTCGTGTCTAGGCCCAGGTCCACCATCTGATCTGGATACGGCCTGGATCCGGCTGACTAGAGTAAACCTTGGGATAAACAGAGAGACTAATATTAGTGTAGATGCCATTCTTCTAATGATGTAACGAGTACATCAGATGTTATGGGAAGTGTTCCCGGTTCTGGCTGACCTAGTTAATGCAGCCTAAAACAATCATTTAACTGATTTGAATAATAGAAACTGATAATGTTCTATGTGTATGCCATAGTAAAGAGATGTGTTTTTAGTCTTGATCAAAACTTTTGAACAGGATGAAGATTTTATTTAAATATCTTTTTTTAATTGCCCTTTGGAAGCAAAATAAATTAAGTACAATTTATTTTGATCTTCAAATTCAAAAAGTTTTCACCCCCCAGCTCTTAATGCATTGTTTCCTTCTGCACTGCAAAAAAAGGTTTTCTTAGTATTTTTGTCTTGTTTCCAGTTTAAATAGTAAATGCATCTTGATTTAAGAATTTTTTTTATATTTAGACTGAAAACAAGACAAACATACTAAGTAAGAAAACCATTTTTTGCAGTGTGGAGCATCAGTGAATGTTTGAAACTTTTTAAATAGTTTTTAAACATGCATTTTGTATAATCCCTCTTATTTTGTTAAAATAATTAACATTTTGCAGATTCTGCAAGGTGTATGTTAACTTTTGAGCACGGCTGTAACACAATATAATTATTTGTATAAATATTGTAATTTATAGACCTTGAAATGCACAAAAAAAGTATTATTTTATGTAAAATGAACATCAACCTAAAGTAATAAATGCTGTAAAAGTATTTTTTTATTGTTTGTTCATGATACCTTTTGCAGTAGCTAATGTAACAAAGTGAACCTTACTGTAAAGTGTTACCAAAAATGTTTAAAAGATTTAATGTCACAAGGTACTAAACAGTTGAACACGGACATCTGAGACATCTGGTAAATAAAATATGATTTTATCATATCAGCGGGCTAGAAATAAAAACTAAATGAAAAGCATCCCTATTTCAAAACTTGTGCAGGTAGTGAAGTTTTGTCATGCAGCTCACAGCTGTAACACGGAAATTAAAATCAGAGTTTCCCACTGACTTCCTGGCAGGCCAATCAAATGCCTCCAACGTGCACACGACTGCGCCCCACCTCCAGCCCGCTGGCGCTCTCAGAAACCAGCACCACAGACTGCGTCTCATCTGATGGCCGCTAGGAACTGCATCACCAACAACACATAAAAAAATCTGCTTTATTTTGGAAATGTAGATACTGTAACAATGGGAGACCGTTCGCAGATTTTGTCAGTCTAAAGTTGCTTCGCACACAGCCGAGGTTAACAGCTCTGAAATATTAACCAGCCATGGCGATAGGCAAATCTCACTATGAGCAATCTGCTCGCTGTCATGCCGTGCTGTAAATAGGTTGTCTATTTGCCTCTAATTTGAAACTCATCTATTTCTGTAAACTGTGTTTTCAATAGCAAATTGGAAATATATTGCCTCTCTCTCTCCATCATGCCCTCCTCCTGTTTGTGAAGACAGGAAACTGCTGAGGCCATAACATTCTTTGCCTGTCAGGAATGACGCAGCTGGACACCATGGCATTCTGGATTAAATAAGAAGAAGATTGGCCTAATTAAATGACATCTCTCTTTCTCTCTTCTGATTTTTCTAGTTCATTTAGAACTGTGACACTACACTACAGGCTATTGTTTGCAGCGATTGTCTTGTGTGCTTGCATGTGTCGATGCTACTTCACAATTAAAAGTAGTTCAACTAAAGTCAGGCAACACATTTAGAAAAGAACGTTTTACTAGGCAAGATACATAAGGTTTTTGAATTAATGTCAATTAGGGTGAAGGCATAAAAAAAAAAAAAATGAAATAAATGTTCACCAAAAAAAAAAATGTAACAAGCAGCAGCATTTGAAGTCACCATAAATGTAAAATTTTCCAAAAAAAAAAAAAATAATGTTTTCCCCATAATCTTTAATCAAAATAACTTCCCCTCTCTTGCAGCAGCATCTCTTCTCTGATGACGTGTTTACTGGTGTGAGGGCGGGGCAACCTGTCACTCACATGAGATCCACCACAACCATCCAATCAATTCCCCATGGACAAAATCAAGTCCCGTCATACATTCTTTTCTAGTTCGAGAAGCCTTTTCACTCGGATATACGTGACATTAGGGAAGAAATGACTATTGCAAACATCCATTTCATGCTGACTTTAACTGAATATTTAGCTAAATACATTATTATATTTATTATTTTTGTAATATAATTATTTATATTATAATACATATATATATATATATATATATTGCCAAAAGTTTTGGGACGCCTGCCTTTACATGCATATGAACTTTAATGACGTCCCATTCTTAATTCGTAGGGTTTAATATGGAGTTTGCCCACCCTTTGCAGCTATAACAGCTTCAACTCTTCTGGGAAGGCTTTCCACAAGGATTAGGAGTGTGTTTATGGGAATTTTGGACCATTCTTCTAGAAGCGCATTTGTGAGGTCAGGCACTGATGTTGGATGAGAAGGCCGGGCTCGCAGTCTCCTCTCTAATTCATCCCAAAGGTGTTCTATCGGGTTGAGGTCAGGATTCTCATCAATGTCTTTATGGACCTTGCTTTGTGCACTGATGCGCAGTCATGTTGACACAGGAAGGGGCCATCACCAAACTGTTCCCACAAAGTTGGGAGCATGAAATTGTCCAAAATGTCTTGGTATACTGAAGCATTAAGAGTTCCTTTCACTGGAACTAAGGGGCCAAGCCCAACCACCGAAAAACAACCCCACACCATAATCCCCCCTCCACCAAACTTTACACTTGGCACAATGCAGTCAGGCAATACTAGGCAATACTAAACATTTTCTGTTTTCCTTCTTGAAGGTGCATTATCCCCAAAAGAAAACGAGTGTAAATGCTATACTGTATCTGTTGAAAAGTCAACATTTTGGAGTACATTATCCCCGCCAGTGTTTTTTTTTTTTCAAGTTGCCAGCCATCGCCAGAGTTTTTGATCATTTTCACAAAAATTTCATGGCAACCGCCAAACCCAGACTCGGCCATCGTATTGCCAGACAGAGAAGTGTGATTGGTCACTCCAGAGAACACATCTCCATTGCTCTAGAGTCCAGTGGTGGCGTGCTTTACACCACTGCATCCAACGCTTTACATTACACTTGGTGATGTAAGGCTTGGATGCAGCTGCTCGGCCATGGAAACTCATTCCATGAAGCTCTCTACACACTGTTCTTGAGCTAATCTGAAGGCCACACAAAGTTTGGAGGTCTATATTGACTCTGCAGAAAGTTGGCGACTTCTGCGCCCTGTACGCCTCAGCATGCACTGACCCCGTTCTGTGATTTTGCGTGGCCTACCACTTCGTGGCTGAGTTGCTGTTGTTCCCAACTGCTTCCACTTTGTTATAATACCACTAACAGTTGACCGTGGAATATTTAATAGTGAGGAAATTTCACGAATGGACTTATTGCACAGGTGGAAACCTATCACGGTACCACACTTGAATTCACTGAGCTCCTGAGAGCGACCCATTCTTTCACAAATGTTTGTAGAAGCTGTCTGCATGCCTAGGTGCTTGATTTTATACACCTGTGGCCATGGAAGTGATTAGATCACCTGAATTTAATTCTTTTTATAGGGGTGTCCCAATACTTTTGGCAATATAGTGTATATAGATATAAAATTTTGCATACAATTTTATTGAATAATTGTATATGTAAATAAAACATTATTATAAATTAAGAATAAGTTAATTGTTTATTTGAATTGGTTCACTTATTCAAACCAGCCTAAAATAAACAACTAACTAAAATTAATAAATCTATCCATTGCTACTTATGAAAGGCGATCATGTTCAATTTTTTCCCCAGTTCGCAACACAAATCAACAATAAAAATAACAAGCAATGTATCACAATGCACCACTAATTGTTGGAAAAAGTAGCTTGTTACCGAAAAAGCTACAGTACAATCACATTATTAAAAACATGTCACTCCATTTAGTCACTCCCCAATGCTTTTTTTGCAGTCATGTGTGAGTGTTTATGTGATCCTCTGGAGAAAAAGTTTTTGCGGAATTTTAATGCACTGTATCAGGTATCAGCAGTATGTAAAATTCTATTTTGTGATTTTATTTCACTTTTTTATTTGATAATATTCTCTGTTTTATGCCCTTTTCCTGCCCTGTGGGAGGAAATGTTTTCAGTCCTCCGCTGTATTTCTGCTGCTTTTGCAGAGGAGAGCAGGTAAAACGTTCAGTAAGATCTCTATTTGTTTTACGAGGAGCGCTCAGACCGCCTGCTGAAGCTGAGAGCTTTCTTTAGAGGGGAGTGTGTGTGTGTGTGTGTGTGTGTGTGTGTGTGTGTGTGTGTGTGTGTGTGTGTGTGTGTGTGTGTGTGTGTGTGTGTGTGTGTGTGTGTGTGTGTGTGTGTGTGTGTGTGTGCAAGATATGGGTAACATTTCCACAGATCACAGTTTTTTGGACATGAGACAAACCTAAGAGACAGAGAAGTCAGAGTGGGTGGAGTCACACTGTGAAACAGACTGTGATTGGCTCAAGATTGCCACATGATTGGAAGGTGGTGGTGATTGACAGATCAAACCCAACTTATTTCATATTATCAGCAACACTTTCTGTTTTCCTTCTTGAATGTGCATTCTCCCCAGAAGAAAAAGAGTGTAAATGCTATACTGTATCTGTTGAAAAGTCAACATTTTGTAGTACATTATCCCCCGCCAGATTTTTTTCTTTTTTTTTTTTTAAGTTGCCAGCCATCGTCAGTGTTTTTGATCATTTTCACAAAAATTTCATGGCCCCCAGAATATTTTGTTGTATGAATATCTGAACATGCAATATATCAAAAGAAGGAACAGACCCTCTGCTTTTAAACAAAAAAAAAAAAACGTTTTATTCTAGCTTGAACACTTGAATGTGGGTAAGTTTCATAAAAAAGCAACATTTTGAGCAAAAATCTGAGAAAATCACATTTTTGTCAAAGACTACGTCTGGATGGGATTCGGAATGATGATCAAAACACAGATGGAGTAGATTGAGTCCATCAACACCCCAAAGCTTCACAGTCCTATAGCTCGTCCTGGGTCGACATTTCATTCAGTAACATTAGGCAGTTTTGATTTATATGCTGTTTAATGTTGGTGATCGCAATATTTTACATATGCATATGATTACATATGATATCGCTTGTTTCTGCATCTTCGCCTGTGTTTTGATCAGGAGATTCAGTACTCATTCTGACTATGCGTAACAGCGCCCCCTACCGTATAACAGTGAAAACACAGAAAGCCGGAAAATTCCGTCAATGACGAGGGAGCTTTTTTTTACAAATGACGGAAATTTTCGTTAATGGCGTTAATAATTAACTTATTAAGAGTTAAGTAGCTAAGTAGTTAAGTAGCTTTAAACCAGAACTTTATACCTCAGACAGTAACTATAACAGAACAAATGAAGTCATAGTTTAAGGATCCAGGGCTCCAGGGGCTTTCATGAAAACTACAGATTGTACTTCTGCATTTTTTTTCCCCCGCCCACAGACTGTCAGATCAACAGAGGGTTATTAACAGAACAATTATTGTAATAAGTTATTGTGAGTAGGTTTATCACTGAAAATTGTACCATACCTTGTCTACTCTTAAAACAGCATTATGGTAAATTTCCATTTTTTTGCAGCCTACAGCCACTGCCTATGCGCTGGATCCTTCATTGGAAACCGAAAATTACTCACTCCCACTAAGCTTTTACTCTTTGAATTCTTGCACCCTGGAAACAACACCATTATAACTTAAAGTTTGCTAAAGAGTATTTCCTACTAAAGCAAGGCGGTATTTGACTCTGGTCAAGTGTATTAATAGTAGACTGGTGGGAGTGTCCTTGAATGTCAACATGTTCAGTGCATTATGCACTCTCAGAACAAAATTGCAAAAATTGTACCTTTAGGGATACAACAGCTTGTCACTGGGGCAGTATCCTTAAAAGGAAATCTTTGTACCTTTTTACCCCTAAAAGGTTCATAGTAGTACCTTAAGGTACATACTGCTACTCTAAGGCCCTGAAATGCACCTTTAAAGGGTGAAAAGGGTACATAGGCACATTCGGTTACATTTTATTTTAAGGTGTCATTGTTACAGTGTAATTATATATATAAGTACTGAGTAATATTAATTAACAACATGTACTTACTATAGGGTTAGGGTAGGATTAGGGTTTGGTTGAGCATTAGTTGCATGTAATTATGCATAATTTACTGTTATTACTATGGTAAGTGCAGGTAACATATGTAACTGTAAAATAAAGTGTTATCGCATTTTCTACTGCATAGGCAGCCAAGTTTAATTGAAAGCCCATTTTGAAGTACCACTCTAACTGCTCATTGAGATGTTAAACAACAATTTCATTAAATGCTCTAATGAGAAACCTCTTAACAGCCAGAAAACACCATATTAATTTACTGAGAAAATTGATAATAAGAATTATTAAATATGAGTTTACACACGGCTAAGGGTGCATCCAAACAGTATGTGTTCTTGTATTCTGTTGTGTTATTTTTACACTGTTTCAGCAGATGGATGTCTCTGGCTGTTGTGTTGTGTCTGTTTTTTTAGCATCTCATGCCACAAGCGCTGAGTTTTTAAGACTCCATGTCAAGTTAAAAGTATTTCAACTTGAATGCGTCTCGAGACCCCTACTGTACATGCTATTCCATTTATGCCACAAACATAAACACAATCAAATTCAGCTACACACACACCATGTGGTGACGCTTATTTACATTATAGACAACATATTGCTACTTCGAGGACACATAAAAATTTAAATGACACATGACACTGTCAGACTTGACCTTTGCCCTTTAAACTCTCCATCTTCTGTAACTGCAGGCAGCTTATATGCTGGTGTCAAAGGTCATTGCTAGTACGGCACTCTATTTCTCCTTGTGTATGAATGATTCGAACAGTTAAGGAGCTTGGCCTCACTTTTCATTTCATAATGATCATTAATGTCAACATGGTAAATTTTAAAGCAGGTGCAGTCTGGAAAATATTTCATGCACACGCCATTTTAAAACAAGAAAGACAGTTTCAATTGGTGTGTTGTAATAAACAAACATTTTTGAGCAAAAAAAAAATTTGAGCATCATTGTTGGATCGATGAATAATGTGATTTAATGGAAAATAAAAAGCAAAGCTTTTATGTCTGTATTGTTACACAGTGGGTCATCGTTGCATTGCATGTAACAGACAACACAGCCGCGCTCCCAATGCTTTCTTGTGCTCCAGAAACGAGACTATTGCACAGCAGAAAAACAATCCCTGATATTGACACAGTATCACTCAACTGCAATCAAAACAAAAGGGCATTTTTTCCCGCAATAAATCCAGTCTATTGATTGCGAGTACAAAGTGACGCATGGAAGAAAAATATTGTGTGAAAGCAGAAGAGAATGGCTAAAAGTGATGAGGATTTCCATCTCTATCCACATAGCATAAATAAACGGGGTCACAGTGAATAGAGGCCCCTCTAAGTTAATGAGAGCTTTGTGTGGCCGTGAGGTTTTACTGGCTTAATTCTTTTGCATATATTGCCAACATAAATATGGGCTCGCACCATAGGAGGCCCTACAGAGTATCGTTAAGGACAGCCATAGCTAGAGCAAGCTCGGATGCTCAGGTTTTACTGCGGCTCGTTCAGATTTCTCTCAACCATTCTACCCCGTTTGTGGAGGAAAGAGGGGCTGTAGCATCAATGACCGGGGTTAGAAACACACAACAGTACTGTCGCTACATCTAGCTCAAGAATGAGCGAGTGATTTGGGGCTTCTGGAGCAGTGATGTTTCAGCTGGGCTTTTCCAACACTTAAGCTGCTGGATACCACAAGATCTTTTCTCCGTCGAACGTCCTGTGGTCTCTATTTAAAGTTTTCATTGTGCGTGACATGTAATTTACACCAGCGAACAGATGTCTTCACTAAGACACCAGTCTGGACAATAAGTCTACTCCTTTCAAATCTGCACTTTAAAACATACACCAATACACTGCTGGGTTTGTTCTTGGAATATTCAATTAGATTCAAATACTTGATTATGCAGAGCTACAGAAACATCAACATGAAGAGTTGCTCTTTGTGCTGGCTTTAATGTCTATGTCAAATTGGATATCAAGTTACATAATAACCATATTGTGTCCAAGAAATGCATAGACTACTGCTTTCCAGCTCATATTGACTGATGTTGTCATCACAGACTTGAATAGGTTGGATGAGAAATTTAGGGCCCTATCATACACCCGACGCAATGCAACGGCAGGCGCGACGCAACTGAAAACGCAGTTTTTTTGTGTTATTTAAAGGGCGCGTTAGTAATGTGTGCTTATAGGTGGGTGCACAACGAGCGTACACTCTGCTTATTACACACGCAGGGACGCGCAGCAGCACACAAACATTTTTAAATATTAAAAATAAAAGGATTCCTCTCTGCAGTCTTTCCAATCGCAAATTCCGCCATGTAAATAGCGAATCTGCCATGGTGCAAGCGTAATTGGCTTTTAAAGGGAATGGGAGATGAGACTCTAATTGGTTTATTGCATGTTACGCCCAAAACACACCCATGATGACTCATTAAGAGACTAGGTACAACCCTTTTGGACCATGTGCCTGGCTCGTCGACCGTGTTTTGGATTCGGACACGCCCTAAGTGCACCTGCACCATGCGCTTCAGACCATGTGCTCAGATCGTTAAAATAGGGCCCATAGTCTCAAAAGCCCTCAAAGTTTGTTTTATAGACATCATAGTTATCTTGAGCGAGCCATGAAGAGTCATCTATGGTTTTACCTCTGATTAATCACCCAAAAAATAAAATATTGTCATACCCTCACATTCTTTCAATCCATATTTTTATACAAAAGGAGCTGAATGTTCAAGCTGCTATTATCCCTAAAAGGAAAATGAAAGGTAAATAATGCTGCCAGTCAAAAGAATTTCACAATATACTAAATTTTTGATCAAATAGCCTAAATGCAGTCTTGGTGAGCAAAAGAGACTTCTTTCAAAAAACAAACAAAAAAAAAAAAACACTGGTAACAACATGAGGGTGAGTAAATGAAAACAATTTGGTTGCAATGGTAGCCTATGTTTTCCGCTGAACAAGCCAGTAATGCATGAACACATCGTATTATTAAGATCCATGTCTCAGCTTAGACCGCCAATCTTTGCTAGAGCGATCTGGCTGGAAGAATCTCATTTGTGGAAACTTGGGCATCTACAACAATATTTATCTTCTTCCTCACGCACAGTAATGACTTTGGCAGGATGAATGAGACAGTTGTCTTCTTGCCTTCAGGTGAAGAACGACAGAGAGAGCATAGAGTCCTGGCCTACAGCCAGCTCATGACAACGTGGAAGCGAAACGCCTCCGTTACTCGACATATCACCACGCGAGAACAATTGAACATTAGCATAATTAGCTAACATATTGTTAATTTTTTTGTGTGTTGTTGTTGATGTTCCACAGCAACTAAACAAATTTAATTTCAGGGTGAGCTAACAGACTGCTTGAGCTATGGGAAACCTTCGGGGTGAGAAAAACTTTGAGAAGAATACGTCCTCTGTGGCATTAACTCTTTTGCCTGATGGTGCTTGCTAATTATGGCACTTCCTGAGAATGAAAGTAATAGGCTGGTGTCAGTGCCTGAAGCTTATCAAGAAACATGCAGGCAGCCATAACTGGATGTTGCCTTTTTGTCACCATGTTCCTTTGAGGGAGAGGAAGAAAAAGTCTGAAACAAAACACAAAAAAGACAGAGACAGAAGAATGAGTGAGATAAATGCGCGGAGAACCAAAGACTTGGGGTCCAATCGCAAATTAAGTAGTCAGTTTCAGATATAATTAACCTTTTGATTCAGGACACACTGTCTTGTAAACAAGCGTAGCAATTAGCTAGTTGTTTTTGCTATCAGCTGATAGCGATGATTCTCATTAGCATGGCATGACCTCCTCTAATCTATGCGGACGCAGATATGCTACTTGGCCCGATCTGACACTTTGCTGTTCCTTCATTGACAGCGCCATACACTATAGGTAGAGCAGGGGGTCTCTAATAAACACGACACCAAGAAATCCTTGATTCTGGCTCGTTTTTAGCTTCCCCCCCTCTCTCCGTATCTCTATTGCTCTTATCTGTGAAAAGAGCTGGGTCTGTTGGTCCGCCTCAGTTTTGTCTCCTTTTTTTTTTATTTTTTATTTTATGTATTGGCTTCACTAGGCATTCTTAGCAGCTCATTTGCTCAGAAAGGCAAAAGCCATGTTACATGATCATACAGCCTGTCTGAGAAGATGTAAGTATTATTGTTATCCTTGAATATGAATGCACATCTCATCTGGTAATGAGAGCTGCTGACAGTCATTCTTTGTAAAAAAAAAAAGAAAAAGAAAAAAAAGTATAATTTAGGAGAAATTTACCAATAGAGAAGACATGGTACAGACTAGAGTTAATGAGGCAGTACACACACACACACACACACACACACACACACACACACACACACACACACACACACAGGAAACAGTCAACAGGAAACTTTAGGAACAACAGTTGGAAAAGCGAGCATAATGTTACCGTTAACTTTGTCTTAACCTGAATCAATGATGCACATGTTACCTGAATAAGAAAGTGTGAGGAATTTCCCCATTTCATCTTGTTGTTTAAATAATAGATACATTTTACAGGGTCTTCAATGAAGATAACTCAGCAATCATCTTTCCGAACAATAGATTTAAAAATATTTATTATTAACACATTTTACGTTTAATGTATCTTAATAATGCATTCAGAAATGTACCACAGTTTTAGTTATATCTGCAAGTGAAATACTGAATACATTGTAGATATAAGGAGTGAAACTCTGAAGTTGGAAAAACCTACCAGCATAAGCAATACATCAACAAATGCTTTGGGTGACAAGTTGCAATTAACCGTGAAGACAGTAGACATTTGTATGCATTTCATATCTCATTAAATATAGTTATTTATTTTACAGGGAAGGGTGTTCGCAGAGGAAACCGAAGCTATTTAAACTGGAGTAAAAACCTAAAGCTTAACGATATGTGAAATGTACCAGGACTTAGTACCAGGTAATGAATCATACATCTGGGAAACCAGAAACATCACACAAGGCTTTATGTCATGCAACACGTTACTTTTGGATATTAAACAAATCACTTTGCCTCAACATATCAGATTAATTCATGCCATAAAAGAGATTTGTGACTGCAAGTGTCAAAGTCTGAAAGAGAACAGGCACACAGAATGAGAACATGCACTTAAAAAGTTAAATTTGCAGTCGGACTGAAATCACAATTTGTCTTTTTAAAATGTTGTGTAAATGCTTTAGCTCAACTGAAATCATACAATCCTTGTTCAGCATGAATATACGTTAATCAGACTCCAGTTGGCCTTACAGTTATGCACAACCCACTGGGGATAATGCAACACAAGCAGGAAATGGTAGCAGTCCATACGACAATAAAAGTATATTAATTTACAGTAAAAGTACAATTTAAAGTACATGCTGTTAATTAATATTACTCAGTACGTCACTGTATAATTACTATGTAATTACTGTAACAAGGACATATAAAAGTGACTGTTTCACTACTTTTTATGGAAAATAGTGAACGCATTGAAAAAATATAAGCATTGGGCATTACTTAAAGGAAACTGATGTGTGGTGTTCATTTAAATTTTATTTTGAAATTTTATTTTATTTTTCATTACATTATTTAATTTCTTCATAACAGTCAAGACTTTTGTCTATTTGCATAAAGTCCAATTTGCAGGGTATATTGCCGAAAAGTCTGATTATACATGAATATAACTTATCCATGTAAAGTGACAAACCACAGTTCATTTTGCTTTTTAAGTGCTGTTTAATGGTGGGTAAATACGAAATAGTTCGCAATAATAGATCCATGTGGACAAAAAATTTAAATAACTTCACAACAGTGTTGGTCTGTCTGCACAGAAAATACCAGAAATGTATAAATTAAGATGATTATTATTTACTGATTATATCAGACAGCTTATGAGGGGTGTTTGGGCAGTCAATTGGACATGCTTACTAATTCCAATCCAACGATAAAAGACTCTCTTTTTCATAACCATCAACCAATTCAGTGATTTACATTGAATTTGAATCTTTAGAAGTCAAATTTATATGCATAAACCTACATAAAAGTGTCAGGCTCATGATATAAACTAAATATGTTTAGGGGTACCATTCACTTCCCCTTTTAAAACTTTTACACTAGGCCTGGAGTGTTTTGAGTATCCAAGGGAATTATAGCGTCTTCTTCCGCAACTAAATACGCCTGAGACTCAATATGAGCACACTAGCCCTCCAAGGCATAACCAGACCTATGAGATAATCTTTCTTAGACTCTGATAGACAGGTGTAAATATTCCCTCGAGGACCTTCAAGTGAATCAAACAACCTTAGAGACCTACATCTGATGTCTGTTGAAACTCTGAGAGTGAACTGTGTCGCTACGCCCAGCTTGACTTCTGAGCACTGTAAAAGCAAAGGAGAAATGCCGTAAGATGGTGCAGAGAAACAGAAACGTGAGAATCATGGAAGACCAGCATGAGAGCAACGACTAGTAAATGTCACCTTTGTCAAACGTGGCTGCAGTTACGGCCTTGGCCTGCTCTGCGTGAAGCCCATATAAAGAATCAGCTGTGCTGGCTAAAAAGGATTCCACATCCTCTGGGCGGCCATCATGGCGATCTTACAGTCATGGCGTTCCCACATCCACCTATCCTTTCCATCCAAACCTCAGCCCAAGCCAACACCACAAAATGAGATATGATTGATCACAGCACCACTACGATCATTTCATCTGTCTCCATGATTCCATTTTCAGATCATGTCATTAAGCATATGGCTCCAACAGGTCTCTCAAGAGGTGCCAAAACAGATTTGGTTCAAGAGGGCATGCATTCACCTACTCTCAAATGCACCCCATTGTGTACTTTGGTGTGTTTACAAGTTACCACAAATCCAAAAACTTGTGTCGGTGGTTTTTGAGTTTCAAAATCGTGCAGCACAAACAAACCAATTCCAGTTTTCTGGAAGGCCTCTAGGTGGTGATGGAGCCATCTTGCACCAGTTAACATCAAGCGGGTTCAGTTCATCCCTATGACCTAACTAAATAAACAACCGATGTGTTTGATCACAGATGTAATTCTCAAAATATCCCACAATAGAGTGTTTGCCTTGGCCATGTGCGCTGTCTCTATTAAGCAAGACCATCACGGCATTTCAAAGCTTCGTAGATTTTGTATTCCTGGACCTTGAACCTCCCTGAGATGTTTATCTGCCCTTTTGAGATCTTGAAACCATATAGCTCCGGGCCAACGATGTGGTCTACTCTGTCTTAGACCGTCCCAGTTGCACATGCACTCTCTGCCCAAACACTCCATATGCAGGAGTTCATAACGAGTGCAGCCATTTTACACGCTTGCGCTTTGAGAAGGACCAATCTAGTGAGGAAAAGAAGAAAACATTGCTGTCTTCCATAAAAGGTTTTGAAGAAAAGTAAAGAAAACATCCTCATCTTTTGGACTCCAACTAAGTTTCCAGATGTGCCTGGGGTCAAAGGTCATAGATAAAAGTACCAGGATGTGGCAGGACCCTAACTAGAAGCTAGTTTCTAGAGTGAGCATTCCTCGCAAGAGGAGAGCGGCTTGAGGAGGGCCGCACTGTTTCTTCCCTCGGGCATGCCCAGCAAGTGGTCTCATTTTGCACTAGTGAGTTATTACACTGCAACTTCATCCTCACTACCTTTGCAGTGTTTACAGACGCCGGCTGGGCAAAATGTCAAGTCTGTTAAGCATCACTAAAGGCTGGAAAAAAGTTCGAAATGCTTCGAAGGTTTCACTCAAGAGGCCCTGGGATCCAGGGGTCCGATGGTGACGCGTTTTACCTTGATGTAATGAAATCGGAGATTTCTTTACTAGCCTTGCATGCTCACGTCATCACCACTTTTGCGATAGCTTGTTTGTGGATCCGTGCCGCGGTGCGACGCGGGGGTCTTTTTAAGACTAAGGGAAGGTGATGAGTAATTGACTAAGTCCAGAGGCCTGTTTTAATTTTTGTTCCCTGCTATGTCTTTTTCTTCTTTAGAATACAGATGATAGAGACATCACATGTTGGATACGTCGGCCTGAAGTGCACACATGCTAATACACAATATTAGGCTAATTTATAGAAAGCACTAATACGATTACTTCAAGTGTGTCAGAACCTTAATAAGTGTGGAAATTGCCCTGTCAAATACGACCAAAGAGAGGGGGTCAATTACACGATTATGAGGGAAAATCTTCCAGATTGTTTCTTTACATAAAGTAATCTGCTCGATTAACGGACATGGAGGCAACTTCATTCCAATTTTGAAAAGTAGAGAAAATCGGAATGACAGCGACAACTTTATTTTTGTGAATTAGGATAATACCAAGATTTGGAGGATGGGCTAAGCTCATATTTTCATGTAGATAGTCCATGCCATCACTTTCATCACAAGGCTAACCTCCTAAAATAGTTTTTATCCCTTCTTTTTTCAAAAGCAAAGGTCTTCTGTAAATCTCTAAGTACATAATTTACCCCTAATTGGTTTTTAATTGGAAATTACTCTAGATGTTAAACACAGGATTAGTGAATAAAAAGGGCATTATGTTCTTGTGAGTGTGTGTAAATGATGGTGTGTGTGCTCTGTGAAGGCCTAGTGGTCATGGAGTTACTCAGGACTGAAAGAAGCTCAATGAACCACTAGATGGAGTCAAACCCTAGTTAAGAGCCACTGGGAGGTGGACATTACCCTTGTTGTGAAGGAGTGAACTGGTGCGTTTGTATAACTAACAACCTGACTGTGCAACCTAACTGTTTGGACCACACTTGCCCTCTGCTAACCTGCTTCCTGTGTCATGTTTGAGAGAATTAATACATGTTGCGAGCATATGAGATCGCCATAAATATAATTCCTTGTAGAAAGTATATGTAATGCGGAATACAATATCTTTAATCGCAAAATAAACAACACAGACGCACTGAAAAAAAGAATTTGAAATCTCTTATATTGTATGTTAAATGCTGTTGGCAATAAAATAATATAATAAACTATAAAATAAATCAAATATATAAGAAAAGAAATTAAACTAGTTCAAATATGAGTACTCAAATCATCCATTTCAAAATATGTATCCATTCAGTCGCACCAAGACCTGAAAGAAGCTCTTCATTCATACGTGAAACTTTACATATAAATCCCAGAGGTTAAAAATATAATGTATACGAATATGTCTTGGGTCTAACATGGCTTGTCATGTACGACAAGAGACAAGAGAACAATTGTCAGAGAGTCTGCTGTATGTGAAAAGATTAGGAATACATGCTCGACTGCTTGATATGATAACCCTTATAGCATGTGCCATACCCTAATGGAATGAAAATTATAGCTGATATGGTGACGGTAGAAAAGTGACATTCTTTTCTGTTCCTCCTGGCCTGGACTCAAAGCCTGTGTTTTTCATATTGCTGCTGTCTCTACGCACAAGTGCCAGGAAAAGTTCTACGATTGCAATTAGATCATTTAAATACAGCCTTTTTCCTCATTTGTAATAAATTACAGATCATTTGAGGCATTGTAGAAAAAGAGCATATTCATGTTCCTCCATTTTTCTTAATATTATTGCTCAGAGAAGTACAGATTTGAGAATGCATAGTCTTTACACTTGTCACGTTATTTCATACTTAAAGGCAAAACGTCCCTCTTACAGAAAGAGCATCGCTCTGTCAACAGATGTTTGACACTAGGAAAACAGCTAAAAATTACACACAGTTCTTGATATAGTGCTCTCACGTGAATTGCACCATTTAGCATTTTGCCGTTTTGACAGGTAATTGACTTTTCCCTCTGACAAAGTGAAACGTGTGTGTTGTCATAAATAATGCATAGTTTAAGAAGCTCACATTTACACCTGCATTAATATTCATTAGTAAACAGAGTTGAAAGAAACAACATCCACCACTTTAGCATGTAGCTATACGCACAGTTTTTCTCCTTGTAACAAGATACAGTTAAGAAGTCTCTAGGTTTTTAACTTTCTCAGTCAAGATGCTAATGCTAATATAGCTCGAGTACAATTTTAGCTAAATCCTTTTATTTTAAGGTTATGTGTCTAAAACATGGATGAAGTCAGTTAAACTGTAAAGTTTATTATACAATCTGCATTTCCTCTGAGGTCAAAACATGTACATTGATCCCAGACTCTGTTTTGTCATTTGCTAGCGTTATTGTCTAATATGACCTAAACGCCCTGAGTATGTAAAGCTTTAGACAGCTGAGCTGATTAAAAACTTGCCTTTTGAACATTAATTTATTCCAAGCCATCATTTTGTCAGGGATACAATTGTTTCGTTTGAGATTTCACCCCCCCCCCCCCCTCCCTCCCCCCTTCTTTCCCCCATCACCCTCAGATGGATGTAGGCCTAATTCTGCCGCCTTTTAGAGAAGCTCTTTAGTCTTGTGAAATATGATTAATCTGATTAGTCATTCAGGCCGGTCTGCCTTTATGCTTACATTAACTAGCACAAAGAGCCCCCCTACAGGTTAAAGTTTAAATGTGGATTACCAGATAAAGCCAGCCCTGATTAGGTTACTAAGGGCCATGCAAGACGGAGAGAGAAAGAGAGAGAAAAAAAATTAGATATGCTTCGCTACTAATTTCACAAACATCTTCATTTTATTTTTTGCCTTTTCTTCTGTTGTTTTACGCTTTAATTCAATCCAATGACATTCACTTGGATATCAGTTTTAGACAAAAATCTTTCAGCAATTATGTAAATGGCTAGCGCGCACACAATACTGCATGGAAATGGAAAACAGGAAGCAATGCTCTCATTAAGGACAGATGGTAACAGTGCTGTAAGTTTACACTGAGGGGGCATCGCTTCAGAAAATGTCCAGATTTTTTGTTTACTACATATTTGTTGTGATGTTGTCTGTGATTAGATGCCCTTTTTCAAAATGTAGCTTACTAAAAACATAACCAACTTTGCCAAGATGAATTTTGAATCATTTTGCGAGAAAATTCCCATCGTTTTCCTTCAACAGACTGACAAACTAGGAAACACTGAGGCCTTTTTTGTGTCTCAGTGTTGCATAACAATGCCCTGTTTTAATTTATGAATACATCCATGCCCTAAGAAGGATTTTTGTGCATAAATTCAGAAGTGTAAATTGCTTGTGGTCAGACAGCATAGAAATTACAGTATGTTTCCTGAATACAAACTGCTGAGGACAAACAAAAATAAATAAAACCCACAAAACAAGCAATTAAAATAATCTTTGAGATGTTTGATACATTTTAAAAGCTTCGTTTCACCCAAGAAATGTGACTGTAGCATATCACACACGAGCCTTCAAAAGGCTGCTATGGCAAACCTAAACTCTCTTGAAGATTCCAGCATGCAAAAACGAACAAAGGAATACGTGGATGCTGACAATTATTACTAATAAAGCCGTGTAGCAGCAGAGGCGTCTGTTGTGTCCAGCTCAGATAAGGGGAAATGTTAGTTTATCACCATGGCCTGCATTAACCAAGGGTGGTGGAAAATTATTTGCCCAGTGGATTATGTGTGTAAAAATCTTGTAGGTGGTGGCACACCAGCTTGAGTGTTGGGGAGTAAAACCCACATACATAAATCTGAGTTTCCGCCTTTGGACTCACCTGGTAACAGCAGAACATCCAACCAGAGGAAGCATGTCAGGAAGAATTGGGTGGTGGGAGTGTTGTGTGGATTGATATAGAGCAGCTCCAATGTTTAATTTTCCCCCATCGTCCCTCCAGTACCACCGTCTGGGATTTTGATGTGACCGTGTTTATTGTTGTCTATTCTTGGTTGTCCACCCTGTCGTTCCGACGTCCCTCTCCCGGGTACAGCGAGACAGTGAGGGGATGAGAAAGAGAGTCCCATTTATTTCTGCTAATTTTCCCTTCTTTGTGATGGATGGCTTTCTTATTGTGCCATTTGGGCCTTTGAAAAATGTTCTCTGAAGCAGAAGAAATTGCCAGTTTCCATATCATGCAAATCTGCCATTCAAATATCCAGCAGTCAACTGTCTGGATACTCAGCTCTCTATCCCTGAATCTTTATTCAATCCTCAAATCAAAGTACAAAGTATCAAAAATATGCAAAAATACAAGAACCAGAAATAAAATATCATATAACATGTACACTTGGCAAATGCCCAACTTTGTCTCACAGATGCCAGATTTCAACTATATATACTCAACGTGCGCTGGCCATTTTGTAAGATGGAATGGCCAAACAAAACTTGAAGCACAGTATCTGAACCAGAAAGTGGAACATAGCTTTAGATGCTTACGTCTGTAATTTCTATAAAGTAAGACAAGCGATATAATTCAAGCAGTGCTGTAAAATTAATTAATCGCGATTAATCGCATCTAACATAAAAGTTTGTATATATGTACAGTATGCGCGATTAATCGCATCTAACATAACATAAAAGTTTGTATATATATATATATATATATACACACATATATACAAACTTTTGTGTTAGATGCGATTAATCGCGATTAATTAATTTTACAGCACTGACACAAAAACACTGACACAAAAACTAACACAAAAGTTTATATATGATGTGATTAATCTATCTATATATATATATATATAGCCCTACTGGGCACTGTACAGCCTATGTTTGCCAGTAATATTTTGTTTAAAAAGAATTTATTTACAATCATGTTTTCAGAAAAAAAAAAAAAGAATAAATAAATAATAATTTAATTTTCAGAATGGGAAAAACAATATTTCATGTTATGTTTGTGTTGCAATTTTTGGTTACACTTTATGTTCAAGGTGTCCATGTTACAGTGTAATTATACATTTAAGTACTGTGTAATATGAATTAACTACTTACTATAGGGTTAGGGTTATGATTGGGGTTTGATTTAGGGTTAGTTGCATATAATTATGCATAATTTATAGTTATAGTAACATGTGTAACAAGGACATTGTAAATTAAAGTGTTACCCAATTTTTTTGTTTGTGTTGTATTTCTTTGCACTTTTTTCTTGTATTTTAGCCATGCACATTCATGCATGTATGCTTATGAACTTTCATTATCAAATGATATAGTATTGTCATGAAAAGTTAAATATTTCTCGTTGACCGCATCTCTTCTCTGATCAAAATATTTATACGCAAAGTGTGTCGAAAACAAAAACCTACAAAAAGTTGCCCGACAAACAAAGAAGGGGTGTCATGAAAAGAAAGAAGTGAAGAACTTTCATCTTAAAGGCTTTATTCTCTGAAGTTCCTTTTATCCTTTCTTTTCGGATTACGCCGTGTCTCAGAGGCTCTCAGAGGGCCCCAGTTCTTATTAAATTATTTCTGGGTGAAATGGACACAACTTGAATGGAATCATTAAACTTCACTAGTTATAAGAATGCGTCGGAGCCTCCACAAGATGAAAAGCCACACAGTCTCATGCTCCTCAAAAACATTTAATATGCCATGAAAAGATATGACATCAATCCTCGCAAAAACACAAGGGCGAAATGAATGATGCCATTGTGACTCCAAACATCAATCATGCCCAATACCCTGGAAAACAATGGAGTTTTGTTTGCATTTCAGAGGTGACAAACAACATTAGTGACTGGCTTAACATTGTCAATTCCATTACTCAAGACCTGAAGCAAATCAGAATTAAACTGTGGCCCAGTTGCTAGGCAGCTGAGTTCTCTTGACATGGTGGTTAGTTTTTCTTTCATTGCTTGACAAGAGCCAAGTGAAAGGAGTTTTGAAAAAGTTGCTAAAAGCGCTGAGAGGAGGGGGATAATTGGTGCCGCTGGATTGTAAGGCATCTCTTGTGTGGAAACAGACTGTGGAGAAGAGAGAGAGCAGGAACCATCGCACGATAATAAAAAAAAATCAACTCTTGTACACAAACTTGACCTGGAGACTTTCATGGCCTTCAAGAATTCAGGGGCCTGCCTCGGTAATCACAAACACAGTGAAAGCCCTTCAAATGACAGGTGAGATATTGGGACGACCCAAAACACAAGACACCCAAGACACTTCTCGCCTTATGTTCTGACAGTACTTGTTAACTGTTGACCTTGGATTTGCCATTCTAATATGCTGCAAAAGAACAATTTGGGCAAAAACATAATTTTTGAAGAAAATAAAAGATTCATTTATTTGTGCAAATGAAGCTTGGGTAGTGTTTGTAGCACGTTGCTATGTGGTTGCCAGGGTGTTCTGGGTGGGTGCCCAATTCAAAACGAGTCCACCCTCTATGACAGTCTTGTCCCCAGATTTGGTTCCTTCTATGACTCTAAAATTTGCTAGATGAATCGTTTAGAAAAGCAACGGCACACCCTCAACAAGCCTCACCCTAATGGTGCAAGACAAGTTATGCAAAAAAATGTATGCCCTGGGTTGAAATCCCTAACCCTAAAAGGGTTGTCAAGCTAAACTTTAAGCATGCAAAATTTCTTCAAATGGACAAGTTATGATGTAACGTTCTATGTTGCCTTTTTTAAAACATAAAGTCAAGATATACCCAATAAAAATAAATCCAAAAAGAGCCAACACCACTAACAATAATAATAAGATTTCATTCCTCAGACTCAAGAGTAAACCCCACAATTATCAACTTTCGAGTGAAAAAATATCTGCTTTTTAAGTAAACAATAGAAGCAGAGGGTATTCTTCCAGAAACCTGCAGCAGTCCCGAAAAAACTTCCCAAAAAGTGCACACCCAGTCTGAGAAAGGACCAATTAATGCTGGATTAAGACTCATGCTTATTTACAGTCGCTTTTGTGCTCTTTCCTGCACTCTGACTTCCTCCATGGAAGAAAGATCGGAGGAATAGTGGGAGAGGAAAAGGGAGAGGATGAGAGAAAAAAGAAAGGAACCTGAGGGAGGGGGGCCGGAGTCTTGAGAGAGAGAGCTGGAATGGGGGGTTGTTTAGACGCGAGAGGTGTAGTGAGGTGGCTGGTTCCATTGTGAGGACACCACCTCTCTCATTATACCCTCTCAATCAACACTCCTGCTCACAGGAAGCCCCTGGAAAGCCCATCTGCCATGGCTAATCTGCAGGCAAAGTCGTGGCCGCACTGTCTAAGGCCCCGCTACCCTCAGCTGTATTATTCTCTCCCTCCGCCACTGCGCCAGGGATCAGCCAAAGCCCATTAAAGTAAATAATAGCCAGAAATGACAGGCTTAGTGCGGATTGGGGAGGAAGTTGAAGACCAGTTTGAACTGTGAGCTCTGATTAATAGAGAATAGCATTTGGAAGTAGATGGAGAGAGAGAAAGGCAAAGAAAGAGCAGGAGAGAGCGAGAAGGTGGGTAGGAAAGGGCAAATTACCTCAGCTCCAAAGACTTCTGAATCTTTAGGTTGATGAGGCTTCCGTAATCTTAGGCACTAGTCTTATTTTCGATAAGGTAACTTTGTTTAGCGATGCATTGTACCTGTTTCTGAGTGTACACATCATGTTTGTAGGAGATGCTACGGGGATCAGATTTTGGCACCAAATGCAAAGCCCGGTAGAATCTTAGGAAAGAGGAAAAGCTACCCAGCAAGCATCCCATCTTTCTTACAGATAGCATCAAGGTCACCCACATGTAGTAGTACTTTATGCTTAGCCTAATCTTCATAGAGCCATTTCAGAGGTCTTAAGGTTTTTCCATACATTTTGGACCGTTTATATCCGGCGCCAAAAAGATTCTTTGAACACTAATCCCAAAAGGGAACATACTGACTGTGCTTCATAAATTCGATTTTGGGGTTATGTGCCATGCACCTTTTAGACACAAAAGTAAGGCTCATAGACGGAAACACATACAATATAGTAAATATGATATGCAGAGATACTGAAAGAAATGTTAAACTTAAATAAATCACATCTGAACCGAATCACATACCAATTTGGACCGCATTGAATTTCCACAGTAACTAGAAATTTAATAGGCATTGGTTTGAAAAGGAAAGTCACACTTCTGCTGCAAATAGTGATTACTACTACAACTTTAATGAACATTCTTTTATCTGGTGTATTGAACCTAAAGATATGACAGTGTGATTTCTATATTAGGAGTAGTCTTACTATGGAGTGTCTTACATAGGTTGGTACTACAGTATGTTGTAATTATATCAGTAAATGTACCGTAGTCAGTATGTTAGAACAATGTGGAACTAAATGCAGTTTTATTCCAAGTTAATCACATTCCCTTCTGCCTACTTTCATTGCCTTCAGGCAGAGAATGGAGACTAAATAAGACTGCCTGACAAAACTGTGGAGTCTCGCTTGTTTATGGTCGTACTTGAGGTTAGCTCGCTTGTGCCTGAGTTCAGCTGGAGGACTTAATATGACCTGTCATCTGGCCGACGGTGGAGTCTGTTTCTGCAAGATTATGTCAAGCACTTCCACCTCTGCCTAACAAAGGTTAAAAATTGCTTATACATCTGTGAATGAATTGGAATGCTCACAGGAAACAAAGGCTAAGGCAAATGGTTAGCGACTGTGAAAGCGTCTGATTGGCTGCTCACCCTTTGCCCTGTTCCATGAAGAGCAGATTATGTTAATGCTATGGAGATAATACTCAATATGATGTATGATACACCTCACAATGGTGTGTCCCATTTTAGATCTCTGGGTTTAAATGTGTACGATGTGAGACGAAGGGGCTAAGGAACAAAAGGGTCTGTGGAAGAGAAACATGAGAGAATTTTGTGCTTTGAGACGTAATGAAGTATTTAAGATCTCCCGAATGTGTTATTGACAGAACTGTAAAATATATATTTATATAAAAAACATAGGAGTTCACGGGGTCTCATGAGATGTGCTTATGTTTGTTTCTGAGATGTGTTTAATGGTATCGATTTTTAGTGTTCAATGGAGTGTGTGAAGTTTTTGACAGGCTTATTGAACTGTTCCGAAAAAGTGTTGTTGAAGATGACTGTTTGGGGAACATCCCTTTTAGTGTCATGAAAGAATTACAGTTTAACAAAAAAGGAATGGCAAGGAAAAAAACATTCTTAGTTCTCAAAGTCAAGGAATTTTTTAAAGAGACTAAAGAGCACTAGTGTTGACAAGTCTGAGACTTGATTTGCACATGTCCTTTCTAAGATATGGTGTCTACCATTATCCTACTCGTAGAGATTCACATAAAATCCACTGGCTGTTGGTGATCTTGTAACGCTTCCTAAGGTATTCTTTTTCCCTTGGCTACGTCATACGTGTGAGGACTTTGTCGGCCAGTAGAGGCCTCCCATGCTTTGTGCAACTTTTCCACACTCTCTTGGCATGTTTGAGACTAACAAATGGACGCCTGTAGCCATACCATTTGTATGGCTCTCACAACACAATGTCTTTGGAATGCTAAGAAGGTTGGCGCCTGGTATGACAAGTGTTTTGGTTGCAATCATTAGCAGACGCTTTTATTCATGCATTCAAGGTATACATTTTATCAGTAGGTGTGTTCCCTGGGAATCTAACCCTGCAAACTTGGCATTACAAGTGGCATGCTCTACAAATCAAGCTACAAGCTAAACTACTGAGTAGACCAAGATGATCAAATACATTCTTCAAAACCTTTGTTCAAAGAGCGCAGAGCACATTGTTTACTCACCAACGTCACTAAAACAGTTTGAGCACTGCTTTATCTTCTTATTTACCCATCCACTGCATCTTTCCCAAAGCCCACACAAGAATCGCATGCATCTGTGCCAGCGTGTCACTAGGTCTGTTTCCCTTCCTGCCCAAGTCTCTTCTGTGATTTCTATATCCGTCGTCATGGCGACACAGCAACAGGGAGGAAAATGGCAGCCTAACCTCTGGCATTCATGCAGACCAGGCCAGGCCTGAGGGCCAAGGGGTGATTGCAGCCATGAGCTGCAGGACCCTGCTGGGTCTCCCAGCCCTCAATCAAATTCTTTTGACCTCAGAGAAAAACGAGAACATTCTAATACCCTCCGCTACAGTTTTAGTGAGATTAATGTCCCAGATCTTTGCATTAACTCAGACAAACCACTTTTCAAGAACCGCCTGGATGAAACACTGAACGTGGGGTCTTGCATATGCTTCCAGAAACAACTGGAAGATTTACAATTGGCACAATAAACCCTCAAAGAGGCAATCACATGACAAAGAGGTTGTTTCTTGCTTAATTTAGGGGCAAAGAAAGGCCCTTCCATCCAGATCCAATGTTACTGTAAGGGAGCAGTCGGTTTTGTGCAAAATGTGCCACAAACACCTGATTGCTCTTGAGCGGTGAATAGAGCAGAAGGGAGGGATTTTCATGACAATCTCACAATGCTGAGGAAGTACATTATCACCCGACTGCAAGGCACCAAGGCTGTCGTAATGAAGACATCTACGTTATTAAAATCAAATTCGGAATCTTCAGCATGGCTTGTCTAATGATGAGCGAACAGCTCGGCTGTCGTAGACAGAAGACGAAGAAGATTTTTCCCTTCGTTTGGCGCCATGCCCAGATCTCATTCAAGCAGAACTCTTCCCACAGCAAACTTCTGCCCTGCCAATTAAAGGACAGATCTGCCCTCCCCTTCCTCAGCGCGAGAGGATATTTCAAACTATATTTGTTTTTATGACATACAATATTTGGATTAACATGTTGATTTGACGTACTGATTCGCATCACAAAACTGCCAAACCTCAGAGGATTCACATCTTCAAATTTACATTGTACATTTACACGAACAAATCAACCAAAATATCTGTCTATAACATGCCTTATTGATTTAAATTAGCGACGGGTTTTCCTGCTGCACTTGTGCTGGGTTTGATCGATCTGTGGGAAAATAAATATCTGTTCACTCAAAGCGCCGTGTTTAGTATTGTTTCCTGCTCCCCTATGGAGCGAGTGTAAAATCTAATAAAGAAGATCTGAGGGAAGGCACTTTGATCAGGGACTCCTCAAATGAGAAAGATCACATGGGACAGAATGAGGAAATCTTTGAAGACTATAATATTAATGCAAACAGGTTCTGGCTGTAAACCAAAAGATAGATAAATTTTATCTACGCTATCTTTTTATATTTCACCATTGTGCATTAGAAACAGCTGCAGTGAAAATTACAAATATACACAAAGCAACATTTGATTTCCCCAAAAAGGTATCTAGGTCATTCCTGTCAAGCAGAAAACAAGTAGGATGGAAATACCAAGCTAATGTTAGCCATTGCTTAGTAAGGGATTGACAAATAGTTTACATGCGGCGGTCAATTTGAAGTTTACTTCTTAAATAAAATGTGAATACTGGAAATATATCAAACATGGAATGTTTTAGGGTGACAAAAACAAGCTGATGTCACAAAATATCCAGAAATCCATCAAATTCAGTGCTAATGCTTAGTGATTTTTTGTGCTGTTGTTTTCTTACCAATAATTATGTCACTTCCTGGTATGATTAAGGACCTGGCTTATTTAAAGGGTTAGTTCACACAAAAATGAAAATTCTGTCATTAATTACTTGCCCTCATGTCGTTCCACACCTGTAAGTCCTTTGTTCATCTTCGGAACCCAAATGAAGATATTTTTGATGAAATCCGAGAGTTTTCTGTCCCTTCATTGGGAGCCCTCGGTAGAAATCACCTCCGGTAGAAATTAGAAATCGCGTTCGTCGCGGGGGCACTGCGATACGATCGAAAAGGGCCCTTTCACTTTCCCAATTAAAGGGGCAGGGGCTCAAGTGTGTTATGCTGATGAAATTACACATACAGTTATATTGCACTTTGTTTGTACTTCAGTAACGCTTTTTATCTCGTCTCGTGACCAAGTCTGCAGTGAAATTAAATATAGTATAGTGGTGCACAAAAATATTTAGCCATCACTTCCAAATACTGTGGGTTCGTTCAGATCTACTTTTAGTACGATTGTTTTAAACACGTAAAACTGTGCAGCATTAACCCACCAAATCATTTGACATATCATTAACAGGCTAATATAGCATTACATTTCATATTCCTTACAGCTAATTCATTACGATGACATAAAAGAGTGTGATCAAACGTACAGGTAATACAAAAACTAATTCATTACTAATTCATTCTGTGAAAATGATTCGTGAATTCCATACATCTCTGGATGGTGAAAACAACATCTCTCATCGTTCCACTCTCCTTCACAGCGTCATCAAGCTTCGCCTTTGTTATTGTTTTGAAAATGCGACCTTCGGTGGCGAAATAGTTACAGATTGTGCCTTTAAAGTAATCCATGTGACTCCAATGGTTTAACCTCAATTTTATGAAACGACGCAAGTGCTTTGTTTGCGTAAAAAAAATAAAAAATTTACAAAAAATTAGGCAAAAATTTACTTTATTTACAAAAGAAAAACTTACAAGTCAACACAACATGCATGTGTCGTGGTGCTCCCCCTACTGGATTGCAGGTCAATTTACTTACTTATTTTACTTACTTACTAAATAAAGTGGTGAATTGTGTTGTGCAAGCAAAGCACTCGTGTTGCTTCATAAAATTTCATAAAATAAAAAAAAAACTGGAGTCACATGGATTACGTTAATGATGTCTTTTCTGTTGTTCTGGACCTTGAATGTGTAAATTGAGGGACTGAAAGCTCTCAGATTTCATCAAAAATGGTGAGTAATTAATGACAGAATTTCATTTTTGAGTGAACTAACCCTTTAAGCTATGATGACTGATTAAAACAATATTTTCAAGAAAACATGTTTTCTTGGAAACATCTTTATTAGAAAAATAAAAAAGAAACAACTGGAATATGTTTTAATGAATACTTTTTTTCATGTTTCAAGTGAATGCATATCACTTTGTGACATGACAAAAATATCAACTTCCACACAAATCACAGTTCACACCTATGTTGGCTGAATTGTAGCAGTTACACTGTGTGTAAATGGGCAAAGGGTATTTTGATTAACCCACAATTAAAAAATTGTGATATATTATATTGCATAGTAGGAATTATCCTCCTACAAAATGTCTGTTTTTTGTGTGTCTAGTTTCTAATTATGTCTGTTTTCAAGCAAAATTTCACAGACACAGAACCACATGTATCAAATTCAGTTATAGTAAGTTACCAGAAAGAAGTGAAAGTCTTTTATAGGCAGTGTTGAGAACTGATAACTGTCAATGCTGTTTTATTATGGTTAGCAAATCTAACAGTGTAGATCTGTAACTTCACACCCCAGATGTTTCTAGAACGCTTAAAATTTCCATGTGTCTGTACAGCTTTTGACTTTAAATATATTACACCATATGTCATGCAAGCTCAGAGCACTTTCTAAACACTTTCTGAGCAATGATATCACTGGGTTCAAAATAAGTTACGCTCTATCTACAGCATCTGTGGCTCACTGTCAATTACCACTGACAGTAATATCAACTCCTGCCTCTGTTTGTAAAAAAAAACAAACCAAAAAGGCAGCGGCTATTTGCACTAAGTGCAAATAGCAATAGATGCTATTTACACCAAGTGTAAATAGCAACTAGATTCTATTAACACTCAGTGAAAATAGCATATTTTCTTAGCGATAATTGCTATTTACACTAAGTGCAAATAATGATATATGCTATTTACACCAAGTGTAAATAGCAACTAGATTCTATTTACACTAAGTGAAAATAACATATTTTCTTAGCGATAGATGATATTTGCAATATTGCAATAAGTGCAATAGCTGTAGATGCTATTTACTAAGTGAAATAGCATACTAAGTGAAACTAGTGATATATTCTATTTACACCATGTAAAAGTAGTTCTTTGCAATATGTGTAAATAGTAATTAGATGCTATTTATACTTTATTTTGACAGATACATACTATTTGCACCTCAGTATTGTTGTACATTAACAGGATGCAGTAATAACATAGAGTGTAAATGATTATATTTATTAAAATTATTAAATGGATGCCGCCTTAATGGGACAATAAAAGCCCTCCATACACCTATCCCTAACCCTACCCAATAAATGCTTTTATTATTATTAAACATTTCATTAAGCACTTTATTTCCATTTTTAGAACATTTTCTTAATTTTTATTGAAAGTAAATGCATTTCCAATGTGATATGTGATAGGAAAAGAGAGAAGAGTGTACATTATTCAAATCTACTTTGATGAATACACCTTCCATATATTTTAGATGAATATTCTGGATTCTACATTGTTGTGACCAGTGGAAAAGATTATCTTGAGCACCGCATGCACCACATATAGCAGCAGATAATAATATAGAATCTTTACATTGAGCTGAAAACCAATTTTCAACAGGCTTTCAAACCCAACGGCTTTAGAGTAGTAGGATCAGCAGGTGGACTCTATGATGTGGTGTAATAATAGATTAATGCCCTGACTGGTGGCTGCTTGGCTGTGGTCAGTAACATGCAGCACTACTGTCATGGTTCAGAGGACCATGCAGGTCCACTGTTGATTTGCTCTGAGATGACATTCATGTTGCATTATTACAATAGCAGTCAGTGTCGGTATAGCGTGAGTCACCTCCATCATGCCATGAAGATGTGCACAAATAGGAGAATATAGAAAAGAAAGGAAGGGAAGTTATTTGAAATGATCACATCCATGATTAGAAAGAGTGTTATAGTTCAAACATTTTGCACATTTTGTTAACATGATGTCCTGCACATGGGTCAAAAATACTTCAAGAGCCTTAGATTTAAAGTCAACATGAACCACACAAGAGGGTATTCAATGTGGGGGAAAATAGGCTGAGGCTTTTGGGAATTAATAGTATCATGAAAAAGGAGTACATAAAAGAATGGTGGTTGGTGGGGAGAGATTGAAAATAAGATGGATTGGCCAAATGAGTCAGTTTTGGAGGCAAAACATTACATTACATTTTGAGATTACAAAGACATTTTTAGGTAACACTTTATTTTGATAGTCCACTTAGACGTTCTTCTAACTATAAGTAACTTTGCAACTACATGTCATCTACCAGTTATTAGATTATTAGTAGACTGTCTGCTTAATATTCGCTACCATTTTATTTTGATTCTCCCCCAACAGACATTCTATAAGTAACTTTGCAAATACATGTCAACTTATTCTACTAACCCTAACAATAACCCTAACCCTAACAGTCTACTAATACTCTGAGTCAGTTGACATGTAGTTGCAAATATCGAGGAAAAAAAAATCTAAATATCGAAAAAAAAGTGTAACCCATTTTTATTTTATATTTGGAATACAGTCCAACCATAGACCATTCACAATAAGTCCAGAAAAAATATGAAAAATATCATATAATAATAATCATTATTATTATATTTTGTATCTGAAAAATCTGAAAACACTACATTATTTAAACTCCATTACAGTCAGTTTGGAAAACAAATACTTCTAACTTGACTATAACTGAGTAGATTCTAGTAACATCACTCCTTTTCAATGTGCTTTTAAAGGGATAGTTCACCCTAAAATCAAAATTAAGCCATCGTTTACTCACCCTGATGTTGTTCTAATGCCGTATGCCCTTCTTTCTTTTATGGACCAAAAAAGGAGAATTTAAAAAATATTCCAAGTGTTCTGGGGGTATACTTTAGGGTTTAGTGAAAAACAAACTGAAATGTAATGTATTATTTAACGAAATTATACATATATAGATACTTAGATACTTAATTATATATATACAAACCCGATTCCAAAAAGTTGGGACACTGTACAAATTGTGAATAAAAAAGGAATGCAATAATTTACAAATCTCATAAACTTATATTTTATTCACAAAGATAACATATCAAATGTTGAAAGTGAGACATTTTGAAATGTCATGCCAAATATTGGCTCATTTTGGATTTCATGAGAGCTGCACATTCCAAAAAAGTTGGGACAGGTAGCAATAAGAGGCCGGAAAAGTTAAATGTACATATAAGGAACAGCTGGAGGACCAATTTGCAACTTATTAGGTTAATTGGCAACATGATTGGGTATAAAAAGAGCCTCTCAGAGTGGCAGTGTCTCTCAGAAGTCAAGATGGGCAGAGGATCACCAATTCCCCCAATGCTGCGGCGAAAAATAGTGGAGCAATATCAGAAAGGAGTTTCTCAGAGAAAAATTGCAAAGAGTTTGAAGTTATCATCATCTATAGTGCATAATATCATCCAAAGATTCAGAGAATCTGGAACAATCTCTGTGCGTAAGGGTCAAGGCCGGAAAACCATACTGGATGCCCGTGATCTTCGGCCCTTAGACGGCACTGCATCACATACAGGAATGCTACTGTAATGGAAATCACAACATGGGCTCAGGAATACTTCCAGAAAACATTGTCGGTGAACACAATCCACCGTGCCATTCGCCGTTGCCGGCTAAAACTCTATAGATCAAAAAAGAAGCCATATCTAAACATGATCCAGAAGCGCAGGCGTTTTCTCTGGGTCAAGGCTCATTTAAAATGGACTGTGGCAAAGTGGAAAACTGTTCTGTGGTCAGACGAATCAAAATTTGAAGTTCTTTTTGGAAAACTGGGACGCCATGTCATCCGGACTAAAGAGGACAAGGACAACCCAAGTTGTCATCAGCGCTCAGTTCAGAAGCCTGCATCTCTGATGGTATGGGGTTGCATGAGTGCGTGTGGCATGGGCAGCTTACACATCTGGAAAGGCACCATCAATGCTGAAAGGTATATCCAAGTTCTAGAACAACATATGCTCCCATCCAGACGTCGTCTCTTTCAGGGAAGACCTTGCATTTTCCAACATGACAATGCCAGACCACATACTGCATCAATTACAACATCATGGCTGTGTAGAAGAAGGATCCGGGTACTGAAATGGCCAGCCTGCAGTCCAGGTCTTTCACCCATAGAAAACATTTGGCGCATCATAAAGAGGAAGATGCGACAAGGAAGACCTAAGACAGTTGAGCAACTAGAAGCCTGTATTAGACAAGAATGGGACAACATTCCTATTCCTAAACTTGAGCAACTTGTCTCCTCAGTCCCCAGACGTTTGCAGACTGTTATAAAAAGAAGAGGGGATGCCACACAGTGGTAAACATGGCCTTGTCCCAACTTTTTTGAGATGTGTTGATGCCATGAAATTTAAAATCAACTTATTTTTCCCTTAAAATGATACATTTTCTCAGTTTAAACATTTGATATGTCATCTGTGTTGTATTCTGAATAAAATATTAAAATTTGAAACTTCCACATCATTGCATTCTGTTTTTATTCACAATTGTGTCCCAACTTTTTTGGAATCGGGTTTGTAGGTGAATATATTCGCTATGTTCGTCATTACAAGAAGTTATTGTATTCACATCTTTTTACTGTCATTCGGAGCTCCGGTTTGGTGATATTTGAAAGTACATGAAAAAAGTACACAGATATTTTTTGGGGAATTCTAGGCGTTGTATTTCATATCACATTTTTGTTAATCTTGATTTCTTACAACTTGTGTACTTTTTCTGGGTGAGTTGGAGTCAACCATGCACAGAATACCAACGGCCAAGGTCAAGAATTTCGTTAAAAAATACATTACATTTCAGTTTGTTTTTCAGTAAACCCTATAGTATACCCCCAGAACACTTGGAATATACAGAATGTCACATGGGATAATTCTGTGATACTTTTGCATCTTTTTTTAAGCTGGTTTATATTCACTGCTATTATATTGACAAGCATGAGCAGGACATTTTTTAAAAATTCTTCTTTCGTGGTCCATAACAGAAAGAAGGGCATACAGAACAACACCAGGTTGAGTAAATGATGGCTTAATTTTCATTTTAGGGTGAACTATACCTTTAATAAAATATACATTATAAGCTTGAGAACATAAACAAGTCATAAATATGTGACCCATGCTGGCAAAAGGAGTTGGAATGTGCACAGGATAATTTCGAGCTATAGGCAAAACAAGTGAAAAATGTCGATTTTGAGGTTTTCACAAAAATGAGTTCATTAAGCCCTCGTCTAGCGATCCTAATGCTCCAAATAGCAATTAAACATCTAAAATTATCTTTATTTGTACGGTTTCGGAGAGGAGTACCTTTCCCTTGTCTTACTTGCGCTGACTGACAGATCTGAACCGCGTCTGCAAGGACGCCTCAGAGAGCGCGATTCCGATATATACAGAATTATAATATTTCAAAATATCTGTCTTGGCAAGTATTCACACAAACATTATCTGTTATGTCTTATGTGAACGTTTGGTTAACTGTTGGGGAAAAACATCTGATGTGTAACATTATATTAGACCTGTGCGGTACAGTAGGTCTTAATATATAGACTGTCTGTTTCATTAGGCTAATGTTAACCAAACAATTGTGGTATCATGGGAAAAAAAAGTTAAATATATTTTTTTTTCTATAGATATTTGGTGTTGACTTGGTGTGTGTCAAATTTGATGAGGGATTTTAAGGTATGGTTGCTAGGTGATTTTATTTTGAAAGCTTCAGAAAACTCAATTTTTCTCAAAACTGACTTTGCTGACTCTATTGACTTCAAACAGGGGTAGCTCAGTCATTTTTTGTCCGATTCAAACAAACCATACATAATTTGAAGGTTTTTTTTAAATAGAGAATGTGAAAATAACAATAACTCATTTTTGAAAATTTGTTCATTGCGACTCATTTTGCCAGCACGGGTCACATATAATACCGACAGCATTGTATTTAGATATCCCACAACCCATAGCACAAAAGACCTGGATGCATTTCAAGCTCAGCGAAAATGCCTAACAAGTTTCCCCCAGATGCATTTTGACAAATGGCCCCCACTAGCAGTGCTTAGACCCTGCGCTTTAGCATTAAAGAAAAGACCCTACGGTGCAGGGGCCAGAACGCAACTCGGATAGCTGACGGATAGCTCCATTAGAGAAGGGTCCCTCGTAGAAATCTCATCTTAGGATATCTCCTGGTCTGATTGCTGACGACATGAGGAACACACACATACAAACACACACACATGTCACCTCAACAAAACCACACACATCCATGGAGAAGCATATGAAAAAGGATTCAGTCGAGCATCTCCTTTTGAGCTTGACTGGAACAATGGCTTGACTACACAAGTACAACATGTGGCTGATCCCATTGCCATCTCATTTGGCTTCTTTGTAGGCTTGTTCCTGGGACCACCGTGAAACAGGGAGGTGTTTGAAAGGCCCAGCCCGATAATCAGCTCTGAAGGAGGGCAAGCACAATTCATATTTCAGCCTTCTCTTTTTCCCTGACTGGCGGAGCCAGCGAAGCAGGAAATGACACGGGATGTTTCAATCTAGGAGCGGTGAGTACTGTAGCCCCTGAGGCTGGATGGTACAGCCCACTCAGATGTGACCGAGCAGCCTGCTGTCTGTGACAGCACACACACACACACACACAAATACACACTTTCCCAGCAGTGAAAACTGCAATTCATCAGCGAAATTAATTCACACAACTCCAAATGGGTGCATGTAAGGGCTCAACATCCACTCAAGTGTTTTGCAACGCTGTGAAGTGGCGCATAATGTTTGGCTGTACACTATTTCGGAGTTCGCAGATCCACATTCCTCCGGAGCGGGATTTGATTGGAATCGCGTGGCAGTAAGCTGCAGAAAGCTTCCAGACAAGTGGGATGAAATGTCTCTACGGGCTCAGGACGGCAAGTCCCAGAGCTGCTGTCATCCACGGCTGTCTGCCTTCCTCCAACAGGACGCCCAGGGACTTAACATGGGGGTGAAATGACGTTACAAACAATTATATTTCAACACTCTATTTATATCGGTGCCCTCTCACGAGTTTGTCCCCTCTCCGCTCTGACATGACGCCCTAATCCTAGGAATGATTTGGGGTGGGGGTGAGAGATGGTTGAGTGTGGGGCAAGTGGGGGGTAGATGGGGGTGTTGAGTAAGATCACGCACAGCTCGCAGGCAGAGGAAGAACGAGACAGGAAGAGAGACAGGAAAAGCAACCATCAGAAAAATGAGTGTCTCTGGGATAAATTCCGCTAAGATGAGCTCAATATATCACTGTCAATAACACAAGTGAACACAGGACAGGGGGACATGCATATTAATTGAAAATAATCTGATTAAATCACTACAGTTTGACATTTCGTGACTTGACATGGCCACTTTATCTTGGGGGACGTCGGTGCAAGATTGGCTATGTACGTTGGCTAGTTCTCTAATCTTAATTGCATGTTATCACCGTCTGATTGCTGTGGCATTATTTTAAATAGTCTGGTAATTACTCTGTGGATGGTGGTGTATATAGCCAAAGGCTGCTGCTGCTTGCACTCTGAACGTAAGGGAGCCGAGTGCCAGGCCAGAGGTCTAATCATTTGGTTAGCCACAAATTTAGAGCCTCGACGAAAGTGTCAAATATGTCGCAAAGTTACAACAGCAATTAGTAACCTTGTAGTTGCACTTTAAGGGGCCGTTCACATTTTCCATTGTTTTTTCTATGTAAACATGCTAGAAATGTTATACCATTTAATAACTGTTTTTCAGCTTTTCCAGAAGCGCCACCTACTATCAGAGAGTGAATTTGCCATTTTTGTTCACACCGAATACACTGTAAACATTTTACATTTTTAAGTGCAATCAACTTGGATGTTTAAGTCATTTCAACTTCAATTACATTAAACTGACTTGAACAAATAGTTGAATATTGTAAATAGCTCATAAAGTAAGTTGAAAATTGCATGCAATGAAAATATCATATATATATCGATATATTCTATTTACACTATGTAAAAATAGCAGTATTTTCTTTGCAATAAGTCTAAATAGTAGTTAAATACTATAGTGGGGAGAACAAGTATTTGATACACTGCCGATTTTGCAGGTTTTCCTACTTACAAAGCATGTAGAGGTCTGTAATTTTTATCATAGGTACTCTTCAACTGTGAGAGACGGAATCTAAAACAAAAATCCAGAAAATCATATTGTATGATTTTTAAATAATTAATTTGCATTTTATTGCATGACATAAGTATTTGATCACCTACCAACCAGTAAGAATTCCGGCTCTCACAGACCTGTTAGTTTTTCTTAAAGAAGCCCTCCTGTTCTCCACTCATTACCTGTATTAACTGCACCTGTTTGAACTCGTTACCTGTATAAAAGACACCTATCCACACACTCAATCAAACAGACTCCAACCTCTCCACAATGGCCAAGACCAGAGAGCTGTGTAAGGACATCAAGGATAAAATTGTAGACCTGCACAAGGCTGGGATGGGCTACAGGACAATAGGCGAGCAGCTTGGTGAGAAGGCAACAACTGTTGGCGCAATTATTAGAAAATGGAAGAAGTTCAAGATGACGGTCAGTCTCCCTCGGTCTGGGGCACCATGCAAGATCTCACCTCGTGGGGCATCAGTGATCATGAGGGAGGTGAGGGATCAGCCCAGAACTACATGGCAGGACCTGGTCAATGACCTGAAGAGAGCTGGGACCACAGTCTCAAAGAAAACCATTAGTAACACACTACGCCGTCATGGATTAAAATCCTGCAGCGCACGCAAGGTCCGCCTGCTCAAGCCAGCGCATGTCCAGGCCCGTCTGACATTTGCCAATGACCATCTTGGACAACCCCAAGAACACCATCCCAACCGTGAAGCATGGAGGTGGAAACATCATTCTTTGGGGATGCTTTTCTGCAAAGGGGACAGGACGACTGCACCGTATTGAGGGGAGGATGGATGGGGCCATGTATCGCGAGATCTTGGCCCACAACCTCCTTCCCTCAGTAAGACCATTGAAGATGGGTCTTCCAGCATGACAACGACCCGAGACACACAGCCAGGGCAACTATGGAGTGGCTCTATAAGAAGCATCTCAAGGTCCTGGAGTGGCCTAGCCAGTCTCCAGACCTGAACCCAATAGAAAATCTTTGGAGGGAGCTGAAAGTCCGTATAGCCCAGCGACAGCCCGAAACCTGAAGGATCTGGAGAAGGTCTGTATGGAGGAGTGGGCCAAAATCCCTGCTGCAGTGTGTGCAAACCTGGTCAAGAACTACAGGAAACATATGATCTCTGTAATTGCAAACAAAGGTTTCTGTACCAAATATTAAGTTCTGCTTTTCTGATGTATCAAATACTTATGTCATGCAATAAAATGCAAATTAATTACTTAAAAATCATACAATGTGATTTTCTTGATTTTTGTTTTAGATTCCGTCACACAGTTGAAGAGTACCTATGGTAAAAATTACAGACCTCTACATGCTTTGTAAGTGGGTAAACCTGCAAAATTGGCAGTGTATCAAATACTTGTTCTCCCCACTGTATTTGCACCTCAGTATTTTAGTACAATATAAAATAGTATGCAATAATAACACATTGAATGTAAATTATATATTTATTAAATAAATGCCGCCTTATTGAGACAATAAATCCCTCCCTGCACTTCAGTTCCACTTTTCACATATTTTCTTCATATTTATTGAAAATAAATGCCTTTCCAATCTAATATGTGATGGGAAAAGGCAGAAGAATGAGTTCAGCAAAAGGTGGATTCGAACTCGGGTCGATCGCATCAAAATTATATACTACGCGCCTTACTCCCTACGCAAGTCACAGGCATTTTTTTTACTTTTGTCTGGCCCAACCAGACATTGGTGGGCGGAGTTAGTGTAAATAGTCTGTACCAACAATGCAGGCTATTTGCACTCAGTGTAGACATTTTTTTTTTATATGTATTATTTGAACAATGAAAAATGTGCAGTTTAGGATGTTACCACAGACATTGGTGTTGTTTCAAAGCAAAATTGCTACCAAAAAAAAAAACACAAAAAAAAACATGCAGTTACTATATTCTAATATCAGAATTTTCTGAAACGGTTTCAACTGCTGGTGCCAAGAAATTTTTATAGAAAAATGGATCCAGTTCTTCTTTGATCTAAGTAAAATGTATTCGCCTATTTATCATTTGCCAGGTGAAAACGAAAGTCTAATCGCTTAGTAAAGTAATAGCACACCTCCATTAAGCGAGATTTGAGATATCATTCATTTAGCAATAGTGATGCTTCCCTTCAGTTAGGCAAAACATCTCTTATACAAAAGGCAAAAAAATATATTGGACAATATATTACAGCATTATGGAAATAATATTGACAGCCCTGTGTAGCATCAGCTAGACCAGGTGCAGTCTGATAACAGATGCACAGAGAGCCATTAGTTTGTTAACACAGCCTACGGTTTCCGTTTGCCCTGAAGCAGACATGGAGAGAGCAGCCGTCATATGTTCCAGGCGTTTGTACACGACCTGATAAATGTTCAGGCGGGCTGTGTGAGAGGGGAGGTCTCTAAGAGTGCTGGTAATAAGAGGCTAATAGAATAAAACAATAACCCACCGCCTCAGGGCTGAGACTTTATACTGACAAATTCATATGATAGATTTTTATTGTTATGGCGACATTAGCATTGGAGTCAGCGATAACTCGGACTCAGTTTGAGGTGTTTTTTGTCAGAAAGGCACAATAATGAAATAGATTTCAGGTGGGGTTCTCCTTGTGGGTGCGTAAATTGATTATGAGCATATAACACTAAAAATACTGAGAAGTATGCAGTATATTTTAAGTAATGAGATATTCTTCATAAAACAATAACATGGTGCAAAATTACCTGACTTGAGGGAAATAAAAGCTTTACAAATGATGATAAAAGTTTATTTGATTTTCTTGGAAATGGCCTTTCGGCAACAAAGAAACTGAAACTGCCGATTTATTACCAGTTTTAATTGTATTACTCTGTTCTAAAACCTTGTGCATTGCAACACTGTCAAATTTTTTGTTGGTTTAACTTAAAAAAGTAAGTTACCTGGTTGCCTTAAAATTTCGAGTTCATTGAAATAAAAAATTGAGTTAATACAACAAAGTAGATTGGTTTAATAAATAGAAAATCAAAAAAGATGGTTTGACAAAAGATAAAAAGTTGTGATAAGTCATGAAAAATATTTTTTACAGTAAACAAGCTGAGTGAAAAAAAAATCCAAGATGGCAGATGAGTCAAGAGAATGTTGGTTAAAAATGTATTTAATACTGAAAATATTTATACTAATTTATACTAATTATCTGTTGAAAAATGACTATTTTACCCAAGTATGTGTGCTCTGTATTTTTATGATTATTATAGTGTTAGCATAGCGAAATGCTAATGTTAAAATCTATTGTTAGCTGAGTCATGTGCGAAATGCTATTTTGTCGCATGTTGTTGCCTATGTAGAATTCAAAATTAGTCTCTTATGAGGTTCTTTTTGGGTTACAGTGTTGCCTTAGAAGGAAGCTAGCTGCCTATGTAGCTTGCTAAGTTTTGGAACAGAGCTTATAAGTCAACAAGTCAAAATATAAGGTGAAAATTCTGTGAGCAAGACTGTGAAAACACTGTCTGGAGCATATTTTTGACTAATTTGCCCTATGGGGTATGATGGGAATATTAATTAGCCACATCCATGACCGTCAGATAATAACAATGTCAGTGGGTTGAATGGAAGCTCTGACCTGTAAAAAGCCTATTCATATTCTCCAGTCTGCCATAGCTCTGCAGACACAGGACTTTTTCACACAGTTCCTAAATGTGCCAATTGTCCTTTTGCGAGGCATTGTGACTGGAGTCTGTAAAAAAACACCTACTTTTTTTACGGAACGCAGATTTAACATTCACAGCTCATTTAGGGCATTTTTCTTGAATAGACCAATTTAGATACCACACTCGTGAAGGTTTCTGTCAAGAGGCCACAACAGACATATATGTTCTTTGGCCTTTTGAAGCACTCCTAATGTTTAGGTTATAATTACATGTCATGGACCACAAACACCAAAGCAGATGATGTGCTGTGATTGGCCAACCCCTGCTAGGCGCTCTCTCTTCGTCTATGGTTTGTTCTCTCTTCTTCGACAAGTTTCACAGCATGAAATGTAAACATGAAACCTCTGACTGCATCCTTCCAACGTCTGACTTCAAATAATGAATCTTAAAACAGTTCTACTTGAGTCCAGTTGCTCACCACAGAAACATGCATGTTGGGGAACATATTCCAGATAACATGTACAGACATAACATAACAAATAAAAACGTTAGTTATAATAATAATAATAAAAAAGTTGTTAGTACACTATATATGGGGGGGGGAAAATCCTATTTAAAGCCTATGGGACCATTAAGATTTGTTGCTTGACATTATTTGCATGCCAGTTAAGTTAAATTAAATAATTACCTTTCCCATAAAAAACTATTAATGTTTAAAATTAATTAAATTCTCATTTTTGTATTATGGCAACACTTTACAATAAGGCTTCTTCTTCTTTTTTTTTTTCTTCTTTTTTTAATTGGTTAACTCCATGAGGTAACATGAACGAACAACAAACAATACTTTTACAGTATTTTTTAAAAATATTTTTTTTTATATATTTAATAATACATTTTTTATTAAAAGTTGAATCTGCTGTAGCATGTGCATTGCTTATGCTAATGCATTTACTAATGTTAACAAATGAAACCTAAGTGTAAAGTATTACATTTATATTACATTTTAGTTATCTTAAAATTAAAGGCAGTACAACTGATTTTTTTGATAAAAACTTTGATACATTTAAATAATATAGCACTATTTTTTATTTTATTTATTTATTATTTGCTTGATAGTAATGACAATTGTTGGGAAAACTGTAAAACAAAATTAAAATAACTTCTTGTTGCAAAAAAAAAAAAAAAAAACCTTAACATAATACAAATGGCCTGTTTTCTTTTTACAAAACAAAACTCATGTCTCTTTTCCACTGTTCTTCACTTTTCAAGATGAGAGCACACAGTATTTAGCATTTTCTTTGAGAAGTGTCTTTGAATAGCTCCAAAAATCCACATACAACTAAAACAGTCAATAAAACATGGCCAGCAATACCCTTAAATGTTACGAAAGAGGATTTTGGGGGTCAGTAAGTTCATTGTTTGCATTGTGTGGCATCTAAAGAAAAGGCCGGCTGGGCCATTCTTGTGTGTTCCCTCTCTCCCTAAAGGAGGTTATTTAGGACTTAGGAGTTTTAAAGAAGTTAGCAGTTTTAACGTTCTCGCTCGTTTATCCAGTGCAATGCCCTGAGGAACATACTTCATTCAGTGTCTGTTTGTTTGCTTACATGCGTTTTAAAGGCAGATGACACTTGCTATGGAGCTACAACCTTACAGTGAACAAAACCTGAATTGACAGAGGCCCATAAGACAGTCTTTTCAATGGCTTTGAAGTAAACCACAACAATGTGAGTGTAAGACATGGAAATGGGGGAAAAAAGAAGCTTTTCACAGTCCAAAACCGAACACACCCCTGCTGTTTTAGGAGACGTTAAATATGATGTACAATTACACTTAACTTCTACACCACATCTCCGCTAGTACTCAAGTGAAATCCTTATTCTTCAAAGGGGTCTGACAAAAGTAAAATAATAATAATAATAATAAAAACAACTTAAGTAAGATAAATCTTAAAGGGATAGTTCACCCAAAACTGAAAATTACCCCATGATTTACTCACCCTCAAGTCATCCTAGGTGTATATGACATTCTACTTTCAGACGAATACAATCGGAGTTATATTAAAAAATGTCCTGGCTAATCCAAGCTTTATAATGGGAGTGAATGGCTGTTTCTGTTTTGAACTCCTTAAAAGTGCATCTATCCATCATAAAAGTGCTCCACGTGGCTCCGGGGGGTTAATAAAGGTCATCTGAAGTGAAGCGATGCGTTTGTGTGAGAAAAATATCCATATTTAAAACTTTACAAACTGTAATCTCTAACTTCCGCTAACTGTCGTACGCGCATTCACGAGAGACTGGCGTTCCAGCGTAAGTTCCGGTGACTAAAGCCTTGTTTATACTTTCGCCTGGCTCCGCAGCGCGAGCCTCCGCTGACTGCGCGCGCTCCTCTCCAAACGGACGAGGCATTTATGCTTGACGTGCTCGCTGTTGTACTATTCTTTGAAACCACAGAGGGCGACTCTGAGTAATTGTTCTATAAACCATCAGGAAACAGTGGTGAGAAGAAGTAATGTACACAGGTGACGATATTTATTTTAGTACACTTCACCAAAAACCACACTACAAAAGAATCATGTAAAACTCAGTAAACCTTGATATTATTACTTGTAACATTAGAACAAAATTAGAACTAATTTGTACGTGCAAACTGGGTGCTGGTGTGATGAGACGTCATGCTCGGCTAGATTCATCTCGTGCATCTTCGGACAGGGAGCCGAAAGTTACAAAAAATGCGCTGCACACCGCCACGCGAAATGGGCTCTCGCGCACTCAACGCGCACTACCGCCCACTCCGCGATGACGTCATTTTTGCTGCGTGCACTTTCGCGCTTGTGCGGACGCGGCGAGTATAAACCAATCTTAACGTGGAAGCGCAGAGGATAGAGCAAACAAAACTTGGTTCTCGCGAGAACTTGCATATTCTCACCGGAGCTTCCTACGTCATACGCTGGAACGCCAGTCTCAGTTAGCAGAAGTTAGAGATTACAGTTTGTAAAGTTTTAAATATGGACATTTTTCTCACACAAACACATTGCTTCAATTCAGAAGGCCTTTATTAACCCCCCGGAGCCGTGTGTAGCACTTTTATGATGGATAGATGCACTTTTATGGACTTCAAAACAGAAAAAGCCATTCACTGCCATTATAAAGCTTGGAAGATCCAGGACATTTTTTAATATAACTCCGACTGTATTCGTCTGATAGAAGAATGTCATATACACCTAGGATGACTTCAAGGTGAGTAAATCATGGGCTAATTTTCATTTTTGTGTGAACTATCCCTTTAAGATCCTAATCTTTTAACACAATGAAAGGAGTGCTTAGAATAGTCACTTCACAAATGTTTATCTGGTGTGTGAAGAGGTAAGAAAGCTGACAGAAGCACGGACACTACCGAGAATGAGTTAAATCAGGAGCCAATGGAATTCACGTCAGAACGGGGCCAGAGACTCACGTGAGGCGGCTAATCTAGCCGTGAGACAGAGCGACAGACCTATGTGTCCTGCTGATGTATCCACTATCACCTACCCCCTCCATTAGGGCTGAGCGAAATAACCAAAATCTGTCATGGTGTGAAATATTCAATATCCTGAAAATATGACTGAAAAATGGGTAGCACTTTATTTTACAGTCCTGTTCCCCATGTACACACTATGTACTTATTATAGTGATTACAATAACTGAGTAATAACTATGTAATAACCCTGAACTTACCCCTAAACCTAACCTTAACCTAGTTGCCTTATATTATTGGATACTTTCTTAGGTAAGGACACTGTAAGTATATGTAAGTGCACATACTGTAAAATAAACTGAAAAAAATTGTATATATTAAATAATCATGTGGTAATGCTTACTACGTTTATGGATAATGAATTAAATATTTTACAAATGAAAGGTACTATAGTTCATTAACTGACTCTGTTATTCCAAACCTGTCTGACTTTCATTCTTCTGTGGAATATATTTGTCCATACAATGAAAGTCAGTGGGGTCCAGTGTTGTTTTGGAAAACTGTTGAAACATTCTTCTAAATATATTTGTGTTCCACAGAAGAAAGAAATCCATACAGGTTTGAAATGACAGGTTTGAGGGTCTTACACAGCTTAACTTGTTAACACAGCCATAAAACTTGTTGTTTTGACTCTAAATTCTTCTGTTACAGAAGCCATTGTAAAATATCCAATACATAAACCTGTGATGCACATCAGCTGAATTCTATATTGATAATGCAAGCAGCATTGCTCAACCATAAACTAAACATTTGCGTTGTGCCCAGTCTGGGTTATTAGTAAACTAAAACTTACAGTTTCATTATTTGAAATAAAATAAATGTAAACTAAAATTATATATATAATATACAACACACATATTGTCACGTGTATAAATTATGTGATTCAAAGGTTGACGCAGAAATAACAAAACAAAGTCTTAAAGATGTACACGTATAAAGATAGTGAAGAACACTCGGGAGAATCAGTAGTACATAACACACACATAACTTAAGCTCGATAACCGGCAAAGGACACAACTAAAAAGGGAATATAAATACACTGAGAACTAGATAATAGGATAATAGGTAACTATAAACAAACAAGAACGTAATCAGAAACCTGGGCTGAATCCGAAATCTGAATCACTATTCCCTACATTAGTCCACTAATACAGTTGAAGAAGTGAATGAAAACAGGTGAGTGAATTCGGACAGTCGTTGAGCGTACATAGGCTGTTAATAACACTTGTTATTGCAGTGCATTGTGGGATAGAATGAGTGCACTCAATAACATCCACTATGGTTTCGGACACCCCTACAAATGGATGTCCCCTCAAATAATACCCTATTTGAGGGTATAGGGGGCGATTTCGGATTCAGCCCAAGAAAACTGAAACTAAACAGTGCAGGGAAACAGGAACTAATGAAAAAAAAAAAAAAAAAAAAAACTGAATATCAAAATTCAAAAATATGGAGTCCATAGAACCAAACATTACTGTAACACACACGCACACACACACACATACAGTGGGGAGAACAAGTATTTGATACGCTGCCGGTTTTGCAGGTTTTCCTACTTACAAAGCATGTAGAGGTCTGTAATTTTTATCATAGGTACTCTTCAACTGTGAGAGACGGAATCTAAAAATCCAGAAAATCACATTGTATGATTTTTAAATAATTAATTTGCATTTTATTGCATGACATAAGTATTTGATCACCTACCAACCAGTAAGAATTCCGGCTCTCACAGACCTGTTAGTTTTTCTCTAAGAAGCCCTCCTGTTCTCCACTCATTACCTGTATTAACTGCACCTGTTTGAACTCGTTACCTGTATAAAAGACACCTGTCCACACACTCAATCAAACAGACTCCAACCTCTCCACAATGGCCAAGACCAGAGAGCTGTGTAAGGACATCAGGGATAAAATTGTAGACCTGCACAAGGCTGGGATGGCCTACAGGACAATAGGCAAGCAGCTTGGTGAGAAGGCAACAACTGTTGGCGCAATTATTAGAAAATGGAAGAAGTTCAAGATGACGGTCAATCTCCCTCGGCCTGGGGCACCATGCAAGATCTCACCTCGTTGGGCATCAATGATCATGAGGAAGGTGAGGGATCAGCCCAGAACTACACGGCAGGACCTGGTCAATGACCTGAAGAGAGCTGGGACCACAGTCTCAAAGAAAACCATTAGTAACACACTACGCCGTCATGGATTAAAATCCTGCAGCGCACGCAAGGTCCCCCTGCTCAAGCCAGCGCATGTCCAGGCCCGTTTGAAGTTTGCCGATGACCATCTGGATGATCCAGAGGAGGAATGGGAGAAGGTCATGTGGTCTAATGAGACAAAAATAGAGCTTTTTGGTCTAAACTCCACTCGCCATGTTTGGAGGAAGAAGAAGGATGAGTACAACCCCAAGAACACCATCCCAACCGTGAAGCATGGAGGTGGAAACATCATTCTTTGGGGATGCTTTTCTGCAAATGGGACAGGACGACTGCACCGTATTGAGGGGAGGATGGATGGGGCCATGTATCGCAAGATCTTGGCCAACAACCTCCTTCCCTCAGTAAGAGCATTGAAGATGGGTCGTGGCTGGGTCTTCCAGCATGACAACGACCCGAAACACACAGCCAGGGCAACTAAGGAGTGGCTCCGTAAGAAGCATCTCAAGGTCCTGGAGTGGCCTAGCCAGTCTCCAGACCTGAACCCAATAGAAAATCTTTGGAGGGAGCTGAAAGTCCGTATTGCCCAGCGACAGCCCCGAATCCTGAAGGATCTGGAGAAGGTCTGTATGGAGGAGTGGGCCAAAATCCCTGCTGCAGTGTGTGCAAACCTGGTCAATAAAATGCAAATTAATTACTTAAAAATCATACAATGTGATTTTCTGGATTTTTGTTTTAGATTCCGTCACTCACAGTTGAAGAGTACCTATTATAAAAATGACAGACTTCTACATGCTTTGTAAGTGGGCAAACCTGCAAAATCAGCAGTGTATCAAATACTTGTTCTCCCCACTGTATATATATATATATTAGCTAGTTGCCACATTTCTCATTTTCATTTACAGTGTACTAAAATATATAAAACTGAAATAAAAATTAATAAAAAACTTTATAGACATATTTAAAAAAAATCAAATAAACAAAATTAGTGCTGTCAATCAGTTAAAAAAAATAACTAGATTAATCACACATTTTTCTGTGATTAATAGCGATTAAAGGATACTCGACAAAACGGACATTTTGGCATAATTCTGTGTGTTATTGTTCGTGAAGGTGAACTCGATTCTGGCGCGCTGTCTGTGTGCACGATTTCTGTGTGTCGTGTGTGTGTCACATAGACAGGACATTCACAGACAGTGCATTCTCTTTTGTCTTGTCGCCCTTGAATGGTTTAAAAACATTGGCTTGAATAAGAGCATAATCATATAATGTGACGCTAGCCGAAGGATGACAGAAAAAACGGATGCTGAGTTAATTGTGTCAAATATTTTTAATGTGTTAATGTCACAGAGACTAACTCCGTGGTTCCCTCCACCGGCCACCAGAGGGCCCCATCGCCCGAGTACTGACTCTATCCCCTCACTACATTTCCCATCAGTCCCTTACCCGGCTCCAATCAGCCGCTCCATCTGCAGCCCATCTTCTCGCCTATTTAACCCAACACTCTCCCTTTCCCCACTGCGAAGTTTTGTTTTGCCATGGTGAACACTTCTGAGCGCTTTTTCATTACCTTTTGCCTACCTGTTGTGACCCTGTTGTGTTTTGCTACTACGAACCTTTGCTGCCTGCCCTTTTGACTCTCTGCTCTGATCTGGATTTGTGATTGTTAGCTGCCTGTCTAGACCCTCTGCCTGTTCACCGACCTCGATTGTACGCCCTCCGTTTTCTGTGTTTACTGGTGTTTGACCATTGCCTGCTTTACCACGTTGATATTAAAGGTCGCGCATGGATCCCACTTCTGGAACGCCGTCCCAAGTGAGTCCGCGTCTCGCATTCCCGGAAAAGTTTGATGGGGATCCCACGAAATGCAAGGGATTTGTCCTCCAGTGCTCACTGTTTGTAGAGCAACAACCCACGCTGTATTCCACCGAGGCCGGGAAGATCGCTTTTGTGTGCTCCTTACTCACCGGCAAGGCATTGGAATGGATTACGGCTGTTTGGAGAGAGGGAGGCACGGCTTTTCCGACCTTTGAGGTCTTCCTGCAACGATTTCGCGAGGTCTTTGATCACCCCAGGGAGGGCAAGAGCGCTGGTGACCGCCTTCTTGAACTTTCTCAGGGCCGGATGACCGCAGCAGAATATGCACTCACGTTCCGTACTCTTGCCGCACAAACTTCATGGGTAGAAGATACCTTGAAGACGCTGTTCAGAAAGGGATTGAATCATGAACTGCAGTCGGAGCTGGCTTGTCGCGACGAGGGAAGGGATGTAGACCAGTTCATTGAACTCACCATTCGGATAGATAATCTTATCAGGTCAAGAAGGTCCAACACTCGTGTTCCCCTCCGAGCACCCACAACTCCCATCACCGACGAACCGGAACCCATGTGCTTTCTTCTCTAGGAAATTGAATTCAGCAGAGAGTAACTATGATACTGGCGACAAGGAACTCTTGGCCATGAAGGCAGCCTTCGAGGAGTGGCGCCACTGGTTGGAAGGATCCATCTACCCCTTTACCGTTCTGACGGACCACAAGAACCTGGAGTACCTGAAAACAGCCAAGAGACTCAATCCCAGGCAGGCACGCTGGTCCCTGTTCTTTACCCGTTTCAATTTCACGGTCACTTACCGCCCTGGGTCCAAGAACACCAAAGCCGATGCCCTGTCCAGACAGCACGAGCCAGACCAATTCCCCCAACTTCCTGAAACCGTCTTGAGTCCCAACCTCATTGTCGCTCCTATCCAGTGGGACATTATTACCGAGATCGAGCAGTCCACCGCTCAGGCGGAGGTTCCCAACGACTGCCCGCTGGGTAAAATCTTTGTTCCAGAAACCCTCCGAAACCGGGTCTTAGAACAAGTTCACTCCCTACCCAGCTCTGGTCATCCCGGTATCGCGGCCACCATCTCACTCCTTCAAAACCGGTTCTGGTGGCCATCACTGTCCAGAGACACCACTACATTCATCCACCGATGCCAGACGTGCAACATACAGAAGACACCACGGCAGCTGCCAGCCGGACTACTCCAACCTCTCCCCATCCCACAACGTCCCTGGTCACACATCGCCATTGACTTTATCACCGACCTACCAGTTTCCAACGGTCACACCACCATCCTCACCGTCGTTGACAGATTCTCCAAGGCCTGTCGCCTCATACCACTACCCCAGCTCCCCACAGCGCTACAGACAGCTGAACACCTTTGCAACCTGGTCTTCCGTTTCTATGGGCTACCTGAGGATATAGTCTCCGACCGAGGACCCCAGTTCACTTCACGACTCTGGATTGATTCTTCAAAACACTTGATATCAACATAAGCCTTACATCAGGGTATCACCCTCAGTCCAATGGTCAAACCGAGAGGTTGAACCAAGAGATTATCCGTTTCCTCCGATCCTATTGCAACCAACACCAGAATGACTGGAGCCGTTATTTGATGTGGGCCGAGTACGCCCAAAACTCCCTACGAAAGCCCTCTACTGGTTTGACTCCCTTCCAATGCATCCTTGGATTCCAACCACCTTTATTCCCCTGGTCAGGAGAACCCTCCGATGTCCCGGCGGTTAATGACTGGCTGCGCAGGAGCGAGGAGACCTGGAACCAAGCCCACACTCACCTCCAACACGCCATTCGTAGACAGAAGAGACAGGCTGATCGTCACCGCCGCCCTGGCCCCGAGTACAACCCTGGCCAGTGGGTATGGCTATCCACGAGGGACTTACGGCTTCGACTCCCCTGTAGGAAACTCAACCCCAGGTACGTGGGCCCGTTCCAAATTGTCCGACAAGTCACACCTGTCTCTTACCGCCTTGCCTTGCCTAACCATTATCGTATTTCCCCCACGTTCCATGTCTCTCTGCTCAAGCCCGCTATTGGTCCGAATGAGGGGGAGGAGGAGATGTCCGGTGATCAGCGCCCCCTACCCATCCTGGTGGAAGGCGAGGAGGCGTATCAGGTTCGAGAACTGCTGAACTCCAGACGCCGAGGAAGAACCCTTCAATATTTGGTCGACTGGGAGGGGTACGGTCTGGAGGAGCAGTCATGGGTCAACGCGGAGGACATCCTCGACCCTAATCTTGTGGAGGAGTTCCACCGCACTCATCCCGACAGGCCGGCCCCTCGACCCCGTGGGAGACCTCGACGTCGCTTGCCTCCTCGCGCCAGGAGCCGCTCACAGGGGGGGGGGCTCTGTCACAGAGACTAACTCCGTGGTTCCCTCCACCGGCCACCAGAGGGCCCCATCGCCCGAGTACTGACTCTATCCCCTCACTACATTTCCCATCAGTCCCTTACCCGGCTCCAATCAGCCGCTCCAGCTGCAGCCCATCTTCTCGCCTATTTAACCCAACACTCTCCCTTTCCCCACTGCGAAGTTTTGTTTTGCCACGGTGAACACTTCTGAGCGCTTTTTCATTACCTTTTGCCTACCTGTTGTGACCCTGTTGTGTTTTGCTACTACGAACCTTTGCTGCCTGCCCTTTTGACTCTCTGCTCTGATCTGGATTTGTGATTGTTAGCTGCCTGCCTAGACCCTCTGCCTGTTCACCGACCTCGATTGTACGCCCTCCGTTTTCTGTGTTTACTGGTGTTTGACCATTGCCTGCTTTACCACGTTGATATTAAAGGTCGCGCATGGATCCCACTTCGAGTGACGACTTGTTACAGTTAAACTGGAAACAAATAATCGCATGCACGTTGACAGCACTATACAAAACTTCCGTTTCGATCTGCAGTTTTTGTATTACTTCATTTATTTTTGTTGCTCTCATATGCAAATAACATAATCTAGTTTTGTCCATATGCTATACAATGTATAGCAAACTACCTCTCTACTGACAGACACATTTGTACCATCATGACATATATACAGTCACATACACCTCCCTGCCATAGCCTTCAAATAATGAATTAAAGACCTTTTACTAATGCAAGGCTTGTTGGCTATAGCACCCAGAGTTTCATTCCAATCACATACAGTTGACTTGCTAACTAATGCACCGCCCAGCAGAAACACATCAATACATGCCCATAGCTAGCGGCTAGTCTGGCCACGATAATATTAAACCTTCCTCAGAGAGGATTTGTTCTTGTCACAAATGGCCATTACTGACATTAGCAGTGTAATGAGGGAGTGATGGCTGCAGTAGGACAGTCTGTGGTGCCGAGGTACTGTTGGGGGGTTGGACCTCCTCAAGTACCACCTGCTTTGCTTGTTCACGCTGTCACTGCTTGGCCTGTTTTGGGCGCGCAGGGGTCTTTTAGAGTTTAGATATGCCTTTGAAGCCCTCTTTGATTTTTAGAATATGCACACGATCAATAAGGAGCCTGGACTTCAAAGAGGTTTGTGGCCCTCACCTGCTGCTGGTCACCAGGGCTGAAGAGTTTCCAGTCCCACACAGAGACTAAACAAACCAACAGAAAAAGCAGACGCAGACGAGCTAATAAACTTATAACAACACAGAAACTGCAAGCTTGTAAAGTGGACCTTCAAAAAAGGAATAAATGTTTCATTGCCAAGACTGTCTGTGACAAAAATTTACTATGGGACTCATCTGCTAAAATACTGTAATTACTGCGATTATTACTGGATACCATGAATCTGTGGTAATTTGATATTAATCAGCCACCATATTCAATCAATCAATAATTTGAAATTACCAAAATTTCTAAAAGAAAAATGAAACAAGAAATTATATTTTACTTTTTTAAAAAAATAAAAAATATATTTATAGGACCATTAAGAATTTGCAGAGAGAGAGAGAGAGAGAGAGAGAGAGAGAGAGAGAGAGAGAGAGAGAGAGAGATACATTCATACATTTCATATTACCAATTTTATATTTATTAATGTAGGTTTACGTTTAAGTTTATTTGTTTACAGGGGCTGTGCACATTAATAAACATGGATGTAAATGTGCCAGAATTAGCCAAAAAGGCTATTTTTCATCTGTAGACCCTTGACAGAAATGTTAAAAAATCATCCTAAAAATAAGAAACAAAGCATCATATATTAAAACACACACAAAAGAGAAAGAAGAAGAAAAAAGAAAAGGAAACAAAATATAAAATGATCAAATACAAGTACAAGTACATTATTCCACGTGGAAATCTTGCTAAAATACATTAACAGAAAATGTTATCTAAACATGTATTGTGCTACATAAGACTAAGAGGTAAAAAAGATAGCGACAGGAGGAAGCAAATAACCAAGGTGAAATATAACCTTTAATTAATATGAATTAATGTTCATGTTAGATATTATGCTATGATATTTTGGCAGAAACTATGGTTACTATGGTATTTTTTGTAATCTAAAAAAATTCTCGAGCTTAAAAAATAAAAAGCAAAGGTCTTGATCCGAGAGCTTCAAATTGTATAATGAAATAATTTTAACGCTTGGATGCAATATGAATTATACCTATTTTTTCACATAATGAAGAAAGTTCAGTTCAATAACCTCCTCTGTTTGGTGCTTTTCCATTCTCTGTGAAGAGAGTTATAGAATCACGACAGCTATTCCCCCCACTTCAAACAGCCTTTGATTAATGAGTAATATTTGACATTCACTTTAATGTCATGAGAAGACGCTCAAACATAATGCCATATATGAAACACTAAATATTCCTTAAGAATAGCTTTATACAGAGCTGAGAAGCCAGTGAAGTGGCAGCAAAGGTTAAAGAAGTGGATTGTAATACATGCTATCTAAATAAACCCAAGAGATGATTATCCTGGACCTATGAAATGTCTGTCACATCGTTGTGAATGCTCTTTATTACGATTCATCTTAATCTCATCCAGTTTAGGCAAGGGGAGGGTTGTGAATAACAATGACCAAACTCTCCTTCACAAAGCTTCCGCTAAGCTGCGAATGCAAACGAAGCTTGTCATGTGCTGTAATATTTTTCTGGTACTTTCCTTTTGGTTGGTGCATCTGAATTAGAGTGAGGGGTGTGGATCAGAGAGTTTGACAGAGTCAGCATGACCTAAACCAGTTCCTTCCATCTCACCTAGCAGTAATCACCACGTGCAGGTGCTTTCATAATAAAAGGTGTGGTGGAGGCAGGTTACCTCCTCTGGACCAGCACAATAGGTCCCTGTATAGACATTAGGCAGGTAGAGAGGCTGGGATACTCGCATAATAGACCAGCAAGCACCCCATTTGCATTTCACCATTCAAGAGCCAAGACTATGTGCATCGAAACATATGAAAAGGCCCCATTCAAACATGCTAATGGGATTGTGTATGCCACAATGCGAGAGGGATGACTGCAAACTTCCTGAGTTGTGAGTCTGTGGTGGCTATAGCCTTTAATTGCAGGCTAGTGCTTGTTATCCTTACTGTGAGCTCGTTAGCTTTGACTGGGACATGGATGGGTAACTTCTGCGTTTATATTCTGTGCTTTGAAAGATTTCGTAAGTCTGAAATTAAAGTCTGAATTTTTTTTTAAATTCTGAATTAAAATTTGATGTTTTTGCTTATCCAGCTTCAAGTGAAAAAAAAAAAACATGCAAGAAGCCATTTTGTTGTCATGTGACAAGGAAACTACAAAACCGGAAATTACATCAAAGAAAGAAGCTAACAGGGTTATTATTGTTGTTAAATAAAATTAAAACTAAAACCATAAAAAAAAAAACATTTTCATTTCTTGAAATAAAATAAACATTAACTCAGATAAAATACAAAAAGGTAAACTTATTTTGTCAGCTCTTTGCTGAGGCAACATTTCTCATTTTCATTTAGTTTAAGTTGAAATACTAAAATAACTAAAACTAAATAAACTAAAACTTAATAAACACTATATAGACATATTTCAAAAATAATAATAAAGATGACAAAAACACAACAAAATTACTAAACTTTAACTAAAATAACAATAGTAATAAAAACGGTAACTACAATACGGTCCCATTTTATTGTTAACATGAACTAACAATGATAATCATTTATTAATCTTAGTTAATGTTAATTTCAACATTTACTAACACAAAATTAATTAAAATCAAAAATTGTATTTGTGACATGGATTAACAATGAACAGTTGTATTTTTATTAACTAATATTAAAGGGGTCCTATAATGCCCCTTTTTACAAGATGTAAAATAAGTCAGAGTGTGTATGTGAAGTTTTAGCTAAAAATACCCCACAGATCATGTTTTATATCATGTTAAAATTGTAACTTTTAGAGGATGAGCAAAAACACGGTGTTTTTGTGTGTTTCTCTTTAAATGCAAATGAGCTGGTGCTCCGGCCCCCTTTCTAAAAGAGGGCGGAGCTTCAAGAGCTCATGTTAGCAGTTGCGATTACCTCATGCAGACACACACTCAAAATGACAGAAACTGTTCAGCCTTTTATGTTCAAACCAGAGTCGGACAATGATGGAGAGACTCAAGAAGAAGTGACAACATGTAGAATGTAACAGGACGTGTTTCTGAATGGTTAGTTGATGAATTTATGTAGCTGATGTGGAGTTAACTATCTTCAAGTCATCGATTAGCATATGCTGTCATGATAATCTATAAATCACTCGTGTGGGAACTGTTGTAAGATGCCTTCAGAGCCAGAGAATATATGCTGCATTAAGATAAAACAGGTATAGTTTAGTTTAATTACGGTTATAACTTATGTTGTCGTCTTGCTTTTATGACATGTTATTGCATTTGTGTTACTAACTAAAGTTAAATCATAATCAAGGACCCCTTTAACAAAGATTCATAAATACTGTAACAAATGTATTGCTCACTGTTAGTTAATGTTAGTGTGTTGGCGTAGGCTTATAAATGATTTATGTTACAAATCTGGTGAAATGGCACGTGTTGCATTATAATGTTATAAACAACCCAAACATATGCAGAGATGGAGTTTGTTAACCGCACTGCTGAGACGCGCTCCACGCATGTAGGCTAAATGATAACAGTGCAACACTTAGCTATGAAACAAGTGCGTCAGACTTTATATGCATTCCTGAATGCACTTTATTGGAAACCCAAACAAACAGCACATGCAGAGATTTCGTGTGGAGCAGCATTTACTGTGAACAAAACACACATGTGAATAATTAAATTATTTATTTGAAAATTCAACCACTGCTGAAATCCACCCACATTTGGCGTGTTGGCTTGTGTTAATGTCAAGCCCTAGTAGTAAGTATGTAGTAACAAGCATTAATCAATGTTTCTAATTATATGAATTACTGTTCATCGCGATTTCAAAATAAAAGTTTGCAGGTTTTGATGCCCAAATCATAGTGGCTGTAGCATTTCAATTGTAAAAAAGTGGCCAAATATTAAAGTCAATATATATATATATATATATATATGGAAAGGTTAGGTAGTTTACATCCCAAGAAAGCTTAATTTATTGTATTATTATTATTATTATTATTTTTTTTTTTTAATAATACCTTTAACTCTCATGTTATGTGTATTCATTTTACTTGACATTGTACATTGTTTGTTGAAAATGGTGTAAACGCTTTTCAAAAACCAGCATGAATGCAAAGATTATATTTCTAAGAGCTTGATACACTATTAAACAATTTTTTTTTTCTCCTTTTCATCATCTCAAACATCCTTATTTCACCAACAAATGATTGCATTGAAAATAAAGGGTAGAATTAAAAAATAAATGAGCCCTGAAGGAAACAAACCATTGATTCATTTGTCTCGGTGAATTGCGACTGACCCTTTCTTATGGTCTTTTTGCAGTTCTGCCACAATTGTTCTTTTTTTCCCCTTTTATCCTTTTCTTCTTCTTCTTCTTCTTCCTCCGTTTAGTGAGAGGCAATTACGTCCTCTCAGAAATCGGATGTGAGAGCTTCTACAAAGACACTTTAAGTGTACATGTTTTAAAGGGGCAAATACTCAACTGCAAATTCAAAATTAGAGCAAATTACGCATCAAGTGATTATGAAACTGTTGGTAGTATAGAAATCAGTCCCATAAAGAAGAGGGGAAAATGGCTGGGCAATTTGTAGCGACCGGCCATAAGAAGTGATGGCAAAGTCAAGTCCCGAAGCAACGATAAGGGGGGTGCGGGGGTGTGCGTGTGGTAAAAATAATTTCAGATAATGGTCAGAGCACGGACCTCGGCTAACACACTAACTGACACTGGAGGTGCAGGTAATCAAACTGACATTAATGCAGGCCCTGAATGTGACATCTCGTCATCAGGAATTTTCTTCATTGGCACAGAAAATGCCAGGCTGCTCACCTCTGACTGCGTGGCCCCCACATCTATTAACCTTATTGATTTGGATCCCTGCTGATACCCTCCAGATCTCCAGCACCCCCACTGAGCCGGTGAAGTGGATCAATCCGTCGCCGGGGGCCACAGCTCTAACAACGATGCGCATGGAGACCACTGTTTGTGGCATGAAATTAATATCCAGATATGGCTTTGAAAGTGCATTGCTCCATTTGCACAAACCCCACTTTTTTCGACATCCCTCCACCCCTTTCTCCTCTTTTCTCGTATGCTCTCTCGTTTCGTGAGGCTGAATGGAGTTTATGCAAAGAGGACCAGTGGGTGTTATGATATTGGTATTTCAAGAAAGCACATAATTTCACGGCCCCTTAATATCATAAAACAGGCATTACCATCATTACAAGTATCAAATCAATAATGGGATAATACAGTACAATATATGTATTGTTTTTTAATTCGTTGATTGCCTTTTGATAAATGAATGTTTGTGATTTGCTCTGGCAACAACGTCAAAATTACTACTACTCTGGATATCACATTTACATTTAATTTGCAGTTGCTATGAGCAAATACCTCTCCAGATTATGAGACATTTAGATTAATAAAACATTCTTTGGATGAAGTAGCCGTTCCTGATAAGGAAACACCAGTAATCAGTATAATCCATGCACAGCCAACTGGAAAGTTAAAGTTTAATGCATGCAAAAAGCACGGCTTAGCAATTGCTATTTAAATTTCGTACACGTGGTCTCTCTTTTGTGGGCTACGTTCTTCTTGATTAATCGACATCATTTACATAGCTGATTTTTCATATTTGTTAAACTCTGATTGTGTGAGCCTCATATTTGATGAACACTGTGATGGACTATGGAGACACATTAGACATTATTTTCACTCAATAATCCTATTTCTGAAGCAGGCCAGTCAATGTCCATTAGGACCGATACATGGATGCCGCGTTCACTTGCGAGGCATGTGCGAACAAATGACATACTCTATGGTTTTATTGATATAAGAACGTAGAAAGTTTCATAAAGACATGAGTTGAGAGCCGAGGCATACAGCAAGATTTTCAGTGTATATGTGACCCTGGACCACAAAACCAGTCATAAGGGTCAATTATTTGAAATTGAGATTTATACATCATCTGAAAGCTGAATAAATAAGCTTTCCATTGATGTATGGTTTGTTAGAATAGGGCAATATTTGGCCGAGATACAAATCTGAAAATCTGGAATCTGAGGGTGCAAAAAGTCACTATATTGAGAAAATCGCCTTTAAAATTGTCCAAATGAAGTCCTTAGCAATGCATATTACAATTAATAATACATTTTTTGATATATTTACAGTAGGAAATTTACAAAATATCTTCATGGAACATGATCTTTATTTAATATCCTAATGATTTTTGGCATAAAAGAAAAATCGATAATTTTGACCCATACAATGTATTGTTGGCTATTGCCACAAATATACCCGTGCGACTTATGACTGGTTTTGTGCTCCAGGGTCATATATTGTGTTTAATTTTGGTCTGTTCTTCATTTAAAGTTATCATGTGGATTCAGAAGATGGAATATAGCGCACGCCAAATGGACTATGCTTTTTTGTCAACAATATTTAATTGTGGGAAAAGAGCAGCTGGACGTTTTTAGAATATCTTATTTTGTGCTCCACTGAATAAAGAATTTCATATAGTTATGGAGCAACTGGAGGGTGAGTTATTTTTTGTTTCATCTGTTGATAGTCTTTTATTATGTCATATATAAATGCACTACCGTTCAAAAGGTTGGTAAGATTTTTAAATGTTTTTGAAAGAAGCCTCTTATGCTCACCAATTTGATTAAAAAAATACAGCAAAATTGGGATATTGTGAAATATTATTGCAATTTAAAATAAATGTTTTCTATTTTATTATATTTTAAAATGTAATTTATTCATGTGATGCAAAACTGAATTTTCAGCATCATTACAGTCTTCAGCGTCACATGATCCTTCAAAATTCATTCTAATAATTTGATTTGGCGCTCAAGAAACAATTATTTTTATTTTCAATGTTCTTTGATGACAAGAAGTTCAAGTTTTTTAAAATAGAATCTTTTATAACACTATAAAAGTCATCATGTCAATGTTTTGGCCTTTATTCATGTGTTTATATTGATGCATTCTCTGTGTTTAAATAAAAACTTTAGATTTGTACATGGACACAAAATGGTTTATCAGACAAGTATAAGATATGGACAATGAGAGTGTTCAAATATTACTCTCACTAACATAAAGTGTTACAAGAGGAGTCAGATTTCAAACAGTAGCTCCTATGGGACATGTTTTTGTCCCTGAAGTTCCTCAACTGTCCCGAGTGACTGCCGATGAGACATTCGGCTTTAAACAGGTGGCGTGCGTGGGATCAGAGTGGATGAACTGAGAATCTAGACCTTCTATTATAAGCCTAATCACACTCTGGAGGTCAAAGGTTAACTGCCCCTTCCGCGTGACCTCCCTTTGTTCTATGGAATGGGACAAGACAGAAAAATGTCCCACTTTGCCGTCTATTTATGCTCTTTTTTTGGAAGTAAAATATTATGTTCAGCTGATTCTCATTGATTTGCTGATACTGCCAAACTTGAGTCAAAATTCCATTCCTTTTTGAAGTCAACTCAAGGAGAAAAAAAAGCATCTGCAAAAACAATCTTCAGTAGCTTTACACACATACTCTTTTTCAAACAGCCCAGCTGTAACAACCTTGTCTGGACAGACGCAGAGCATACAGCAAAGAGATTGCTCTTTCTTTTACACAATATATATATATATATATATATATATATATATTCTAATTTGAGATCAGATTTGCCAAGTCATCAAAAGTCAGAGAGTATAATTTCAAAATAATCGAATAAATTTTATAGCTCTATACTCTTAATTACTGAATAACAACTAATGTATAACAACTGTCTCACTTGTGCCTATTTATATTTCAGCAAATAACTATAGGATAAACATTATAGACAGTTGACAGAGCTGAGGTATGAAAGAGCAGCTTATCTAACCAATAAAAATGTACACAAGACACATTCCCTATATTTAGAAACCACAATATATCCTCAAAATATATTTGTTACTACAGTTTGTGTTGCTCTAAAACCATGATAAATAATCCAAAAGAGTCATTAATTCATTAATTGACATGTTGCCGACTATAGAGAGAGGTTTATCATATATATGCGTGCAATTAAGACAGTTCCACCATATTACACTAACTCGTTCCCTTCTTCACCACTGTACGGGCTATCACCATTTCTCATTTAAATAATTACATAGCATATAAAACACACTGTATGCGGGTTTGAATATCCTAGGATTCGCCAATCAGCTCATGCTGGAGGTCATAAAACAATGTGACGGCAATTAATGGAGAGCATTAAATTACCAGGCCCGTCTTAATCACATGCATGCGTGCACTGGCCGCTCTGGAAGCCGCACTGACAACGGTGGATAGAGACAAGCCTCTCAATGGCAGCTTCCTTGACGGCCATAATAGCTTAATGTCGGGATTTGACAGCAATATTGGGGGGGGAGTGACTCTTTGTGCGGCTGTGTGGCCCAGAGGCTTTTGCTGTCACTGCTGATGACAGTAACTTTCTCCATGCAGATTAAATTGGTGTTTACAGATTTGCCCTGGGTGTAAGTCCCCTCTCCCACTGGGATGCAGTGACACAGGCTGATGAGGAATCCTAGACAGGACCAGCCACTGTAGACAGCAAAGCTTCTGTCTCCATCACACCAGGACTTCCCGTCTGCTAGAGCTGATGGGACTTCACTGGGACTGACTGAGTACAGGATAAACTGAGCACAAGCTGGAGCCGCAGCTTCAGACACAAGTAAAATACGTTTTGTTTGGCCCTGTGGAAATGCTGTTGGTCAGGTTGCTTTTTCATAGTTCAACAGATCGCAGTTATGATTCATGTAAATTTCAATGTTGTCTATGATGTTTCTCCTAGAATTTGTTAAAACACTTTAACGATAGAAGAAAATGAGACCATTTTTGACATATGGTACGATAATAGAGTGGATAGCAGCTCAGACAAAATTTTAGGAATTTGATGAGAAATGTTCGATTACAGACTTTGGTATCTTGGTAAATCCGAGCACAGTTTGAGACATTGAGATCTCCTGTGAAACTAGAGGAGACATGCTAGATTATTGTCTAAGGAGAAAAATCCAAGAAGCAGGAGATTTATTATAAGAAAACTCTCTATTTAATCTCCATTTAAGCTCATTGCTGTCTATGAGAAACAATTAAGATATTAAAGGGATAGTTCACCCAAAAATGAAAATTCTGTCATCATTTACTCACCCTCAAGTTGTTACCATAGTGGGAAAAAAATATTATGGTAGTCAATGGCTGCCGAGATCTGCTTGGTTTCAAACATTCTTCCGAATATCTTCCTTTGTGTTCAGCAGAAGAAAGAAATTCATACAGGTTTGGAACATCTTGAGGGTGAGTACATTTTTGGGTGAACTATCCCTTTAAGAGACTGCATTTATGATTCCAATGGGTAGTTTCTAAATGTGTTGAAGCTACTATTTTTATTATTATTGTTCTATAATTTAACATTATGTTAATCTAGCCATGGTAATAAGGAGCCATCCATTGTTTTACCTGTGGCATGGTTTTAGAGCAATGACAGTACCTTGAACTAAACCCCAAATCAATGTCAAACTCGGTAACGCCCAGCAGTTTCAGAACATTTGGAGGGAGGCCCATATGTATGGTGGTCACCCGTTTGACGCTAAAAGTCAAAAAGCGGCCTTAAGTTGTAGGGCGGATGATGAGAACTTAACAATAATGACAATTACTTTCGGTCCCTCCCCTGTTTTTCACACCCTAACATCTTGATTTCATGGGTGACACTTAGGTCTCCCCAGTGTACATTAATGGGAGCTATGGGACCCCTTTCTCTGTCACTCTCTCCCTTTGCTCATACAGCTCCAATAGAGGATAAAAATCAATTTCCTCCTTATAAGAATCAAGTTGTAAATGCAATATGGCTAGCAAGTGCCATGCATTGTTGTTTTGTTTGTTTGTTTTGACTTTATTGTCTGTTCAGGTCTCCTGGACATAAATTTATATTTAACACTGGCATAAAAAGATCACACATCACACAATACATCCACATTGCACATTCCACATAATAAAACACATGGGACACACATTAGTCCCTATCAAAAACATGCATAAAACGGATTAATATAATATATATACAGTGGGGAGAACAAGTATTTGATACACTGCCGATTTTGCAGGTTTGCCCACTTACAAAGCATGTAGAAGTCTGTAATTTTTATCATAGGTACTCTTCAACTGTGAGTGACGGAATCTAAAACAAAGATCAAGAAAATCACATTGTATGATTTTTAAGTAATTAATTTGTATTTTATTGCATGACATAAGTATTTGATACATCAGAAAAGCAGAACTTAATATTTGGTACAGAAACTTTTGTTTGCAATTACAGAGATCATACGTTTCCTGTAGTTCTTGACCAGGTTTGCACAGACTGCAGCAGGGATTTTGGCCCACTCCTCCATACAGACCTTCTCCAGATCCTTCAGGTTTTGGGGATGTCGCTGGGCAATACGGACTTTCAGCTCCCTCCAAAGATTTTCTATTGGGTTCAGGTCTGGAGACTGGCTAGGCCACTCCAGGACCTTGATATGCTTCTTACGGAGCCACTCCTTAGTTGCCCTGGCTGTGTGTTTTGGGTCGTTGTCATGCTGGAAGACCCAGCCACGACCCATCTTCAATGCTCTTACTGAGGGAAGGAGGTTGTTGGCCAAGATCTCGCGATACATGGCCCCATCCATCCTCCCCTCAATACAGTGCAGTCATCCTGTCCCCTTTGCAGAAAAGCATCCCCAAAGAATGATGTTTCCACCTCCATGCTTCACGGTTGGGATGGTGTTCTTGGAGTTGTACTCATCCTTCTTCTTCCTCCAAACACGGCGAGTGAAGTTTAGACCAAAAAGCTCTATTTTTGTCTCATCAGACTACATGACCTTCTCCCATTCCTCCTCTGGATCATCCAGATGGTCATTGGCAAACTTCAGACGGGCCTGGACATGCGCTGGCTTGAGCAGGGGGACCTTGCGTGCACTGCAGGATTTTAATCCATGACAGCGTAGTGTGTTACTAATGGTTTTCTTTGAGACTGTGGTCCCAGCTCTCTTCAGGTCATTGACCAGGTCCTGCCGTGTAGTTCTGGGCTGATCCCTCACCTTCCTCATGATCATTGATGCCCCACAGGGTGAGATCTTGCATGGTGCCCCAGACCGAGGGAGATTGACCATCATCTTGAACTTCTTCCATTTTCTAATAATTGCGCCAACAGTTGTTGCCTTCTCACCAAGCTGCTTGCCTATTGTCCTGTAGCCCATCCCAGCCTTGTGCAGATCTACAATTTTATCCCTGATGTCCTTACACAGCTCTCTGGTCTTGGCCATTGTGGAGAGGTTGGAGTCTGTTTGATTGAGTGGGTGGACAGGTGTCTTTTATACAGGCAACGAGTTCAAACAGGTGCAGTTAATACATGTAATGAGTGGAGAACAGGAGGGCTTCTTAAAGAAAAACTAACAGGTCTGTGAGAGCCGGAATTCTTACTGGTTGGTAGGTGATCAAATACTTATGTCATGCAATAAAATGCAAATTAATTATTTAAAAATCACACAATGTGATTTTCTGGATTTTGTTTTAGATTCCGTCTCTCACAGTTGAAGTGTACCTATGATAAAAATTACAGACCTCTACATGCTTTGTAAGTAGGAAAACCTGCAAAATCGGCAGTGTATCAAATACTTGTTCTCCCCACTGTACATGCACACATATCTATGCACACACACGTACATACACTAGTAACTACAGTATAGTAGAATTTCCATTTATATGATGTGCAAAACAGTATCTATTGCAAAATAGGTCAATGAAGTATCCTCAGCTAACCATTACCTAAAGCAGTACACACTGTGGTAAGTGCCAAAACACTTGCATGGGAATACATTTTATTGGCTGTTGTTGATTTCGTTCTGAAATACTCAATAAATATGCCTTCCGGGAAATAAATAACTGTCCCCACGGTCAAGGCTAATCTTTAACACTTAAGGCCAACCGGGATTAAAAGAGCGAAATAAAGACTGATCAAATATTGTCCTCTTGTTTTGGCTCACGCTGCCAAAACATGGCAATTTGGGGCTTGCCCTATTCATGCCAGGAGTGAGTTACAACCAATAGAGACTGATCCTGGCTGACTGGTGGCCAGAGCATCCACGGTCTGCGATCTGTCAATCTGGGTTCTGCTTTAGCCGGTGTGATAGTGTCGGGGCGAGAGGTCTCCATGGTTCAGTTGGCTTTGAGCCCAAATAAGGGATCACTGCATGTCCAGGGACCGTAGGCCCTGGGGCACACAGCGACAGACCAGAAGCATCAGGACAGATTTGGGAAAGTGCTATCAGCAGGGGTTCCTCAATGCGGCTAGGGCACGGTAAATAGAGAGCATGGCGGCAGTGGCGGGCAATTTTCCCAGAATGCATTTTGCAAAGCTTATTTCCAGAGCAGGGAGGACCGGGCATGCTGTGGGCAGGCCTCCACATCGAAACCACTTAATTTCCTCCTTTCTTCCAGCTTTTGGTTTGATAGTCTTTAAATCTCAGTTTTCTTTGGCCCGTTTGGTGTGGAACGGATCATCAGGAACTCTCCCCCCTTGATCTCTGGAGTAGATAGAAGGATCGCTTTCTCCCTTGCCCACTCCGTTGTGTATCTTGGCTGGCTTTCAACAACAGTGGTCGGTAGGTTTTGAAAAGTGGGAAACCACACTAGCTGCAGATGACAGAGTGCTATGTGACCTTTACAGGGACTGGTTCACCAGCATTCTTGCACCAACACATTCAATTCTTCCCACTTTATTTGATTTATATTTCATAGCGTGGTACTAGATCTAATCCAAATGCAACCCTGCAGATCTGTGATTCACTTTAAAGATGGCAGAGGTTGAATTACATCACCAGGTGAGGGAAATATTGTATCAATCCTGCTGATTTAACCCATTTACTATGTACCACTGGTTCAAGAGCTGCGTAGGAAATCCAAGTGCATGAAATGCTCTGCGATGTGCCCTCTAAAATAATTACGATGACACCTCCAATTGTCTCGTCAGCTTCTCGGAGACTAGCTCTCCGAGGCAGTAATTAAATGAAGCACAGTAGAAGAAAGCTGCAACAATTCCACCGCCTCATAAATCTTGCAGAAACATTATTTGTTCTAAAACCGTGCTACAGAATGCGAGAAAACATTTAATTTATTTATTCTGCTGAGGACAATCGGTCGGACGGACGTCTTGTTCCTGCTGGAAGTGGTCAGTGCCCTGGTTGGCTTCCACAGTCTGTAAATTAAGTTAGCATAGACACCTTTACTTTAGCATAACTACAAATATGCACATATATACCAATATAATATCTCTGTTAAAAGGATGTAGTTAGGCTTCAATAGGTCTGTTTCTCTTCATAATGACTAAATTGTTGCACTAGCTTTGGCACGTTATGGGTATTAGTGCAACATTGCAACTCTTATTCAAAGCAAAAATAAACAACGTCTGACCTTTAAAATGTAAATAGACTTTTCTAGCACGCGCTGCCTGAAGATGCTTATTAAATTACATGGGGATGAAGCATAATTAGGCATCATTTAAAAGTAGATGGGGTAATTACTGCAGAAGCAGCTTAACTTATTTTGGTCCTAAATTGAAGACCATCGTGAATGCAGCATGGATCTGCCCAGACATGCTAAAACCCAATCTAAATCTTAATTAAATTTTGCTCAAAAAAGTGCAAAGAAGAGCTTAATCCATTTACGAGAGGCTGTTGAAGGGTTATTAGCAGACATTAATTCGTTAAGAGGAACTGTGCGTAGGCCTTGTCTATGTTGTAAAAGAAGAGGCTTGCGAGACGTACAAAGGGCTCCTGACTTAGCAATGAAAGCTTAGTGTGAATAGATATGTCAAGGCCACTAATGTGTTTTCTCGGCGTGTTTCTGTTTTGGATAACATGACTTTGTTCTATTCCGTCACTAATTAAGACGAGAACATCCTGAAACAAGCACCTAAGCCAGGTAGGCTTGGTCCTACCCCGACTACAACTCCACAGGGGTCAAGTTCCCCGCTATAGTCCTGCTAATAACATCATACGAGACAAAGCTGTATCACAAAAGTACAAACCCAACTTCAAAGAAGCTGATAGTACGGAAGAGAAAAGAAGCTTAGAAGATGTGAAACCCCTATTTGAAGAGGTTTCAAAAAGCAGGGCCATCCATGGTGTCGAAGCAGCATGGCCTCTTGGTTTCAATCAGCCAAACTGCAACACAAATATATGCAGAGAAATGCACAACAAAGGCAATAGCTTTTAAGCTAGCAATTGAGTTTCCTAATACTGCTCCAAAGGAGAAAAGGTGCTATTCATGATGCTTACTACTACGAAAAAGAGAAAGACGGAGAAAAAACGTTGAGGGTACATCCTTGACTAAATCCTCTTTTCAAGCATAATCCACCTTGCACTCTTTCTCTGAGAACTAGAGTGTGTAGCATCTGAACTCGTCCCAGAAGCTCATTCAACAGCCAGCTCAGCTGACTTGATTATGTCCCTGTTGTGGCAGACCTATTCACCCTTTTGAGCCTTTCCAACACACCTGGGATAAAAAGGGGGATTTAAACAAGCCTGAATGGTTTAACCAGGTGTTGAAACAAATAATGGTTTAACATTGTAATTAAAATAGCATGAATAGCACGTTGCTCCTGGTTAAAGGTCTATCGTTTGAATGACTTTTGGTATGCAAAAGGAAACGATGCTGAAAGGTCCTTTTTTGTCACAGTCGTTGAAGAAAATATCATGCTAATGGTGAATTAGATCCATTAAACTATATGTCGGTATAATGGCAGCTGGTAAAGTAGCCTGCGTACTGTCACAATTTCTTTATCTGAAGTGGGAGATTAGCTCATTTTCTCTTAAAAAAATGTTAATGGTTTTGATTTTGATTACAGTATTGTTTAAATCTTCAATAAACCTCCATAAATTTGCCAAAAACGAACAACCTGAAACATGACTGATGCATACCGAAATGCATCTATAGCTTCCTGACCGCAGATATAACTTTTGTAATATTTACTCTGGCTGGGTGGTTTACAGTTTACCATGCGACCATCTGCCATTCACACAGAACTAATTTTTTTTGCGTAGTGCGTGTAGAACGCCGTGATATGTGCGATATGCTGCAAGACGTGAGCGCAGCTGTCAAACACATCTGTCTGCATAGAAAAACAATGGAAAAGCAGTGCAATGGATTGTAAAAACGTGTTCTGTAAACAGCAACCTAAGACTGCTTATTGTTATTTACACAAATATGTGGCGAAGAAATGCAAAAATACAGTGTCATAAATAAGTCTGTTCTGATCAAGGAGTATTCATGGATGAAGACCGACATTGAATCTTACCCTTACATGTTACATTTGGCTGATTGTAATGTAATACAGTACATCCCACAGCTGTATTGGTGTATCAGAATAGCATTGACTCCACTCAGCTGTGTTTAAGAGGATGCTGGGAAAGCTGAGGGAACCCGAACGGAGAAGTTTCCAAACAGGAGAGGTAAAACTTCCTAGCAGACCCTCATTTTTCCTGAGTGCCGCACGGCTCCCTGTGGAGAGGGTCCTAATCTCCACACATCAAGCGATGAGGAAACGAGAGCAACAGAAAAAAAAGGCTGATTGCGGGTGATTGGCAGTACATGCAGTTACCACAGTCACTCTATTTTAGTTTTCTCTGAGAAAAATGTAATTCATCGTCAGAAAAAGGCATTTGGAGGACGATCTATTAAAATGGAGGCCAGATTAAGAAGTGGCCCAGTGGAAACAAGAATCAATGTAATTGGATGGCTCAGATGTCAACATAGAATGTGTTTACATAGAGTTATTAGTAATTGGCAACCTGTGGACTTTTATTAAAACTATTGTTTCAGGGCATATTGTTTCAATATTACTGTAAAGATACATTATTTACTTATGACACCAATGAGACCTCTGATGATAGTTTGAGGATATATGATATTTTTACAGTGAAGCTCCAATTTTTTATAGAAAAAGTATTAACACTGACCCTTCGCCACACCGAAGGACCATAAAGCATATGTACGATAATCACAGTTGCGAGAAACATTGAATCACACCCTTTAAAAGTCAATTGTTGTTTCTTGAGCACAGCAGAAAACAAGAATTTCATTTATTTTAGGTTATTGTTATATTGTTATTTCATTTAGATAGACCCAAAGCCTCTTCTGATACTGCTAATCAATAAAAGTGTAGTACTTTCTGCTAGTGTTGTAGTACTCAAAACCATTTCTTGAAGGTTTTGGTCTTGTCTAGGTCTCAGACTAAGAGGACTCAGGATTTTATCTCAAGACCGGTCGAGACCACTAAATTGCTGGTGCATTGTTTGATTTATTTGTTAACATCATTAACTTCCTGCTTCAATTGTTTTGTGCTGGGTCAGAAAATAACGTTGTTAATGCTGCAAATGCCCACAGAATTCAAGATATGATTGCAAAATAGTACTTGTATGAGATGTTATTTTTTATATTATTACATATTATATAATTAAGCAATATAACAAGAGCAAGAGAGCTGTTTTCACAAACATGAACGCGATTTTGTGCAACAGTCAAAAGTAGCCCACAAATAGCCCAATGCGATTTTATCCATCATGCGGCCAAATTCTCTACTGAATTTGTATGCCTGGGGGGTGTTTTGGGGGTGTTGGAGCGCTGAAATCACACGTACAGGGTGGAAATCAACCCGCAGATTTTCTTTTTTTTACCTGCGGCAACAACTCAAAAGTAGCCCAATTCTTGGACTTGACAACACTGGTGACTGCAAACGCGATATAGATTTTATAAAAACGTTCAATAAACAATTTTATTTTTTAAAACATTAATCTCAACATTATTTATGCAGTGTAATTGTATAAATTCAGATGCAACTTCTTTGCCAACTCTGCAGTGCAAAGATAAATTTGTTGTTAGCGATTTCATTTGTTTGGTAACAGCTTTATGTAGTCTTATTATTCTAATTGTATTTACTGATTACATATAAGATATTTCTCATGCAGTGGTATTTCTCCAGTATTTCTCTGGTTTTGGTCTTGACTCTGTCTCTCCCTGCCTTGATCTTGTCTTGTCTAGGTCTCAACACACACTGGTTTCGGTCTTGACTAAAACATTACTCTCTGCTCAGTTTACGATGCCATATTTGAAACCACAGATTTTGTCTGTGTGTGTTTATGACTTTTACAGACATTTGAAATAAAATGGCCAGCAAAAAAAAACATGTTAAAAATATTGCTGAACATTTGAGGTTGATCATGAATGGCTATTTAAAAGGTTTATCTTTAAATGCTCCATTTATTTTACCATTAAGTTTCTTATGTCTCATTGACACTACAGACAAACCAATAAATGTATTTAGCAGTGTTCTGAACTTTAAAGCACATAAGCCTGTTAAACATAAAGTAGGTACTGAAACAAATACATAAACAAAAAACAATAATGCTTTTACAGACAAAAAACCTCTATAATTCTATGGCTTTTCTATATAAATTTGTTTCCAAACGTAAAATAATGCGTACAAGAGTACACAAAAATCAGCTGAAAAACTGATTTTTTTGTTCTTCAAATGTGTACATGTGAAAGCGATTGAGTGTGCTATCATGGGTGTGTGTTTGCGTGTGTATGAGAGTCCGAGAGAGTGAGGGCTCGGGTCATCAGTGCTCCATAGCGTGCAGCGTGTGGCAGCAGACAGCGGGAGATTCAGCACACATGTGGACTTCACATCAGCGCCAGCGGAAGGATGAGTCGGTGAGACAGCACAGCGGCCCACTCCGAACTTACTTAAGGTAATTAAACTTGAGAAAGGTTACGGTTTGATGCTGAACTGAGGAGAAAGGCCTTTCTCCTGGGCATGAGCCAGGAAGGGCCACCTCGTCAAAGCAGCTAAATGGTGACGCATCTACTCTTTTTGGTAAGCGGAGAGTACACAGGAAGGCCTTCGACGCTGACAGAATAAGGATGAGGCCCAACATAGAGATAGTGGTGATTCAATTAGAAATCCAACCTTTTGTTTTTCTAAAAGTCCATTGTTAAAAGAAGAGAGGCTGTTCAGGATACATCACACAACAAATGTGTACTGAAAGGAAACTGAAACTCGCTGCGAAAGTACACAAGGAGGCTTGATACTAAAAAGGCTCACTGTCAATAAGGGCAGCAAGGGCAGAGAGAGCTGAAAGGAAGTGGATGGTGTTCATGGAACATGGAGTTACCACAGTCACTCCATTTTAGTTTTATCTGGGAAAAAAATTTAATTCATTGTCAGAAAAAGGCATTTGGAAGAGGATCTAACAAAATGGAGGCCAGATTAAGAAGTGGCCCAATGGAAATAAGAATCAATGTAACTGGATGGCTCAGATGGCAACATAGACTGAGTTATTTATGGTAGTTTGCAACCTGTGGACATTTATTAAAACTAATGTTATTTCAATATTCCTGTAAAGATACATTACACTTTTACTTATGACAACAATGAGACCTCTGATGATAGTTTGATGATATATAGTATTTTTACAATGAAGCTACAATTTTTTATAGAAAAAGTATTAACACTGACCCTTCGCAACACAGAAGGAGCATAAGCATATGTACGATAATCCAACCCGATCTCATGGCAATTGGTACGTATTTTACGAGGTGGCTAATTCGTACGAATTTGTGCTCACTCGTACGTATTGGTAAATTTTTTGCTAAATCATACTGTACGTATTTGACGAGTTGCCCAATTCGTATGATTTCGTACGAATGACCTAACCTCAAACCCCGCCCCTAAACCTACCCGTCACTGCGGTTTAGACAAATTGTACGAATTCGTACGAATTGGTCGTGAGATAGCGTTGGATAATCACAGTTGCGAGAAACATTGAATCACACCCTATTAAAGTCGACTGTTATTTCTCGAGCACAGATGAAAACAAGAAGCGCTCATTGTCATGGCAAACGCAATGCTTAAGGTTGTATTTCATAGAACCAAAGCCTCTTCTGACACTGCTAATGTGCTAATTAAATATTTTATCTAATGTGCTAATTAAATATTTTATTTTAGCTTTACGCTTTCAGCAACCAATAAAAGTGTAGTACTCTCTGCTAGTGCTGTAGTACTCGAGACCGGTCTTGAGACCATTTTTTGATGGTCTTGTCTCAGTCTCAGACTAGGAGGACTCAGGATTTTATCTCAAGACCACTGAATTGCTAGTACAGGTTTGAATGTACCAATCAAATTAGCTAGTACTACACCTCAACGCAAAACTCATGCGTGTTGTGGATGGTTGCCAGGATGTTTCCATAGAGTTGCTAGGGTATTCTGGGGGGCTTGTCTTATAGCCCAAGTCAAATAAACCATTCCCAAATCTTTAAATATGGCTGGGATTGTTGGAAGCCTGTTTCTGCTTCAGAGTGAAACATGCTAATTGTGACTTTATTAAATTAAATTGACTTATTCTGGGTCAACTGGTAATGGAGTGACTAATTCTCACAGTTGCGCCTTTGTTTATTGTAACTGTGACATTTATTTGTATAGTGCTTTTCACAATACATATCGTTTCAAAGCAGCTTTACAAAAAATGCACGTATATCTCACAGTGTGACTTTATAATCTGCTATGCGTCTCAATGTCTCGCCATTGTGTTTGCATACCTCACAGTAGGACTTAATTTCTAATAATTGTGACATTTAACTTAATTTATTGCTTTATGATTAATCTCAAAATGACTTATGTTTTACTCTAAGGCAAAATCAAGCTACAATATGGATCCCTTCTTCAATGCAAATCTTTTTTGTTCACCAATCACAATTACAGAATTTTTTGCAGCCCTTTATTTTACAGTCCTGTTTCATGTGTACATACTATATACTTAAAAAAGGCATTACAATAACTGGGTAATAACTAGGTACTAACCCTGAACCTACACCTAAACCTAACCCATGTACAGTAGTTACCTTATATTACTGGGTACTTTCTTAGTTACTGGCTAATTTCTTTTTGTATTTTTTTATAATACATATATGTAATTTATGTTGTGTAATGATGTAATATACCAACATATGATTGGTGTTCATTTCGTACACTGAGTCTACGAGATTGTTTACCTTGCTTTATTGTTCACCAAACAAAAATTGCACGTCCAATCACTTAATACCACAGCTCATGATTTGAGATATGGCACAAATGATGCAGGGCAAGTGATGCACAAAATCTTAATATTTAGGGATCGGGTTTGTTCAAATAAACAAGAGCAATGCTCTACTAAAAATGCTACTAAAAGATTTTCATCTGTTAGTAACTCAGCAACATGTGACATGTCTCCAAAAGGCCATTACCTTCACCATTATATAAGTACTCTTGTCCTATTGGACTACAAGAGGGCTGTTTGAAAGTTGAGCACATGTTCCTCGGCTTTGTGGTCATCAGCAATTGATCCAAGCAATGCGCTTCTCCAAGCTTTTTGTTGACGTGTCAGTTGCACACTCCGGTGTCTCGTGAGAGTGGGGCACATACGCTGCGGATGATAGTCCTCTTTGTCTGCTGTCACAAGGCCTGCTTCCATCTCAATGGCCTCTGAATGGGTCTCGCCAGCTGTCATGCAAAATGAGTGCATTTCATTACAAATTAATTTATCTGATCTTGATGCTATTACTTTTGGTTTCCCCCCCTTTCTTTTCGCGTCCCGCCCCTCCCTAATCATAATTATTTAACGCTCCAGGCAACAATCTATAGCTCACCAAAAACAAATAAACAGTGGGTGTTCTCGATCATTTGTGAGAGGGCAGAGATTTTTTAATAGAAACATTAATATCATGCATTTTTTATGCAGGGTTTAATGTAGTTAGAGAAGTCTGTCTAACCATCTAAAATGTAAAAGGATACACTTGATTACCTGTCATTATATGACAACTGGAAATTTGATTACAGAAGGAATTATATATTTAACAGCCGTATGAAGACCCCATCCGGATTCTGCTTGCGGAAAAAATGTGCAATATCATTTTTGTCTTTTAATCAAGCCTTCAGATCGTTTGTTTGTCTGTCTCTGTCAATGAATGTGACGCTTTAAATGAAAACCTTCTAATAAATCGCAATTGACGAGTTCACTATTTTCTGTCAGTGACGTACAGAATTTTTTCCGCTTTATGTAAGATTTCAGCCCCAAATATAGTTGAAGCCACAATCAACCAAAATGACTTTGTGCATGGCGGTAACATTAGCACGCCCTTTCTTCAAATGATCTTTGATTTTCAGGTGTACCAGGCAGGCGCACTACACAAAGTAAGGTCGCTATTTACGCCCACAGACGTCTGTTCTTTAAGAGTCTTACTTAAAGAGTACTTCAACATCTCAGCAGCCAAAAGGGCAACCTGAAGTGGAGCTCAATGCAGATCACACAGTTCAAGAGCTAAGATTCCTCTCAACACTGTGAGCACACTATTGTCTGTTCAAATCCTACATAAAATGGTAAGAAGCCTGCCAACCATTCAAATCTGCTAAGGAGATCAAATATTACTTTTAATTTTGCCTGTGGTACATAGAAAATTAAAGTATTAACAAAAGCTCTGACTAATACAAACATTAGTGCACTTTTGTACAAACATGCTACAATCAAATATTTCACAGTAGATCTTTTCGCAAGCGTCTTCTATTAATGCGGTCCAGATTAAGCGCTCTCATGGTTCGCTAGGGCCCTCGTCACTTTAAAGCTGCTAATCTCTGGTTCCCAACTGCAGCAAATCCTATTAAAATCACCTTCAGTTTAACACTCACATTATTACAAAATGCAAAACACGCAGCTTTTGCCTTCCTCTGTTAATTGAGGGTAGCGCATCCCTGTAAAAGCGTGCCTGCGAGTGTGTTAAATAAGTCATGTGAATTTCTGAACGTCTGTCAGGAGGACCTAGTTTGGCAATGCAGATCTCCGTCTAGTTCTCCCTTGGGTTCTCCCTAGGGTCCCGAACGAGGGAATGGAAGTCTCGTCAGCCCTTCAGTGTAAAAGTGTCAGCATCTGAGGATTTGACTGATTAGGTAATATTCCGACATGTTCTTGTGTAAGCAACATTTGAAAAACTCATTTGAAGGAATCTATCCCTCCATAATTCTCCTTCCATCCGTCACTCCTTTTCACGAAACTTTCATCTCTAAGACCTCTTGTCACCGCTTAAGAGTCACCGGAGTTGATGGCGTTGGCAGGCGTCAGCTTTAGCAAAGCCACTTACTGAAGGGAGCGCGCCCCCGGTGGATGTGATGATGCTTAAATTGCCTGCACCTCTGCCATAGCAACCGAGCATCAGTTATAGAGTATGTCCTTGACAGGGCTACTCTGTCAATCACGAGGTAAAAACACTCTAAGAACTACTGTCACACTAATGACACAATATACTGGAGTTTGTTGCCATTTTAACCTTAGTAACAGCCATACATTTGGAAAATGGTTGACGCAGACCATCGACTCGGGTTGTGTTATAAAATTGAGCGTAATCATTTTCTTTACTAAATTCTAGAGCTGTCCAAAATTATGGTTTTGGCACACTTGCGAAGGATGTGTATATTGAGGAAATTTATTGGCCATAAATATTTCTAGTAACACTTTACTTAAAGCCTTTATGTATAATTCATTATATTCAGGGTTGGGGAGTAACAAAATACATGTAACTAAGAAGACTGTTACGTATTTAAAATACAAAATTTGAGTAACTGTATTTCATTACAGTTACATTTTAAATGGATGTTAATCAAATTACAGTTACAGCCGAAAAGTATTTTAGATTACCAAAGTGATTACTTTAATGTGTAAATGAAATAAATGACATTAAAATTCAATGTAAACTGTAACAGGCAATTAATTTAGACAGCAATTGGTGATTCTCAGACTCTGACAGTCTGCAAAAGCACCCTAAGCTATAATTCTGCTCATAAATTTCATAACCCCTGCAGAATATGCAAAATTTTAATAATTTTAACAAAATAAGAGGGATCATAAAAATTGCATGTTACTTTTATTTAGTACTGTCCTGAATAAGCTATTTCACATCATAGATGTTTACATATACACAAGACAAAATGACTGAATTTATACAAACTGCCACATTCAAAAATGTACATACCCTTGAATCTTAACTGTCTGTTACCTGGATGATCCACTACTGTTTTCATGTTTCATGTTAAGTCATTTGTTTAGGTAATTGCGACTTTTTCATCTCACAATTCTGACCTTTTTTCTTGCAATTGTGAGATTATATCTCACAATTCTGACTTCTTTTCTGATAATTGAGATTAATAAACTCGCAATTGCGAATTATTAATACTGTCCAATTATGAGGGGGAAAAAGACTTTAATAAAAAAAATTTCAAAGGTAATTGCGACTTTTTATCTCACAATTCTGACTTTATAACACGCAATTGTGAGTTTATATCACACTATTCTGACTTTATAACTCTCAGTTGCAAGAAAAAAAGTCAGAATTGTGAGATAAAAAAAGTCTCAATAACCTTTTTAATTTTTACATTTAGTGGCGGAAACAAGCTTCCATGAAACACAATGAATTAAGAGCAGGGGGTGAAAACTTTTGAACAGGATGATGTGTACATTTTTCTTATTTTGTTTAAAGATCATATTTTTTCATTTAGCACTTCTCTTCAGATGCTAATAACTACATGTTTCCCAGAAGACAACATAAGTATGATTACCCTGTTCATCCAATTCAAAAAGTTTACACACCCCAGATCTTAATGCATCGTGTTGCCTTTTTGAGCATCAATATATATTTTTTCTTTATTCTAATATTGTCTGGATTTTTTTGCTTCAAGAAATATTGTGGAAAACTGATGTTGTTTAAAATAATATGCAGAGGAAAACCAAGTCCTATGTTTGGTGGTCCCTTTGTGTTACATGCCTTATTAGTATTCCAAAGTATTCAAAAGTATTTAGATTAAGTTACAAAATTTGTGTAATCTAACGAAATACATTACAAATTACTTTTTTCACTTTTTCTTTAGTGAAATACATTTTAAAAGTAACCTTCCCAACCCTGATTATATTACTGGATTATGGCCTGGTTTCAGAGACAAGGTTTAGATTAACCCAGGATTAGGCCTTAGGTCAATTAGGGCATTTAAGTAGCTTTTATAAACGTGTCTTAGAATAAAAACATTACTGGTGTGTATCTTGAGACAAAACAATGGCACTGCCATATTTTGAGATATGCATGTGCAAGTTGCTTTCAGTTAAAACAGCTCAAACATGCATTTTAGTCTGGGACTATCTTAAGCCTTGTCTGTGAAACCGTATATCTTAAAGTTAAAATGCTTTTCCAGATTCCTTTCTGCATTTGAAATGGGTTGTTTGTCATGTGTTTTAATGCATTATACTTTCTAAAGGTGAATAGATAAGTATTATACTGTGGTAACAATTATTAATGAGATCATACAATGCATTATAAGGTGCATTACAAGGCACAATTAATGCATTAAAAATACTTTATTTATGAAGGCTTTAAGTAAAGTGTTACCATATTTCTTACTGACTGCGAAACAGTATTTTGTGTATTTTAAGTAAAAGTCATTATATTATTATAGTTAAGTTAAAGTTAAGATGGGTAAATGTGTAAAATCACCCATGTCACTACATTGCAGTTTTTAATAAAGCAATTGGTCAACTGCAATGAAGTCCCAAAGCCAATATTTTGGGGCTTATCAAGTATCAATTGAGTATCTTTTCATTGGTAAAAAGCTTTGAACAATTAGCACCATCACTCCTTCCACAAGACCGCTGGTCTTGTAAAAACACAGGCTCATAAAAGCAGTAAAAATTTAATGACCACTTCACACAACATCAAACAAGTTCCCTCCCCTTCACTTTGATGGCGCCTGACAACCTTTTGATGGCAATTTCTAGCCAAGTATCCCAGTCTTCTTAAATAAATATGGATCGAAAGATTATATGAGCTCTCTATAACTGGCCTCCACCCCCATCATCTACCTCCCAAGACACAGTTTTATTAAGGTAGAATTACACGCCTCATCTCATATGCAATACCCAATCCACTTTCCCCTGCCATTCACCCACTGCCTGCCACTATCAAAATTAGATCATTTTTTGATGACTGTACATGTGAATGCTAAATCTGTGGGGATTTATAGACCAGTGAGCCTTCATAATTGAACAATAATCAGATTAGTAGATTATCTGTACTGTATTCTTGTGATGTGCGAATAACATTACAGGAACATTATGTAAAGAAGCAGGTTGCAGACATGGGTATTATGAAAAGAGGCTTTAGATTCCCGCCCATGGGTTCACTGGAAGGCAAGTGCTTTATTAATCTATACAAGCGGTTGCTTTTTTATTTCCGATGATTTGCAATTCATCGGTTTCAAGACAGGAATCGTCCGACAGCGAAACGCTCTTTCAAATGAGCATGTGTTGACATAAACAGCACAGTGGTCAACCATCTGTTTTAAAGATAAACGAATGATCAAAGGGCATAACCAAACGTGTAAGGGCTCTCTCCCTACTGTCTCACACTACCCTTTCTCTTTTTTTCTCCTTTTTTTTTGAAGGGGAGTTTAAAGAATGCAGAGCGGTTTCCAGGGGATACGAATGAAAAGCTCTCGGAAATGCGGGAGGAATTGAGCTGAAGGGGTAGGTTCTGAGAGAAATTCCCCCATAGCGTTGGGACCCATGCTAGGAATCACCGGGGTTCTTCTGATCACAAAAAGGAAGGAAGAGACAGAGGAATTACCTGTCAGGAGGTTCTAGGAGACCCGTTTAATGAATTTTGTTTATTAAAAAAAAGAGAGCAAGCCAGAGTTAGACTGAGAGGCAGCGAGCAACAAAAGCCTGACGCCTCCATCTGACCTCTAACCTTAAAAAGCCCTCTCTCTCTGACTCTGGTGTTGTCTCAGTCTGCTCTAATAAACTCTGACACGTTGTTTGGATGTCTGGAGGGAATTTCAGGATAACGCTTTGCTTGAAAATGTATTTTCTATCCCTTGTTGGAGCCTGACAAAACTGAAACAGCTTACTTCACGAATTGCACAAAAGTAACTAGAGCTGTTTACAATGACAAAAAAATGCTGCAAACAGTCTTGCTATGTTGCATGAATCTGTACCAAAACCTAGTGAACTGGCATAAGGCTCTGATATACTTCATGCAAAACTTTGATCAAAATCTGACCAAAACGAGTGTATTCTAGGATTGCTTTCACTGCAGTGATGAGTTTATATGTATTTTTGTTGTGATTTATTTACTGTAACCACAATGACACTACTGTACAATGGTAAAAATGTCACCCGATTTTTTTTCAGGTACAAAGCAGTAGAGCAAGGTCATAAATTGCTACGTTAATACAGAATTATACACAATTGAAGTATACTGTTACATACTATGGGCCAGATTTACTAAAAGCTTGCGCCAGTCTTGATTTACTAAAGACACGCAGTGAAAAATTGTCACTGAAAAGGCGTGGACAGGGTTATTTTCGCGGCTGACCTTATTGCGTATGCATTTGTAGGAGTTTCCCTTTCAGGCGCAAAATGTATGGGAGGAGAGTATTTAAATTAATCACGCAAGGTGATTTACTAAGGTTTGCTCTAGTCAATTTACTGGTGTTTGCGCCATTATTTACTGCCCAAAAAAAGCATGTCTTTAACCAGATTTGCAAGTCGTCAGTAGATCACGCATAGATCTTTCCACTCACATCGGCACTTTTATGGGATTGCGCTCTCACGCTAATTTGCCCTGTTTAGTAAATCTGGCCCTATTAAAAGTCCACTGTGTAATAATTAGAAGGATCTATTGACAGAAATGCAATATAATATACATAACTATGTTTTCAGTGGTGTATAAAGACCTTACATAATGAACCGTTATGTTTTTATTACCTTAGAATGAGCCATTTCTATCTACATACACCACGGGTCCCCTTACAGTGAAGTCGCCATTTTGCGCCGCCATGTTTCTACAGGAGCCCTAAATGGACAAACTGCTCTACAGAGCGTGAGCTACTCTCTGCTGTCTCAGACGACGACATCTTTGTCCTTTGTTGGCCACCGTAGCTTCTCTATGTGTTTCGAAAGGGAGGGGTGAGTGGTGGGCAATTGCAATTCGCAACCTCACCGCTAGATGCCACTAAAATTTACACACTGAACCTTTGGGCCCTATCATACTACATCCGGCGCAATGTGACGCCAGGCCTGACACAAGTGTTTTTTGCTAGTTTCAGCCCGACGCAGTTATCATTTTCACGTCCAGCACCACGTTGTTTAAATAGCAAATGCACTCGCGCCCATCTGTTCACCCATGGGTGTGCTGGTCTGAAAACGTCTGGTCTGTTCAGGCTCATTGTTGGCGCGTTGTTATTTTGAGGCAACAGAAAACGACTGCGCCATTGACCAACAAAAACCTTGCCTAAAGTCAATAGCTCAGTATTCTTTGTGTTATTTAATGGGCGCGTTAGTAATATGCGCCTATAGGCGGGTGCACAAGGTGCATACACTCTGCTTATTACACACACAGGGACGCGCAGCAGCACACAAAATTTTTAAATATTAAAAATAAAAGGATTCCTCTCTGGAGAAGCGTTCAGTCTTTCCTCTCGCAAATTCCGCCATGTAAATAGCGAATCCACCATGGCGCGAGCACAACTGGCTTTTAAAGGGAATGGGAGATGAGACTCTGATTGGTTTATTGCACATTATGCCTAATACACACCCATTACTCATTAAGAGACTAGGTACAACCCTTTTGCGCATGGCGCGCCGACCATTTTTTTTTTTTCGTCGTTAAACTAGCAAAAGTGGATTCGGACATGCCTTAAGTGCACCTGCGCCATGCGCTTCAGACCATGCGCTCAGATCATTAAAATAGGGCCCTTACTGTTATAGAAAATACTAATACATATTATTAGTAATACAATTTGATCATACCACCAAGCTCTAATCACCACATTGTGCAAAGATGACCAGGAAATGTACAAGCCATTAAAATAAATGTATTTGAAAAATCTTTAGCAGTGACTTTTCAGACCACAGGTCAGATATTAAAAACGACATCTTATTATTGCTAATGATTACACTATGTAAAATAACAAGTATGAATACTGCAAGACAAGCAACAAAGAAAAGCAACAAAACAGCCATGAGATGGGTAAATATGTAAATTTGCTCAACTCTTGCTTGAGTGGCCATAAATGCACTTATGATGCTTCTGCTAAAATAGTCTCCTCTTTTCTCTTCAAGAAGAGAAGGAGCTATTTTTCTCAGTTCTGTGCTCTGGGTAAACTTAGTCATTACTCAGTGCTGTAAAAGGCTTCTGAAGTAAAAAGTAAATGGAATAGCTTTGTGCCTGGTAGACATACAGATGAGGATAATGCACTTTTCCTTCCCCTTTAGTATATAAAGACTAACAAATTCAAAGAAACACATGACAGGTCATTTTGCACCCTCAAGAAACTGTTCACTAAGATTTTATGACTGTTTATTAAATTTGTTGAGGAAATGTATTTTATTCAGGTGTTTATGTGAAATAAATTAAAAGAAGGATACATCAAATTCATCAAAGGTAACAGTGAAAAAAAAATGTATCACAAAAAAAAAAATTAAACTATACTGTTTTCAACATTGATAATAATAACTCTAGAGCATCACCATATAGAATGATTTCTTCATGTGTTCATGTGACACTGTGAGACTGGAGTAATGATGCTGAAAATTCAGCTTTGATCACAGGAATAAATTATATTTTAAAATGTATCAAAATAGAAAACCATTATTTTAAATTGTAATAATATTCCACAATAGTACTGGTTTTACTGTATTTTGGTCAAATATATACAGCCTTGGTGAGCATAAGAGCCTTTTTTCAAAAACATAAAATCGTATTGACCCCAAACTAGTTTATATTAGTTAAATATTAACAAATATTAAAATATAACAAATTTTATTGGTATATAGACTGAATTTAGAGTCTTTGTGCTGCATGTAGCCACTCAACTGGATCTGCTGTACACTTTTATATCACATAAACACCACTGACATCACTGAAGAGTGAAAAATGGGGCATTAATGGGACTTTTCCCGCCGCCCCTGTTTTAATGCAACACATGGCAATGGCTTGAGCACATTTGGCCATCCATTTTTCGCCTCTCGTTTTCTTTCGAGGCCTGATGAAATGGCGGTGCCATTATTGTTTGAGCAGCGAATTTGGTGAACCATTCAAACGCGATTGCCTCATGAGGCTATGATTGCGTGAGATGGTTTCAGAGAGGATTCTCTTCCCTGCGCTCGGAGAACATTCAGCATGTGAAGTGCATCTGACGAAGGCCGGATCCATTTGCACCCGGGTGAAAATCTACGGCAGAACCGAAACGACCCTTTCTTCTGCCAGCTAATACAAATTATATAACCTAAACAAAGTAGAAGACATTTCTCATCATTAGGTCAGATGGTGTGAAAAGAAGAGACCTGGAAATAACGTCCGAAACAGGAAATAATTGGCAGCTTGTGACACCCTCATTATTGGTATGCTGATAATTCTGTGCCTGCTGCCCTCATTAAAGCTGACAAGTCACGCAGCGAGTATAAATCGGAATGCTGCAACAACAGTGTAAGCATTAGGATCAGTGACTGCTTTAACTCCCAGTGACAAGGAAAGCCTGGCCAACGACTCCTCTCCAGTCAGTGGGGAAGCTTCAGCCTCACTGCGTACCAGCGATCTAAACTGACAGCTCTCTCAAATCTGAGAAAGAGGGGCCGCGGGTCCGGCAAAGGGTTGTGGGGGCCAGGGGGTGCATCTCTGTGTCCATGCTATCGTTTTGGCCTGGTCTGATCCTGCCGCTTGGAGAAGAAGGAGGTGGTCGGCGGAAAAGAAAAGCGATTTGGCAAGCGAGGCTACAGACCCTACTGAAGGACGCCATACCGACAACCTTGAGTGGAAAATACGAATATTTATGCCATATGTTGTTTTCTCAATCTGCTTCTTAACAAATATTAATGTAGACAGTGGAAAACAAGCCAGAAACAGCTTGGGAACATCACAGTTTCCTAAGCACCACCAGCTCTGCCTGGCAAAGTCACGGAAAAGAGACATTAAGGGTTTAGTGAAGTGATAAATGTCCAAGAAGAAAGAACTTAAATTAATCATCTTTGAAGGTGACATGGTCTGGAAAGCATCAAGGATGCGAAAAATCTTTGCGGCGGTTGTAAATTCAAATGCTTAGCAAAGAAAACGAATCCAATTATTATTAAACGCCCCCCAAAAAAGCCTGTCACAACACTCAGAAAATCCAGAAGTGGCAAATGAAATATATCAACGGTGACTCAGTCGCTACACCGCACCGTGACAGCCTGGGTATTTCTTTTCTGTGTTTGTTTTTCGTGAGATGATAAACCGAGGGCTCGTCTCCTCTTTCCCCGTCACTCACAGTAAATCCTGATGGATCAGAGTCAGCGTGGTGCCAGGGTTGGTGTGCTGGGCACGTGGACCGAGGTGATGGATGGCTGGGGGAGCGCCAGTGGAGAGCAATCTCTCTGCCCATATGGGCCGGTGGTGGTAGCAGGAGGCGACAGGGCGATGGCACTTCGAACGCCAGCCGTGCTTTGGCCGGCCACCAGGCCCTGTCATCACCCTTGCACACTGAGCCTCATAAACCTCCACACCCGCTAGAGAAAAAGAGCAACCAACTGCCATCCTCCACTAACAAGGGCAATCAGTTCTGTTCTAAAAATATGAAACATGCTTAAAAAATAAATAGACTCATATATACATACAGCACAGTGTATATACAAAGATTTATACCATCTCTGTTTCCTGTCTGGGCAAACAGCGCATATTTAAACAGAGGCCAGAGGGTCTTGTGTCAGTTTGATGCCGCTGCTCAGGTCTGATATAACGTGAAACAAAAATAGAATGACGGCTTGGCTCTATTCTGTTAAGAGATTTATGATTCCAGGCTCAACTCAGAGCTGCTTGTGCACAGATGATTCATTAGTTCACTTTGCATCTGTGTTCACAGAAAGGCACTGGCAATCAGACTGTAAAACAGAGACCAGACCGAAATATGAAATCTCGACATGTAAAATATATCACAATATCAGCCATTGGCTTTGATGATATGGATTTGAAAAAGGACTCAGACTTATGACTTGAGGACTTAGCACTGAAGTGTGTAATTTCTGTGCCACTAGCATTGCCAAAAGGAATCATGACTGAACACTCACACTATCTGCCATTGGCTGGACAAACAGATAGCTCCTCTCCAAACATGATCGAGTCATTAGTTTAAACAATAATGCTGTGTTGGATTTTAAAACAAAGGGATAGTTCACCCAAAAATGAAAATTAGCCCATGATTTACTCACCCTCAAGCCATCCTAGGTGTATATGACATTCTTCTTTCAGACAAATACAATCGTATATTAAAAGTTATATTAAAAAATGTCCTGGCTAAGCCAAGCTTTATAATGGCAGTGAATGGGAGCCCGAAATTTGAAGCCCAAAAAAGTGTATTCATCCATTATAAAAGTAATCCACACTGCTCCGGAGGGTTAATAAAGGCCTTCTGAAACGAATCGATGGGTTTGTGTAAGAAAAATATCCATATTTAACACGTTATTTAGTAAAATATCTAGCTTCTGCCAGACCGCCTTCCGTATTCAACTTACGGAAAAAGCATAACTGACGCGACGTATGACGTCCGACGTAGCGTAAGTGTTTTGAACTGCGAGAGGCTTTTTTCACTTTCTTCGTAAGTTGAATACGGAAGGTGGTCCGCCGGAAGCTAGATATTTTACTTTATAAAGTTTTTATAATCTGGATATTTTTCTTAGAAAAACGCATCGCTTCGCTTCAGAGGGCCTTTATTAACCCTAGAGCCATGTGGATTACTTTTATAATTTTTGTGCGCAAAAAAAACAAACAAAATAACTTTTTTAAGAACTCTTTTAGCCTGTGTCAGACTCTTACGCTGTTGACGTAACAGTGCAGCACTTCCAGAACGCCGGCTTACCATTGGCCGACGCTGTTCACGTAAGCACCACGACACATGCGCACGAGTTGTTCTGAAACACTGCACTGTTTACACTGTGTCAACAGCATAAGAGTCTGACACAGGCTAAAAGAAATTGTTGAATAAAGTTATTTTTGTTTGTTTTTTGCGCACAAAAAGTATTCTCATCGCTTCATAAAATTAAGGTCGAACCACTGCAGTCACATGGACTATTTTAACGATGTCTTTACTACCTTTCTGGGCCTTGAAAGTGGTAATTAAATTGTTGTCTATGGAGGGGTCAGAGAGCTCTTGGATTTCATCAAAAATATCTTCATTTGTGTTTTGAAGATGAATGAAGGTCTTACGGGTTTGGAATAACATGAGGGTGAGTAATTAATGACAGAAATTTCATTTTTGGGTGAACTAACCCTTTAATCTTTACTCTAAAAAAGACTTTTACATGCTCAACTATTGGAATATTGATATATAAATGTAATCAGAACATGTACATTTTACAATATCTTGAAAATAGCAAAAATTATTATAATTATGATTGATATTCTGAATAAGGTGTTTACAACACCCAAAATTCAGATTAATATAGGCACGTGCTAGCTGTCTTATTCAGAATCAGATTACTAGAACCAAAAATATTGGCTTAATTACGCTTAATCAGAATATGACCAAATTCTGATTAATATCAGAATATTCTTGTGCAAGTAAACACAGTCAGTGTTTACAGTGTTCAGAAGTATCAACCAACAAATAGTTGTATGTGCATGCAAACTAGTACAGAAGTATTTTTAAATAAAAATACGAATACACATTTCAGATCTGTTTCACTCAACTTTGTTTATCTGCCATATTTATGATACATATGCAATTTGTATATATAAAACCTAGTAAAAATGCTGTGAAATGTTATGGCATAACAATTCTCAGTCTCTGCATTATTACAGAGATTCTATAGGGACACTTTGCATTATTTTTGCTCTCCATGTCATAATTTTTAATTATATTTTGGGCAGAGCTCAAGATCTAATGAAATTGGTGGGTTTAATTTTGACAGTTTGAGAGATAGCTTACTGTCAGTTCTCTTGTGTAGGTTATTATACATTTTATGCTGTATAATCCTGTGATTTTAAATTCATTTCCCAAAGCACAGATTCCACTTCTCAACAAGATGTTCCTTGTTTCAGCTTTGCCACAGTAAATAGCAGAGGAGGCATGCAGTTTAAAAGAGCATCAAGATTCCCTAGAAAACTACCATTTGGTGTTGTATTTTCTCTTCCCCAGGGGTAGTGCTCAGCTGGAGTAAGGTGTGCTGTATTCCCTAATTATATTCAGTGAGTCTGTCAACAACGAAGTACTGTAAATTAAAGTATAAACAAAATATTATGTGTATGGGACATATTTTACAGTAAACCACAAAGGAGTGCAAAAGGGGAAAATAGGAGAAAAAGCAATTAAAAGAATCAAAGCAGATCCCACAACATCTGTCTGCCCTTATTAGAGCGTTTAGCAGCTTTGGACTTGAGGGACTGCTGGAGATTAAAGGGTTCAACTCATCAGGCCAAATTGAGTGTTCACCCTGAAATGACTGAGCACATTCAACAGCAAATTAGTTCACCTGGTATCGGCAGTGAGCATTGATTCGCTATGGCTGACTGGACTGTCGTAACAGTGCATTTCCTCAGTCTTGAACCAGACCAAGCAATCGAAGTCCTAATCATGATACCTTCCGAGAGCCTTGTTATAAGTGGCTGTGATTTGTAATTAAAGATTACCTCTACAATTGCACATTCTGAGAGCATGTTTGGTTCCAATAGGGAATATTCACTTAAAAAAAAAGTGTCATTCCTTCTATCCAGTACATTTTCATGCACCAATTCTATATATTAATATGTGGGATCATTTTTAATAATAATTGAGACAAAGACACATTGCAAGATGTTTTAATACAGTTAAAAAATTTATGAGATATAAAGTTATGCAATTATGAAGAAAAAGGAGATTTATTTCTAAGTATTCCAGATATATCTTCAGTTTATCCTTACACTTACAAAATAATTGTAATAACTCGTAATTATTTGAATATAATAATATGCCTATAGGTTTTAACTGTGTCCTCCATTCCACTTTTTTATTTGATTTACCTTTTGTAAAATCAAAAGGCCAAAAGCCATTTTCGTTAATGACATCATGTTCCAGAAAATGACATCATTTTGGAGGGAAAACAGCAGCACAGAAGTCAGTGAGTGTTAGCAGTGGCTTTTTGTGAATTCTTTTGTGGTAGTGGTTGATTTGTTTCGCTGTAAAATTTAAGTTATTATGAAATGATGTATGATAACTTACATACAGAACTTAAATTTCACACCCATGTACATGTAAGCTAACTGTCAGTCCCTCACTAAGCAATGATGAACTTTAGCTCTTTATTTACATCCTATTAGGCAATCTGTCAATTTTCTTGCAATTGTGAAATTACTGATAAATGATAAATAGCTTGAGTGTATTTCTGAAAGTACGGTATACACTTTTATTAACTCTCTCCCCGCCAGCGTTTTTGAAAATATTTGCCAGCCACTGCCAGCATTTTGAGATTTTCACAAAAGTTTCAAAGCAACCAGAATATTTTGTTGTATGAATATCTGAACGTGCAATATATCAAAAGAAAGAACTGATCCTCTGCTTTAAAAAACAACAACAACAAAAATATTTAATTTAGCTAAATGCATTCTTTTTCTTATCTTTCTCTTTTTCTTAACACTTGAATATGGGTAAGTTTAATAAAAAAGAAGCAACATTTTGAGCAAAAAGCTGAGAAAATCACATTTGTCAAAGACTATGTCTGGATTGGATTTAGAATGATGATCAAAACACAGATGGAGCAGATCGAGTCCATCAACACCCCTAATGCTTGCACAGTCCTATAGCTCGTCCTGGGTCGACATTTCATTCAGTAACATTTGGCAGTTTTTTTCAAAAGGTTCTACATAACAGGAATAAGGTAGTCAATATATGCTTTGGATCACACCAATTAATGAATGAATTTCTATGAAGTTTCAGTTGAAAATACCCCACAGATCTTTTGTTATACCATGTTGTAAATGCTCATTTTTGAGTGGAGGGAAAAACATGCTGTTCCCTTTCAGTCGGTCACGTTTGACGTACGTCAGACGTCACCGACGAATTGGGATCACTTCTGGGAGCCCCTATCAGCTTCGAGTGTATAGAGAACGGGCCAATGGCCATTGGCGTGCGAGATTTGCATCTCGCGCTCCGCTCCTCATCGCGGGTATAAAGCGGAAGCGGATGCCGCGCACATTTGTCATTCACTTCGGAGCCAAACAAGCTTCATGGAAGACTGTTCCTGCGTCAGCAGAGAGAGAGAGAGAGAGCGAGAGAAGAGGCTTTTGTGCTGGGGAGAAGGCACGTGCAGTGACAACCGCGAGCTCACCGAGATCGGTAAAACAACTGCTGTTCTTATAGCATCCCGGTTGGTTCGGTGGGGGCGTTCCACGGTGAGTGCAAACACAGGCTGCACTATCCCCTGTGTTTGCCGCGGTTGTTCCTGGGTGCTTCGGCACGTTAAAAGAGCTTCTTCTAAAAGAGCAACACGGGTGTGACACTGCGTCTTTTTCAAGATGTCATTCCACCCGTGCGTTTCTGGATGCGGTCGTTCCCTGTCACCAGCTGACGGTCACAATCGCTGCCTTACATGTCTGGGTATTCAACATGCTGAGGCAGCGTTTGTGGATAGCTCGTGTTCCCATTGCAGGAACATGACTATCTCGGCGCTAAGGTCGAGACTCGCCTACCTTCGGGAGGGTGGAGTCCCCTTACCTATGCCCCGATCTAGTGCTATCCCTGCCCAGCAGGATAGACCTACTTCGGCGAATAGCCAGGGTGACCAGAGGATCACGTTTAGGGCACACCCGCCGAGCCAGCCTCCGGAGGAAGTCGCTGGCCCCTCTCGGGGTGGTCCAGCGGTGACCTTTGGAGCTCCAGCAGACGATAGGATGTCGATCGCTGCATCGGAGGGGGAGTTTCAGTCCTCGGGGGATGAAGACTCGGCTGCGTTGCCTCCCTCTGGGAGAGTGGCGTTGCCCGAGACGGACCCCGAGCTGACGGCTATGCTTTCCAGGGCCGCCGAAAAGGTTGGGCTCGTGTGGAACCCTCCACCGTGTCCCGAGCCTTCTAGGCTGGATGATTGGTTTCTCGGGGCGGCTCGCGCTGGTTCTCAGCGTCCCGCCCCGGTGCCTTTCTTCCCGGAAGTGCATGAGGAGCTCACGAGGTCGTGGACGGCACCTTTTTCTGCCAGAAACCGGCCGAATGGCTCCTCCCTCCTCACTACTCTCGACGGCGGGCCAGCCAAGGGGTACGTGGGGATCCCGCCGGTGGAACGGGCTGTTGCGATGCAACTGTGTCCAGCGTCCGCTTCCACCTGGCGCGGAGACCAACGCCACCCATCCAAGGCCTGTAAGTTCTCCTCCAGTCTAACTGGGAAGGCTTACAAGGCTTGTGGACAGGCTGCGTCCGCCTTGCATGCCATGGCGTTGCTCCAGGTGCACCAGGCCCAGGCACTCATGGACATGCACGAGGGTAGACCTGACCCAGAGCTCCTCCGGACGGCGACGGACCTCGCCCTCCGGGCGACGAAAGTCACTGCCCGTTCCATTGGTCAGGTGATGTCCACTCTTGTGGTCCAGGAGCGACATCTCTGGCTCAACCTGGCCGATATGAGGGAAACCGATAAGTATCGGTTCCTGGACTCCCCCATTTCCCAGGTTGGGTTGTTCGGCGACGCGGTCGAGAGCTTTGCCCAGCAGTTCTCGGCCGTCCAGAAGCAGACGGAGGCCATCAAACACATCCTGCCCTGGCAGTCAGCTGCTGCCCAGTAGCCTGCTCGTCGCCGAGGGCGGCCGCCCGCCACAGCCCAGCAGCAGCCTCCACCAGGGCAACGGCGTGGAGCCGGCCGCGGGAAGGCCGTCCAGCCGTCGGATGCGCTGGCACACAGCTGGCCCTGGGGCCTACGCAAATATGCGTTTCCCCCAGTGACCCTTCTTGAACAGACACTGTGCAAGGTCAGGGAGGACGAGGAGCAGGTCTTGTTAGTTGCGCCATACTGGCCCAACCGGACCTGGTTCCCGGAACTAGTGCTCCTCGCGACAGCACCTCCTTGGCCCATTCCTCTGAGGAAGGACCTCCTGACTCAGAGACGGGGCACCCTATGGCACCCGCGTCCGGACCTCTGGAAACTCTGGAAACTCCATGTCTGGTCCCTGGATGGGACGCGGAGGTTCTAGGTGGCCTACCACAGACTGTGGTAGACACCATCACTTCCACCAGAGCCCCCTCTACGAGGCGCCTCTACGCTTTGAAGTGGAACCTGTTCGTCGAGTGGTGTTCTTCTCGACGAGAAGACCCCCGAAGATGTTCGATCGGCTCTGTGCTTTCCTTCCTGCAAGAAGGGTTGGAGCGAAGGCTGTCTCCCTCCACCCTCAAAGTGTATGTTGCCGCTATCGCCGCAAATCACAGCATGGTTGATGGTAAGTCCCTAGGAAAGCACGATCTGGTCGTCAGGTTCCTGAGGGGGGCGAGGAGATTAAATCCGCCTCGCCCTCACTCTATACCCTCCTGGGACTTATCTCTGGTGCTAACCGCATTGCAGAGGGCTCCCTTTGAGCCTTTGCAGTCAGCAGAGTTAAAAATCCTGTCTTGGAAGACAGTACTCCTGACTGCATTGGCTTCCATCAAGAGGGTAGGGGACCTGCAGGCATTTTCGGTCGACGAATCGTGCCTGGAATTCGGGGCGGGTAACTCTCATGTAATCCTGAGACCCCGGCCCGGATATGTGCCCAAGGTTCCCACCACTCCCTTTCGGGACCAGGTGGTGAACCTGCAAGCGCTGCCTTCGGAGGAGGCAGACCCAGCCCTGGCTTTTCTCTGTCCCGTTCGCGCTCTGCGGACTTACGTGGACAGAACGCAAAGCTTCAGGACCTCAGAACAGCTCTTCATCTGTTACGGAGGCCAGCAGAAGGGAAAGGCTGTCTCCAAGCAGAGGATGGCTCACTGGATAGTGGATGCCATCGCCTTGGCGTATGAAACCCAAGGCGTGCCCTGCCCGCTTTGGTTGAGGGCCCACTCCACCAGGAGTGTGGCCTCTTCCTGGGCGTTGGCGCACGGCGCCTCGCTGACAGATATATGTAGAGCTGCGGGCTGGGCGACACCTAACACGTTCGCTAGATTCTATAGCCTTCGTGTAGAGCCGGTTTCTTCCCGTGTGCTCGCTTCAAATAGCCAGTAACACCGAAGGGCCCGCTCTAGTGTTGGCTTGCTGCGCCATTCCCCTCCTCATGGACCGGATACGTGCGCTGATATGCTCCAGTCGAGTTCCCCAGAACGGCGAACCCTGTTGAGTCCTCCGCAACCCGCGGCAGTCAGACGTGGCGGAGCGTCCGACGCCAGGTCTAACACTCGTATGCATTGGTGGAACTTGTGTCAGGCTGGGTATTCATATGTTGTGACCCCTACGGCGGTCCCATATGTGTATTCTTCCACGGTACGGCTCCCTACGGCGAGCCCGTGTCTTTCCCTTGGCAGAGCTCGCTCTGCCGTCTCTGTGCGGTGTAGTCTCCCGCCTGCATTGGCCGGGGCCACCCCTGGGACTTCCGTATGTTGTACTGCCCACGGCCAGTCCATACGTCTATATTCCACATGATACCTCCCTACGGGTAGGATGTGGCTTCCGCAGCGGCCCCCCCTGGGGCACGCTTTCCCAGCGTTATCCAATACTCTGCTGAGTGGGTCTTGCGGAATAGCAGCAGTGACTCTCCCTGCGTGAGTTCCCCGCCCCGAACAGACGGGGGTCTGAGGGGCTTTCGCTGGGCGCTGGAAGTGGTAGTAACTGTGGCGTTTTTCATAGGGATCCCAATTCGTCGGTGACGTACGTCGAACGTGACCGACTGAAAGGGAACATCTCGGTTACGTATGTAACCCTCGTTCCCTGAAGGAGGGAACGGAGACGTACGTCCCGTCGCCACAGTTGCTGTACCATCACTGCAGCGGCCGAGTCACTAGTTCGGCTCCTCAGTGAAAAACAAATGTGCGCGGCATCCGCTTCCGCTTTATACCCGCGATGCGGGGCGGAGCGCGAGATGCAAATCTCGCACGCCAATGGCCATTGGCCCGTTCTCTATACACTCGAAGCTGATAGGGGCTCCCAGAAGTGATCCCAATTCGTCGGTGACGTCCGACGTACGTCTCCGTTCCCTCCTTCAGGGAACAAGGGTTACATACGTAACCGAGACGTTTTCGTGCATGTATCTTTAAATGCAAATGAGCTGCTGCTCCCCACCCGTTTTCCAGAAGAGGGCGGAGCCTTTACAGCTCCTGCCTCAGATACTCAAACAAAACCAAACAGATGTTTTAGTTTTTGTCAATCATCTCTATCGCGATCACGCTCTTGCAGTTCATCATCATGAAAGTTTATTATCTACATGCGTTTTAAAACCATATCAGTCTAAACTTCTGATATATGGTTTTCTGAGCGCACACACACAAAGCACCCGCACAGCTGGATGTCACATGGTGCGTCCCTTGAGTATTAAACTCTGAAAAAGTTCTCTTTCAGGTCTTATTGAGCTTAAACTGTCAAATACACACAAGGTTATGTCAAAAATACACAAAGTTCTCATAAACACAGTCTGTGAACGTAAACAGCAAGAAAAGAAATCGCATGTGTATTTTAGATCCGTGCATTAAAGTGAAAGCAGCGTAATATACAGTACCTACCGCTATATATGCTGTTGATATGAATCAAACAACAAAAGAAAAACAGAAAATCACTCACTTTAATGAGAATAAATTACTTGAATGCTGTGGTTAAATGCTCTGGCAAGGGAATAAACATGGCGGACTGTGTACAGTTCACTCAGGGCGGGGTCTTTGCTAATAGGGCTGAGTCTGTCAGCAGTCGTGGGCGGGGCCTAAGCACATGTAACGTCACATTGCATAGAAACTGCTATAGAACACTTGTTCTGAGAATTAAAAAAAAAAAAAAAAAAAAAAAAAGGAGTGGGTGGATTTTTACCATTATAATATGGTTGTGTACACACACTGCCAACACACATTAATGTTCAAAACACCCTGTAAAAGTGAATTTTGCATAAAAGGTTTCAGAGTGATCTTTTAGTCTGTACTGATAGTTTGAAGGCTGTCTGGGAACTCTCTACTTGAAATGTCAAAGGGAACCTATAAACCAGATCTTTCTTATGAGCTCTTGTGAGACTGTTCATCTGGAAGTGGACTAATGTTTCTGTTTCTGGAAATAGTATTGATAGAGAAGAGTCATTACTCACTGGTGCCAGTACTTCAAGGTTTTTGTGAATGCATCCAACGCCGCAGTCAAAGATAGGAGATTAACTATTTCTAGTGCTTTGCAATAAAGTAGAAACTGCAGTGCAACCTGCTGTTTCTTGGATTTGAATAGGTCCTATCTCCAAGAGAGCAACTCCAATAACAATGTACCACAGTGCACTTTATAATCCCATAAACATTATTCTATCTGCACATGATATGGCACACAAAAGATGAGGGAAGAGCGATCCTGAATATCATGTCGTTGTATTCACTGCATTAATGAAATTCATTAGTAACAGTTAGCTAGCACTAATCTACTGAAATTGAAATATGAGGCCAGTATTGAGGGCAGAACGTAAGTAAAATGACAACTTCATTAGCATAACTACAACCGTGCATCATAAAAGTCTTATTAAAAATTGCTCCCTAAATTGCCATATTAGTTTCTTTATGAGGTAATTTCTACATACGGTAATAGAATCTTTCCTTTAGCCTCCAGTGCGTATTAAACTCACTCATCTTTTGCTACAAACTTATTTTAATCTACTCAAACTATAATGAGCAAATATGGCTAGTTCAACCATTTGCCAAATTGCAGAGACTGAGACTTTATTTTTGTTCAGTAGACGTATTAAGCAAACAATAAAAAAGATAAATAAATAAATAAATAAATGAAAAAAAAAAATATATATATATTTTTTTTTTTCTCTTGACCACAGATGGCACACGATCTCAACACATTTAATAAATAGTTATGCTTCTCTAAATTTAGAAAAAAATAAGCATTTGTGAGGTTTAGTTAGATGAAACAGTTGTGAGGTTAACTGATATATTGTCTCTGATAAAATAGGGATTTATGTCATTGTATTATGTTGTATATCAAGGGTTTTTGTGTCTATTTGTAAATTTGTTGATTTGTGGACACATTCATGTTTTTATATATGTGTAGAGTAAAAATAAAATATTGCTTTTTGAAGTGAATATACACTCACCTAAAGGATTATTAGGAACACCTGTTCAATTTCTCATTAATGCAATTATCTAATCAACCAATCACATGGCAGTTGCTTCAATGCATTTAGGGGTGTGGTCCTGGTCAAGACAATCTCCTGAACTCCAAACTGAATGTCAGAATGGGAAAGAAAGGTGATTTAAGCAATTTTGAGCGTGGCATGGTTGTTGGTGCCAGACGGGCCGGTCTGAGTATTTCACAATCTGCTCAGTTACTGGGATTTTCACGCACAACCATTTCTAGAGTTTACAAAGAATGGTGTGAAAAGGGAAAAACATCCAGTATGCGGCAGTCCTGTGGGCGAAAATGCCTTGTTGATGCTAGAGGTCAGAGGACAATGGGCCGACTGATTCAAGCTGATAGAAGAGCAACTTTGACTGAAATAACCACTCGTTACAACCGAGGTATGCAGCAAAGCATTTGTGAAGCCACAACACGCACAACCTTGAGGCGGATGGGCTACAACAGCAGAAGACCCCACCGGGTACCACTCATCTCCACTACAAATAGGAAAAAGAGGCTACAATTTGCACGAGCTCACCAAAATTGGACAGTTGAAGACTGGAAAAATGTTGCCTGGTCTGATGAGTCTCGATTTCTGTTGAGACATTCAGATGGTAGAGTCAGAATTTGGCGTAAACAGAATGAGAACATGGATCCATCATGCCTTGTTACCACTGTGCAGGCTGGTGGTGGTGGTGTAATGGTGTGGGGGATGTTTTCTTGGCACACTTTAGGCCCCTTAGTGCCAATTGGGCATCGTTTAAATGCCACGGCCTACCTGAGCATTGTTTCTGACCATGTCCATCCCTTTAAGACCACCATGTACCCATCCTCTGATGGTTACTTCCAGCAGGATAATGCACCATGTCACAAAGCTCGAATCATTTCAAATTGGTTTCTTGAACATGACAATGAGTTCACTGTACTAAAATGGCCCCCACAGTCACCAGATCTCAACCAAATAGAGCATCTTTGGGATGTGGTGGAACGGGAGCTTCGTGCCCTGGATGTGCATCCCACAAATCTCCATCAACTGCAAGATGCTATCCTATCAATATGGGCCAACATTTCTAAAGAATGCTTTCAGCACCTTGTTGAATCAATGCCACGTAGAATTAAGGCAGTTCTGAAGGCGAAAGGGGGTCAAACACAGTATTAGTATGGTGTTCCTAATAATCCTTTAGGTGAGTGTATATTGTTCTTAAAGGGTTAGTTCACCCAAAAATGAGAATTCTGTCATTAATTCCTCACCCTCATGTCGTTCCAAACCCGTAAGACCTTCGTTCATCTCTGGAACACAAATGAAGATATTTTTGATGAAATCCGAGAGCTCTCTGACCCCTCCATAGACAGCTATTTAATTAACACTTTCAAGGCCCAGAAAGGTAGTAAAGACATCGTTAAAATAGTCCATGTGACTACAGTGGTTCGACTTTAATGTTATAAAGTGACAAGAATACTTGTGCGCAAAAACAAACAAAAATAACAACTTTATTCAACATTTCGTTCTAGCCTGTGCCAGTCTCCTACGCAGTTTACGTTGTAAATACAGTGCAGTGCAGATTTTTTTTTTTTTCCATCACCTGAATTGATATAGTGACAATGAATAGTACATTTTAGTAAAAGTACATTTCATAATGTCAAATGAAATGGGGAAAAAATGCAAAATTTTGAACAATTTAAAATTTATGTTAAAATATATTTGGAAACAGTATCCAAAATAAAAAAAAAAACTTGAAAGCAATGAAAACTAAAAACGTTTATCATTGCAGCCATACTGATCCCAGTACTGAGTCCAGTCTTTTCTTATTTGTTCATTAAGTTGCATATAATAATAATGCAACAAAATGCATGGTTAAATATAAGAAATGGTAACACTTTAGTTTTGGGTCGAATTCTCACTATTGCTTATTAGCATGCATAGGATATTGGTTGTTTATTAGTACTTATAACGCACATATTAATGCCTTATTCTGCATGACAATATTCCACATCCCTTAACCCTACCCAATGCCTAAACTTAACAACTACCTTACTAACTATTAATAAGCAGTAATTAGGAGTTTGAGGCAAAGTCGTAGTTAATAGTTAGTTAGGACTCTAATCTAAAGTGTGAAATTTAGTTAAACCAACTAAATTGTGTTAACCAAATTAAACCAACTTAGTTAGAAAAAACTAACTTGAATTATGTATAAAAACTTTATCCAATTATTTTTTTTCTGAATGTACTAACTGACTAGCTGGCATAAATCCTCAACTAGTCAAAGTGAACGGATGGAAACAAGGCTGAGAGGGATATACTTTACAGTGGCATGGACTGTATAGAGGTCATAGATCACAAAACTCACAACTTTCAAAACTGTTTTGTGGATTTTGTTTCCTGAAAGTTTTTGGAAAGATGTTTCATCAGCTGAACAATCAGTATGCTGTGAAACAACAGTACAGCTCTGAACAGTCTGTCAGCCTTCAGTACTTCTATCCCTCCTCGTTTAATGTCCTGTCAAAAATGAAATGCTGCAACCCTGATTAAAGTCTTTTCCCAAACTGGGGTTCCTGAGTTGATGAAAAGCTAATAAATAAGTCATAAAAATTAAAATTTAAAATAAATCAATTTCAAAATAAAACAATTTAAATAAGATGAAATGTGTTTCATGAAAGGGGTTTGGTGGCAAAAAAACGTTGAGAACCCCTACACTGTTACGGAACAGAGACAGAATCAATGATCGTTTCTTTATTAACACAGATGAGCAACCAGTAAATGCAGGTGTGAGTATTTGCAGACAGATATGGCAGTTGGCAGATGATATATGATAATGGGTGGATTGGAGAACGTGGATGAGGGATGATGGAGCACACACCTCGGTGAGGGAACAGGTAAGTAACAGATTTGCAGGAACAGGAGATGATGGAAACAACGAGGAACTTGAAGACGATGGCGGAACACAGGAGAGAGGTACAAAAGCTTCGGGAACTGGAATAGCAGGTAGACCAGACAATGTGAGTGTTCGAGGTGTGTGCTTATATGCAGCAGTGATTGGTGAGGGAATGAGCTGCAGGTGCGAGTGATCAGTAGTCTGGTGATTGTGAGCATTGTGATTGGCTGACGGTGGAGCATGGCTGATCTGTGACATGCACTGTATGCACTGTATGTTATTGATGGATGTATTTATTTATTTATCTTCTCTTAAAGTCGGTATTACATGAAAATTCACCCTATCTACTTTTTAAATGCATGTTATATATCTTATTGTGAACAAATCATTCATGCTATATACACTCACCTAAAGGATTATTAGGAACACCATACTAATACTGTGTTTGACCCCCTTTCGCCTTCAGAACTGCCTTATTTCTACGTGGCATTGATTCAACAAGGTGCTGAAAGCATTCTTTAGAAATGTTGGCCCATATTGATAGGATAGCATCTTGCAGTTGATGGAGATTTGTGGGATGCACATCCAGGGCACGAAGCTCCCGTTCCACCACATCCCAAAGATGCTCTATTGGGTTGAGATCTGGTGACTGTGGGGGCCATTTTAGTACAGTGAACTCATTGTCATGTTCAAGAAACCAATTTGAAATGATTCGAGCTTTGTGACATGGTGCATTATCCTGCTGGAAGTAGCCATCAGAGGATGGGTACATGGTGGTCATAAAGGGATGGACATGGTCAGAAACAATGCTCAGGTAGGCCGTGGCATTTAAACGATGCCCAATTGGCACTAAGGGGCCAAAAGTGTGCCAAGAAATCATCCCCCACACCATTACACCACCACCACCAGCCTGCACAGTGGTAACAAGGCATGATGGATCCATGTTCTCATTCTGTTTACGCCAAATTCTGACTCTACCATCTGAATGTCTCAACAGAAATCGAGACTCATCAGACCAGGCAACATTTTTCCAGTCTTCAACCCGGTGGGGTCTTCTGCTGTTGTAGCCCATCCGCCTCAAGGTTGTGCGTGTTGTGGCTTCACAAATGCTTTGCTGCATACCTCGGTTGTAACGAGTGGTTATTTCAGTCAAAGTTGCTCTTCTATCAGCTTGAATCAGTCGGCCCATTCTCCTCTGACCTCTAGCATCAACAAGGCATTTTCGCCCACAGGACTGCCGCATATTGGATGTTTTTCCCTTTTCACTCCATTCTTTGTAAACTCTAGAAATGGTTGTGCGTGAAAATCCCAGTAACTGAGCAGATTGTGAAATACTCAGACCGGCCCGTCTGGCACCAACAACCATGCCACGCTCAAAATTGCTTAAATCACCTTTCTTTCCCATTCTGACATTCAGTTTGGAGTTCAGGAGATTGCCTTGACCAGGACCACACCCCTAAATGCATTGAAGCAACTGCCATGTGATTGGTTGATTAGATAATTGCATTAATGAGAAATTGAACAGGTGTTCCTAATAATCCTTTAGGTGAGTGTATATATATATATATATTTTAAATGTTTTGACTGTTATGTTAATCAAAATGTCATAACTGACACATATGCCATATACATCTGGTGACTAATTCTGGAGTTCTCCAATCATTTAGTCAGCTTAAACCCGCCGCTGCAAGCTCACATTCATCTTCCTCTTGAGTTGAATGCCCACATCTCAAATTCCAATCAACAACCAATACATAGAACCCTACTTTTTTTTTTTTTTCTCAATAATCCACTACAATCAGATGTTTCACAATACAGAAGAAATTATCTGTTGCTACTTCCATTGGCTCCGGCGGGTTAATAAAGGCCTTCTGGAGTGAAGCGATGCTTTTGTGTAAGAAAAATATCCATATTTAACACGTTATAAAGTAAAATATCTAGCTTTCGGCGGACCGCCTTCCGTATTCAACTTACGAAAAAAAGCATAACTGGCGCGACAATGATGTCGGACGTAGCGTAAGCGTTTTGAACTGCGAGAGGCATTAGACTTTAGTTGAATACGGAAGGCGGTCCGCCGGAAGCTAGATATTTTACTTTATAACGTGTTAAATAGATTCACTTCAGAAGGCCTTTATTAACACCCCAGAGCCGTGTGGATTACTTTTATAATGGATGGATACACTTTTTTGGGCTTCAAATTTTTGGCTCCCATTCACTGCCATTATAAAGCTTGGATCAGCCAGGACATTTTTTAATATAACTTATTGTATTTATCTGAGAGAAGAATGTCAAATACACCTAGGATGGCTTGAGGGTGAGTAAATGATGGGGTAATTTTCATTTTTGGGTGAACTATCCCTTTAAGGCTTGTCAGTAACCAAGTGCAAGTGTTTTGAAAACATTATGCATATAAAACCACCATTTACAGACAAAGATAAAATCGTTTACTTATGATTTGTAATGTACTGTAGCTGCTGTCAGATCCAATAGAGCTGCCTGCTTCATCTGTCAACAAAGGTTTCTTTGGGAACTCTTTATTACACTGTGCCTCATTTACAAAACAATCCGCAGTCAAATTCTCTGAAACATATAATCCTACATATAATCATCTGATGTAGGCGAGTGTCAGCCGTTAAGGCCTACGGTATGATGTAAAACTACTTGTCGATGCCTTGCTCTGAAGGCAGGCATATTCAAATGAATCTGCCAGTGTGACGTCACAGATCCCACAATATCCAAACAAGCTGTTTTGGGGCTTCATTAAATAAATGCTTTGTTTATAATGAGGAGGATGTTTTAAAGACCTCTTATGTGTGAAAGGACCAAGGCCAATTTGATTTATCATGTCATGACCACTTTAATAGTTGATATTAATACAATATATAGATATAAATATACAGTAGATATTTGAAAAGGTATTTCACATCATGACTGTAATGCTGTATTGACCAATCAGCATCTAGGATTGGAACCATCCATTAAAAAAAGTAAATAAAAAATGTGCATGACAGAAAATTTAAGGCAGCGGCTATTTACACTAAGTGCAAATAGCTGTAGATGCTATTTGTGAAATAGCATACTAAGTGAAAATAGTGATTATATTTACACAATGTAAAAGTATCAGTTCTTTGCAATAGTAAATAGTAATTAGATGCTATTTATACTTTATTTTGACAGATATGTACTATTTGCACCTCAGTATTGTTGTACATTAACAGGATGCAATAATAACATAGAGTGTAAATGATTATATTTATTAAAATTATTAAGTGGATGCCGCCTTAATGGGACAATAAAAGCCCTCCATACACCTACCCCTAACCCTACCCAATAAATACTTTTGGTCCCACTTTATATTAGGTGGCCTTAACTACTATGTACTTACATCAAAATATAAGTACAATGTACTTATTGTGTTCATATTGTATTGCAAAACACTTTTGAACTCGTTACCTGTATAAAAGACACCTGTCCACACACTCAATCAAACAGACTCCAACCTCTCCACAATGGCCAAGACCAGAGAGCTGTGTAAGGACATCAGGGATAAAATTGTAGACCTGCACAAGGCTGGGATGGGCTACAGGACAATAGGCAAGCAGCTTGGTGAGAAGGCAACAACTGTTGGCACAATTATTAGAAAATGGAAGTTCAAGATGATGGTCAATCTCCCTCGGTCTGGGGCACCATGCAAGATCTCACCTCGTGGGGCATCAATGATCATGAGGAAGGTGAGGGATCAGCCCAGAACTACACGGCAGGACCTGGTCAATGACCTGAAGAGAGCTGGGACCACAGTCTCAAAGAAAACCATTAGTAACACACTACGCTGTCATGGATTAAAATCCTGCAGTGCACGCAAGGTCCCCCTGCTCAAGCCAGCGCATGTCCAGACCCGTCTGAAGTTTGCCAATGACCATCTGGATGATCCAGAGGAGGAATGGGAGAAGGTCATGTGGTCTGATGAGACAAAAATAGAGCTTTTTGGTCTAAACTTCACTCGCCGTGTTTGGAGGAAGAAGAAGGATGAGTACAACCCCAAGAACACCATCCCAACCGTGAAGCATGGAGGTGGAAACATCATTCTTTGGGGATGCTTTTCTGCAAAGGGGACAGGGCGACTGCACCGTATTGAGGGGAGGATGGATGGGGCCATGTATCGCGAGATCTTGGCCAACAACCTCCTTCCCTCAGTAAGAGCATTGAAGATGGGTCGTGGCTGGGTCATCCAGCATGACAACGACCCTAAACATACAGCCAGGGCAACTAAGGAGTGGCTCCGTAAGAAGCATCTCAAGGTTCTGGAGTGGCCTAGCCAGTCTCCAGACCTGAACCCAATAGAAAATCTTTGGAGGGAGCTGAAAGTCCGTATTGCCCAGCGACAGCCCCGAAACCTGAAGGATCTGGAGAAGGTCTGTATGGAGGAGTGGGCTAAAATCCCTGCTGCAGTGTGTGCAAACCTGGTCAAGAACTACAGGAAACGTATGATCTCTGTAATTGCAAACAAAGGTTTCTGTACCAAATATTAAGTTCTGCTTTTCTGATGTATCAAATACTTATGTCATGCAATAAAATGCAAATTAATTACTTAAAAATCATACAATGTGATTTTCTTGATTTTTTAGACTCCGTCACTCACAGTTGAAGAGTACCTATGATAAAAATTACAGACTTCTACATGCTTTGTAAGTGGGCAAACCTGCAAAATCGGCAGTGTGTCAAGTACTTGTTCTCCCCACTGTAAGTACAATGTAAAAAGATGTATGTACACAATAAGTGCATTGTATCAAATGATTAATTTAAATGTAAGTACATAGTAGTTAAGGCCACCTAATATAAAGTGAGTCCATACTTTTATTATTATTAAACATTTCGTTAGGCACTTTATTTCCACTTTTAGAACATTTTCTTAATTTTTATTGAAAGTAAATGCCTTTCCGATGTGATATGTGATGGGAAAAGGGAGACGAGCAAGCTCGGCAAAAGGCGTAAAAAAACTTAGATCCTTGAACATTATGGATTACTGACTACACCACTGAAGTCACTGAAATATGTGTGTCTTTTTTAATCTTGTTTGGCCCAACCAGGCATTGTTAGACTGAGCTAGTGCAAATAGCACTTGCCAACAAGGCGCGCTATTTGCACTTGGTGTAAACAGACACTCCGAAAATGTAAAGAAAAATTCTCATATTTCATAGCATGCTTAACTAATTTAAGACAACAAGCATCCTGAACTATTCACTGACTCACGTTTTTATCCATTTACTTGTCTCATCTTAAACTGCAAAAATGGGGCTGGACAGGGTCATGACCTTCAGATTAATAATTAAAGCTGAACTTTAATAGACTTTGGTAAGAGTGAGAGGAGAGCAGAGGGATTGAAGCATCAATCTCTGCAGGATTTGGTTTCAGGGTGGCGTGAAAGTCAAGAAGAAGGAAAAGGTAGACACAAAGGGCATGTTCCGAAATGCCAATAAATGAATGATGAACGATTTTACCCTGATTAGAAATATTGCGATTTTTCACCGCTGTCAGTGGAATAAAGGCATCAGCAACATTGCACTAGTTACTGGCTTTTTCATAATTGAGACTTTAGCTGCTAGCTGTGCCCACAGCTCATCATTAATCAAATGGGCTAAAGCTACGACACCGTGACAGCTTCAGACGGCATTAGATGAAGAAAGTGCTTTTCAGGTAGCCAGGCAAACATTACAAGTCATTTATCCACCACTGAAGTACTTAATTGTTTTCCCTCAGCATTATTATCTATTTATCTATTTTTTTTTTCTTTCCTGGCTTCAGCATAGTTAATATTACCTTTCATCCAGTTCCATTAGGTAGAATCAAGTCGCCTGAATCATTTATATTCCCAAGACTGAATTTGTGTTGATGAAAAGCCTGGCTATTTAGCTTGCTTTGATAAGTGTAAATGGCTGTTTTATTTCATGGAAGCTCAGAGGAAAATTCTATTCTATTGCTTAGAGGTTGATCTGTATAATAGAGCTTGTTTCATTTAAGTATCAACTTTGTCTTTCTTAAAATTCTTTAGGAAACAATGTTCTTTCATTTTTTTCGTGGGTGTAGGTTCATAAATGTTAGTTTTCTTGGTCATGTAAATGTGCACTATATCTCGAAGAAACAATTAATAACCCTCATGTTCTATTTAGATGACTTTACACTATGTTTGGTTCCAAGAGACCCTAATGCTTTATGTGTTCATAATTATTTGACCTTCAAGTTCTTTTAATATGTCCATCTGACCTAATCAATTCCCAGTATGTACATATAATTTTAGCTTTTTTATTATACTGCAGTTTAATTTAACAATCTTATCAGTTCTCAAAAGATAAGTATCAAACTGATGCTTTGGTATCTTTGTTGAAGCTATTAGGACCTTTGGACTCTATCTTGAGATTCATTTATTTATATTTTCAATTATGGAAACTATTTTTCATGTCCTTGTCCCCAACTTTAGTGTTTATGAGTAATACCATCTGCGCTGGTCTCCCATAGGTCCTTGCTATACTGTGACGTACCACGGAGAGAGACTAAACATTTATGTTGTATCATTGCTGGTGTTCTGAACATCTGTCTGTTTCATTAATCATATATTATCTTACATATATAAACATACACTGTAAACCTGAATAAGTTGGCAAAACTCAAAAGAAATTAGGTAATCAGTTACATCAAATTTTTTTTAAGTTGAGAAATTTAAAGTTTAAGTAAGCACTTGCAGATTTGTATTTTGCACTCATTCATTTGAATTGCTCTTAACTTCAAATATTTGAGTAAGCTAATTCATCCATTTACCTTAAAATTATCAACTTAGGCAGTGGAAATGTGGCTATCTTTAACTAGATAATTCAATAAATGCTACCTTGCTAATTGGTAACACAATGCTTTGATAGCATTAGCATAGCATAGCACTTGCTGAATGAGTACAGCAATATAACACATTTAACATATATCTGATCTCAAACTAAGCTCCCCCCCCCAAAAAAAAAACATAACATAACAGAAACTCTTCTAAACTAGCATAGCAAAACATTAAACACTACTAAATCTTGCTAAAAAATAAATAAATAAATAAATTAAAAAAATAATATTTTTTTATAACACTTAATTTTAGCATTTACTCTCTCTTTTAAGTGTCATGGCAAAGCATGCTGGGAAACAGAAATCCCAGCCCAGTTTCAGTTAAATTTAAGTTTGTCTAAATTAAAAGAAACAAGTTCATAAAACTCAAAACAATGAAACAATTCAGATGACTTAAAATGTGTCAGTTTTGTGAACTCAAAAGAAAAAGAAAGTTCTAAATACTCATAAAAGTTACTTTGATGGAACTAATTTGTTTAATTTGAGTTGGCTCTACTCAAACCAATTAATTATTTTGAGCGTTAGGGTTTATTTCATTATACTGTACTCAAAAGCGTTTATACTACATAAGGTATTTGCAAAGTTGTTGACCATCAAAAATTTATGGGCGGAATAGCTTGAATGGCAAATCCCATTATCGAAGTTAAGGATGTTCATTAATTATCTGGTTTAATTGGATGGATGCAGGCGCAGAGCATCTTGTCGAGTGGTCATTGCCGGTAGAGGACCAGCCTTGTGTTTCAGTGTTCCATTAGAGAGCAGCATGTCCCCCAAGTCCCTGTATTACACTGTGCTTTATTGATTAATGACTATAATTTATTATAGAGAGGAGGGCTGTGCATCCACTTAAATGTACAATTAATCAATGCTCTGTCATATTATGTGCTGAGGTAAAGGTATAGCGGCCACTACGGAAAAGGAGACGTCAAAACGTGCGGTTATATGGCCTGCGCTACTTCATGGTGACTTAACAGTGATTCAAGACTCTTTCATTGTGTTAATGCTGCCTGTCCCATGTGACAAATGCTCTCCTCAGAAATTGAATATAACTGCTATTGATGGACTCACCGTCATATCGTGGGTCTATCACTCAGTCAAGCCCACCAGAATAATCTAGCACCCTGTGCACCCTGCAAAACCATCTATTAAAAGAAAAAGTGCCCAAAGGTTCAAATACATCATTGTTAAATCAGCAGCATTATATTAAGCAGGGAACGGATGTAAGGAACCCAGGGCAATAGGAGGATAAATTTCAACTTTCTGAAATCCATTCAAAGTCATTATTTCCCAGAGAAGCGTGACATATATGACATGTTAAATCCAGCTTTAGAAAAGCCATAATTGATCATAAATTTTAGTGGCATGCCTCGAGAGTAACATGGCTGTTTCCATATAGCTGACTTTCTGAAGTGTCAGGAGAGAATAGATAAGTATGAAATATTTTTAATTTAATTTAGGCCTGTCGCGATTATTGATTAATCGCCTGATCGTGGTTATTCAATGTACTTTATTATTTTAGATAACCATAATAATTGTGCAGTTTAAATTTAAATCACATTTGCCATCCATATTAGCAAAACTTAGGTGCTTCAATAAATGCCATCAAATGCGCAATATCGTTTTTCTTTTCTGGTGTCGTAGAGAGAAGCAGGAGAGTCAATGTTGCAGGGAGTAAAGAATAATGCTTATATTGTATTATATTATATTATATTCATAATTTTTACAGCATTAAAGTTTATCATATGGGCCTATTTTATTATAATTTGTATTATTTTATACAATTCCAAGTAGAAAAAAAAGTGATAATTTACACTGTGAGTGGCATGAGCAAAACAGGATTAAATCGTTAATCGTAATTATTTGTATGTCAGTTAATCATTAGCTCAAAATTCATGATCGTGACAGGCCTAAATACATTCAGGGTCATTGTACAAATCAGGTGCCAGTTGTGTCCCTCATACACACATGCAAAACTAATATTAACAATGAATAGCTGAAGACATGACACGATTTTTTGGTTTAAAATAGAGATCCTGATTCTCCCATGATTCTGAATAGACAGCAAAATAACATGTGATTTACTACAGATTCTGACAAAATGTTAATTGCTGCAGTCTATTTAAAATGTTTTTTTTTTTTTTTTTTTTTTTTTTTTTAAATCGCTTTGAATGAATGATTTAAAGGCTCAATATGTAAGCTTTTTGGATTAAAATATCCAAAAACCACTAGAACAATGTTATATATTTTGTTGACTTCTTACATTATCCCAAATGTTTCCAAGAATGTTTAAATCCAGAGAAATAAACCATTTTAACCAGGACACGGACTGTGTCCGTGCGTCACCAGTGACGTCATATCTGCCTTACCCTTGATTTCTGGTTTTATTTTGTAGTAACCATGTTAACACCAAAGATACTTTAATATATTATGTGTTTTATTAGACAGGTGAGCAACTGTTTGGATACATTCATCGACAGAAAACTAATCATTGTTATATAGCTCAATACAGTTAGTCTTATTTTTTAAATTTCGATTTCATGATTTACCACGAGTACCATGTTTTACCATGCCTAATATCACTGCAGTGTGCAACAAGTGTCTCATAGTAGCCTTCAAAACACTCAAATAATGTATCTAATATGATAAAACAGCGCTGTGTACGCATGACCGGAAAAAGCGGAAGTGGTCGTCTGCGGTATAATAAAAGCTCTGCGAAATCCAGGCGTCATCAAGCTACGCCTTTTTTTGAATAAGCGACCTCTATAGCTGCGAAAAATTACATTGTGGCTTTAATGACTCACTCATAAATACTTCACTTGTTTCATTACTGGAAGAATCAGCGTTTTTGAACAAATCTCTTGAATGAATGATTCAATGACAAAGTTTTTAACAGTCACTTGTCACCACCTACTGGTGTAACGATGTAATTGATACAATCGTTATTTGAAGCCTCAAATTATGTGCAAAAGATGACATCAGTGTATTCAAACTATAACCTTGTATCCCAGTACTTCTGTGATAATTTAAATGATTGTATGATACTGTGTGGTTGAAAAGACTGTTTGTGAAGCTGTTTCATACCTGTACATGACAACTGCTCTCTCTGCGTCAGAACGCAGATCTGAATGTCCGTGGGTGTTTGACTCCAGATCGCGATATTTTAACAATTAATCATGCAGCTCTAGTAGTAACTGTAACACAAGTCGAGTAACTGGATTTGTGTTTTTTTTTTTTTTTTTTTTTTTTTTATTCTTTGGTTGACAATGTATTATTTGAAGTAGTGTCCCTCAGTCTTTTGCCATTTTAAATCAATGAATATTCAAAAACCTTTATCATAATGACATCATCCTTCTTTCTAGACTACAGCTCTGGAAAAAAAAAAAAATTTAAGAGACCACTTAACATTGATTTCTCACTGTTAAGTGGTCTCTTAATTTTTTCCAGAGCTGTAGATGTTAAAATCTTACGTTCTGTGTTTTTCAGCATAAGGGGTGATATTAAAATGTCAGCAATTAAACTCAGGATGACCCAATTTTTAACACTGAAACACATTGTTTGCTTTCTTTAAAGTCTTTAAAGTCTTTAAAGTCTTACAAAAAAAGAAAATGCATTGTTTTTTGCCAAAACCCAAATCCCCTTGTCAACCTGGAAAAAGCACCTGTTTCATACAATGACCCTTAAAGTGATATATGCTACAGACCAGCGACTCTGCAGTCTACAAGCTGCAAGCAAGACCCTTGTCACTCAAACATGCACGCCTGAAAACAATTAGTCCTGTTGTGGGGTGAGAGGTCTTTACGAGAGATCTAAAGGGACATTCCCCGTGGGACCTTCAGAGCAGTGACATGGGGGCAGTGGGAACAGGCACAGAAATCACAGGGGAGTTGTAACTTCTCACCAAACTCTTTCCCGAACAAGATATTGTAGACTATATTTTGCCCACTTACCCACAGAAAATGATGATAGAGGCATTCGGCAGTTTTTCACCATTGATTACCTTTATTTTCTGGTTCTTATATTTGTACAAAAATGGTGTAAGTCTGGACACTGGGTGATGATTATAAATAATCAGTACTGCCATGAACACCCAGAACCCTGGTTGTCCAGACCACCATAGTTTCATATAGTATTGCAGAATGTTTAAACTTTCAAATTATTTTCTGAAATATACAAGATTGTGTCTATACAATCATGGAAGCTGTAGTTTTACTGTTGTGAGGCATTGCTTTGTCCATTACGAACCTTATTATGTTTTATAAGAATTTTGGTAACATTTTAGTTTAGGATCCAGTTCTCACTAGTTGCTTATTAGCATGCATATTACTAGAATATTGGCTGTTTATTAGTACTTATAAAGCACATATTAATGCCTTATTCTGCATGACCATATTCTAGATCCCTTATTCCTACCCAATTCCTCAACTTAACAACTACATTACTAACTATTAATTAGGAGTTTATTGAGGCAAAAGTTGTAGGTAATATTTACAGTCAAAACAAAATGTATTCAAACACCTTCAACATTTTCTCACATTATCACAGTTTATTCGCTATAGTCAGTGTTGGGAAGGTTACTTTGGAAATGTAATAGGTTACAGATTACAAGTTACCCTATTTAAAATGTAATAATAGTGTAACTATTTCAATTACTTTATTAAAGTAATGTAACTGATTACATTTGATTACTTTTTGGTTACTTTTCTAAATTTCCAGCACCGGAATGCATTTTTATCACTCGCCATGGTGGCCACTCTCAGACAGGTTGTAGCCATCGCTTTCAGCAGCGATGTGGATTGATGTGATTGGCAGACGTGGTGCGCTGCAAAAACAAGAGAGCCAATCAAAAGCATCAGAATAGCATCGCTTCACTAAACGGCCTTTAAATGGCAGGAGGCATCGTGCACATCGAAAACAGGCAAAACAACAAATTAATATTATTCAACATATCCTAGCTTTTTACAGAAAATATTCAGATGTAATCGTTAACATTTTCACAAGTAACTGTAATTTAATTACACATTTTTACTCATTATAGTTACATTTATTTTGTAATTAGATTATGTAATCTAGGTACATGTAACTAGTTACTCCCCAACACTGGCTATAGTTTAGAAAATGGTAATAAAATATGACAAGAACTCAGAGTTAAACTGTGTCAGAACAAATTAATTTTGATAATGTCAGATAACTTTGATAGAAAGGTATGTAATGGATTACAATCAACCAATCAGCTGTCAGCTGTTAAATTTAAGCACACAATTAGATAATACCAATTTAGGTCAACCAATGACCAAGCAATGCTTCATTTAGTTCAGTCTGTGGTGTAAAAGGTCGCATTAGCTATTAAAGAAAAAACACAAGCAAAACATTGTCAGGTCAAAGTGTCTGAATAATTTTACTGGTAGTCCACTGTATGAATAATTTTTGGGTATAATATGTCACAGTATACTTTATTTTGCTATCCTCACTTACATAAATGAACTATAGTGTCCTGCACCCACTAGTATAAAAATATATATATCTGCTGTCTGAATAATTTTTGGTTTGACTGTACGTAAACTGTATATTTCAGAACTTAAATCCTACACAAAACAAAAAATGGATCATGGATAATGGATTTTCACAATGGGGAATTAACAATGAGGTATAGATTTTCCTAAACACCAGAAGATTAGACTGTGATTCTAAATGCATTCATTTTCAGCCCCTTTAGCGGCACCAAACAGAATTGCAAAAGCACAAATAAACATGTATGACTTTCTTCTATGCAACACAAAAGTAAATGTTTGAAATAATATACTAGTCCCTTTTTCATGTAATTATTATTTTACATTCACTGTTAAAAAAAAAAAAGGTTGAAGATATTCTTTAAAATATGACTAATATTGCATGACCCCTGTAAGTGAATAACGCAGCAGTTCTGTCTTTATGGTTCATGGCTTTCCTTTATTTTTACATTTAAAGAGCGTCAGTGTTTTTGGACTTTATGGTGGAAGAGTTTACAGCGGAAAAGCACTGCTCTGAGATCATCAGGGGCATCTTCAATCGTCCGCAATAGTCTGGCAGGACTGGTGGATACCTTGTTAGATTGAGGTGCTCAATCAAGGCAGCTGTAGAGTGCCAAGTCGGTGCAGAGAGAAAGAGTGGTGATTACAAGGCTATGGGCGCGCAGAGCAGGGGAAACGGACTAGCTCTCCGCAGGTGGCCCTCTGACATTCAAGCCTGCATTTTCTGAATCAGTCTTGAGTGATTAGGGCAGCGACAGGCAAAGGACAGATCAAACAATTATTTCCTCTCTTCCACCTTTTTTTTCTTGGCCTCATGAAAGCGGCAGGTCATTTTTTCCTCTCCTTTCACTCTGTGTCTTTCTCCACATATGACTTCTGCTTTTCTTTAAAAGTCAAAATAATCTTTGGTGGTTAATGCTGCCATATTGATCATTTTGTTGCCAAACATTTTAATAAGATCAAGGCAACAGTGTATAATTGAAATCACACATTTGAAGAAAATTAGAGACACTGTTGAAGGAACAGTTCACCCAAAAATGTGACTTTATTTCTTCTGTGGAACACAAACGAAGATATTTTGATCATATATGAAAATGTAAACATGATTTTTTTTTATGTTGTTTAATGCACTAATCAATGCATCAAGAAAGAATAAAACATATACTTGAGCCAAAAGGAGAAACAAGCCATTTCGATTCTGTAGCATTATGTAAGCCAAAAAACACTGGATAAAATGCAGAGCATCATGCAGTGTTGAAATTTCTACATGTTGTAAACATCATTTCACAACCCATAATACAGGCAGTGTAGAATCCAGCACAAGAGGGCAGCATTCAAACCCACAGCTGCTTTAGCCACGATCTCCACCTGAAACAACAACCATAAAAACAGCAGCCAGTCTGTAGGCTTCACTCTCTCTCCATGGCTTCATGTGGAGCTGTGGAGGCATACACCCAGAGCCTGCTCTCTTTTTCTCGGCCTTCACACTGCCGCCTACCACTGATTCACATCACAGAACGCAGCTCAGGCTTGCCTGGCCACTGACAATGTTGTCCGGCAGTACAGCAGGGACTCCCTTTTGATGTGGTCTTAAGACGTTTTCATTTCTTCCAGGGAAGCCTGGCAAGGCCTTGCAATTTAGGGGGAGCCCTTGTAAAAGTTTTAGAGATGCATTTTAGCTGAAAGAATCAGAAATGGCTTAGTTTTCTTAGCAAAATATCTGACATTGTTTAGTGTCATTGTTATCAAAATTTACCATTTATTTTCTTAATAACATTATTAAAGAATAGTTTATCTGGTAACACTTTAGAATACTGTTCCGTCATTAATGAATAACTACACAGGAGTAATGCACTATTAAAGGATTAGTTCACTTTAAAATACATTTTCCTGATAATTTACTCACCCCCATCTCATCCAAGATGTTCATGTCTTTCTTTCTTCAGTCGAAAAGAAATTTAGTTTTTTGTGGAAAACATTCCAGGATTTTTCTCCACATAATGCACTTCAATGGCAACCAACGGGTTGAAGGTCCAAATCAATGCCGTTTCAAAGGACTTCGAAGGGCTTCAAAGGGCTCTGCACGATCCCAGAAGATGGGTCTTATCTAGCGAAACCATCGGTCATTTTCAAATAAAAATAAAAATGTATATACTTTTTAACCTAAATTGATCATCTCCATCGCCACCGATTACATAATCACGTCGGAAAGGTCACGTTAGATGTAGGCAGAAGTACCGCCCCTGTGTTTACAAAGCGCACGTGTGAAGACTAATACAAACGTCCTTTAGCAAAAAAAGGTAAAACAATGATGTCGGACAATTTTGAAGTTGGAGATGGAGGTTTTTTTGGTAGAGGGCGTTTGTATTAGTCTTCGCACGTTGGCTTGGGGCGGTACTTCCGCCTACGTCTAGCATGACCTTTCCGATGTGATTACGCAATCCGTGACTCATCGCAGAGCAGTGCGAGATGAGCAATTTAGGTTAAAAAGTATATAAATATTACATTTTTGGGGAAAATGACAGATCATTTCGCTAGATAAGACCCTATTCCTCGTCTGGGATCGTGCAGAGTCTCTGAAGCCCTTGAAACGGCATTGATTTGGACCTTCAACTCGTTGGTTGCCATTGAAAACCATTATGTGGAGAACAATCCTGGAATGTTTTCCTCAAAAAACTTAATTTCTTTTCGAATGAAGAAAGAAAGACACGAACACCTTGGATGAGATGGGGGTGAGTAAAAAATATTTTACTAATATATTACTAATCCTATAACATTAGTAACTACTATTAACTAACAAGAAACTCTAACGAATTAGTAAGTAGTAGCGCTCAGTTCAATGAGGTAGTTCACTATTAGCTCATCAGGAGCAACTTTTTTTTTTCCTACCTCCCAGAGAACTACTAAGAACTACTATATTACAGGTTCATAATTAATGTGAATAATGCAAAATGTATAATTAATTCTAAAGGTAACCCACTATCAATGACTCCTGATAGTCATTGATAGTAATGAATCCTTCTTCCTTATTACCAAATCCTTTAGAAGGAATTACTTCTAGAAGAAAAACATGATAACTCCCTAGTAATGACTAAGCCATTGTACACTTTTGAGGTTTTTGTAAGGTTCTGGATAGTAATGACTCAAATGTTACCAAATCCATCGGAAGGAATTAATATCCGCCTTACAAAAACCTCAAAAGCTTACAATGATTTCAGTCACTGCTAGGGAGTTATCATGTTTTCACTTTAGAATACTGATCCAAATAATTAGTAGTTCCTTCTGAAGGATTTTGTTACTAGAGTGTTAATATTGTGTACTCATTTGTTCCTGCAGTTATCCGTTAATGACGGAACAGTATTCTAAAATGTTACCGTTTATCTTAATGTCTTAATTATACTAAAGTGTGTGGTCTACTTACTTTTATTTTGTTTTCTGAATGTGACTTATGACTAAAATGTTACCAAATGTTTACATACTGAATAGTGTTTGGTCTCTTTTGTTTTGCATCTGTTTAATTAAATATCGTTCTTGACATTGCAAAAGTGTTGTGTATGAGATGTCATGACAACACAACCTGAATGCTTACAAAAAAGAAAAGAAACTACTTAAGGGATTTAAGGGAGGGATTTCTGTCTTTCCAATAACATTTTGCTATACAATTTTTTTTAAAGCATCATTAATGCTGTAGTTTTAATATAATACACACCAGTACGGGATAATTAGAGGTTTATTTAGGGCTATACGGCAGAGCTGCAACCTAATGATACCTGGAGCTAAAAGCATACAAATGGGGGCACTTATCCTGGGATCAGTTTATATGTAGGTTCACTGAGTCCACAACTAGGGAACATCTTTACAAACTATAAAACAACATGCAATATAGGGAAAATCCAGTTTGCTAGCTGAAGAGGGATCGTGTGTACTATTGGTAGAGACTGAATAAGTGGGATAGGTCCTTAAGAGGGTGCAACCGCACAATCACAAATGTCACTTCTGCTCTTAGTATGTTTCAATTATTTGACCAAAGACACCAAATACCAAATTTATCACTGCAAAGTTGCTTCCTTATAGTTTTAAGTACAATCAACTTGTATTTTTCAGTCATTTCAACTTAAATTGCATTAAACTGACTTAAAAAAATGAGTTGAATTTTGTATAACTCATAAAAAAGTTTGCGTGAACGTATTCTGATGAGTTAAAGCAATGTAAAAACATACTGTCATAACCTACTGATCATATAATTTTTTACAGTTTGTGCTGCTCAATGTAGATGAAGGGTGAGGGAATTGTTAAAACCAGACCCAAGGAGAAAAATGAAAATGAAAGGAAATTTGTCTTTTTTTCCCCCTCCAAATCACACAGTCATATAGCATTCAATTTTTTGTGTGCTCCAAAGTCCAGCTTCAAAACCAGCCTGGTGCTTCAAAGGCAAAGGATTAGAGTCTTTATCCCATAATTAATATGGTGGAGGAGAGAGTGACAGCACCTGAGGACGGGCCAGAGCAGCCAGCTTCCTGCTGAAGCCACAGAGAGCCTGCTTACCCACAGTGCAATGCAGCACAACCCCATCAGCCAGCACACAATAACCCACGTCTCCTTCTGTCTCTATTGATGGAGCATAATCTATTTCACAAGCCTTTTCTCCTTTTTCATTTAACGGACGCTGAAATACATGCTTCTGATTGTGAAGCACAAATGAAAGCGAGCCTCCTTTTCACTGTCCTGGTCGCCCTTGAAATGTATCCTGGGAAATTCTTGACATGTTTTTTGGCCTTTAACCTTACCAGGTCATTTTCATTTCCCACCAACTGTTAAGCAAAATAGGCAGGTCCTCTTCTGGCTCTCTCTCAGCTTCTCTCGCTCTCTCTTGCCTCCCACTCTCTCTTATCTGGCATAGAGCTGCTGTTTACGGCCACCGTACTTTTATGACAAAACAGCAAATTCTGTGATTTCAAATAATTTGTTAATAATAATTGTTTCTTGAATAATTATTAATTCACATTCATTTTGTTCGATCAGTTAAAATTAAGAATGTTTTTGAGGTTGTATTCACTGTGATATTCTATGTTTTGGAAGGGGAAAACATAAAATTACATATCTGAAATAGTAAGTGGCACATGAATCATGGGGAAAATTGGAAAAGGAAATATTTTGGAAAAGAAGTCTGAGAGAGGGGATGACTCAAAGGGTGGGTTGATTTGAAATTGCCAGCAGTTGTTTTTGGAGAATTCCCTTCTTGCTTTGAAGTCTGCACCCCACTGAGTGCCCTAACTTTGACACAGAGGGGAATGAACGGAGCTATTTTTATATCATGTGGGAGAGGGGCTTTCCTCTGGATTATTTATCTAGAAGTATTAGAAAAACATTGGCATATAGATTGTGTATGTGTGTGTGTGTGTGTGGCTGTCAAATGATTAATCGTGATTAATCGCATCCAAAATAAAAGTTTGTGTTTACATAATATATGTGTGTGTTCTGTGTATAATTATTATGTATATATAAATATTTGCATCTATATACTGTATATATATTTATATAACTTATATTATATTTATATATAAAATAATTATATATATATATATATATATATATATATATATATAACCATTTTTCCTTAAATATATACATGCATGTGTGTGTATTTATATATACATAATAATTATACACAGAACACACACCTATATTATGTAAACAAACTTTTATTTTGGATGTGATTAATCACGATTAATCGTTTGACAGCACTAATATATATATATATATGTTAGTGCTGTCAATCGTTTAAAAAAATTTACTAATTAATCACACATTTTCTTCTGTAATTAATCGTGATTAATCACACCTAACATTACAAGTACACATTACATACACCTAACAAGTTTTTAATATATGTTTGTATTGTAATAATTTCACATTTAATCTTCAAATTAATGTAGAAACAAAAATCTAACAGGTAGGAAATATACAGAAACTGAATAAAGTTATTAAACACTTCACAGTCTTCACTGCATAAATTAATTAAATATAGATTAATAGATTAAAGCTACAAAATTCCAGTCAAGAGCAGTGAGTGATTTTCTTTGTCTTTTGCTTTTTGATTCACCATAATGACAGACATCACAGCAGCGGGTTTATTAGGCTGCTGTCACTTTAAGATCTGAAGCACATGACGCGGATCTGGATCTGACATGCATCTGATGTCCTCACAACAACTCTTTGCGTTTATTTAACACTTTTTAACTCGTTTAAGACTGCGCTTAAGAGGATACTCGACAAAGCGGACATTTTGGCATACTTTTGTTTGTTGAGAACTCATGGCAGCCACTCAAGTACAGATTTAAGTTCTTATTTTTGCGTCTTATTGCGCTTGAATGGTTTAATAGCACTTGAATGAATGATAGCGTTATCATATACTGTAGCGCAGCCAAAAGATGACAGAAAAAAATGATGCTGCGTAAATGCATTAAATATTTTAACGCGGTAAACTGAAAAAATTAATCGCGTGCGTTAACATGCTAATTCTGACAGCCCTAATATATATTCTCTATTGTGCATGCACTGCAAAAAAAAAATCTTCTGTAAAACCGTAAAAGCCTAATGTACAGGTATAGATTTTTTTTTTTTTTTTTTTTTTGCTGCATTTATATGTCCTTCCATAACTTTCTCCATTGACAACCCCTTATGAAATGCATGTCTGTTTGCTGCGGACCCCCTGCGGTGCCTCTTTTGGCAGTCTTATAGTGGGGTCAGTCGAGGAACAGAGCGGAGAGACCGATTCTGGCTGTTCCCAGCCCATGCACATCCACCCTTACATCTGCTCTCTTCCAAACACACACACACACATGCCACTGCTACATCCCTGCATGCTGTTTGCCTTAAGGAGTCAAGCCTCGACAGTATTCAAGACAAAAGAGGAGAAATGAGAACGAGAGGTGAAAAGAATCACTCCAGCTGCACAACGCTTGTTTCTTTATCCATGCAAAAGCCGCTACGCTCTTTATGGGCATCAGTGTGAAGGAATAATGCGTCCTTTGATGTTGGTTTACAGTATCGCACTGGGGCATCACTAAGGCCACAACTAAACCCTTACAAAAATGTCTAAAGGAATTACAAAACGCACCGTGGGGACCACTAATAAATTGTAGGCATTTTAAATCAAACCGACGTGCCCAATGGAGAACGGTGACGCTCAAGGAAGACACTGTGACAATTTTCAAGTCACTGATCCAGCGGCAAGACGAGATGCACGTAAGAAGGTCAGATTTAAGAGGAAAGTGAGAAGGACAGGGGACTTGTTAAGGCTTTAATCTCCAAGCTCTGGGATCGAGATCCAGCCTTCTCTTCTCCCAGAGGGCACTGATCAATCAAGACCTGACTCACTCAAACTGTTTGCGCTGGGTTCTCCATCTATCACCAGGCCTGCTCCTCCACCATGTCCAAATATGTGGCTGTGGAAGAAAAAATCGCTTTCAATTAAGCACCTTGAGATAGATTGATTCTGCTTGATTTATAGTGCATGAATAATTACGTAAACAGGATCTCTAATGAAATCGAAGGGTGGGATTATAGGTTTATTTTCCAAGCTTCTGCCAGCACGCGCCACGAACACGAAAGAGAACGCTCCTGTCCCTCAGAAATGGGAGGATAATGAAAGAGTGACAGAACCTCTTAAGTGGCTTTCTCTGAAATCTGAACGAGCCGAAGAGAGAAATGCAGCTTTAATGGCAAATTCATTCAATTTGACAAACAAACTATTTACGGAGGGCAATGCATGAGGCATGTATTTCTCTTTATCTTTTATGTGTTCTCTCTTCATCAATGCTGAATTTGATTTCTAATATCATTTAGACTGAAAATAAACCTTTCTATAATGCAAAACTATCTTTCTGGCATGGCACATGATAGTTTCAAAATAACAGATATTATGCACACATTATTCTTTCTTTTTTTTTTTTGGTGGCTGACTATGACTGGATATTTTGTGTTTTGGAAGTGTTTTGGCTCGGTCCAGGTTGGCTCATGAATACCTTTAACTGCATGCTGAATTTGTATTACACAACATATTCTGATAGCAGCGTTTTCCAGCCTAGCTATTCTTATGGAGATAAAATTGCTGAAAATGTGCCCATAAAGTTGGCAAAAATACTCTAAAGGTCAGTGTTTTTACCATGGTTGAGGGGATTGTTGCACTAGGCCTAACATCACTTCCTTTCTATGGTAAAATCATTGTTGTTCGTTCTTGATTGGCCCATTGCTTTAGTAATTGTGTATACTAAGACTCTATTTAAACACATACTTGTATGTCTCCTTTTCAAATTTGTATTCATTTCTTGACTGAAGCTACTAATAGCTAACTTCTACTACAAATGATTCTGTTAATTGGGTAAAATACCTAGCCTAGCCTATTTTGGTCATTCCCCTTCTGATCTCTTTGACTGTAGCTTGTAAGTTAAAGTCAGCATAAAATGAAAATTCATCTACTGTACTTTCTAATGCATGTCATGGATTTTATTTTGAACAATTCATCCGTGCATATATATATTTTTTCCATTGTAATATTTAATCAAAATGTTGTAACTGGACCATCCGGTTAAAACGTCAGACTTCTCTCTAGTGACGTATGCAGGACTTAAACCCCACAACTCCCACATCTCAAAAATCGTTGCATAGAAAAAGCGGTATATGATGCAATGCACATATAATGCACACATCAGTTGAGGTAAATGGAAGCTCAAGCATCATTGCTTGTGCAATAGCCAATGAGGTTCATTCTCATGTGTTACGCAGCATGTTTGAGCTTCAGCAAGAACCAATGAGGTTCGTTCTTGTGTGTTACGCAGCACGTTTGAGCTTCTGCAAGAACCAATGAGGTTCATTCTCATGTGTTACGCAGCACTTTGAGCTTCTGCAAGAACCAATGAGGTTCATTCTCATGTGTTACGCAGCACATTTGAGCTTCTGCAAGAACCATTGAGGTTCATTCTCATGTTTTACGCAGCACATTGGAGCTTCCGCAAGAACCAATGAGGTTCATTCTTGCGTTATGCAGCACATTTGAGCTTCTGCAAGAACCAATAACGTTCATTCTCATGTGTTACGCAGCACGTTTGAGCTTCTGCAAGGACCAATGAGGTTCATTCTCGTGTGTTACTCAGCACGTTTGAGCTTCTGCAAGAACCATTGAGGTTCATTCTCGTGTTTTACGCAGCACATTTGAGCTTCCGCAAGAGCCAATGAGGTCCATTCTCATGTGTTACACAGCACATTTGAGCTTCTGCAAGGACCAATGAGGTTCATTCTCGTGTGTTACGCAGCACGTTTGAGCTTCTGCAAGAACCATTGAGGTTCATTCTCGTGTTACGCAGCACGTTTGAGCTTCTGCAAGAACCAATGAGGTCCATTCTCATGTGTTACACAGCACGTTTGAGCTTCTGCAAGAACCATTGAGGTTCATTCTCGTGTTACGCAGCACGTTTGAGCTTCTGCAAGAGCCAATGAGGTTCCTTCCCTTGTGTTACGCAGCACGTTTGAGCTTCAGAAAGAACCAATGAGGTTCATTCTCGTGTTACACAGCCCGTTTGAGCTTCAGAAAGAACCAATGAGGTTCATTCTCGTGTGTTACGCAACACGTTTGAGCTTCTCTCAGTTTTCATTAAAAATATTCATTTTAAAAATATGTCTTTTGTGTTAGATAAACGAAAGTCTTACGGGTTTGGAATGGCATGAGAGTAGGTAAATGATTACAATTTTAATTTGTGGGTGAACTAACCCTTTAACTCACTACGAAAAAGAAGCTCCACAGAACCAGAAAGTCCCACTGAAGGAATGAGTCTTCAGTCATAACAAGGTTTGTTGACAATTAGCAACCATTTCTTCTGCTACAACTGATGAGAAGTGCAAGCCAGCTAGCATGGTTGGTTAGCACGCAAATTGGTGAAAAGGGTTTACATGCAAAGGGATTTCACACAGCTAACTTCCAGTTCACAGCTGTAGGTGTTATCTCAAGAGTGCACGTCTGTGTATGTGTAAATATGGAGAGTACCAAGAGAAGGTGTTATCAGTTTACAATCTCACCCTTCTTCACAGCAACTCATTAAGCTGGTTTCCCTAGAAACAATACTTCCATCAAGTGACTACATTAGAGCGCCAGTGTGGCAGCTCCCAATCGAGATGCTTCATGCTAATGAATGTCATGAATATTAATAAAATAGCCAGTGACAAGAAAAAGAAAATCCCCCCATTGATTAGTGAGAGGGATGATGAAAGTCAAATCACCTGCTTGTGTTTGTGCTTTGCAGAATAAATCAAAAGCAATTGCATTTAAAAAGATATTTCACCCATTCTGTCATAGTTTACTCAGATTCATGTCATTCTAAACCTGTATCGCTTACTGTGGAACACAAAAGCTGAAGTTCCCACATAAAGAAAATGAACGAGACCGACATGCTGAAAAAGAAAAAAAAAACATAACAGAATAATATGATACACGCAATATATTCTAATTTTTCCTGAAGTGATAAACAGACAGACTCTTAAAGCTCTCAAATTTGATACCATAAGTTTGCTTAAGCTATTTGTAAATGCATATAAATGTTTTCATACATTCTATCTTGAATGTGTATTTTGTCTTTTTGTATTTTGCACTTTTCATTTGTTCATTTGTACTTACTCTAGTAATAACAGTAAATTATGCACAATTATAAGTAACTAACCCTAACCCTAAACCAAACCCCAACCCTAACCATTCTAAGTACATGTAGTTAATTAATATTACTTAGTACTTATTTGAGTAAGTAAAGTGTAACTATGTCGCCTTAAAATAAAGTGTAACCAAAAAAATCTGCGGTGACCCAAAACTTACAATTTTATATCTATGATTTTATAATAAAGATACATTCACTAAAAAATGTTAATATGTCATGTAGCTTACTATTGCTTCCAACTCACTCTTATGAGAAAACTATTGTAACTTTTGCAACATTGTAACTATTTTATGAGTTTACAGTTTTAAAATGAGTTTGCACAATGTGATTTGTATGCAAATGTAAGATTTTTAGAAAAGAAAAAAAAAAACATTAAGGTCCACCCCTAAACCTAACTGGGATGTGAGCAGATCGTACGAAAACAGGCAAATAAGACTGTACGATTTCATTAGAATTAGACACCATTTTGCTAGAATATATAATGGTTACAAATTGGGAGCATGTTGGTTGCTTCTCAAGTAAATTTATCTTGTTTTTTCAAAGTCATTGTCCGTTAAATAAATACTTGCGTGTCGATTGGACCATTTAAAAAAGGAGCCACTAACAGTGTTGGGGAAAGTTACTTTGAAAAGTAATGCATTACAATATTGCGTTAATCCCTTAAAAAGTAACTAATTGCGTTAGTTACTTTTTAAGAAAAGTAATGTGTTACGTTACTTTTGCGTTACTTTTTCTCACCTGGGCTGGGCTTGTTTTTTTAATGACAAAAAAAAGTTATATTTTTGGGCAAATGTAAAGGCTGAAGGAAATGCAAATTCACACTTGTACAGTAGAGGACGCCGCTCATACAAACCTTTCAGATGTGCTGCCATTCTGGATCACAGAAGAATAGGATGCAGGAGAAGAAAGTTTAACACTTACTTGACCAATAAAAACAAAAAATCTTAAAGTCTTTATTGCTTATGGTTTAACTGGATCATCGAAGGTACTTTGTACTTTGTACAGCAAGTACTTTGGTCAATAATGTGAGATTAAATGCATATAAATATTTGTTTTATTTAACATATTTAATTATTGGAGGTTTGCGTAGTATTCTGATTTTGCATTTCACTGATTTTATTCATTTTGAGGAATACTGAATCTCTTTTTGTCCAAGTGAAATTAGTAAATGCATGCACACATTTAGCTGTCAGTGAATAAATGGGAAAGCAAAGTAACTTGCGTTACTTATTTATACTTAGTAACTCATATTTTGTTGTAAATTTAAAAGTAATGCGTTACTTTACTAGTTACTTGAAAAAGTAATCTGATTACGTAACTCAAGTTACTTGTAATGCGTTACCCCCAACACTGGCCACTAATATAAGATGTTGTATAAAAAGAGTGGTTTGTAAATACAGTTGTTTTTTGTGTTACAAGTCATACAGGTGTGGAACAACATAATGGTGAGTAAATGATGAACTGAACTACCCCTTTAATATCGATTTGACAATCCAATCCCCATAACCGCAACTAACATGAGATGATACGTTTTGGTAGGTAAGTCTTATGCCACATTTTAGTGGTTCATAGGCTGACACGTCACAGGGTTGATTTCAAAGCCACTTAAGAAGTCGAGAATGAGACGGATTTCCTGCCCACGTTGTCTTGAGCGAGAGGATATGAGGGGAAGTCACGGATGTCTCCAAGGCACAGGTAATGAAGGTGCCTTAATCAGTTAGCTGGTTCTGCTTGTCGCGTTCTCTGTCACATATCCACTTAAATATGGTGTGATGGATAAAATCGCACTGCTTTATCAGGCTCAGTCACACTCCCAGGCCTCGGCCAGGCAAACGGGCGAAAGATGACAGCTATTTATCACATTGTAACTTTACAGAAGCCAAATGCATAATCGCTGTGTTAATACTGTTTGAATGGTGTAAGTTTGAAACTCTTGGATTAAAATAAAGCTGAGAGGAGAAAACTGCATATTTTTGCATGCAAAATGTTATGGCAGTCATACAAGATCAAGTGGCTTAGCGGGTAACCTGCATTTATCCTCCAGACACACCCGGTAGATGCCTTCATGCTTTCCCTGACCGCAGATGTGTCCGAAATCCAACTATATGGGATGTCGGCCATTTTGTATTGTTGTCTGAATTCTTAGTGAATCACCTTATAAAGTGCAGTCATTTATTTCTACAGTGCATTCTGATTCATAGTATACTGTTGTACACTTGCCAACATATACAATGGGGAGAACAAGTATTTGATACACTGCCGATTTTGCAGGTTTTCCTACTTACAAAGCATGTAGAGGTCTGTAATTTTTATCATAGGTACACATCAACTGTGAGAGACGGAATCTAAAATCCAGAAAATCACATTGTATGATTTTTAAATAATTAATTTGCATTTTATTGCATGACATAAGTATTTGATCACCTACCAACCAGTAAGAATTCTGGCTCTCACAGACCTGTTAGTTTTTCTTTAAGAAGCCCTCCTGTTCTCCACTCATTACCTGTATTAACTGCACCTGTTTGAACTTGTTACCTGTATAAAAGACACCTGTCCACACACTCAATCAAACAGACTCCAACCTCTCCACAATGGCCAAGATCAGAGAGCTGTGTAAGTACATCAGGGATAAAATTGTAGACCTGCACAAGGCTGGGATGGGCTACAGGACAATAGGCAAGCAGCTTGGTGAGAAGGCAACAACTGTTAGCGCAATTATTAGAAAATGGAAGAAGTTCAAGATGACGGTCAATCTCCCTCGGTCTGGGGCACCATGCAAGATCTTACCTTGTGGGGCATCAATGATCATGAGGAAGGTGAGGGATCAGCCCAGAACTACACGGCAGGACCTGGTCAATGACCTGAAGAGAGCTGGGACCACAGTCTCAAAGAAAACCATTAGTAACACACTACGCAGTCATGGATTAAAATCCTGCAGCGCACGCAAGGTCCCCCTGCTCAAGCCAGCGCATGTCCAGGCCCGTCTGAAGTTTGCCAATGACCATCTGGATGATCCAGAGGAGGAATGGGAGAAGGTCATGTCGTCTGATGAGACAAAAATAGAGCTTTTTGGTCTAATCTCCACTCGCCATGTTTGGACAAACCTGCAAAATGGGCAGTGCATCAAATACTTGTTCTCCCCACTGTAATACCCATGATGTAATGCAATACAATATGACAATTATTAATTATTAATCAAAAATGTAGTTAAATCATTTTGCAGTAAAAACTGCTAATGTGTATGTGCATACAGTAAACACTCTATTCTATACACTCAGTAAATTACTTCTATTATGTAGATAAGTTGTTTACACAATATCTACTGTATTATTTTCTTAGATGTTCTAAGTAAGCAAATAAAAGCATGGCTTAATTCAGTGTTATATTGTTTGAGTAAAATGTACTTGAAACAGAGTATTGCAAAGTAAACTTTAACTAAGTAGAAATTACTTAAACTTTAACTGGCCAATTAAGTTAAAGCTACTTATTTACTTTGTTGATTTTACTTAGTTAAGTAGATTTTACTTAATTCCATATGTGAAAATCAAAAAAATTCACATTTTACTTATTGTTTTTTTCGTTACACTTTATTTTGATGATCCACTGCAGACATTCTATGTATAAGTAATTTTGCAACTACATGTCAACTAACTCTCATGAGAGTAGACATGTAGTTGCAAAGTTTCTTATAGTAAGTAGAATGTCTGTTGGGGAGCATCAAAATAAAGTATTAGTAGATCTTAAGCAGACAGTCTAATAATACTCTATTGAGAGTTAGTTAACATAGTTGCAAAGTTACTTATAGTTAGTAGAATATCTAAAGTGGACTATCGAAATAAAGTGTTACCATTTTTTTTCTTCTTCAGTGAAGTTGTTGATGTGGTCATATTGTTTCTCTAAATATATATATATATATATATATTGATTAAAACAATAATACATTATTGATTTAATGTAGTATTGTATTTGATAAATAATTTATTTAAAGAGAATTAAAGAGAATCTGAGTAATGTGGCTCACTGAAGCGTTCACTCACTGAAAGAAAAAAAAAGCGTGTTGAATTTACATGATTTAATTGTGTACATCGGTCCCACATGAATCAATTAAGTTAAACAAACATTATTTTTTCATGTAACTTCAACATCATGGAATGAAGTCATTTTAAGTGACCCAGTCATAGTTCAAATGCTCCACTCTTCTCCACATTGGTAACCCACTGTAATTTAATTGTTCTAATAATTCCAACATAATTGAACATTAAACACCTTTACACACTATCAAGTCTCCCCCTTTCATCTTGCTCAAAAATACATAAAATAACACTTTTACATATAAAATAACAATATTTACTCTCTTTTGATTTTTATATGCAAAGCATGCTGGGAACTAACAAGCCCCGCCCAGTTTCAGTTAATGCAACACAAATCATTCATATAATCTCAACACAAATGGATTAAGTAAACTGCAATTTGACATATATTTAAGTGGATTAAACACAATCAAATTAAGTTAGGACAAAATGTATAGCAATTTTGTTGCTTTAGCTCATTTTAATAAAGCAATTTGAACAAGCAGCAAAAATCTTTTTTTTTTCAGTGTGCTAGTGCATTTGGAAACCTAGGGTTGGTCACAAGTGTCTCCCTAAGACTCCATTGATACCCCGACATATAGTGGAACTTATATTTTTGCTTACAATGCACTTGACAGTGTCTTCATTCCTTTTTTTCCCCCAGAAAATAATCCATTGTAACACACTTTTTTACCCCTTCTTTTTCCCTTTTTTGTATTGAGACTGTCTCTCTCCCCGTGCGTTTTATGAAAGACGCAACAGTGACTTGAATGTGTAATGCCCCTTTCAAAGGGGACGCTTGACAGGAAAAGAAGTTGGCAGAAATAAAGTGGCACTCTTTCCTTCCCCCTTCTTTGCTGCTGTCACACAAGCATCACAGACTCTCCCATAACCTCACGGCATCTCACTTGTCATGTTATCAAGTGCACACTTATACGTATTTCCCTTATATTAGCCTTGATAGGAAAGGCAGCCCAGAACTGACATGCGCTGGCCACTGTCCAATCATCAGCTGAATAAACACAGAGAACATTTGCTTGGGCAGGTTGGCAGCCACAGCCATGTTTGTCTTTCAGACCTTTTCCCCACACAATCCTCCTCCTCCTGGTTTCAGAAGGGTGAGGGGGGACCATACTAACTTACAAGTGTGTCAGCTTCCCAGTATGTGCTGGGTAGAGCTGCCAATGGCCTGATCTTTTGGAAACGTGCACTCTGTAAACAGGGGGGACTTTGAAGTGTCAGAAAATGTATTGACAGTGAAATAAGAATGGAGGGGAAGTGCACATGAATTGCTGCCGATTGATTGAGTGACTGTCTATGTCCCAATAAACTAATACTCGGTAAAGCTCCTTAAATGTATCAGATAATTGACAATTTAATGAATGATATATAAAATGAATTTTATATCAAACTTAAAATATCTATTAAATATGAATAAACTTCAATGATTCCCTTCAATTTTTTAAATCAATTGTTTCATTTGTTTAATCTAAAATAAAAACTTTTTTTTTTCAAAAATAAGTAAACAAATGTAACATACATTTAACATAATTGATCATTTAACATGAAATTATTACCCTTAAAAAAGACTTTAAAATAATTGTAGTTCTAGATTTTGTTAATTGAATTTGATAGACTTTTGAAAACATTTGTCAAATTTAATAAATAAAAAAGAACACCTGTACAAATTTAGATTAAAACTCTTTCAAAAGTCATGCATTTTACATATAATGTTATTTTGCACTTAAAATACCACTTAAGTTTAGAGTTTAAATGCATGCTGTCAAAATTTTGTAACAACGCCACACACAAGTATTCATGCATTTTTTTCACTCCAGCAGAATATTTCTCTCCTTTATGCATCTTAAGTGTAACAATGCCTTGAAACCAATTTTAAACCAAATCTGTTTTTTTTTTTAATGAAACAATCAAATAACAAAACAGATTTTCCCCCAAAATGCATCATAAGCAATAAATACAACTGAGCTCTTAATATAAGATTGGAACTATATTTAAAATTGACAAAACATTTATATTAATATATTTTCCCTTAAACGTATCTGATCCATTAAATGAAAGACCTGCTATAAGATTAAAACTACAATTTTGAACTCTTTCAAAAGCCAGGTCTTGCATCTTAAAAAAACACATAAGTTTAAAGCTCTTTGAAATTTGAAATCTATTTTCAAACAACATAAACACGTCTGCAACATATAATCAATCATTTGGGAATACAGATCACAACAGAAACTTATTTCGACTTATATCTCTATCCTCAAACATTTTGCATCTCAAGTCCTTAAAACCAATAGAGACAAATGTGAATTACAAACTAAGTGGAGATTGAGCTGTGACAAACAATGTGACTTAACAAAGCTAATGTAAACATCTAAAGGAAGCCATGCCATCTTCTATTCACCCAGAGCTTCTTATTTGGAGATGCTCTTTCAGAGGCTCACAATGACACGCAAATTCTGCTGTTTCTGTCAGTTTAAACAAATAACAATGATACAAAAGGACACTTCCAGCGAATGTAAAATGCAGTGTGAGGGAGCAATGGGCCCATCAATGGATCTCCTGCGCATCACAACAGCCACTGCAGGGCAGGACAGGCTCAATATTTACATTTCCTTTTTGAAATTTGGTGAAAGGTTTTCTTTAACCCACAGAGGCCCGAATGAGAATTGGTAGATAATAAGAGATTAAAAGGTGAAGGGGGACAGAGAGGAGAGAGAACGAGAGAGAAAGGCAAATACTGGCCTGGGGGGCTGATGTTAAAACACAATGGACACCAGAGCAGTAAAGCAGTCAACTGTTTTTTTTTTCCTTTTTCACCCCCTTATACAAGTGCCACCTGCATTACAATTAACCTCATGGCAACCTTGAGGTCCCTGATTAGTGATGGCCCATTGTCTCAGCACCCATTAGAGCAATGGCCTCCTCTCTGCCCCTCAACATCCCCCCAATCGACAAATCAAACCTCAGTTGCTTGCGGGACGCTCGAATCGGCGGTGTCAGGGAACTGGGCCTCGTCACAACAGAGCGAGGCAGTGCGTGGGGTCTTGTAGTGTGTGCATACTGCTACCTGTGAGGGTCACGACCTCTGACCTGTGTGGTCTGACACTAGTGGCCTTGAGTGTGATACGTGGACCTCAGGACAGATGCAGTATCGCTGCAGAGGAGCGTGACACTAGAACGTTTAGCCTTGTAAAGGTGATTTCTTTTTCAGTGGACATAAAATCAAAATGGATCCTAATTGTATTCCCACTTATTGTGAACAATGTATTGGTGCACGTCATTCCGACGACTATTTGCAAAACTTCATTTTGGTATGTAACCTACAGTCCTGATTTTTTTTATTTGTGCTTTTCACTATAAACACTGTTTCAAAGCAGCTTTACAAAAATTGATGTTGATTGATGTTTATAATATCTTAATATCTTCATGCCTTATAGTCGCATTTAGCAGATTAAAGCTGGACGATAATTAGGGTTGCAAAGGGGTGGGAAATTTCTGGTAAATTTACGGAAACTTTCTAGAAATTTTCCATGGGAAGTTAAGCTGGGGAAATTTGGAAATATTGTTGGAAACTTAACGGGAATTTATGGGAATTAAAGGGAATTCTTTGGAAATTTAAGATAATTCATACAAACTGTATCATATTCAGTTGTTTGGTCATAAACAGACATGAAAAATGACATATATTCCCATTAATTCCCAAATATTCCTGTTAATTCTCATGGAACATTTCCAACTTTGAAAGTTTCAAAGCAGCTTTACAGAATGTGATGTTAATTGATGTTTATAATATCTTAATATCTTCATGCCTTATAGTTGCATTTAGCAGATTAGAGCTGGACGATGATTAGGGTTGCAAAAGGCCGGAACATTTCTGGTAAATTTCTGGAAACTTTCCAGAAACTTTCCATGGGAAGTTAAGATGAGGAATTTTGGAAATATTGTTGGAAACTTAATGGGAATTAAAGGGGATTAATTGGAAATTTGGAATAGTTCATACAAATTGTATCATATACAGTTTGGTCATAAACAGACATGAAAAAATTAAATTTTTGACTTATTTTTTTTTTTTTTTGTGAGTAGAACTTTATTCGATTCTTTCATTGAACAACAGACAATCCCATTAAAATGCTGTAAATAGTGCAGTTTGAAATTCAACTGAATTTGCAATCTGGTTGTTTTAACCAAGATTATGCTGCAAGATGCTTTAAAAAAAAAATGCATTTAAGTTCCCTGTTAAAAATGTACTGTTTATTCCCATTAATTCCCAAATATGTTAATTATCATGGAAAGTTTCCAACTTTGAAAATTCCCAGTATTTTGCAACCCTAGCGATAATATAGTTTACATTTTGCGATTATATAAGCAATCAGGCGATTGGGATTTGTTATATAGTATGTGTATATTGCTTTCTGTGCGTGTACTATATGTACAGTGCTTCCGGAAAGTATTCACAGCTCTTCACTTTTTCCACATTTTGTTATGTTACAGCCTTATTCCAAAATTGATTAAATTCATTATTTTCCTCAAAATTCTACAAACAATACCCTATAATGACAACGTGAAAGAAGTTTGTTTGAAATCGCTGTGAGTACTTTCCGGATGTATTGTATGCGTATAAAGTTAGAAATACTTCTACATCCAACTTTATATTAAGAGTTTATATAAAGTGATAATATATTTATATTTTGTGACAAAATAAAAATCAGCCAAGTGAGATCTGCTATATAGTATTGCTTCACAGTTTACGATTGTATTGTATATATGTGGATGAACTTGGATATAATATATAGCCGAGATTTGCAATATATTATATATAGCTTTACGTTATTATAGTGTAAATACCATTAAAGTCAAGCACAGTGTATTTGCAACTTTTAATATATATTGCTGGGTAATAATATAGGTTACATTTTAAATGATATAACAATAAAGCAGTTGAGATTTTTCTACATACTGCTTAAAGTGGGTGTACAGTATGTATATGGGTTTTTCATTGGATACCACGTTTCACTCAGAAAAAAAAAAAATAGATTTCAAGTTGGTTTTAATTAAATTTTAATTAAATCTCTTATTTACATAACGCAGTCAAGCAATGTCAAATTAAATTTGAACTACTAACTTTTCAAACTACAAAAACACAAAACTGCAAGAGTGAAATATGCCTGTTAAAACATCACCAGTGAATCCCCAAAGGGGACGGACCACCAAGTAACACCTCTGTCACCTCTGGTGCCGAAAGCTGAATGTGAACTGCTAAATAGTCTGACGTCAGTGTGAATACTGCCAACAAACATTCAGAATATAAAGAAACCTCAGTTAAGCCTGCTAACATAGAGCCACAATCACCAGAGCCTACAGACAACTTGCCGCTTTTATTCCTGCTCAAATCCTGTGAAAACCATTGAGCAATAAACAAGCTCTCACATTAACTTCACGGCAGAAGTAACCGTGATGCATATATCAGAGGGATGCCTACAATGTGGGGGTAGATATACAAGTTGGCTGGAAAAGAGGGAAAGGGTTCTGGAGAACACCTGTCAGCTGTTTAGCCCAGCAATGCCATAAGGCCAACCAATGGGAGAGTACCAATCTCTCCTTGTCTTGCTTAAAGACAGTAGCAGACAGTCCCCAGGCAACCACCAGGTGCACAGATGTGGAACGTCTTATACTATGGTGGATTGTTCTTTGGTTTTGAAGGCTTTCGAGGCTGTTTTGTAACTGTACTTTGCGATAATTTGAGAATTTTTATATGTCATGACCTTCTGAACCTCTAAAGTGGGCCTGCTCTGACCAATGGTGTGTGTGTGTGCAATTTTATGCCCTTTAAAAGCTGGTAAACAATTGCATTCTTTGGCAAAACTGTGTTTCTTGCCTATTAAGATATGAGGGGTTGCCCAACACATTGCAAGCGCATATTACTGTTGAACTTACTTGCATGCACTCCTACTTCTGTGGCGGTAACAAATCTAAGTATTCAAAGTATGTGTTTTGTAGAGATACCGTAAAGGGTTAGTTCACCCAAAAATGAAAACTCTGTCATTAATTACTCACTCTCATGTTGTTCAAAACCCATAAGACATTTGTTCATCTTCGGAAAAAAAATGAAGATATTTTTTATGAAATCTGAGAGATTTATGTCCCTCCATTGACAGTCTACACAACTACCACTTTGGTGCTTTAAATAAGTTCATAAGAGTTCATAAAACTAATCCATATGAATTGAATGGTTTAGTCCAAATTTTCTGAAGAGACATGATCGCTATATATTATGAACAGATTTATTTAGGCTTTTATTCACATATAAGCATTAATCAACGCACACATCTGATATGGTAAACGGCTTGCTTGCTTGATGTGCAAGAACCACTAAGGTTCATTCTTGTGTTACACAGTACGTTTGAGCTTCAGCAAGAACCAGTGAGGTTCATTCTCGTGTTACGCAGCACGTTTGAGCTTCTGCAAGAACCAATGAGGTTCATTCTCATGTGTTACGCAGCACGTTTGAGCTTCTGCAAGAACCAATGAGGTTCATTCTCGTGTTATGCAGCACATTTGAGCTTCTGCAAGAACCAATGCAGTTCATTCTCATGTTACGCAGCACGTTTCAGCTTCTGCAAGAACCAATGAGGTTCATTCTCATGTTATGCAGCACGTTTGAGCTTCTGCAAGAACCAATGAGGTTCATTCTCATGTTACGCAGCACGTTTGAGCTTCTGCAAGAACCAATGAGGTTCGTTCTCATGTTACGCAGCACATTTGAGCTTCCGCAAGAACCAATGAGGTTAATTCTCATGTTATGCAACACGTTTGAGCTTCCGCAAGAACCAATGAGGTTCATTCTCATGTTATGCAACACGTTTGAGCTTCCGCAAGAACCAATGAGGTTCATTCTCGTGTTACGCAGCACATTTGAGCTTCCGCAACAACCAATGAGGTTCATTCTCGTGTTACGCAGCACATTTGAGCTTCCGCAAGAACCAATGAGGTTCATTCTTGTGTTATGCAGCACGTTTGAGCTTCCGCAAGAACCAATGAGGTTCATTCTCGTGTTACGCAGCACGTTTGAGCTTCTGCAAGAACCAATGAGGTTCATTCTTGTGTTATGCAGCACATTTGAGCTTCTGCAAGAACCAATGAGGCTCATTCTTGTGTTACGCAGCACGTTTGAGCTTCTGCAAGAACCAGTCAGGTTCATTCTTGTGTTACGCAGCACGTTTGAGCTTCTGCAAAAACCAATGAGGTTCATTCTTGTGTTACACAGCAGGTATGAGCTTCTGCAAGAACCAATGAGGTTCATTCTCATGTGTTACGCAGCACGTTTGAGCTTCAGGAAGAACCAATGAGTTTCATTCTCATGTTACGCAGCACATTTGAGCTTCAGGAAGAACCAATGAGTTTCATTCTCATGTTACGCAGCACATTTGAGCTTCTGTAAGAACCAATGAGGTTCATTCTCATGTGTTACGCAGCACGTTTGAGCTTCTGCAAGAACCAATGAGGTTCATTCTTGTGTTATGCAGCACATTTGAGCTTCTGCAAGAACCAATGAGGCTCATTCTTGTGTTACGCAGCACGTTTGAGCTTCTGCAAGAACCAGTCAGGTTCATTCTTGTGTTACGCAGCACGTTTGAGCTTCTGCAAAAACCAATGAGGTTCATTCTTGTGTTACACAGCAGGTATGAGCTTCTGCAAGAACCAATGAGGTTCATTCTCATGTGTTACGCAGCACGTTTGAGCTTCAGGAAGAACCAATGAGTTTCATTCTCATGTTACGCAGCACATTTGAGCTTCTGCAAGAACCAATGAGGTTCATTCTCATGTTACGCAGCACGTTTGAGCTTCCGCAAGAACCAATGAGGTTCATTCTCGTGTTATGCAGCACATTTGACCTTCTGCAAGAACCAATGAGGTTCATTCTTGTGTTATGCAACACATTTGAGCTTCCGCAAGAACCAGTCAGGTTCATTCTTGTGTTATGCAGCACGTTTTGAGCTTCTGCAAAAACCAATGAGGTTCGTTCTTGTGTTACGCAGCAGGTATAAGCTTCCACAAGAACCAATGAGGTTTGTTCTTGCGTGTCAAAGCAAATACGGTTGAGCTTTTGTTTATGTTCGCTGATCAATGTTTATATGCGAATAAAAGCTAAATTAAATTGTCTCTTCAGAAAATTTCTAAATAGACTAAACTGCCCAATTCATATGGATTTATTATTTTAACTTTTTAAAGCTCCAAAGTGGATGCGTAGACAATGGAACAATAGAAATCTTGCTTCGCTTTATGTGATGAACAGGTTGAATTTAGGCTTTTATCCACATCTATTCATCACATAAAGCGATCGTGTCTCTTCAGAATATTTGGATTAAACCACTCAATTCATATGGATTAGTTTTACAATCTCTTTATGAACTTCTTGAATTGTCAAAGTGGTAATTCTGCAGCTGGATTTGGTTTTGGAACGACATGATGGTGAACTAAACCTTTAAGCCACTGAATGTTCATATGTAGCATCACTGAAATATGTAAATTTGTTGATTATTTAAATTAAAAGTTATGCTATAATCTGTTATTCTCTAACAAGGACAGTTAAAGCATATGTGTGCACATGCTTTATGTGCCCAGTCAGTTTTAACAGCAACACAATTGTAATTTCAAAATGTTTAAAATGTTTAATTTCATTCAAAAAATCATTCAATTTTCATGATTTTTTTGTGTGAAATTATTTGATTTGGGGGGCACATTTTTTCATAGGTTGAAAGGGGGGCATGACCAAAGAAGTTTGAGAAGCACTGCTTTAACCTATAACCTTTTCAGTTTGCTCAACAAGTTAGACAAACTTAGAAAATTCTACATCACAATTAATGTTATTGTCAGTGCTCATCTTAATTTAAAAATCCAAGTTTATTGAACTCGCATCCACAAGTAAAAAAAAAAAAAAAAAAAGATTTTTGAGTTTAAATATCTTATGTATGATGAAAGAAAGCACTGTAAACCTTTAATTGGTAAGTTGATACAACAAGCTGAGCATACTGAAAAAAGAAGTCCTGAAGTTGGTTGCTTCAAGGTTTTGAGTTTTTCCATCTTCTGATTTATTAGTGTGTTTGCGTTCAGCGTAGTATGTCTCGGCCTCCAGTCTTAAATTTTACTTGACACTGTCTCAAGAAAACTTGCCACTATTTCTTTAAATTTAATATGAATGTGTTCACAAACCTGTTTACATAATCTGAGTGATCTACAACAGGGAAAAATAAGATGGGGAAAATGAAAGTCATTTCAAAGACAGAGCAAATTATTACATAGTGATGAAAGACTGTGAAGACAAACATATAGTTTATTTCACAAAACATGCACTGATGAATTGTTCAAAAACAAGACCAAGTATATGCATTAAGAAAGTAAATAGGGTGCATTTTGATTTCATATTGCTTTTCAATTTTAATGGATGCTATATGAATTTTACTCCACGTTATTAGGAATCTGAAGGAGATCGTTCATCTAAGCGCTGAATAAAATGAAAATATTTCACCATCCCATATATGTGATATATGGGAAAAAATTGAAAGCACCTGGGAAGTATTTCACACATTTAATAAGAATTTGCTCTTTAATTTAAAAAAAAAAAGAAGCAAGCTGAATTTGACTCAATTATGTAAATCACAGGTGAGTGACGTTTAATAGGACAAGTGTGCGAAGCAAATGGGTAAAAGAAAATGGGGTTGGAAACGGCAATCCCAGGAGGTCTCTAATAAGGGGGTAGAGGAGCGAGCGCAAGTTTGCCATGCACTGAGAAGCACGTGCTATAGTAAACTAGGGGCTAATCCAACCCCCGCTGCGTGGCTTCCCTAGAGGTCTAATACTATGCACTCAGTGAAACAAAGCCCCCTGCTCCATGCAGCCCCTGCCAAGCCCTACAACACCCCCCAGTCACTTCATCCCCGATGGCACACACCACATCTTTGACACCCTATCACTGCTCCAGCATGTGGCCACAAGACCAGTCTGTCTGTCAGTCAATGTAATACCCCCATCAGAAATTCATCTCTCCTATGTGCAATTTCCCATACTCGCAGAAAACAATCTGGGTAATTATAAAACAATTAGAGATTACATGTTTGAAAACCTCGGCTACACGGCGATAATTTCCACAGTGACTAATAAACCCATACGAGCAAGAGGTGGAGGGATGAAATATCATTTTGCACGCGCAGAATTCAAAACTTCAGCCTTATTGAATTCAGGGCCATTGTGTTATGTTGTACGTTCGTGCTTGTTGGTAGATATTCCCTGGACTCCCTCGGGCACTAATCTGTTTTCCCTGTCATCTTGGTAAACTGTGTTATTCAGTTAAGAGGGCATAATTCTGTTTCTTGTACACGAGGCTGTTACACAGAGGACAGAGCGCAGAAAGGCTACACTGTATCAAAGCGATTCCATGCCTGTATCGGCTTAGTGTGTTTAGGATGTATGAATACAAATGCGGCTGAAATACCCTGCTTGATCCCAGACATATGATGATTAGAAGCTGGATTTTCAAGGATTCAATCCCAGCCAGTCAGAGTCTAACACTAACAGTATTTGTTTGGAGCCGTTCAGATGTCAAATTGTTCTGGCTTTTAAAACTACAGTACATATATAATAAAACAAATCCTCCTACATAAAAAAAAAAATGTCTATTATATCAGCATATGAGAGTCTATCAAACTCCTCTCAAGAGCACTCTTTTAACAGTTTATCTATTGCCAAAATGATGAAAAAAAGATAAGTCAAGAATAAAAAATATTCAATGTCAGAATCAGAATGTATAGTTCGTGCACAAAAAAATGTCTGTCAAAATATAACGTGCAACTTCCTGTTCCAATATTCCAACTGACAGCTCTTTGACGGACGTGATAACGTGCACGAGGGGTGAACTATGTTTGATTTTTGGGTAGTTATAAAACATTATAAAACGTGATGGATCATATAAAACGTGATGGATCAACAGGTAATAATTATTTATTTATTAGTGACATGATTCACGCCAATGAGTGTTATGTCGATTTTCTTGGTTCCAATGTTCCAACCGAGAGCCAGTCTAAGTTTTTGATGGACGTGATAACGTGCGCGAGGGGTGAACTATGTTTAATTTTTGGGTAGTTATAAAACGTGCTGGTTTTGATGAACCAACACATCTTGAACAATGTTCACTAACCCGGCAAAGTTTTTCAATTGGATTGGTGGTTATTATATTTAGCATGCCGTGTGAAGTATTTCGCTCAGTTCCCTGATTATTCCGATTTAATTTCAGCGAGTGAAGAACAAATTTATACTCATGTGCGCTATGTATTATGCATGTTATCGTCTCTGACAGACAGCATGTTGAAGCCGCTCATTTTCTCCCTCGTCTCGGAAAGCGATGATGTAGTCAAAACATCCGGTAGTGTGGGTTTTCCAGGAAATGCGTGACTCCCTGGACCTCTGCTTCTCGTAAATACTACTGTGTATTGTGCACATAATTTTTTTGACAGACATCAATGTTGTGATATTTAAATGATGTGGATTTGAAAACAGATGGATCATCATGTAATAATAATTTATTTCTTAGTAACGTGATTGACGCCCATGAGTGTTATGTCGATGTTTTTGGTTCCAATATTCCAACCGACAGCCAGCCTAAGTTTTTGACGGACGTGATAACGTGCATGAGGGGTTAACTATGTTCGATTTTTGAATAATTACAAAATGTGCTGGTTTTGATGTACAAATTTGTTTTTATTGTCTCTTATACCAAAAAATATTTTATTTAAGCTCATGAAAGTGCAGATTCTGTTAAAAATAATAGTGAAAAATCACTTTTTTTAAAACAGTTGTTCCATTTATTACACCTTAGCAGATTTTGACTCGTATATCTGTTTATACATATTTTATTAAACATATTAATGAAATTATTAATTGTACATGTGTCTTTTATCATATTTTCACCATTTTATAATAGCAATATGCTACAGAGGGTTTTACACATAACTTTGTGCTTAAGCAGATTCCTTCCCTGTGGTAAACTCACTCTATCGCATGACTATGAGTAGCGATTTATACAAATTTAGTTTTTATTGGCCTGCATTTGTAGTAAAAGACATTTGGCAGCTATGATTTAAGTTTATGCTCATGTCTGTTGGCTTCAACCTTTTTTTTTAGCTTGTAGGCTTACATTTCAATGCCTGTCACTGAGTGAATCTATTGAATGTGAATAGAGTGGCATTTGTGAAGCATGCATTGAATGCAAGCCATACTTTAAGTGTGTAGTTTTCAAAGCATACTGCATCTTGAGGTGTATAAAACATTGAAAATACCTCCAGTACTCTGTCTGTAATTTAATGCATTGACCTTTAGATAGTAAATGCTTGAACGGCATTACCTTCCCTTCAGATGTATAATATTTACCTCTACAAATTCAGTCAAATTCATTGCCAGAAAATTATTATTTTTTTTTTTTTTTTTATTCCCGTGTAAAATATGAAAGCAGGTGAAGTTGTATCTCGCAATTGGAGGCCAGATTTTGTTTCACTAATTTGCTTCACTTGTAACGGCAGAAGGTCCCAGCACAGCGGCACAACAATTATATCCAGGTGCAAGAATTTGATTCAACAAATTCTAGGTGGATACATCCAGGTTTTTTCCCGGCATCCCTCCTGTTTTCTCTCTCCCATCGGAACAGCCAGAACCAGATGCCCTTGGAAAAAAAAGATTTAAAAAAATTCTGCCCACATGTGACGGAGGACCTTGACGAAAAAGCTGAAGCTCTTCCAGTATCTTGAAAGTCATAAAGCATGTTGTTTATTATAATAATTAGAATGGCGGGAACCAGAGACTAGTCCGGAAGATAATGGGACATGCTAATGAGTGTGGAAGCGAGCCAATCAGAGGAGGATGAAGAGGTGGAGGGACTGTGATCTTTTGGCAGGGTGTACACTGGGAAAGCAATACGATCTGGAAGTCTAGAGACTCAGTTGGCCTGTCATTGTGGGAGGGGGGCACGATTAGGGAGCTTGAGTCTTTTTCAGGAGGTGTTGGTGAAGGCAAAGGTTCAAAACTGGTTTTGCTTGAGGGCCCAAATGTTACATTAGACATCAAGTAGCGATCCAATTTTGACAATATTACCAAAATTATTTATTGTACAAATGTAAATGCAACACCCTTAAAGGCTACATAACACACACAGTTTCTGCCAATCTTATGTTAATCTTGACTACCTTTAGAGTAGTATTGCATCCTTCATATCTTCGAAGAGATATGATATTTATATCATATTCATATCTTACTTCATATCATCTTCATATCATATTTATAAAAGACAGATACGCTGTACCGGTTCTTTCCTAAAACACCCGAGCTCGTGGAGGCGTGCAGTGGGCGGAGCTAAAGAGTCATGAACACACACACACACACACAATACATCATCGCATAATCCCTGGATAACTTTCGATTCACTATAAGTTTGTGTTGTTTACATTATATGCACTTACACGCCAATTGCCAAAAAAGACAGACATTTGATGCAGTTTCACTCACGCCTGCGGTTTCTACTCATGACCGGGAACAAACAAACACACTTGCAGAACTCCGTTGCTGCTCCGGAAAAACAAACTGCATCCACTGTTTCCTTAACGCTGGGTTATTTGGGAAGCTGAACAAGGTTATCTTTCCCTCACAACCAAAAACACACTTCTTTAGTGACATTGTTGATTTTCGTGGTCTAAAAACAAAATGACAGCACTGCCGACAGCTTCTGTAACCCGAACGAAGCTCGTTGATGGACGTGATCTTGCTCTCGCTCGGGTTGACATATGCACACGCTTATCCGGGAGAAGTGCCCATACAAGCAATTCCGCCTTTTATGACGTCATACAGGGCCATACTCGGAAAAAACTTTCAGAAACTTGTTCAAATCCTGAAGGAGTGTATTTGGCACAGAAATACTCTGTCATACGTCCAACTCGTTCTTTGAAATTTTGTCCATGTTTAGCATGAGAATCCAACTCTTTAACAGTGTAAATAAGTCAGAATGCATGAAATAGCATTAGACCCCCCCTTTAATCAAATTCTGAATTTATCATTTGGTTCATCATTAGGTATTAAGTGTCTCTTCAATTTAGATGGTTAGCTGATAATTCTCATCAGAAAATACATTGTATTCCGCAAAAAAAAAAAAAAAAAAAGTAAACCTGAATTTAATATATTCTGATTGTATCCTCCCTTTTAGAAGTATAAAGGAATATTCTGGGTTCAATGCAAGTTTTGCTCAATCTGCAGCATTTGCGACATATACTTTTAAAAAAGCAAAAATCAAGGTTACAGTGAGGCAGGTATACAGTGGAAGTGAATGAGGCCAATTTTTGGAGGATTTAAAAGCAGTTTCATTATTCAGCTCAAGTCTGTTTAGTGTTGATTCAGTTCAACTTCAGTGTAAAGTTCAAGTACGAAACGAGTTTAGTCTTCGGTTACACTTTATTTTAAGGTGTCCTTGGTACAGTGTAATTACACATTTAAATACTGAGTAATATTAATTAACTACATGTACTTAATATAGTGTATACTAAATTTCCCCAGCGATACCGATAGCCGATTATACAGAATGTTATCGGACGATGCCGATAGTTTGATTTTTCTTAATGAAAAAAAATGTTTCCCAAATAATACTGCAAACTATACAGGGAACCCTCTCATTTGGTACATTAACATAATAATAGAGGTTAAAATTAACAACAGAGCTATTATATTCAACTGCTATTTATTTTTAGATATAATAATTACACTCAAATAAAACCTGAAATGTCTGTATACTCAGTTGCACATAAGGTAGTTTTCATTACTTCCTTATGCAAATTTATTCAAACACACATATATAATTAACAGTAAATAAGTTCTTCTCAAGTGTTTTTATAGCTAACTAACGAACTGTGAACACTGGATAACTTTCCTGAGGTAAATGCTAAATTAATTGATATTGTTCACAAGCTGTTTTATTGACGTCTTTCCGTGGTTGAAACAGATTGGGTGATTACATGAGTCATGATACAGATTGCGGTAAGTTGTGCTGTATCTTTCAACATACCTTCTGATATTCATGCATGCTTCTCTAGATATAATTTGTATTAAAGTGGAAGAAAAGACTCGTTTGAACTGAGGCACTACAGCGATCTGTCAGGTCACATTTAACGTAATTTATTGTTTAAATTTCTTTATAAAATGTACAGAATTTGAAAGCTAAGACTTTGCTTCTTATCAGAAGTAACGGAGCACAAAGCTATTTGCGATTATTGGATGGGAGGGACTACAAATGGCGCTGTTTGATGTAGGGAAAAACGCAGATCTGACAACCCTGGCTTGAACTATGGGTATTCATAGGGTCAAATAAAGCCTGCGTTAAAGTTGCGATTTTTTTTAACTGTTAAAGGTGCTGTATGTAAGGATGACAGCTAGTGGTTGAAATGGGTACTGCAGTCCAAATTCAAAATATAGTTTGCCCCGCCCCCTCCTCCTCAGACTCACTCACATGGGTTGCCAGTTTGAGGACACGCAGCGGGAACAAGCACAAATGACAATGGAAGGCGAGGAGACTTACACACTGTAAGTTGATGAGTTGATTTATCTGCATTTTAATGTGCTTTTTTAGATTTTTAGATGGATGCCGTGGCTTTTTAGGTCGGGTAGAATCTGCGATCTCTGACCCAGTTTGTTTGCTGGCTTCCATGGCTGCAATACGATGTGTTTTCCGCCAATTGGCAACCTGTGGTGTCGAAATACTATTACCAATACTACGGACCAAAACAAAAACAGACATTCCGACACGGAACGCACATTTCAAAGTAGAATAACTGGCTGTAGCATTGTTTTTCAAAGAAATGAGTATGTTTCCTAAATATCTGCAAACATATTATGGTATTTTTATGCTTTAGTACAGTCAAAAACGTAAATACCGCACCTTTAAAGCGTTAGCATTAATTTTCCCTAAATTCAACACAAGAGAGATTTCGCATCCTTTTGATTGACAGGATATAATCGGCAATGATCATCGGCTGTTTTTAAACAGTCGGCCGATACCGATTATTGGCTGATACATCGGTGCATATCTAGTTATTAGTATAGTAACTACATGTAACGTGTAATAAGGGCACTGTAAAATAAAGTGTTACTTATTTTAAAAGCCTGTAACACTTTACTTTAAAGGGCACCTATTATGCCCCTTTTTACAAGATGTAATATAAGTCTCAGGTGTCCCCAGAGTGTGTCTGTGAAGTTTCAGATCAAAATTCCTAACAGATCATTTAATATACCATTTTGAAAATGCCAATTTTTGGGTTTGAGAAAAATGAGCTGTTTTGTGTGTTTCCTTTAAATGCAAATGAGCTGCTGCTCCCCACCCCGAAGACTTCACAGCTAGTGAACACAGGAATGAAAACTGAAACATGATACAGTATATGTACAGCAAGTACAGAAATCCTGTGTATATATTAGATTTGTGTACTAAAGTGAAAGCAGTGTAATATACAGTACATACTGCTATATCTACTGTTAATATGAATCAAACAACAAAAGATAAACAGAAAACCACTCACTGCTCTTGACTGAATGAACTTTAGTAGCTTTATTAAGAACACATTTCTTACTTGAATGCTGCTGAGGAGATAAACATGGCGGACTTTGTACAGCTCTCTGAGGGCGGGGTCTATGCTTATACGGCAGTGTCCATCAACACTTGTGGGCGGGGCCTGTGAAATGTGACGTCACTTTGCCGGGAATCTGCAAACGGCTTGTTCTGAGACACTGCTTATGATTTATGGGGATTAAAAAAAAAGGAGTGGGTGGATTTTTACCATTATAGGGTGGTTGTGTACACACACTGCCAACACACATTTATGTTCAAACACCATGTAAAAGTGAATTTTGCATAATAGGTGCCCTTTAAGGTGACATAGTTACGTGTTTCTACATGTACTTACTATAGTAATAACAGTAAATTATCCATAATTACAAGTAACTAACCCTAAACCAAACCGTAACCCTAACTGTAACTGTATAGTAAGTACATGTATTTAATTAATATTACTCAGTACTTATTTGAGTAAGTACAATGTAACTACGTCACATTAAAGTGTAAGTATTGTATGCTTCAATTTTGCATTCAGTTTTCTCGCCGCTGTCCATGGTTGAACAGACCTGCAACCCATTTTTTAGGCTACAACTCTCCATTTGAGAACCACTGGTTTATACTGGGCCAAAGCTCTCCAGTCATGCCATGCTTAATTTAGAGCCCTGTTGCCCCTGTGGTCCTCCTGAAAATATGACAGGAGGGACATAAATAACTCTATTTGCTGCCCCTAAAAACCATACTACCCCCTTCCATCCATGAAGTGCCCTATCAAAGCTCACTCAGGGCCAAGAAAAGGCTCGTAAATCTTTAAGAACTGAGATAGTGCCTTCATTTGCTGGCGTCGCAGTTAGCGATTGTAACAGAAGATGTTGCTCATCCCTCGCTCTCTCTAAGTGGTGGGAGACCCAGGTGGCAGAAGGGATGGGGAGGTTTGGATGCTGGTTTAATGAGGGTACCCTGGTAAACTGGGGCGGCAGGAGGGGTGCGGAGCCAGATTGCGACCTCACTGCCAAGAACTCTACGCCATGTGTGTGTGTATGCGTATGATTGTAGGAGACGGTCATGCTGTTGATGAGTAATTGATGTAAAAATCACACTGGTAAACGTGAGAGAGTAATCCATAATTGCTTGAAATGTTTACAGATGTGCATTAATTACTCAAGCGTAATTAGCTTTTAGAGATAATTACTACTTTGGCAAGGCCTTAAAGTGTAATGTATTATTTAACAAAAATCTTTGGAGATATGTCATGATGAAGCTCGGTTATCAATGACATGTAGCGTCTCTATTCCGTGGACAGCTGATTGGATTTGCTGTCGCTGGTCGACAAAAGAACATGCTGAGAGTATAAATTGACTCTGGCCTATAGTAGAAACAGGGATAAAAGCCGTCCAGTTGTATAATGCTAGATACCCTTCCTCGCCACAGGTGCTCCACTCTGGCCATGTTATTACAGCATGTGTGCCAGCATTCACTTCATATGATGTCAACACACCATTCAGCTTTAGATATTACTATGGAAAATCATCACACCAAAAGTCAACAGACCATAGACCTGTAACTAAAGGTCTATTTCCATCATACACCATTAATAAGTCTCAGACAACCCATTGAAATTGAATGAAACTAATGAGAGTAAATAAGATAAAATGACACACTTGCAGTACAAGAACGGCCTGTTTTTAAACAATGCAAAAAAAGCATTTTAAAAAACATAATAATTTCATAATTTATATGAATTTCACTACTAGTGCAAAGTCTGAACACACTTGACAAAATTTACATGGTCCCACTTTATATTAGGTGGCCTTAACTACTATGTATTACTACTATGTACTACTAGTATAATAATTATTATTATTTTGCTGATATTGAGGTGAGATATGGGTAAAGTTAGGGACAGGTGTGGTGGTATGGGTAGGTTTAAGGGTAGGGTTAGGTGTAAGGGAAGTGTCAAAAGTGTAATTATAAATATAACTACAGAAATTAATTACAGATGTAATTACATGCAGGTAATTTTTAAAATGTAAGTACAATGTAAAAACATGAATGCATACAATAAGTGCATTGTATCAAATGATTAATTTAAATGTTAGTACATAGTAGTTAAGGCCACCTAATATAAAGTGGTTCCATTTACGTTTATCTTAATCATAAGGGTTTTTTTTTTTTAATTATGATAAAGGACTTAAATGTTAAATTATTTTGTGGACAAATATCTGTCTTTTTTCATTATTATTATTATTATTATTATTATTATTATTTATTATGTTATCTTCAGTGCTGTTTAAAAAGCATCCCAATATATATATATATATATATATTAAACTTATTATTTAAATTTTAATAATAATAATAAAGAATGAGCAGATGTTTAGTATGTGCCTGGTAGTGCACTTCAAACTACAGAAAATATAATGTAGGATTTAAATTGTTATGCCACGCTTTTAAAAAGACTATAAAAATACAGAGGTTACACTGTTCATTATATCATTTAAATAATTGCATCACTAAAATATTGAATTACTTTACTAATAAAATTCTGACAAAATCTTTATAAAACTCATAAAGTGCTAATAAAACGACAGTTGCAATAATCAACTCCCATTATGAATGATACAACATCTCTCATGCACTTATATGTTTGACAACCCAAATCAAATTTTATCTCTATAAAATGAGTCCAAATTGCATGTCGATGGGCTTGTATAATTATATAAAGGTATAAAAATGCAGATAGGTTAACATAGGGAGTCTTGTGTAATCTCATTCCCACACAAACCACCACAGGGTTCCTGTCTGTTGGCCACGGCACGGTCTCTGGCTTTTTATTTGATTTAGAGAGCTGAGTTGCTCACCTCCAAAATGTCTTTATATCGCACCAAGTGTCTGCAGTTCTTCCAAAAATATTGACTGACAGTTCATTGATATTGTGTTTCATTGTGTTTCACTGTTTTGACAGTGAGAATTGTGTCAACTGATTAATAAAAAAATTAAAAAAAACATAACAATACCCAGAATACATATAAACATGCTACATCAGTAAGGGGGGTTTATCCACATATGTGCTTTATCTGGCCTACAGTTTATGAAAAGCCACTAAATAATATCACATAACATTATTTATGAGGTAGTGACATCACAGCATGTCATTGAGGAATGCCTTTGCAGTCCAGGCGATATAGTTTCTGTAGACCTGCAGTGAGTGAATAAGGCTGGTGTCCTCCATAACTTTAGGTCCAAATCCTTGGTAGTAGATTTCACTGTTTGATTCCAATGAATTAATAGAGTAGTGACTTGTAGTGTCTGGTAAAATGGTGATCGTACGATTTGTAATGAATCCTGTGATAAATGAATAGGGACTACATATAAGAATACCCTGTAACAATTTATTTTACAGTGTCCTTATGTTACATGTAGTTACTGTAGTAATAACTATAAATGATACATAATTACATGCAACTAACCCTAAACCAAACCCCAATCCTAACCCTTAGCCTATAGTAAGTACATGTTGTTAATTATTATTAATCAGTACTTAAATGTATAATTACACTGTAACATGACACCTTAAAATAAGGTGTTACCCAAATACTCTCTGAAAGTTACTTTTCAATGGATTAGGGCTTTAGCCATGTACTCCGCAATTCCATTTATTCCATTTGACCTATCGGTAAGCCACACCCCCCTTAGTTACTGTTGCTAACTCAGACAAACAAACAGATTTGCTAACTGTCTTACAATGACAGCTGTCAGTGTGAAAACCTCGTTCCAAGATGTTTTTGTTTCTCTATGGCGCTGAAACCTAAAGATGTCCGAGTTCCAGTCCCCGTGCAACTGATACTCAACGGCCATTGGCTCATCTGCGTTCGGGGGGAGGGGCTTACCGATAGACAACTCGCAACTTGCGAGTTTCAGTTTCTACAATAATGTCAGTCATTATTACAAGTTGTTGATATTCAGGTAGATTTAGAAGATTTATGGTTGTTGACTGGATTGTGAAAAATGAGTGTTACATACCAATAAGCAGAGAGGAGTATCACAGGAAGAGCAAGACTTTAAAGTGAACTGCAAATCAAAATGGACCCAATTTAATTTCCATATGTGTTATTGCCATGTACTTACTGTGGTTCATATGGAAGCTTGTTTCCGCACAGAATAAAACATTTTAAAAGATAATTGTGACTTTTTATCTCACAATTGTGATTTATATCTTGCAATTCGAGATATAAATGCGCAATCGCGGGTTATAAAGTCAGAATTGTGTGATATTAGTCAGAATTGCGAGATATAAAGTCAGAATTGTGTGATATTAGTCAGAATTGCGAGATATAAAGTCAGAATTGTGTAATACAAAGTCAGAATTGCGAGATATAAAGTCAGAATTGTGTGATATAAAGTCAGAATTGCGAGATATAAAGTCAGAATTGTGTGATATAAAGTCAGAATTGCGAGATATAAAGTCAGAATTGTGTGATATAAAGTCAGAATTGTGAGATATAAAGTCAGAATTGCGTGATATAAAGTCAGAATTGCGAGATATAAAGTCAGAATTGCGAGTTATAAAGTCAGAATTGCGAGTTATAAAGTCAGAATTGCGAGTTATAAAGTCAGAATTGTGATATAAAGTCAGAATTGCGAGATATAAAGTCAGAATTGCGAGTTATAAAGTCAGAATTGCCTGATATAAAGTCAGAATTGCGTGATATAAAGTCAGAATTGCGAGTTATAAAGTCAGAATTGCGAGTTATAAAGTCAGAATTGCGAGTTATAAAGTCAGAATTGTGTGATATAAAGTCAGAATTGTGTGATATAAAGTCAGAATTGAGAGTTATAAAGTCAGAATTGTGAGTTATAAAGTCAGAATTGCGTGATATAAAGTCAGAATTGCGAGTTATAAAGTCAGAATTGTGATATAGTCAGAATTGCGTGATATAAAGTCAGAATTGCGAGTTATAAAGTCAGAATTGTGATATAGTCAGAATTGCCTAGTCAGAATTATGTCTATAGTTCATATCACACAATTCTGACTTTACAACTCGCAGTTCTGACTTCTTTTCTCAGAATTGTGCGATATAAACTCGCAATTGCGAGTTATAAAGTCCAATTCTGAGGTGGAAAAAAGACTGACTTTTTTCT